>JAWNOP010000032.1:0-707804 GCA_035045925.1 Drosophila atripex
TTCACTGATGGCATGTTAGTAACATGGACCATACAGGTAAATAAGTCATGGAACTGTTTCCATTTCATTGCATCCCCATCATACTTTGGAATGTTTATGCGGGGCATTTGCACATCAATGACGTTTGCCGAAGTGCTAGGCCTTGCCATAAGTGCATATAAGTCTGCTTGCAATCGTAGGTGTGCCTGTTTGTTATAACCACTGTTTATTGGGTTTTCAAACTCCTCGTAGACTGTCAAGTGGATTTCTTGGACTTGAGCCCATAAAGATTTTAGCAGATCTCCTGGACCTCCCCCGGATGCCTTAAACTTTCTTAAGGCATCGTTTACGGATTCTATTAGTTCTCTTTGGCGCCGACATAATCCGGCTAATCGTTTATTCTTGGGAGCTTCGTCACGGGATTGTTCTTGAACTTGATTTTCTACTTGTTCTTGAGCATCTTCATTTAGTCTCGTGCCTTGCATCAGCTTGTCTCGATTGCTTTCGAAAGTGGCTGCATAGTTCTCGCAACTTATCTGGATGTCCTCAGCATACTTGATAGCTTTCGGTCCTGGCTGTTCCTTGGATTTTTGCATTATTTTCAACGAATCTTTCCCAAGCTTCTTCCAGAATGGCAAGTTTCGTTTGAAAGTATGATGCCTTTTGTTTTCGATTCGGCCCATCCTTTTTATAATTCCGGATGCATCTTGCGATCTCTTGCCCAGTTTCTTGCTGGGCATCTAAGAGGCCTTGAGCGCTCGCCTGATCAACGGCGGGCTCTATAATAATTTTAGGGGCAATATTCTCCCTTTCCATCTTTTCGTTCTTCGTTTCTGACCGTTGGGAGTATTTTATTTGCTGCTAGAGGGCTAGTAGCTGGATGCCTGATTGAGGATGATGCCTGGATGACTGAGGGAGGTGTGGTGCCCTTAATCTACCGATTAGAGGGACAGCGTCACTCTGCTGTGAAGATCCTAATGCTCTCTTAGCAGGAGTCTTCCTGAATTTTCTATTGTGGAACGATAGAAATCTCTATTCGTTCCTATTGACGCTTGTTCGATTAGTGATCCTGGGCTTGCAGGATCACGTCGGGGTCACCAAAATGTTAATCTGTAATAAATGTTTTCAGCAAAGGGTACATGAACCGATTGCTGGTTTGTTGCCGCAACTTGCACTTGAAAAAATTGGACGTGGAGAAAGAATTGAGTTCAGAATGGGTTTGTCTGAGACTGACTTTATGAGTATAAAAGTTCAATATTTATAGCTACTTTGATACATGGATATTGCTTAGGTGGTAAATTAATGGAAATGTAGCAAAAACATAAAAATGATAAATTAACAATTTCAAAATGTAATATTCTGCACTAATTTGTCGGTTGCATTGACTTGCACTGTCAGCAGTTCGTTGTTTCTGAAAGGTTTGGTTTTTAATGTTCATCGTTCTTTATTTAGGCTATGACCTAATATTGTCTTTATTATATACTTATAGTGCTTGTGTTTTTTGTGTTTTAATATTAAATGCACATGACTTAACAACATTATTAGATATATTTCGGATCGTATATAGTCGTCCGATCCTTATGAAATTTGGCAGATCGGATAAGTTTTCCCAAAGTAGAATCCATAGAAAATCCCATTCTTCTAAATTCAAAAACATCGAAGTTTTGGCATACACGATCGATCAGTTATATGGCAGCTATAGGACATAGTCGGCCGATCCCGTCGGTTCCGACTTATATACTGCCATCAAGAGAAAGAAGGGTGTGTGCAAAGTTTGAAGACGATAGCTTTAAAACTGAGAGACTAGTTTGCGTAGAAATAGACAGACAGACGGCCATGATTATATCGACTCAGGAGGTGATCCTGATGAAGAACTTATATACTTTATAGGGTCAGAGATGTCTCTTTCACTGCGTTGCACACTTTTGACCAACATTATAATACCCTCTACATGGGAATAAAAAAACAGATTTCAGCAAAACCAGACTTGGCAGGTCGAACTAAAAAATTATTAGCGTAACATATTGGGGATTCCCGCAAACTGAAAATACGTCCAAAAAAAGGTTCGTGTGAAAAAGAAGAGAAACTCTTTCGACTTCGATAAGAAAATGTGAACTGAACTTCCAGCAGTTTACTTTAGAAGTCTAAGACAGCCGCATAATTTGGAGTAGCATTGAATATAGAAATATGCAATTCAGACTCAGTACGGGTTCAGCTTCAAATCTCCTATAGGATGATTTAAAAGTTACCTCCAAATAAGAGAACTACAGAAAATACTCAACTTCCTAAATGTTTGGACTCGTACCAAACGCCTGGCAAAATATAAAGGTAGTTCTAGTACCCAAACGTAAAGTGTGCAACAGTGGATAATTTAAGATCCATTTTTGGAATCAGGGTACTCTGAAAAATAGTGGAGTGCATATTAACCAATACACCAGCACATTCCAATAACATTCTGCCATGCATTTAGAGGATCTAAATCAACCACTTAGTGTATAAATGACCTCAGATTCCGTGATTCACTGGTAATCACGGAATTCCTCGATTACAGTATAGCCGTTAATTTTGTAAACAAACTTATAAAGTCACTCAATAATATTAAAGTAAACTCACAACAAGTCCACTGGATTACTGCATTCATAACCAAATGGTTTCTGATTTAGAGCAAAACAAGAGTAGAAATACATAGAGAATTGTGTCATGGAAGCTGACTTTACCCCACGTTCTTTTCCCTCACTGCGATTGTTTCATTGATTATTTCAATGCACAGACCATTTATTTATTTATTTTTTTATTGAATTGAACAATTATCTGTTATTTTAAATTAATTATAGTTAAGAGTAAAGCTAAATTACCCTAATAGAGATTCAAACAAATTACATTTAATTACATCTAGGGAAAATTCAAGGGCAAGTAAATCCGAAAATAGGTTAAATTTCTACAGGTAACACGAAAAGGATTATGGTCCAAAAAATTCAATCTAGAAATTGGAAACTAAAGGGTTTGGAAGAACCTGGTTAACCTGTTTGGAACTGAAAATAATATCTTTACAGAAGCAATTTCAAATTAACTTTACCAAGAATGTTCCTATGATGAACCCAGCTCAAGTACGACGCACCTGGAATGATAGTAGATCTAATAATTTAAACCGACAACGATATGATGGAAGGTTAACATCTGAGTCCCAGATTAAATTGATTAATGCAAATTAAAGAAACTGCTTTTGCATGAAAAGTATTCAAGGTTCAGTCGAAGCAAAGAGATATACAGGGTCTTAGTGGTGAAGCGATTGATAAAAGCAAGTAATCCTCTGGCTTTATTGACTTTTTCTGAAATATGTTCATTATATGACAGTTTGTGATCGAAAATAACTTCAAGGTCGTTCATTAAGGAAACTCGATCTAAAACGTAATTCCCAAGTGAGTATGAGACGATATAAGGCATATTTGGAGAAATGTAATTTCAATTAATTCTTCAATAAAGTCGTTGTGAGAACTGGCAAAAAGGGAATTGCCATCTTCACACGGGATCCTAAAGTGATTCGGGAAAAGGATTAATTCAGCTAAGTATTCATTATTAACAGAAATGAGGACAAAAGATGGCCTGCAGTGAAATTAAGCCAGGTTTCGGATGCAATAGCATCAAAATCAAAAGAAGCACTCTAAGTAACAAAATTGGCTCAATTTACCCTGATTACTTTAAACCTTTTGGTAGCAGCAAGAAAATATGTCCATTATTAATCAGTTTTTTGGAGCAGAATCGGCATAGTTGGAATTTAGATAGGTTCTTTGGATAAAAATTCATAAATAATACTGTGCTCAGGCCAGGCGGTCGGATCAAGTCATTTTTCAAGGTAGTATTCTTTTGGCAATCTTATTCTACCTTCCAAACTTCATACATCTGATTGTTAAAGGACTGATAGGACTTAAGAAATTAACTTAAGACTTAAGAACTTAAGATCAGCTAATTCATTGGGAGCTACCTTAAGAGGTGACTTTTGACATCAGCCACAGTGGCATTATGGGCTGCAACAGCTCTTAGCTTAATGCCAGAAGACCTTATTTCACGCACCACACAGTGAGAGGCCTAGAAGACGGTACAACAGACTCACAGGATCGATTCAACAAAAACATCAGTAGGTGATGATGTATTAGGCGTTAAAAATGTTTCAGAATGCATCGCATGAGAAGAAAGGGTACTCTTTAAATTAACCGCCAGGTCCGCATCTTCGTCTCAATCTCTCATACAAAACCATGTCAGGCCAATGTTCCTTTTAGTAAGAACACTTATCCATCCATTGTGTCCATCATCAGCATAACTGCATCATATTATGTGAGCAGTTATTGCAAAGCCAGCAAGACAGGTAAGAGTAACCGCTAATGGATCCCCCAAACTTTCATTTTTTAGCAGTGCAAATTAGACTCATTATTAGAGTAATTTTTCCACTGTAGTGAGAGCGAAAAGAGTTTAGTTAGAAACTTTGTGGTAGAGAGGCACGTTCGGATCAGGTACGTCGAAGAGAAGACGTAGTGAAGAATACAATGAGCAAGAGAAGAATAACAACTTCAGAGTAACAACGATGTAACTGGTTACACGTCCAGAGAGTATAACTTAGGGAGAGAATATGTATAGCGCGACAAAAATAATATTGGGGAATAATTATGTATAAAAGAAGTGAATGGTTCAATAAACTATATAGGTCAAATATACTCCGAAAATGATTCAATATATTGTAGCTTGTCCCGAGGATGCTTATATAGAAGATATAGGCGATCTGATAAGAGCAATCGAAGTCGTCCGTATACGGCAAAGTCAGATTAACGACTGATGATAAGAAAAAGTGACATATTACATATTATTATATTCTGAATATAGGGTGAAGGCCTAAAACAGCCAAAGGCCTAATAAAAGCATTTACCTGCTACCATCCAGTCAAAAATGACAATCTTATCATCACTCACATGTCATGAGGGATGAATAAAATCTTAATGAGAAAATCCTAAAAAGATAATTAATTCAGTCCTAGTATGCTAGAAGTCTTCTGCATAGAAGGATAGCCACTCGGAATTTTTCTACACAGACCGCCATAAAGACAGCAAAAATAGTGTTACTGCGTAGAAAGAAGATTTTAAGAGATATATGGAGTAAGATTACAATCCGAGGCACTGCATAATGAATGGTCGGAATGTTTTAACATGAGCGCCTGCCACGTTGGCTTAATTTCACGGCCCACTTGGGCTTGGGATATGAAACTATGCGTCAATCAGTGCCGCTTTGGAACCATATTCCACCAGATTCCGAGAAAGTCAATCTGTTCGGGTCATGACTTAGTCTTCGGTTAAAAATGGAGGCCTATCTAAACCGCTTCCGATCTGTAAGATCCCGGCATCCATTTGTATAACGCAACTACACTGTGATTATCCAAGAATGATCCATCGCATCCATCGCATCCATTGCGATCCATCGCAAGTGAATAGAAACTCGGCACTGAGGTTAGAACCAAAGTCTGGTCGGTCGATAACAAATGATCGATATCTCGCGGCGCTTGCTTCAACCCTCGAACGCGACTGGCTCTCAACCATGATAAGCAAGTCATCCGCATATGCACAACATATCTGCTCGAGCTGCCACAGAAGAGGATCCATTATGATCTTCCATATGAATGGACCCTATTCTTAGGGTTAAGCCCGTGTATTCGCCAGGCCCCGATGGAGTACCAGGCTGTGTGCTGAGGAACTGCGCCGTGGCCCTGTGCAAACCCCTTCTTAAACTTTTTAATTTATCGCTGAAGACCTCGATTTTTCCCCTTATGTGGAAGGAATCTTACATTATCCCTCTGCATAAAAAAGGGGAAAAATCTGATGCTTCAAATTATAGAGGCATTTCTAAATTGTCAGCAATTCCAAAGCTTTTCGAAAAACTTATCACTCCACATTTGCAACACCTATGTAGTTTAATAATATCCCCGTGCCAACATGGCTTTATGAAGCGCCGCTCCACCACCACCAACTTATTGGAGCTAACATCTTTTGTCACGGATGGGTTCCGGAATGGCTTACAAACAGACGTCATTTACACTGACTTCAGTAAAGCATTTGATTCTGTTAACCATTCGCTTCTTAAAAGTAAACTCAGTCTTTTGGGATTCCCAACTGATCTCCTTATCTGGATTTCGAGCTACTTATCTGGAAGAACCCAACGTGTCTTCTTTAAAAATGTTACCTCGCGTACAGTCCGCGTCACATCTGGGGTGCCTCAAGGAAGCCATCTTGGACCCTTACTTCTTACTTTGTTTATTAATGACTTGCCCCTTGCCTTAACTGACTCACTAGTACTTATGTACGCTGACGATGTTAAGCTTTGTCTTCAATATAAATCTACTAGCGCCCAATCTAGACTTCAATCCGATTTGGATAAATTTCAAAATTGGTGCTTAGCAAATGACCTAAAACTTAATGGATCGAAATGTAAACTCATGTCATTTTATCGATCTAGCCCTTACCAGGCTACGTACTTTCTCTATGGGATCGCCTTAGAACGTTTAACTCAGGTTAACGATCTGGGAGTCCTATTAGATTTGAAACTTAAATTTACCGACCATATATCCACCATGGTTAATAAAGCTATGGGTGTGCTTGGTTTTATTAAAAGATGGTCAAAAGAATTCAACGACCTATACATTACAAAAACTTTATACACATCATTGGTCCGTCCGATTCTTGAGTATGGATCGTGTGTCTGGAGTCCACAATACGGAGTGCACCAAGATCACATAGAATCCGTACAAAAAAACTTTCTTATTTTCGCACTTAGGGGACTAAATTGGGATGCAAGCCTTCACCTTTCCTCCTATCATAGTAGACTTTTATTAATCAACTTACCACCATTAACAAACCGTAGAACGATGCTGGGTGTCATGTTTCTATTTAATCTTATTAATGGTAATGTAGACAGCCAGCATTTATTAACACGCTTAAATTTCAACGTTCCTAGTAGAAGGACTAGAAACTTTCGTCCTCTACTCCTTAGCCATTGTAGCTCGACATATGCCCAACACGATCCGTTCAGGGTTTTATGTTCGGACTACAATGGTCTCTACCACGTTTTTTCCCTTTGCTCTACTAACAATCTTAAATCCATTATACTAAACACCTTATCTTTGCAACACTTTTCCTCGTGATTTCATACTCCTATTACTCTCTTTTACTCTCTCGGATCTATCCCCGCGATTCGAGCCGTACGTTATGCGGCAGCGTCCCTCGGTCGGTTGGACGGGAGGTGGGAAATGGACCACAGACGGAACCCTGTGGGCAAACACGAGCCACATCCTTCCTAACAACCTCATTCACCCTCAACACCCATGCACTCGGTGCCGATAAATAACTCATCCAAAGCACCCGCACCCCGTCACCCATATTTGTTCAATCTCTGAGTTACACTAGAACAACTCAGGTATTCAAAGCTCCCTTAAAATCCACATACACATTGAGGACGTACTTGGAGTTGCTGGATTTCACAGAGTCCTTAATGATCCTCCAAGCATCCTTCATACAACTCCCCTCACGGAAGCCAAGCTGTATATCAGACCTCTGGCTCCCCACACTCTCCTGCAGCCGTTCCACCAGCACTCTCTCCAGAACTTTTATAAGAACCTAAACGAGGCTGATGTGATGAAGTGATCTGAAATGGACTTCCAGACATTTCTACAAATTTCCCCCGAAAACCCATCCATTCCAGGTGCTTTCCCAGAGTGAAGTTTGGTGAACGCCCACACCCATTACCCCACATTCATTAGGCACTGAGTGCTGTCGATCCTCCCTAGAAAAGAATTTGGACAATAGACATTCCACATAGTCTTTACAGGTTGTAAGCAATTGGCCTTACCACTCTGCCACAGAATTATTTAAACACGACATCAGAGATGGGGGGTCACACTCCTTGCGGTGTCTTTCAAACATGGAATCACATAAACGGGACATGCGCTGCCGCTTCTCTTACACGAAAGCTCTACCCATTAACCCCAGCACTCACATCCAGGGCCAAGGTATGGGCACCACAATCTCAATCGGATTGTGTTCATACACGCTATGACTATGATCGATCCAATGAAAAGCACACATTCTCATCGCAACCTCATTTGTAAGAGTAATATCGATGTCACCCATTCCCATCGGACTGTAGAAAGTGTACCCAGTTGGCCAGAGTCTCACCCCGATCATAGTTTTGGATGGACAGGTGTTTTCCTAGATATCTTAATAAGCCAAGAGTGACAGTATTAAAGGAACGTTTCTATGGACTCGGAAAATTTGCAATACATACTAATAACAAACATCTTACCAAAAGTTCTCTCTAACCCCACACATACTCCCCAGTCGGTAGAATTTACTAAAGTGCACTCCACGCCAGGGTCATTCACAACAACTGCGGCGTGGCACCTGCTGTCAGGGAATACCCGCACATCTGCGGGCAAACCATGTCTTCGGCATGGCAGATGTACGGTTTTTGGAACAGGGCCACGACGCCATCTTGATGACCCATTCTTGATTCTTCAATGCCATCTTGATTTTGGCGACTCCAGGCGCATGACTAATGCTTTTAGTGAAATAGGGGTCATTAAATTCTTTTGAGCATCTTTTAATAAAGCCAAGAACATCATTGGATTTATTAATAGTTGAGGATATATAGTCGCAAATTAAAGTTTTAAGTCTAAAAGGGCGCAAAGATCATTAACCTGAGTTTATCTTTCTTAAAGAAGAACGTAGCCTGGTGACGGTTCCATCGATAAAATGACACAAGCATTTCCATTGAGCATTTTGATTTATTCAAATTGATTTTGATTTATTAAATCATTAGCTGAACACGTTGGGACAGAAGAGGATTTATACTGAAACAAAGCTTAACATCGTCTGACATCTCGTACGTCAGTACCACAGAGTTCGTAAAAGCAGCCGGTAAGTCATTTATAGAAAAGATAAAAAGTAACGGACCGAGACGGCAACCTTGAGGGACTCCCAATTTAGCACAGACTAGGCGGGAAATAACATTCTTAAAAAGAACTCGTTTTGGTATTCCATCTAAATAACTGGAAATTCACGTAAGGAGGTTAACTGAGTCACATGCTTTACTAAAGTCGATGACCCTTTCAGAAGCCATTAATAACAAAGAACTTCAACTCCAATAAGTTAGTAGTGGTGAAATGGCGAAGTAATTGAACTACAAAAATGTTAATTAGAAGTAATAGATTTATCACAGCGGACGGTAGTCCGTTAGGTGGCGACACGAATGCCTTTGCTGTAGCAGGCCCGTAAAGTCACTATATATAGCCGAAGAATTAAAAATTTTCTGTGTGCGTTCAATCTGAATGAATGGTATACCAAATGAAAGGTCCTGTTTTCATTAGAGGGATTTTATTAATTTAACATTAGCCAAAAGTAGTTTGGCTTGGGAGAACACCTATGATTCACTAAATTGGATATTGTGGGGACATCGGTGTCACCACACAAAATATTTGTATTCACAGATTTTTTTCCAAAATACGCGTCGATTGGTACCGTAACCATCACGATCCGACGATCATGAATCGAAATTTCTTTCAAAAGTTATTCAGGAAAAACGAATTTCCCAAATGAAGAAGTTTTGTCTTCTTAGATTTTGAAATAATTTGAGTATGTTCTTTAGTAAAATACGAACAACGTTTGTTCTACGATTTTTTTAAATTCATTAAGGTTACTTTAAAAAATTAACAGGACTTTTAAATTTAACAAACGCATAACTTTACAACCAATGAAGCTAACTTGACATGTTATATTTAGTTAGAAAGGTTTTTAAAAATATTTTTCACTTTCTTTAAGATCAATCGTCTAAACAAAAAATAAAAAACCCTTTTTTTCAAAATTGGCTCTAACGATCCTAATTATATTAAATGTGGAGATAGTTTTTGAGATAAAGCAACTTTTGATATATCGTTTATATCTGGGAAAAGTCGCTTACTCAAGATATAGTTCGATAAGTAGAGCGACCCAAGAAACCGGCTGTGAAGCTAAGTTGCATATTCATAGCATTACAGCAACATATTCCGATGCCGATTACTGTTTTTTTTTAATTTGCGTATAAAAAATTATACATTAAAAATATTCTTATCCGGCATGTGGAACAATGACAATAAACGATAGAAACACATGCCGTGTAAGAATATTTTTATTGAATTATTTTTTATACATATATTGCATTTATTCGTCACTAAAATTGATACCAGATATTTTGGGCGTGGCATGCGGGTACGCCACCGTTATTTTACATCGTCAAGAGGTTTTTTTTATATGATCAAATAGTTTTGGAATTTCTGACTGTTTAGAGATACCTCTATATTTGTTAGTATTTTTGTGGCACTTTTTCTAATTGTCGGATTTGAATGTCTTCCCAACCATCCTTAACCTTGGCCTTGGTTCTCACAGCTGTGAGGGTTATTTTCACAAGCAGACCCTGGTATATGCGTAAGCAATTAGGTTTGGTTTCGCAGAAAAGATAAGCCCAGCTTCACTTTCGAAATGTAAAATGGAAATGTAACGGGATTTCATAAACCACAACCCCCCGCTCATTCCTGGAATTACATAAGAAACACGAGGTTTCCATGAGGTATGGAATCAACCCCTCCTTTCTCCCGCCTAAATGTTAAAGTAGCTCTTGAGGATTGGAGTTGTGCTCCAGGAGAATAAACTATAACTAAAAAAAATAAATTGTAACACACACAGTTTTGTATGCAAACTGCCCATCAACTATAGAGCATGTAGAGCTGTGTAGAATTTTGAATCAATTTTGTTAATTTCTATTATTGCAAAGTTTTCCAACAACATCCTTTAATATCTATATTTATATATATATAAGTTAACACCTAAAATGTCAAATACTAAATAATACTGAATTAGCTAATAAAACGCTAAGTCACACGCGCATAAGTTCTTAATAACAACTGCAATAGAGCTTACACAACCACAATGAGTGCACCGTGCACCGGATGCAATATGATGCCGTGGCAACAATAACGGTCACACGGATCGAAAGACACGTGCGCTGAGTAAGCATTGATTATTCTTGCAATCGTGGGAAAGCCAAAAGAAAGAAAACAGCCAAATATTTGGCAAGATCACTGAATCTAATGGCAAGTGCATCCACCAACAACACAATGCACTGGCATTGACCAATTAACAGCGAAGATATGGACTTCAGTTACAGCAACAGCTACCAATGACATCGAGGGACGCCAGAAGTAGCAGCAACCGCGACCGAGATCGCGGCAGTAATGGAGCGACGCATAGTTTGTTAAAAAATCCCGACAGTCGGCTATATCTTCAAAACGCCAAGCACCGCAACTCGGAAGTGCAAAGGTGCCGTTAAAAAAAAAACAAGGCTCCAATATTTATCGCCGTGATCCTTTCAGTACCCATTCAGAGGGAACTTAATTCAGATATAGAGGAGGCTCCGTAGTAGACCCACACACAGGAGGAATCGTTGCTGCGTGGGAAAAAAAGGAATCAGACGAACATATCGTCACGATAGCACGCCAAAATGATTTTAATGCAAGCTACTTAAGAAATATTTGAATCCAAAAATTTCTAAGAAAACAAACCAGAAAAATGTATAAGAAACCTTGATTCTGAAACACGAACAAAATATTAATAGCTCAAACTAAAACTAAAAGAAAAACCTCACCACCAAATTTCTCAAAAATAAAAAATTTAGAATATAAAAAAGGATATAAAAAATAATTTTAAAGAAATCTCAAACAAAATCCACAAATTAATAACATAAGCTCCAATTGAAAAAAAACCCTTACGATTATTTAAATCTAGAATTTTAAAAAAAAAATTAAACATAATTCGTTTGACATCCGACCAATTAACCCTCATAAGACCAATAACGATCATCCATTAAAAACCTCATTAAAATGACTGAACAGGACTTGGTAGATAGGATGGGAAATCTTGCAGGACCTGCAGGACGAGTCCGAAACTACTGACGGAAAAAGACATGGAAGAGATAATTAGGGACATACTTCAGAGAACCTAGCCGGGTTGGTTAAGGAAATCCTTAATCCAAACAAGGACTTTTCAAACTTTTCAGCCCAAATAATAAAAAGGGAACTAGCCCACAATATTGGCGAGATAGATAAATTACCGGACATAGTGCGGACGCTAAGAGATTTTTCTGGAAACAAGACCGAATACTCGTCTTGGAAGAAAAGCGTAAAAAGGGTTTTAAAATTTTATGACAGTAAAAAAGGGGTATCCAAAATATTACGACATAATATTAACAATTAGGAACAAAATCGTTGGTCAAGCAGATGCTGTCCTCGAGTCCTATAACACATCTTTGGATTGGGAGGCAATATCGATGTGCTGACTGCACACTTTACTGATAGGAGACATCTAAAGACACTAGAATATCAGTTGTATGCACATACCCAAGTTTAAAATTTTGAAATGTATCCGAATCGGATTGAAGTCTAGATGGGGGGCTAGTAAATAAGTACTAGTGAGACAGTTAAAGCAAGGGGCAAGTCGTTAATAAACAGTGTATACAGTGTAAATGGCTTCCTTGGGGCAACCCAGATGTGACGCAGACTAAAGGCGAGGTAACATCTTTAAAGAAGACGCGTTGCGTTTTTCCAGATAAGTAACTCGAAATCCAGGTAAGGAGATCAGTTGGGAATCCCAAAAGACGGAGTTTACTTATAAGAAGCGTATGGTTAACAGAGTCAAATGCTTTATTGAAGTCAGTGTAAATGACGTCCGTCTGTAAATCATTTCGGAACCCATCCGTGACAAAAGATGTTAGCTCCAATAAGTTGGTGGTGGTGGAGCGGCGCTTCATAAAGCCATGTTGGCACGGGGATATTATTGAACTACATAGGTGTCGCAAATGTGGAGTGATGAGTTTTTCGAAAAGCTTTGGAATTGCTGACAACTTAGAGATGCCTCTATAATTTGCAGCATCGAATTTTTTCCCCTTTTTTATGCAGAGGAATAATGTAAGATTCCTTCCACATGAGGGGAAAAATCGAAGTCTCGAGCGATAGATTAAAGAGTTTAAGGAGCGGTTTGCACAATGCCTCGGTACAGTTCTTCAGAACACACCCTGGTACTCCTGGCGAATAAACGGTCTTGACCAGTCTTGAAGAAGATCCGATAACACACCAATTTGATCAAAAGATGGGCAAAATATAAGGTTGGCTGATTGGATATTATAAGTGTACGGCTGAGCTGCAATGGTGCTATGTGAATAGGTTGTTTGAAAAAACTTTGCAAAGAGATCGGACATTGCCAGATCAGTGTTCGCATAAGAGTTCTCAAACGTAAGCAGAGAAGGAAAAGATATAGATTTGCGCTTAGTGTTTACAAAGTTATAGAACTGCTTCGGGACCTGAATAAACTGAATCCGGCAGCGGTGAATATAACTCCTATAACATTCGGCGTTATGCACGGTGAAATTAGACCGAGCAACTAAATATCTTGAATAAATAACTGTACAGCCAGATAAAACAAACATAAATATGTTTGTTTAAAATTCTATTCATTATATTCTTTAAATTTAATAGATGCCTTGAATACCATTATTTGGGATTATTTAAAACCGACGTATATTTCCATGGCACGCAAGCGTCGAAAAATAAATTTAAAGTGTAATAAAATTTGTTTGAGACAATATTTATATCTTCACATGCCAGTAAATAGGACCAATCAAATTCCAAAATTAACTTATTTAGTTTCGTAAAGTCAGCCTTACGGAAGAAACGAACTTTATGAGATTTAAGTTTAGTGTTTAAGTTAAGGTCAATTAAGCTCATTGTTTTCGATTAAAACTTCAAGAGTGGGATGATACGCATCCTCAGGGTTAGAAAGGGGCAAAGTTCTGGAAAGAGTAATTCCATCAGGATCAGAAACGAAACACATGTCAAGCAGCCGATCTAAGGAATTTGTAACATGGTTAATTTGCCCGAGGGACATGTCGAACATACCCGCAGGGAAGTCGTGGTGCGAGTTAAGTAGTAAGGACGGTGAATTCTCAACATTGGACCACATGAGATCTGGTATATTGAAGTCCCCAGAGCTACCAGCTGGTCCCCATCAGACAAACAGTCCGAAACGAGACGAATAGCGGACACATGTTGCCAGTATATGGGCGGTTCCGACGAAGGTGGTATGTTAGAACAGTAACGTATAAAGATTGACCGGACAGAGTGATTTTAACGAAAAGAAATTTTATGTCACCAAACTCTTGTGATTTTAACTTTCAGAAGCGAATTTGGAGTCTACAAAAATTAGGACTCCTCCTCCCCTTCGCAGTGTTCTATCACGTCTAAAAGTGGTGTACTTTTATGGAAAAACTACGGAGCTTAAAATCTCCGGCTTTAACCAGGTTTCTGTAAAGACTATAATGTGAGATGCAAAGGAAGAACTATCAGAATAAAGTTTGGGAAGTTTACTACGTAGCCCTCTAGTATTCTCATAGGTAAGTGTTAGTGAAGAAATTAGTTTGTTGAGGGTGAGGAAGATGAGATGGAAGGTTCGGTAACATGGAAGGTGGCTCTAACATGTGGGACTTTCACTCCCACAGGCTTGGTAATATTTTCTTCACCGTACTTGGCTGATGTTCTTGGACGAAAATGTTCTCTGACCAAAAGCTGGCGGAACAGATCGTCTTGAACATCTGCACGGGTACACGTATTTTGAAAGATGCCGTGTGCCTGGTGTAAGAATATTTGAATTTCGGAATATCTGCCACCTTAATGTCGGCTTTTGTTTAGCTTTGATATAGGCCGAGATATCTATTTAAAAAGTATAAGGGGCAAGCCGAGAAACAAATATGTGTTTCGATGGCGGGATCACCATCAAGGGTTTTTATGCTGCCTTAACTAATACTGCAGCATCAGTTCGTACTGGGGGTCCGAATGGTTGAATACCCTGTTCGGTGACTCTTAAGGGGGTTTGAGTTAATGGGTATGGTGGCATCACTTGGAGTAATGCCACAGAGGACAATTCGGACAATTGCTCATTAATACTGAGAAATTCGGAAACCTAATTTTCCCCAGTTCCAGCCTTGGTGTGGCCAGAGATATAAGCGGCTGAATAATTGTCGGCTGAGTAGGCTGAAGCTTATTCGCGACAAGTACATCACTAATAGCGGATTTCTTACGCTTTGGAGACTCATTTAATAGTTGAAGACTATTAAACTGTGTATCGAGCGCCGAGCGTTGGTCATCGATTTTACGAAAACCGCTAATCAACTCTTTAAATTCACTTTTAGTCTGTCTCATGAACGATCTCATTTCGTCCTGAACAGCACGACAACCATCACAGCAAAAGTGGAGTCCAGACCTACGAGAAATGGCATCCGAAACTGAAGCCGTGAATCCGGCACACTTAGGTAGGCTGGGATGACGAGATTGTCTTATTAAAAGGTTTCGACGCACAGACGAGTTTATAATCCATGATAATGTTACGTTAATTTATTAATATTTTTGTTTCTATTTTCGATCGTACCTTGAACCACTGTACCAGGGAAGTGTGGTGAAACCGCAAGAATAGAGATAAGAATTTCTACTGAGCGACAAAAGAAGCAACACCGTAAAAGATGAAGAAGCAGAGCAGAGCTAATTTTGGAAAAAATTTAATAAATATCTTATTTTACCTCGACATATATACCACTGCACACGCGAAGCGATACGGATGTTTGAAATGTAAAACTTTAATTTTATAAATATAAATAAAAATAAACACCGGGTTGTTAAAGTTAATAAAAAAAAGATGTGATAAAACGCAGTGCGCACTAAAAAAAACATGTCCGTTCGCTTTAAGATAAAGAGAGGAAGGATATTTGACACAACACTTAACCGACCTAACCCACCCAATAAAACTCAGACAACCCACCTCCCAGACCCTAACCAAAGCAACACCCATGGACGTAGACCAGTCTAATAGAATAGAATATGAATAGACCCCATGAAAAGAATTTCGTAGGGAAACGACCATGAGTCACACAAATGTTCAAAATACTAATAAAATTCAACGCCAATTCAATACACAATCAGAGGTGGATGTGGAACAAGAATATTTTCAGTATAAAGAAAAGAATGGAATTAATGAGCTGATAAAAAAAAGCTTCGTCTCAAGTGGAATCCGAACAACAGGAATCCATTGATATGTCAGAACTATATTTTTTAGAATAAACTGTTCCTCCTTACCCTATTTTAAGGTAGCTATGGGGAACGGCGAAACTCTGAAATTCTTAAATGACACGAGCTCAAATCAAAAATACATTCAAGCGAAACTAGTACCAAACCCTAAACAAAATAGTAACAACTTTGCCTACAATAGTTACACTTCCCAACATATCAGATACATCACTAAAATTCTTTCTATTCAATGATTTTTCAATGAGGTAACAATATCCGACCGTTACCCCATTCCCGAAATAGGCGAAATGATCGCACAATTAGGAAACAATAGATTCTTCTCAGTACTAGACTTAAAAAGTGGATTTTATCAAATACCACTTAAAGAGACATGGAAAACCTGCATTCGCAGTGAATGGAGGAAAATACGATTTTACCAGATTACCAATTGGATTAAAAAATTCACCAGCCATATTTCAAAGAGCTTTACGTGATGTATTGCGAGAATACATAGGGAAAATCTGTTATGTGTACGTTGACGAAATCATCAACATCAGCAAAACAGAAAACGATCATGCCGAAAACTTGAACAAAGTTTTTTTTAACATTACAAAATCCCAATATGAGGATACAAATCGACAAATACCAGTGTTTAGAAAAAAAAGAAGTCGATTTTCTGGGATAAACGATCTCAGAAGAGGGAGTTAAAACCAACATCGAAAAAATCAAGGCAATTAAAAACTTCCCAATACCCAAAACACTAAAGGAACTTCGATCATTTTTAGGAATGACAAGCTATTATAGGAGATTTATTAAAGATAGCCAAACCTCTAACAGCCCTTCTAAGGAGATAAGAAGAACGCGTATCCAAATACAAGTCAAGCAAAATAGCCATTAGCCTAGGTTAAGAAGCAGCGGGTGCATTCGAAAACCTTAAAAACTCGCTTATCTCTAGGGATGTTACATTAGCGTACCCAGACTTCACGAACGAATTCCAATTGAAGAAATATCACGAAGAAAATTACGCATCGAACGAAAAGGAAATGTTAGCAATCGTATGCGCTTAAGACAAAAGCTTAAGACATTATCTGTACGAATATTCGAAAGTGACAATTTATACAGACCACTTACCGCTGACCTTTTCGAATAGTGCAAATAATCACAATGTTAAGCTCAAACTCTGGAGAGCGAATATAGCCCCGGCGAAAATAGCCCCCAAATTAAATGCAAGCCCGGTGTAGCTAATGTAGTAGCAGAGCCCTATCTTTATGTAGTAGCCCTATCCAGAGTCCGACCAGAAATTAATTAAATCCATTCAGACTCTACAATCGACAGCGACGAAGGTTCCTCACATAATTTAATATTCTCAGTAGGAGCCCCGATCAACGTATTTAAAAACCAAATTTTTTTATTAAAAGAAAACATGGATGCGTATAACTTCGAAATTCCAAGACCTAATTTTCAAATCAGTCGAAGAATACAATAATTCCATCCATTCGGTAATAAAGGAAAAACCAGTTGAGGTGCTTTTCAGAAGGTCCACTCCGAAAACTACAAAAGACATAGAAAAAGAGCCGAGCGAAATCAGGGAAATAAAAAAAATCTAGTAGTCGACTTAGAATACCATAATCAGGATAAAGTACAGCCAATACAATATGAGACGGGAGATACAATTCATGTCAAAATCGACACAAGACTAGTTGCCAAACTTACTCCACGATATAGAAAAGAAACAGTAAAGGAAAATAATTACACTACAATTAAAATCCAATCCGGTAAAGTAATCCAAAAGAATAACATCAGACTCTAATCAGACAGACTTTCATACCAAGTTGCCTGAGCCTATCTACACTCCATGACTTTTCAAAATGACAATTGATATCACTTGAGATTGGACGTGCGGGAACATTCAAAATCATCCATACATTCGACCTAAAAGAATAGGGCAATACATTTGACAAACCTCACCCCATCACATCATCTACCTGTCTTAAGAATTAAATCAAATAAAACAAAATCTTCTCAAACTAAAAGCAAGCAATAGACAAAAAAGAGCAATAGGAATCCTAGGAACGGTATGGAAATGGTTGGCAGGAACACCGGACCACCATGACCACGAAATATTAAAAAACAAAATAAACTGAAAATTAGAAAATATTAATAAGCCAGTTATAATAAATAACCTTAAAAGTGAGAAAATTAATCAAATAAGTGAGAATAATTAATGAAATAAAATAATCAACGAATGCCATTCTAAAAATAACTAAAAATTCAAACGAAATAATTAACGAAGAGGCAAATATTCTCAGATATAAAATTCAAATAGTAAAATAATGAATTTCTAATATACTACATGCAATAACTTGGTCCAAAACAAACATTATAAACTCTTTTATATTCTCAACAATTGGAATCACTATTTTAAAACAAATTTTTAATAAAGAAAATAATCTGTTTATTAATAAATGGAAGAACTACTAGAATTTTCAAAAGTCAAACTTGCATCTAATAATAAAGACCTTCTGTAGACCATATGTATCCCAATAATAAGTAATGAAATCTGTAGAACACTATTAGTCAAAGCAGTAAAAAAGGCCCATGTAATATATGACACAAAATATGAAACTTGTTGAAATGTTGCTTGAAGGAACTATTTGCGATATAGAAACCATACGAATCGCATAATAATAGAACCATTTGAGTTAAGAAAAAACTGTTAGACTTAAGCAACGACACTTGCGTGAGCGCTACATTAAACCTAAGACCATCGGAATTCAAGGCAATCAACAGTCAACACGTGCCTAATTTTACGGAATTACTACCGGGTACACTGATGCTGAATGACTTTAATGGAATGGTGTCTTTGGACGGAAAGGTTCTTAATCTTCAAGGATCCTTCATCATCCAGTAAAGGAGCTTCACAATACAGATCGGCGAAAACACCTATAGAAAAGAAGAGGTCCCTGTGGTGGACCCCGAAGCTCCGTTTTTCCAACTGTCAGCGGTAAACCCAAAACTAACGAAGTCCATAAGTTCTTAATAACTACTGAAATAGAGCTTACACAACCACATTGAGTGCACCGTGCACCGGAGGCAATATGAAACGTGGCACCAATAAGGATCACGCGGATCAAACGAAACGTGCACTGAGTAAGCATTTATTATGCTTGCGATCGTGGGAAAGCCAAAAGAGACAAAACACCCAAATATTTGGCAAGCACACTATATCTAATGGCAAGTGCATCCACTAACAACACAATGCACTTGCATTGACCAATTAACAGCGAAGACATGACATCGATGGACGCCAGCAGCAGCAGCAGTCGCGACCGAGATCGCAGCAGCGATGGAGCGACGCATAGGTGTAATTATTAATTATAATTATAATTATATTAATCTTAATTGTCAGTTCTGATCCGATACTCAAATAAACGAAATGTAAAAGAGATTCATTTCTTTTTTTTAAAGAACATTAATAACATTTTTTTAACTTATATATACATTATTAAGTAGCTGGATCGGAAATCGACAGGCCTGCTGACCTCGAGGGACGAGCTGTAAGTATGGCATAGCCGCAACACTTTACAAAATGTGAATTAGCATGAAATATGAACGAGATATATGTATATGAATATTCAGGATGGAGTGAAGTCACATCGTTTAAGTAAAGTAGATTTTATTACTGCATTCGGTGAATTCAAATCATCGTAAATTGCTAAATAAATTGCTGAAACTTCAGGTTGGGTTAATAACTTTGAATTAATAATGTTGAACTAGAGTTATAATTTTGTTTTATTAGGATAATGAACCAAACGTTGAAATACCTATATTGAATATATTGAATCATTGAAAATATAATGAATCGCGTCTAAATATTTCCGTGGGGTTTCCAGAGACAAGCTTACTCAACATGGGTTGCCTAATGATATTGGTGCAACAAGTCAGGGCGGGTAAAGAACAAACTATTACACCTGAGTTCTCCAAGCTAGTATTCTCATTCTCTCTCCCCAAAAAATTTGACCAATCCCTTTCCTTTAGCACTGTCGAAGACTTCTTTTATTTGACAAGCCCTGATTTAGGGAAGCTCAAGAACCCTCCCTCTGGCCCTGAGCTAGGTCGGCAACATGGTTTCGTCTGAAACCATAAAACATCAAAATACAATAATATAGTGCAGTTGTTAGTGCTACTATACTCGCTACGTGTGGGCGGCTGGAGTCACAGGTATTGTACCAATAAATAGAGCAAACAATGCGGCGTGTACCTGTCGGAAGGCTGTTAAGCTGAAAAAAAATTCGATCAATTCTGTTTTTTGGGGCTGTGGTCTGGTGGCCTACCCAGGATCTGCAGCAATAGGAAACCGCAGTGTAATTCGGAGGATTGTATAGCAAGTAGCCTGCGAACCACACTCAGCGATACTCTACACCTCATTCTTGACTTACTACTAGTCGAGATTAAGGTGGCCACACTATCAGCCGTAAAGTTACGAAAGACAGTAGGTATATCGAGTAGGACATATGGAGTAGGACGAGCCATGGTCAGGATCAGGCTATCACCATTCCCTCAAGACAGGAATTAAAACTTGTGTTTAATACAGTGGTGGGCACACTCTCAATTCCCATAGCTCCCGAGCATTGGGCCAAAAATTCTCCTGCAGCGCTGCCAGGACACGCACAGTATGAGCGCCTTCGCTCCTATCCGAAGCGCTCTCATTAGCATTCGCATTAGGAAATAAACGCAACGTTAAAAAAAAAAGAATTTTGGGATGCTAAATTTTCCTTTATAGAAATTATAAATGGGGAAGCGCAATGCCTAATTTGTTTAATAATTTTGGTTGGAAATGCTTTATTTGATATGTAAGGGCACTACAATAGTGCGCATTTGATTTATTGTCAAGATTCAGGCGAAATTCGGACTAAAAAACTAGAATTAAATGCCCGTTTTTCTTATTTTTAGGTAATAAGTATATAACAAATTTGTATGATAATGTTATAAGAATAATCATAAAAAAGCCTCATATGTGTGGGCATTGACTTTAGCAAAGTATTACCGCTTTTACGAGGATAGAAAGAACTGACTTGCGAGATTCTTCAATATTTTGAAGAAAAGTGTCGGGAGGCTTTTAATCTTTGTAAAAATATTCCATTGTACCGGCGTACTATAACTCGGAGGACTGAGCATCAAAACGCATCAAATACTTTGCATCAAAACGATTGATGATAATTTTTGTACATTTGAAGAGCTTTTCACGGCAGTGTTACAGGAGAAGAATCAAGAAAAATTTGTTTGCATTCGTAAATAAAAAAAAATGGGTTCTGTATGCACTGATGGTGCACTAGTTATAAAGGGAAACAAAAAAGGACTTGTGAGTGTTTACACCTGACTTAATAACCCAGCTCCAATAGACGGCGCCAGAAGCCACCCGCCAGAAACCGAAATCAGCAATATCAGCGGTAAGAATGACCGACTCGCGGAAGCAAAACCAGCGAGCTCGCCAGAAAATCATTACTATACATTAGAAAAGGACCGTCGTCCAAGGCACTTAAAGATCTGGTGAATAAATACGAAGCCATATTTTCGGCATAGCGGCACTGAAAAACTGGAGAAAACCTCGAGCCCAAGGCACCGCCTAGGGCTAGCGGACAAGTTCTTACAGAGGACCCAAAGATCACCTCACTGAAGCGAAGGCAAGAAGGATGGCTCGACGATCTCGAGGACTTTCTATATAATCGCATTTAAGGAAAGGAAGTGTCGTTTTACACCAGGCAACATATGAAAGAGTTATGGAAAGAGATTGTGGACGGCCATAAGCGATCGATTCCAGGTCGTGAGAGCTGAGTATTTTACTTTTCTAAGCAAGAAACGACAAGGACAGGGAGCCACACACAGGCCTTTCGCCTCAACGTTCCTGATTCCGCATCGTACACCAACAAGCTTATTTTTCAAAATTATTTTAGCGAGTATTGAAGCGGATTATGGGGAACTTTTGCTGGACAGAGAAGTTCGACATAAAGATCCGACCCCGAGTTCTAGCCAATTAATTGTTCGTGTTTCCAGGTATTTAAGAAAGCATTCTTATGCTAGCTGCAAATGAATAAAGCCAACTTCAGCCACACTTCAACGTATGTATCGAAAAAATAGATCGACTTTTAAAAAACAAAATGTTACTGCCCACAGTCCAAGAAAAGTTCTGGTTCAGGCGTAAAGAACAAGTAGCTGCAACTGAAAATGGCCCAACATGTAGTGGTTGGATGAATTCAAAATAGTCCTTTATGGTGACAAGGTATCTCGACAATGACCATCTAATACCGAATTTAATCCCATATATTGCAACAAAACTATTAAACATGGTGATGCGACTGTTTCTCATATTATAGCTTAGGGCCAAGAAATTGGTATTTTAGTATTTAGAAATTTTAGAAATTGGTATTTTTGTATTAACCAAATAAAAATAGCCCAAAGCAAACAAGTAAAGATTGGTATAAAAATAAAAGCATAATCCCTTTCTGTGGTTTTTAGTACCATATAACTGATTGATCGGGAATTCCATAACTTCGTTGTTTTTGAAATTAGAAGAATGGTATTTTCTATGGAAAATACTTTGGGCAAGCTGTCTGCCATAATCCGATCTGCCACATTTTATAAGAATCGGGCGACTATATACGATCCGATATACATATATCTATTAATATAAGATGCATAATATAAGATGAAATCGAATATTTTAATTTAATTATAAATTTATTATAATAAAAATTATTATAAAAATAATTTAATAAATAATAACGAAAATAATAAGAAAAATATAAATACTTGAGTTTCGGATCAAATATTAAAAAAAAACACACAAATAAGACAAAAACTGTTAAAATTCGTTAAAATTACATATTCCTTTATCAATATTAATTATAATAACTCATATTTATAGACTTTTAATTTTGGCATCGTGGTAGACTTTTTTTGGAAATGCACATATATAGTTTTTTTAATTCAAGATCTCCCGAAAAATGAAGTGTCAATTTAACAGTTCAATAGACTAAGTAAATCGCACTAGGTTAATCTCAGATTTTACCAAAACCACATAGTAAAAAAACACAGTGGTGGTTTGTCGCATGAAAGATCGCATTTCTTTCTGAACAAGACGACAACCACTAAAATACAGTGGATGACTCCACAGGATGACAGTTGCTATAGGGCGTAGGACATTTGCACATGCTGCAACACTTCCACAAAGCCAAAAGAAGATTCTTGACTGGGAGGCTGAAATCGGCTTATTGCACAATTTTAACGTGCAGAAATATTCAGAATCCATACTAATATTTTTGGCTCTAAACAAATGGACCTGAGACCACTGCCCAAATGGGAGAAGCTACAACAGAGCAGGTATTCCAAAAAATTTTCATGGTGAATGACGAATTTTTAGTAGCTGCAAAGACGTAAATATGTAAAGAAGAATTAAAGAAAATAGAACAGAACTACATTCGGAGTGCCAATTAAAATTTTCTCACCCAAATATGGCACTGCAAATCGTGTAGCGATAAGGCTTTATATGTATATGGGTACACGAGGAATATATGTCGGAGTACTTGATTCTTTATCCCCTTCCATGTTTTGTTATAACACAGCAAGTCACCTGGAATGTTTTACGATGCAAATTCAGAGCCCGACTCCAGCAGACTGACCCACACTCTCCAGCCTTGGCTCTTACCACACCGGCTCCCTATTTCATCACACGCTACACTATTTCATCAAAGTTTATTCGCCATCTCTTTTACCGTTACCGTTCTTGTATCAGTCAAAGAAAATTCCAGATAGATAGTGAAATTCTTATAAGGATCGTCCCACTACATACGATCCGATATATATCTACATCCGTATATACATAGGCCCGATATTTAGATTCGATATATAATATCTTTAGAATACTTATTCAAAGTTAAAATCTCCAATTTTATACATTTATTTTTGTTTTTCTATGATTTACAGAAAGCGTTACAGATTTTATAGATATGAAGACTTCAAAAAGTTTAAAAACTCCTATTTAAAAAAACAGATTAAAAATTGACGAAATTGATTTAATTGACGAAAACTAACTATAATAAATTTTTAAAAGTCCGAAGTTTACCCTTAACCCAAAATTTTAAACATGGTGTGCTCTACTGTGGACATAATGTCATCAGTGTTTCGCATATCTAAAAATTAAAAATTGAAACATTTATCTTTTTTAAAAGCTATCTTTTTTTAATTTATTTCCTCATCTAGTTTTTGCATAATAGCTCTTGGAAAATTATTTTTCACTTTCTTTTCTTGCAAGCAAGCTCAATTTTTACTCTTGTTAATAATGTGTCCATGTGATCGGAACTATACAATCAAGATCTCCTAAAACCGACAAGCTAGAACTCCGATAATAAAGGGGGCGAAAGTATATTTTCGTTAATCTTTTTAATACAGCTTATAGACGCTAAAATTCTGTTATTTACATCCCAATTACCTTATGCTTTTACTATCTTTATACCCTTGCAGAGGGTATTATAATTTTGGTCAAAAGTGTGCAACGCAGTGTAGGAGATATCTCCAACACTATAAAAGATATATATTCTTGATCAGGATCACCTCCTGAGTTGATATAAGCATGTCTGTATGTCGGGCTGTCTGTCTGTTTCTTCGCAAACTAGTCTCTCAGCTTATAAGCTATCGTCTTCATACTTTGCACACACCCTTCTTTTCTTTGCAGGTAGTATATAAGTCGGAACGGCCGGGATCGGTCGACTATATACTACAGCTGCCATATATCTGATTGATCGGAAATGGCATAACTTTGTTGTTTTTAAAGATAGAAGAATGGGACTTTGTATGGATTCTACTTTGGGGAAACTAATCCGATCTGCCAAAATTCATAAGGATCGGCCGACTATATACGATCCGATATACATATATCTAATGATATAAGATGCGTGTCGCGGACCTAGCGGACTGCCACTCAACTGCAAGGGTATATGAACTTCGGCTCCGCCCGAAGTAAGCTTTCCTTTCTTGTTATTTGTTATTTATGCTTAACAGCACTGAAAGTCTATAATTTCTCGGCTTCAAAAAGAATTGCAACACCAAAAAGAAATGTAACCATAGTGTAATCAGTACACTTGGTCCTGTAATTAAATTAATTTAACTTTTATTTTTATTTGGCCATTTAATCACAATATCATTAAGTTCAAGCCTTTCAAATAATCTGAAATGCAGTACTTTTATTTAATGCATACAATTTTTATCTTCATCAAGAACTCCAGTAATTTTATTTTTCTTTACTTTTGCGTATAATGATGCAGCCTTGTAATTAATAGGTCCGTAGTGTTGACTCTCGAGATCAGCATAAATAAATTCATCGTTAAAACTCGTCGAATTTAATGGCTGTTCATTAGGAAGAAAAAACATTAATTTATTAAATAATTAATATTTAATAAGAACTATATCAAGCTGTGGTCATGCTTGTGGTTACAAAATCTTAATTAAATAATGATAAAAATACACAAAATAGATGGTTAGAAATCACAATAGTAGCAACATGGATCTGAAAAAAAAAAAATTAACAAAAATACAAAATTTTAAAAAATCAAGTAAATTTACCTTTTAAATGGCAAAAATAACATATCATTTATTTTATTCAATTACTACATATTTTCAAATTTAGAATATATAGGTATTGCTGCTTTTGAAAGGGTCCTCAAAGTCGGAAAGATGCTAAAAATGATAATTGGTTTATTTTATGTAATGACTTTTCTTAAGTTAATTAAGTTATTTACAAAATTATCATTTTATTTAGGGATCTTAAAAAAATTTTACCATTTCTTAAAAAATGAACAATATTTTTAAATTAATAATTTCGTACCATGTAATTTCTTAAAGATATTAAATAATTCTTAATTTTTTGTAAGGTACTGTGTTCCAAGCTGCATTAGCTCGTGAAGACAAAAATTTCCCAATCTTAGAGAATTTCTTTCTCCATATCTTAGTCTTGTAGCCTTTCCGTTTTTATACTCTTGCAGAGGGTATTACAAATGATGAAAAGTGTGCAACCCAATGAGGAGCATTAGACCAAGGGTCTGATGAACAGACGCACATTGCTACTTGACTCGGCTGTTAAGTAGTCAGAAATGATACAACAAAAATACAAGAATACAAACTTTGTACTAACAAAAATTTATAAGTTTTGGAAACAAAATATGCTTTTTGTACTCAAGAAGATATCTGAATCAATATAAGCAATGTGGTACAAAATTTTCAATTTACATAGTATACCTATTATTGTTTAAAATAATATACTTTAGAAGCTGCATTAGTGGTTTATGCATTAAAAATAAAATAAAAAAATATTGCATTAATATACAAATTATTTAGGAAAATTGAAAAGATTAATGAGGAAAAGGCAGTCATTTTTAAAATTAGAATTAAGGTAAATAATGGTTAGGTTAATGGCTAGGGTATATTTTTTATAATCTTTCTTACTTATAGTCGTATGTGTCCGTATTACCTTAAAATTATTCTGTAATCAATAAATCTTGTGCGTGATCCTTAATATAACTTATTTTCGTATTGTTATCTTTTATTTAAAATGCTACCGTTGCGAAACATACTAGTTTTTTTGTTGTTAAATATACATACAAAAATTAAATTTAAAATAAAATTATTTGGATTTTCTATTTTTTTTAAGCAGCAGGTGTATATTCAATGTAAATTGAATTCTATGTGTATGTAGTAAATGTATAGGTTTGAAAAAAATGGGTGTTATGGAAAATGGGTTTCTATAGCTACAGATTGAGCAGGTGAAATTGGCATAAATCCATTATTTTCATTTAATGTCATCGATCGATTTATCAGCGAGCCGTGGTTGCGTTCTACTATCATTTTTTTTCGATTTTGATAACATTTTTTTCGCAACTCTTGTAGTTTTCCATTCGCAGTTTCCACATTCTGGAAGTGAAAAGTATGATGCTTACGCAGTGGTAAACGTATTGGGCGCCGTACCACCAAACAATCATAAGTCCCTTCACGATTTTGGTTTGCTACATCATTTGTTATAGACATAGTCGGAATTGACTGCGAATCGTCTATTAATAAGAAAGGACTTGTGAGATTGCATTGATGTCTTCCGAATATACTTTTACAGTGATCTTTTTTTGCAATGGTGTCGATCTTACTGCTAATAATGATCAAAGAGTTATCAGTGTTCCTCAATTTCTCCGACGATGCTTTCAATTTTCTTAATTGTGTTAATGTATATGGGTCACTAATGGTTAATCTTCTGTATTTCCTTTTTAATTTTTTGCGGACACAGATGTCATTGTTTCCCATAATTTTTCGTAATTGTGTTTTCTAACAATATTAAAAAATGGAATTTATAGTGATGTAAAGTATGTTGTTTAAGCCGCCATTAAAAAAAATAACATGGAAATAAAAAAAGAAAAAAGTATTTGATATGTTAATATTTAACTATAAAATGGTTTTACTAAAACAAATTTTAATTTTAAGAAAAATTTATTAAGCAACATTTGTATACCCTTGCTAAAGGTATTATAATTTTGGTAAAAAGTGTCCAACGCAGTGAAGAAGACATCTTCGACCCAATAGAGTATATATTTTTTTGATCAGGATCACCTCCTGAGTCGATATAAGCATGTCCGTCTGTCTGTCTGTATCTACGAAAACTAGTCTCTTAGTTTTACAGCTATTGACTACAAACTTTGCCGGCAGTATACAAATCGGTACGGCCGGGATCGGTATAGCTGTATCGGTATAGCCGGGATCCTATAGCTGTAATATAACTGAATGTCGGAATTGGCATAACTTTTAAAGCTAGAAGATTGGGACTTTATAGATATTTCATTTTGGGTCAAATAATCCGGTCTGCCGGAAATTTCTGAACGATTGGAAATGAAAAAAAAAAAATATATAGAAAATATACATATATATTTATTTATATATGTACATATGTATGTACATATATGGAGAGAGAGGAGTTTAAATAGGTTTTGATTTATTCTACCTAATAAAGCATTTGACTATTGTTTTCTGAATAAGCCCCAATACCTTTGTATATTCTGAAAATGTGAGGCAAATCCGACGTTGTGGCTCTTCGGAAGTTTGACTGCTTTTCTGTCGTGGTATTATAATATTAAGCAGTTGTTTATATTATAATATTTAGCATTTCGTTCAAATCAATACATTATTATTTATACCAAAAAATACATACCTTGTATTGGTGTTGAATTGAATTTGGGTGTTGCCGTGATTCCACAAGAGTTTTTGAATCTTGACAATTTGACTGATCAATTGGGTGGACGAATTTCGTTTGTTCCAAATATTGAAAAACAGGGGTTGCACTATGATCAGTAATTTTTTTTTGCTGGTATTGTTGTTTATCTAATTTGGCATTCTTTTTAGAAGAGCCATCACATTGTTTCAATGCAAAAATCGAAAACGATTTATTGTTATTTTTTACTGGTGAAGAAGTAGTGTCCAAGCCTATATTCCCAAAAAGTGTTGAATCTATTTCAATAAAGCAGTTTTGCTGATCATTTTTCCCACATACCGGATTGTGAACAATTTTTCTATTTTTATTCACAAGTTTAATTTTTGTATAATTGCTTCGGCCAAGTGGAGATAAAGTTGGTATTTGAGATTCTTGTGAGCTGTTTGATATTCCCGAGTCACTTCGGTGAATTCTGTAACTTGCCTGTTCAAGGGACTGAGGGTTTGTATCAGTTTCTACAGCGCACCTTTCACCTTTGGGATTTAACTTCCTGTGAATTTTTTTGTGTGTTTCTTTAGTTGAAAACGAATGCATTTGTGCAGTAGCCAGGTATTTTTTTGATTTACATTCTCTACTAATACTTCGCACGCATTCATTAGAATTCTCTAACTGGATCTTATCTAAATATTCGTAAGGTGTATCACAATTACCATTCCTATGGTTCATGAAAGGGTAATGCTTTTGGCATTTAGGTAATATACCAACGCCTTTGACGGAAGGAGATGTCGTCAAACACGCCGAGAAATTACAAACATTTTTTGTTTTCAATTGGCTTTCTTCAAGAGATTTTAGCAAATGAAACTCTTTTTCCATTGTTTTTTCTTGAATATTTTGTACATTGTATTTATGGACGCTATTGGCAGCATAAAGTGGATTTTTTCCCGAAACTGAAATTTCGAGATTTTCTTTTTCCACATAAGTGGGGTGATTATCATGCAGTTTACTAATTGATAAATTAAGTTTGGATGATTTTTTGTTTAATTGTTTGTGTTTTGTGATAGCATCTAAGGTATTTTCGAATTCTTGATGATAATGATTCTTGGTATTTGAAGTATTTATCATGGGAAAACAGGTTTGTAGGGTTATGTTAGCTTTTTGAGAGTTATTTAGCCTATTAAGAGTCTTTTCTTGATGTGGAACTTTAGAAGATAAATATTCATTTGCAAACATTGTATGCGATATCGGTTGTTCAGGTTGTAGCAGGATTTTTTTTTTTAAAGAGTCGTGTAAAACAACTTGCGGATCGCTACCCATAGCTTCGTTATAATCTTCATTGAGTTTTTTGGATCGAAAACCGCCATTTATGCCATTTACGTTGTTATTAAAACTCGTAGAAGTATTATACGACTTTAAAATATGTCCAATGCGTTAGCAGCATGCGATTAGGTGAAGTTGAATATGAAAATAGGTTATTAAGAGAAACATGTGTTTTTTAGTCAATCTTTGTTAATATTCTTATATATAATCTAAAAATAAATAAAATTTATTTATATATTTAACAAATATATTTAACCTAGAACAATTATTTTGATTTGACCTGTACTTGCTTTAACCTTATATTGTTTTTATGGTTTATTTTATTGTACTTTCGGCAGAGTCGAAGCAGTTAACCCTTGCAGTTAATTGTCTATTTATTTATACATTTTTTGTTAATATATTTGTATACCCTTGCAGCTGGTATTATGATTTTAGTCAATTACCTCCCCACCTCCTGAGACGATATAAGCATGTCTGTTTAAGCAATTAGTTTTTTAGTTATAAACTTCAAACTTTACACACATCCTTCTTTTCATTGCAAGCAGTATAAAAAATGGAATATGTATGTATATACATAAGTACATATATCGTATAGCTGACATATGTATAACTGAACTATCGGAAATGGCATATTTTTGGTAATTTTGATTTTAGATGCTTGGCGCTGTTTTGAACATTTGTATTAAAAAAATTGATCTGATAGTGAAATTCATATAAGGATCGGCGAACTATATACGATCCAATATATATCTAATAATATATGCTTCCACTTAACTGCAAGGGCATATAAAATTCGGCTTGGCCCGAAGTTAGCTTTCCTTTCTAGTTTTTATTGCGATAGTATTGCTTTAAACTAAATCGACGCATTTCTTTAATAGTATCGTATCACAATCGAACTTTACAGCCGAATGGTGTAGAAAACCTTCCGAAGGGTTAAAGCACTGCTGACTAACACGTATGTATTTAATTAAAAATAAAATGAATAGAAATTTAAAAAACCTTTCAAATGATTTGTGATGAGCTTTTTAATTTGTAAAGTTTTTTCTTTTATTATAAAGGCCGAAATTTTTTTTCCTCTACGCATAATTTAAACCGCTCGATATCCTTTAAGCTCCTCTGAACCAAAGTTCAGAACAAACGGAACCTATGTTCCCACAGTTTTCGCGATACACCTACGAAAAGAAATTGAACAAATTTTACCATTCATGGGTTGCTTGCTAGGTAACAGTGATCTTTCAGGGGTCAATTCAGTAAGAGGCCTTATATTAGTTATTAAGTTTTTAGAAGTCGCATACAAGATTGACAAAACATATAATTTTAAATACGCGAGCTATTTTTTTTATTAGTTTCAAAGACTCATCTATTCAATTTCCTTGTACCATTAAAACATTACGTCCGAATTCCTTAAAAACAAAATAATTCGACATGGCGAATTTCATAAAGATCGGCCGACTATATACGAGCCGATATATATCTAATAATATAATATATCAACTTCGGATCCGCCGAAGTTAGCTTTCCTTTCGTGTTTTTAATTACTTAAGGCTACCTTAAAAAATAAAAAGGACTTTAAAATTTAACCACCGCATAACTTTACAACCATGAAGCTAACTTCACATGCTATATTTCGTAAGAAAGGTTTTTTTAAAATATTTTTTTAAGATGAAATGTCTAATTCTTAAGGAAAAAGAAGTACACCGAAAAAAACGTAAAAACCGGTTAACAATTTTTTTTTTCGAAATGGGCTTTAACGATCCTAATAATATTAAAAGTGGAGATAGTTTTGGAGATAACGAAACTTTTGATATATCGTTTATATCTGGGATAAGTCGCATACTCAAGATGTAGTTCGATAAGTAGAGCAACCCATGGTACTGGCTGTGAAGCTAAGTCATATTCATAGCGTTACAGAAACATATTCGGTTGCCGATTGGCTTTTTGTAGTTTGCAAGCATAAAAAACTAAACAATAAATATGAATAATGCAATAAATTAATTTAATTTAAATAAAAAGTTCTTTGTTAAGAACTGTTCACTGGCCGCGACCGCAAACAGCTGAGGCAAAACGCCTCCTGACGGTTGCCGCACTCCGAAAAAAATTTCCCAAATAATTTACAACTGTTTGGATTTGTCTTCACCGCTGGAAGCGCTTTTCATTCGACACGAGCTCATATTTTTAAGAGATTTTTAAAGTAGCCCGGAGCAACAACTGAAGTTTAGAAAATTTTCGAGCGGTTACTAAGTTTTGTTATAAAAACATTTATAACAACATTTATAACAGTATTTAAGAAACACCAAGGGTAATTTTTACAGTGGTGTTACGATTTGGGCAATAGCTGAATGGATAAACCGTCTCTTTAATTGATCCGGAAGGCTCGGGTGCTTAACTAATTAAATAAAAAAAAAAGTATGAGGTATTTATAAAAAAATTAAATTTTTTTTTTATAATTTAAATATTTTGTTCTTTAAGAAAAGAATATTTTACGCTTAAATCATAAGTTTTCGTTTTCAAAATCGAACTTTATGAAATAAAATTCTTAAAAGAACTTAAAAGAAGAAGAAGAATAATGAAGAAAAGATTGTTTTTTCTTTTCTTTTTTGACGACAGATCTTTTGACGACGTTAAATAACGGTGCGAAGTCTCATGCCACGTCCAAAATATCTGATATCAGTTTTTTGTGACGAACAAAAGCATTATGTGTATAAAAAATTATACATTAAAAATATTCTTATTCGGCACGTGGAACCACAACAATAAACGATATAAGCACGTCCCAAGTAAGAACATTTTTAGTGTATAATTTTTTATACATATATTGCATTTGTTCGTCACAAAAAATTGATATCACATATTTTGGACGTGGAATGCCAGTTCGCCGCCGTTATTTTACCTCGTCAAGAGGCTTTTTTAATTAGGTAAGAATCTTGTAGAATCTATAGAAATCCAAAAGACAAATGGAAAACCGATAAAATTACAAATAGACAAACTATAAACGAACTAAAACATTTTTGCATAAATACTCAAATTGTATTTCCTTCAAACCTAGTACTCAAATCGAAAAAAAATGTTGACAAGAAAATCAATCCGATAAATTGATTTGAGTTTGAATTTAACAATAGAAAATTTTGGCAACAAATGATTTAGACACATTTTCTGTTATCATAGCCGTCCCTTCTTGATTTTAAATACTGTTGGGAATAAAACTAATATTTAAACATATATTTTTTAATCTTCTGCATTTTCCACACATTAAACTAAAAGTTTTTGAAAAACTTGTAGATAAAAATAATCTAATACAAATTAGTGAATAATTCATTCAAATCGAAAGCCCACAAAAATGTTTAATTATTAGTCATATGTGAGATCATAAATTTTTAACTTAAGTGGAAATGCGTCGTTTGAAAACAATACTCAGATCAATTAATTTTAGATATGTTTTTGATATTCTATTATTGGTATTTTAAGGTCGCTTTAGTTGAGGTAAAAACAAGAAACAAAAATGGTATTACATTTTATTCATATACACGTATAGATTTATGCTTTTTTTAAACAAAATTATTTTAAAAAGTTTTATAAACTTAATAAGTAAGGGATTTTAGTTTAGTAATATTAGTTTCCAATGCGTATATTTAAGGTTATTACTACATTTATAGATCTGATTAAAACTGTCTTTGAAATTACCTTGTTAGGCGCTGTTTGCAGACCATGGAACGGAAGATTCTCATACTCGCAAGGTTCCGTTAGTGGTTCTCCCATAGAAGATGATTTGTCGTGCACTAAATAAAAAATAATGTTGTTCGGTTCGATTTATTTATTGTATTCATTTTTTGTACTTAAATCATCAAACTATTTCGGATCCGATGAACAAAAATAAATAAAAACAAAATTAAAAAATTATTAAAAAGAAAAATGAAGGAAAAAAGGTATAAATTGGTTATAAATATATATTATAATATTTAAAACATTATATAAAGACTATAAACTTTTTTAATTCATTTCATAACATCCTAAACCACAATATTATTTATAAATATTAAGGTTTATTATTTAGAAGCTTAATTTGCCACGTGAAAGGTGATGCAATTGGATTTTGGGTTGCTTGCTAGGTAACAGTGATCTTTCAGGGGTTAATTCAGTAAGACGCCTTATATAAGTTATTCAGTTTTTAGAAGTCGCATACAAGATTAAAAATAAATATAATTTTAAATACGCGAGCTATTTTTTATTAGTTGTCAAAGACTCATAGTTATTTCTATTAAATCTTCTTATACCATTAAAACATTACGTCCGGATTCCTTGAAAACAAAATACAAATAGGAAAAGCTTATTAACACTTTCTTGTGTCATCATGGTGTTTTATTAGTTCAATGATAATAAAATTGAATTGCGTATATCTTTTACCCTGGTTATAAAATGATTATAAATTGATTGATCCGAACCTGGCATATTGTATTAAATTTTTTTTAAAACGTGTATGGCCCAATGAAGAAAACATCAGCGACTCTACAAAGCATTTATTATTTTGGTCAGAATCCTCACAAGTAAACAATTATTGTATAAACGTTTTGTATGCCCTTGCAGATGGTATTATATGGTATTATATTATTATATGTTTGGAAGGAGAGATCTTAAACCCGATGAAGTATTATATTCTTGATCAGGATCACCTCCTGAGTTCATAAAATTTTCACAATGATCGAAAAATATTTCCGATATATTCTATATATGTTATATTATATACCAATTTACTGCAAGAATATATGAACTTTGGCTTAGCCTGAAGTTAGTTTCTTTCTTGTTTAATGTCTTTTAATACTTTGACTGATAATTTAGATATTTTATATGTTTTTGATTAGCGCCTTCACCACCGTTTAAAATATGCTCGAACTATCACTCAGCATGGTTATTGCATAGTACCATGCGAGCTAGTGATACTTTTGGGATATACCTATTGTGGTACGAGTACTCCAATTTCATTAATCTTGAAAAATATCGAATGTTTATACATTTATATTTATGTGTACATATTATATGTATATAACAAACATATAAGTTTCCATAAAGCCGGTATGACCGATCTTTTTAAAATTTTAGAATAAACAATAGATTGGAATAAGCTATGTAGAAAAGGCTGTTATGTTTAATTGAAAACCCCGACATACATAGGCCGTGTTCGATCCGAGGCCTTACTGCATTTGGATTCTGCTTTGCGATGTCAAAATGGGTATCCAGCTAAAACAGCTACCCCACTGAGGCTTGGGTAAATTTACGTGTCCTATTTGGATCTGTTACTGACACCTCCGATGTCAAGTAATAACGTATCTCCAAAATAAATCTTTAAATCTTTATCTTTATCTTTACAGTTGTGGCAGTATTCGTTGTGTTGTGAATACATACATTAGCCGGCTCCCACTAGACAATGCCCTGACTATGATGGCCGTGTTGATGCATGTCCTATCCATTCCTAATAATTGGGACGTTCTTTTCCTGCCCACCAGCAATTAGAAACGGTGTCCCAGCTAAGATGATTTATTTATTGCTCTCCATTTTTTTTGGAGCCGCATGGTGATGCCTCTGAAAGCCAATTCGTTTGCTTATCAGTTGTTTGTAATGTCCCTGTGACGTGGGACCCATATAAGGGAGATGTCATACTGTTGTATCCATTTTGTCAAGATATAATCTTAAGTCTGAGAATAATTTAAATAAATGGTATTGTATAATAGCCGCTTTATTATCACTATTTATTTTGACATCATTTTTTTTAATAATATTTAAGTACTTCCTTTATGATGTGTTTTTCTTAGTTGGCTATACGAAAACTCTCTGAACTTTTCCTAACCTCTATATGTCGGTTTCATTTTTGAAGACGTTGCACCATCGCAAGACGCCCTACAGTAGTATAGATCGGGGAACGACAATGTAAAGCCCTGTATGGCAGTGTAATTAAACCAAAGCCATTTGACTTTCTTAGTAGTTTCCCAGAAAGAGCTCCCAGAAAGTGTTTTTCACTTGTGGTGCGGTAAATGGTGAGATTTTCTAAATCCTGCTGAATAGAACTAGTTCGTTGTTTGCGGGTACACTCCCAGGCTTTTTCAGTGCTGGTTGTTTAGTTACTTAGGATCTATAAAGTCCCAGAGTGATTAAGGAAAATTTGTTGCCAAAAATTCTTGAAACTTCGTCCGTATATGCCACAAATCTAAAAATACCGTCATCTTCCTATCTTGGAGATAAGCACGTAGAGAGATGTTTCTGTGGGTTTTCCTTTTAAAAATGTATATCTGACTCTTAAGGAAGAAATTATGATCTAATTATGGTCTAAAATCTTTGAATCTTCTCCTACTACAAGATTTTCAAATCAATGCTTAGATCAAAGACATAGGGTATCCAATAACATAGGTAAAGGTTCTTCGCTTGTACTGGTCCATATTGCCATATTGCTTTGAAAATAGCCTAGGGTCTTGCCTGATTGTTATGGGATTTTCGTAAGTGATATCGCTTGAGCTTTTCGTATGGGATTTTCGTAAGTGATATCGCTTGAGCTGTTCTACGTCCGAACAGAAGGTTTTTAGTGACGCTTTACCTTTTGGATGGTTCCAAAATAAAGAAATTTAGAAGAAATAAATTCCTAAACAATTTCGGTTTGGTGGTCTGGCGGCATAATTGGCCCGTACTTCTTTTGTGATAATCAAAACTGGCACGTTATTCTTAATGAGAATCGCTACTGCTCAATGATAACTAGCACATATGTGGACAATACATATGTGGTTCATACAGCGAATGTCACAATCTATTTTAAAGTTTGACCCTATCAAATGGCAGCCACGGTAATGCAATTTGTCGCCATAGACGCCTGTAGAGCTACGTCAAATCTATGGTAAAAAGCTGTAAGTTTGAATATAAAACTTGATGTTGCAGCAGTGTCCGCCGATTTATGCTTGAAAACAATGTTCCAATTTTGTAAGGATTAACTGACTATGTCCTATAGCTGTCATATTACTGCACGATAGGAAATTACACAACCTTTATATTTTAAAGGACTTCTTGCAACAATTTTATAATCTTGCAGAGGGTATTACAATATTGGTCAAATATGTGCAACGCAGTGAACGCAGTTCCTCAAAATTGATATCAGATATTTTGGGCGTGCCTTGCGGGTTCGCCACAGTTATTTTACCTCGTTAAGAGGATTGTTTTGTTTGATATCACATATTTTGGGCGTTGCATGAACATTTTTTGCGGTATTTTGCATCGTCAAGAGGTATTTTAATTAATATAAACATTTTTTTTGTCCCCCTATAAAGTCGTATACGATAACAAACAAATCAAAGCACTTCTTATTTTAGCTATTCGCCGCCTGACATGATTTAGACACTGTTGCGTCAATTCGAGTCGGCATCCTTCGGAAGGTGATTTTTGCCAACCAAAAATATAAATTATTTCATATGGAAACATAATTATTTCGTTTTCAAATAATCTTTTTCGTTTTCAAATTAAATCATCTCGTTTCGAGGGATACCGTTTGACTATGACTGGAGAAAAAACTGGACTGGAGACTATTTAATGGGGAAAAAATGTCGATTGCTACAAATATGTAATCGATAATCATTATTTAAAAGCTGAAAATTGCTTGGAATACTTTTTTCGAAGTGCGGTCGCCTTCGGAGTGCGCTCGCCTCCAGTTTGCGTTTTGCCTCAGCTCTTTACGATCGCGGCCAGTTCTTAACAAAGAACTTTTTATTTAAAATTAATAAATTAAATGCATTATTTATATTTATTGTTTAGTTTTTTATGATCTCAAACTACAAAAAGCCAATCGGCCAGTACCATGGGTTCCTCTACTTATTGTACTTTATCTTAAGTAAGCGACTTTTTCCATATATAAACGATATGTCAAAAGTTGCGTTATCTCAAAGGCTCTCCACATTTAATATAAATAGGATCGTTAGAACTATCAAAAAAAGTTTAGCGGGTTTTTTATTTTATTTTAGTGTATTTTTTTTTTTTAATATTTAGACATTTGATCTTAAAGAAAGTGAAAAATATATTTAAAAAACCTTTCTAACGAAATATAGCATTTGAAGTTAGCTTAATTGCCTCTAAAGCTATGCGTTTGTTAAATTTAAAAGTATTTTTCATTTTTTAAGGTCAAAATTTGGCAATCATCTTAATTTGGGCAATTATTTAAAAATCGTTTTTCCTGAATATCTTTTGAAAGAAATGTCGGATCAGGATAGTTGAGGTACCAATCGACGCGTATTTTGCAAAATTTGTGAATATGTGAAATTTTTAATTTTTCGGCTATATATAGGGCGCCTGCTACAGCAAGGGAATGCCTGTCGCCACCTAGCAGAATGCCGTCCGCTTTGATATTCAATGTATTGATATTAAACTTTTAATAGTCAAAAGTATAGTCCAATTCGTACCATTTCCTAGAAAATTCCATTTGAAGGTATTATTATTTTCCCGGGTCAGCACCACAAAATACGTATGTATATGCAGAAAATTTCCCAAAGTTCACTCTCTAAAACAATTGTTGTTAAAAAAAAACAATATCATCCTAACAAAGTATTGAAATGATATACATAAGTTGTCCAATACATCGATCCATTATACGTACATGTACAGTATACATCAATATTTTTGGTTGGAAATCGTTTAGTGCCTATATCAACTCAACATTAATAGGTGATAAAAAATATAAATACCTAACTAGGCGCATGTTGCTTCCTTCATCATATTGGTTACGTTTGCAAGTATGAACTATAAAAATAAATATAAAAATACTTTTTTCTTACCTTGTATAAATTTTAGTACCTGTATATATATTAGTATCTGAATATATATGTAAAAGGGCGTGTCAATTCAGACACTCACCAAATTTATTTTTGCTTTTATTGTTTTTTCGCGAAGATAAAATATAATGGTCTAATAAAACGTCCAAGCCCCCGCTAGAACTCCCGCCACGGATAATGTTTATTTTAAGTACTTTGTTGGTGAAGATATTAAATAGAAATTTATACATTTTTTTAAAGTGTGGGTTAAATTTTGATTTATTCCAAAAATTTAATGAAATGAGATTCTTAAACAGGTGAAAAATGAATTCTTAGCCGCCGGCGTAGAAGTCTGAAACTTCTACCTGGTAAAATAAAATATAAAATGTCATCGAAAGTTTCAAATATGTATATACAAAATAAAATTGTCTATGTCTCACAGACGACGGACCGTGCAGACTTACATATGTATGTATTGAGGTCTGCACTAATGCACTCTATTTCGGTTCAACCCAACGAAACATACTATGCTACTGAGTAAGGTCTGATAGTAGGGGCGTGACAAATGCAACACAGTTTACTAGAAATGCCAAAAATTTTGCTATTGAAAATTTTAATCGGAATTTATACTTTTACCTAGATACATATGCAATCAAATATCTAAAAGATTTAATAAATATACTGCAATCTTTAATTTATTTATATTTCTGAGCTCAGAAAATTATAATTCGTGATATTAATTTTTTCGCTAAAAAAAATAATTTATTTTTTTTTTTGCCCAAAAATTTATTTGATTTTGTGGTTTTTTAAATAAAATATATAAAAAATAGCCAACAACAGTTGAAAGTAAGTTGGCGCGTTAGATTTTTACCACCAATGTTAAAACTCGAAACGAACAGTTAGAGGCATACTCCCTTAAGAAGCGCGGATAGAAGACGACGCAACTCGACGTTCGAACCGCAAGAAGTTAAAATTTCCATCTGCGATAAAATGCAATTACTTTCTGGCGCATAAATATGCCGATGCCGGTGGCGCATAAATATGCCGAATATCGTGGTCGCTTGGAGTAGGGCCAGAGTTAGTGCAATATCTGCAGCGGCAGCAATACGACAAGTGGGAAGGATCAATCTCGCGTTAAATGCTTAAATAGTACAGAAATTTTGTTTGTGTCGAAAAGCCGTTTTTTTTTTTATTATTATTGTTATTATTATTATTATTATAAAGAAATTACCGAGCAATTATAAAGTGCAGATAATTTTTGCTTCTAGTTACGTAAAGGGATTAAACTTATATGTCGTTGTAAAGATTTATGGATTTGAGGAATTGGATTATTGCAGCTGTATATATGAGATCTACTATTTCTTCTAAGGTTTCTTGGATTAATTTCTGTCTTTGTTCAATGTAAGCAAGGCATTCTAGGAAAATGTGTGATAGGGTTAGGTTATGATTATGATTACATAGTTGGCATGGGGGTGGAGGTGTTCTATCAAGTAGGTGGCTGTGTGTCAGTTTGGTGTGTCCTATACGCAGTCTCATAAATTTAATGGTGTCTATTCGTGAAATAGTTAAGTTTTTGGAGTTCAGTGTTGTTCTGTTTTTTCGTGTTAATGAGTATGTAGAGTGTAGATATGTTGTTCCAGATTAAGTCATTTTGGGCTTTCATGTGATTACTGATGTATTTAAGGGTATCTGCTATCTGGTAATTTTTTTCGGTTGTTAATGGCAGTGTGGTTGCTTGCTTAGTAGATTGTATTTGTTTTAATATTTTTATATGATTTTTCAGATTTCTAGTATGTAGTACGAAGAGTTATTTGAGTTTGCCAGTACTGTAAGGGCTGAGAGTGAGTCGGTGCATATACCGAACTTTCCTTTTTGTTTTTCCGCATAGCTAAATGCGTGAAGGATGGCTGCTATTTCAGCAGTGAAAATTGAATAGGATGGTAATATTTGATGGGTTATTATGTGTTGTGTGGAGGTTACGCTGTAAGCAACTAGAGTGACAAAAAGTGTGTTGTTTGAGGGAGTCTTGATTTTTATACCCTTGCAGAGGGTATTATAATTTTGGTCAAAAGTGTGCAACGCAGTGATGGAGACATCTCCGACCCTGTAAAGTATATATATTCTTGATCAGGATCACCTCCTGAGTTGATATAAGCATGTCCGTCTGTCTGTTTCTACGCAAACTAGTCTCTCAGTTTTAAAGCTATCGTCTTCAAACTTTGAACACACCCTTCTTTCCTTTGCAGGCAGTATATAAGTCGGAACGGCCGGGATCGTTCGACTATATCCTATAGCTGCCATATAACTGATTGATCGGAAATGGCATAACTTCGTTGTTTTTTAAGATAGAAGGATGGGACTCGATTCTACTTTGTGCAAACTAATCCGATCTGACAAATTTCATAAGGATCGACCGACTATATACGATCATATATATATTTAATAATATAAGATGCACCTAGCGGACTGCCACTCAACTGCAAGGGTATACCAACTTCGGCTCCGTCCGAAGTTAGCTTTCCTTTCTTGTTTTGGAAGTTTTGATTGTAAATTATCGGTGGTGTGTTTGGTTTTGTTGAGGTATGTAAGGATTTGTTGATTTTAGTAAAGTTAAAGGACCACGTTGGTGTGTTTTCTTTTTTATTTCGATCTTTATTTCGGTCGATCGTATCTTTTATTGTTGATGTAGGTTTTGGAATTCGTTTTGCTTTCAAAATTTGTTTAATAATAGGTACTAGAGGCGTTTTCTTAGCTGTTGATATTTTAAAGTTGTTCAATATAGCATGTTTAGTATTGTGTTCTATTGGTCTTATGTTAGATTCTTAGTTCGATTTTATTTTATAGTATTAGTCTTATGTAGATAGTAGGTTGTTTATCGGTGAGGAGCGAAATGCATATCGTTCTTTTTTATTGAGTTTTGATTTAGGTATTGAAATTTTTGTGTTATGTAGCTCATTTAAAATATACAGAAATTATTCTCAAAGAAATTTATAGAAAAGCAAAAAAATCGTAAAAGCTTTAGAATACAAAATTTTTTGCAATATTAAATACTATACTGGCCACATTTAATATATTAAATCAATATATGAATGCTTTTTTTAAACGTGAGGTAAAAACATGAAAGTTAGTTTGATAAAAATCTATCTATCTATTAATCACCACTCAGCAGTCGTGGAATGGGCAGGAGTGCTCTCAAACAGCCGATAATGCTGGATCCACGTGGAAAGGTACACAAAAAAGTACTTCCTAACCCTGGATATCCGGAATGTCTTCAATTCGGCGAACTGAGGCAAGACCCTGGAGTCCCTAAGGCAGTTCAATGTGCCTAGTACGCTCATGAAAGTAGTTCGAAACTACTTTAGTAACAGAGTGCTACTGGTACTACTGGCAAGGAGACCCTCGACGTCACGGTGGGCGTTCCCTAACGATCGGTTTTGGGCCATTGTCGTGGAACATGATGTACGACGGCTTCTTAAGGCTGCTGCTACCAGCAGGATGCGACGTCGACGGCTTTGCAGACTTCAGGTGGAGGCTTCAAGATGCAGGTCTTAGCCTAGCTTCCATAAAACGGAAGCGGTTCTAGTCAGCAGCCGCAAGCACTAAAACGGTGCAGATAGAACGACGCCCGGCTTTCCTTCCGAGAGAACCTGGAATACATATAGGGTAACCCCTTAGCCACTACCAGAGGCCTCGTCAGGATTCTCCTGAACACTAGTGGCCCGAGACAAAACAGAACAGAAGAAAGATAGCCTAGGGTTATAAACAACGCTCGATGAGGGGGGCCGGGGGGGGGGGGGGGGGGGGGAGGAAAAAATTTTTAAAATAATTTTTTATTAAAAAAAACCTATACAAAAAAAAGCCCCTTGCAGAGGGAATTATAATTTTGGTCAAAAGTGTGCAACACAGAGAAGGAGACATCCATCTCCGACCCTATAAAGTATATATATTCATCAGGATCACCTCATGAGTCGATATAAGCATCTCCGTCTGTCTGTCTGCTTCTACGCAAACTAGTCTCTAAGTTTTGAAGCTGTTGACTTCAAAGTTTGCACACATCCATTTTTCCTTTGCACGCAGTATATAAGACGACTAAATCCTACAGCTGCCATAACTGTGTCTGTTTTATATTTCTCTTGCAAGTGCCAAATAAAAATATTTTAAATGTGTGATTTGGAATTACACAATCATTCATTAACAAAAAAAATATCAGATATTTGTGACTCTTGCGTTCGTCCCTGATATTTAACGTCATCAAGTGCTTTTTTATTTGATTCGATACTTAGTAAATTGTGATTGATATATTTTTAGTTGTAACGCAGAAATTGAGAGTAATGGAACCTATGTTTGTTTACTTTGGTTCAGGAGCAGGTGATATTAGGTGGAGTAAACGAAAAGTTTACCGACATTTTGTCGGCCTGTCTACCACCAGAGTAATTTAAATGTAACCTAGTTTTTTTTTTTAATTTAAACATTTTTTCTTACATTTTGTATTTGTCTTCGATAGTGCCTGGCTAGAGGTATGGTTCATCGAGGTGATATAGTCACCGGCGCCGTTAAAAAAGGAGGAACTAATATTCTCAAAAGCAATTGGTTGCGAAGCATCTGAAAATAACTGTAAGCTAGGAACTCCAATCGACAGTAATCCTTTTTCAGATATTGCAGTTTCTTCAGATTTCGTATTATCGTTGAAGCCCATAAGTAAGGTTGTACGCATTAAATTAGATTTAACTGAAGTTTCTTCGCGTGAGAAGTTGTTAGTGAAATCCGTATTTTCCCTTTTTTTTTTATAAGTGACTGTTTAAATACGTTGAAGTTATAAAATTCAAAACATAGAAAATAAAACAAAAAATTAAAAATAAATAATAATAAAAATAATAAAACAAATTATACTATACCACTGCCACTGCAACGAATACCCTTAAGGCGATGATCTCTTAGTTTGCAATTAGTCCCATCATAAGCATGCCGCCGCCAAATTGTCCGCAAGAGGCAAACTTGGCTACGCTGACTATCTCGAGTATATATTTGGGAAGGTCTTTTAGCTCTTTTAATGTAATAAATTATACGTTCAAGTACGTTATAAGAATATGATGATGAAGAAGCTACTTCTGTATCTATATTATCAACATAGATTGATGATACGCCTGTATCGGTAGATGTTACATTTTCATTTTCAAATTTTGGTGGATCATTTTCATTTGATTTAGTTGGAACCCTTTTTTTTGACCATAAACACATTTTTGAGAGGAAATTTTTTTTAAAACTTTCAGTCTGTGGCGCGATTAACATGTGATTCACATCAGTAGTAACATTTCCAAATTCATTGTTCTTTATAGAATCCTGTTTAATGGTCGTTCTATTTACGACTAGATTTTCTTTGGTCTCATTGTTTACGTGAAGCATAACTCCAGGGCGAAGTGGCCAACGTGGGGGAGACTTTTGTCCATTTGTATCGGGATACATAGATTCAGATTCACAAATATTACTGTTACCTGTTGTGCTTTGATGATTTTTCCATTCTTTATGTATTGACTTAGGGTTGGTTATGCCTGCAGAAGTATTTACTACGGGTATGCCATGCAGTTGCGCAAAACCCGACTGGCAAGTCAGTACACTGTTTATTATAGATTAGACGCGCAGGGTTGAAGTATTAATGAGGATGTGTTAATGCATATGAAAATAAAAAAATTATATTATGATTTAGTTTAACAACATGCTATAAAACATCCATTAATGGTCACTTGAATAAGAGTCCTGTAATTCGTAATGAACAGTGGAAACTTAAGATTTCCATTTTATAAATTTTTTCTGAATAAAACGAGTTCAATCTATTTATTGGAATGAATGATATTTCATAGTATGATTATATGATCGATTTATTATACCCTTGCAGAGGGTATTATAATTTTGGTCAAAAGTGTGAACCGCAGTGATGGAGACATCTCCGACCCTATTAGTACCCTACTAGTCTCTCAGTTTTAAAGCTATCGTCTTCAAACTTTGCACACACCCTTCTTTCCTTTGCAGGCAGTATATAAGTCGGAACTTATATAGTGGGCCAATCCTAATTTGGCAGATCAGATTAGTTTGCCCAAAGTGGAATCCGTAGAAAGTCCCATCCTTCTATCTTCATAAACAATGAAGTAATGACATTTCCGATCAATCAGTTATATGGCAGCTATAGGATATAGTCGACCGATCCCGGCGTTCCGACTTATATACTGCCTGTCTTCTTCACTGCGTTGCATACTTTTGACCAAAATTATAATACCCTCTGCAAGGGTATAAATATGATGTTTAAAATACACCCTGTTTCCCTTTAAGTAATTTTTAAATTATCTTTGGATTATTGGGGCCCTGTGTTATTAAAAAACCCTGTGTTAAAAAAAATACACTACGTTTATATGTTTAAAAAAATGGAATCTACATAAAGAAATTTTCTCGTAAAAAAGCATTATGGCTTTCATAATGCTCTGGTCGGTCTAAGAGCTTGGTCTATACGGAGTTGTCAATGCGGAACGACATGAGATTCTATAGCTCTCATATAGTGAACTGTCGGAAATTTCATACGTATCGTATCGAACCTGCTATCGGTAGAAACCATATGGTTTATAAGTCATTTTAGTCATAAGTCAATTTTTATAGTAACTGCCATTTGTATAACTAAAAGAGTAAACATTCTGCAGCTCTAAGTAAGCTTTCATGTTTTCACTTGCATTTTTATACACACATGATCATATTAAATCATATTAATAGGTAAATTTTTATATTTGCCAATTTGACGCAATTTTTGACAGCACGAATCGTTTAATATCCTTTTTTGATAATCCTTGGTGTCAATGAATAACTACTCTTTATTTTATTATTTTAGAAGAAAGATGGTTAAGCCTGCGCTATGCACGCATTTAATTCATTTTGATAGAATATTAAAGACACGCAGGAGCCTTTCGGGGAGAGTAAGGCCTTAAGGGAATCCAGCTTCTAGCCGATGAGATCTAGACGGACAATCGCGTGCACCTCGTCCCTCGCCCGATTCTCGACTGCAAGATCCTCGCCACGACTGTACGTTACATTGTAGTATAGTAATGTATGTAATTATTTTCATATTGCATGCATCCCACTTTCTTGAGTGAGGGCCGTGGGGAACTCTATATAGATCCACATAAATACATATATATACATAAATAATCCATTTTAATATATAATAAAATGACCTTTCTATTTATGTGACGGTATATAAATATGAAAGTGAAACTTATCAGTCGTTCAAAGCACCACTTTCAAACCGACTTAAAAATAAAATTCTGCAAAATCTTAAGAATACTAGGAAAAAAATTATGCCAGGTTATGATCTCTTATTCAAGTGACATTTTGTTATATTAACATTTTGTTAAGAAAATTAAATTAACAATTTTTAATTATGATTATTTTTAAATAAAAAATTAATTATTAAGTAAAAAATATGAGACTTACAATAATTTTGATGAGTAAAAATAATATAAAATACAAAATTAGGATTTACTTTTCATTGGAACCGCAAAAAAAAAAAACGTTAATAAGTATTTACTTACCTTTGGTTACCATTTATTGAGACCTCCGAAATATCTTGTTATATTTAAGTATATAATCATACATATTTAGTTAATGATGGTAATAGATTGCATAATTACACAACCCATATGATAATTGACATTATGAGGTTTACGGGTGATGCGGCAGTTAATTTTTGTAAAGGCAATCGTGTGGTGTAAAGGTATATAAATAGAAAGTATGTAGATGTATGAATTATCAAAGCTATTATATATATAAATATTATTATAAAAAATGTAAGAAGAGACTTAATAAAATGGGTAAAATTTTCATTAGCACCTTATAGAATATAAGAGTATTTGACAAGTTTTATGTAAAGTTATACATGTTATAACTGTGAATAAGATGACGAAAATAAATGAACAATTCGAAAAAATTAAATTTTTAAAAACATTTTAATGGAAAACATGTTTAATATTCTTACAAAAAAAAAAAAACAATTAAAAATTATAAATTTAGTGTACTTACATTTGTCCTGGCGACGTCGGCGACGACAAACACAAATAATGGTGCAACAAATTATTACCACAATTAGTAATAAAACCAAAATTCCAGTTAAAAGTAGTACAATATTGTTTTTTTTCAATAGTTGCCACCAAGCCAGTTGCTCTAAATATAGAAGAAACAAAACAGTTGAATTAGTGCTTGAATTGTTACATTTTTGACTAAGCAGACTTTAAAATATAAATTTAATATTATAAATAAACAAATTACTTAATAAACACACACTATTGGGTTGTATATACTCATAAATTCGGCTCAAGCCATTCAACATTTTTTTTCACCGTTCCCAAAGCATTTTTTTCTACTAATCGTTTCAAAACACAAGTTCGAGGTGCGTTCCTAATTAAACAGAACTCAAATACATAAATAGAAAAAATATGGATATTTCGGCAAAATCAATTTATTATACCTTGCAGAGGGTATTATAATTTTGGTCAAAAGTGTGCAACACAGTGAAGGAGACATCTCCGACCCTATAAAGTATATATATTCTTGATCAGGATCACCTCCTGAGTTGATATAAACATGTCCGTCTGTCTGTTTCTACGCAAACTAGTCTCTCAGTTTTAAAGTTATCGTCTTCAAACTTTGCACACACCCTTATTTCATTTGCAGGCAGTATATAAGTCGGAACGACCGGGATCGGTCGACTATATCCTATAGCTGTCATATAACTGATTGATCGGAAATGGCATAACTTCGTTGTTTTTTAAGTTAGAAGGATGAGACTTTGTATGGTTTCCACTTTGGGCAAACTAATCCGATCTGCCAAATATCAAAGGGATCGGCCGACTATATACGATCCGATATATATCTTATAATAAAGATGCGTGTCGCACCTAGCGGACTGCCACTCAACTGCAAGGGTATATCAACTTCGGCTCCGTCCGAAGTTAGCTTTTTCTTGTTTAATTCAAAAGTTCCGGCCAATGAGTTGGGGACAAAAAAGGGGGGAAGGGTGTTAGGCGGGGGGGGGAGGCAAAGCGGGGAAAGCCGAGGCCCACACCGGCGACGGGGTCGGGGGGGCTTCGCAAAGTAACGGAATCGAGAAAAAAAAAATGCGTGACAAAGACAATCGAGATGTCATGAAATCGGAAATTAATGAAAAGCGAAATAATAATTTTTAAATTTATACGCCGTTGGATGCAAGAGAAAAGAGGAATATATAAAATAAAAAAAAGTAGAGGGAGAAGCGACCAGGAGAAAACAACGCCCCAAGAAAAAGAGGGAACAGGGGCGCCGTGGTAAGGCGGTGCAGAACCGCGCCGTGGGAAGGACGGGGCGGTGCGCGCGGAGGGGACGGCGGCGGGGGCATGAACAATCGTACACAGGATGTTATTTAGGTGTTGAAGGGAAGGGGCGTCACGAGAAACACCGCCAACAAAAGAAAAGATGCGTGTCGCACCTAGCGGACTGCCACTCAACTGCAAGGGTATATCAACTTCGGCTCCGTCCGAAGTTAGCTTTTCTTTCTTGTTACTGTATAAGAACAAAAGGCATATACATATGTATGTACATATGTGGTCTTGGCTATTTCCGATTCAATGAAAGCTTCCTCCAAAAATGTACTTTAATAATAAAATAATAATATTTACTAATTATTACACAATAATTTGTATATAATATAAGAGTTATTACATCGTTTAATTATATACTTACTTTTTGGTCTCACTGATTTTATTATGTAGAAAAAAAGAATGGACATTCCAGAATGAAAATGCGTATAGTGAATCGATTTTAGTGTTAGTAAATTTAGAAATAGAAAGCTAAATATATTTCTAACGTTGCCGCCGATTGCTAAAAAAATGCTTAATAATTATACCCTTGCGGAGGGTGTTCTAATTTTGGTCAAAAGTGTGCAACGCAGTGAAGGAGACATCTCCAACCCTATAAAGTATATATATTCTTGATCAGTCGATATGAGCATGTACGTCTGTTTCTACGCAAACTAGTTTCTAAGTCAACCTCAAACTTTCAACACATCCTTCTTTCCTTTGCAGGCAGTATGTAAGTATGAACGGCCGGGATCAGCCGACTATATCCTATAGCTGCCATATAACTGATTGATCGGGAATGCCATAACTTTGCTGTTTTGTAAATTAGAAGGATGGGACTTTGTATGGATTCCACATTTACGATCCGATATACATATATCTAATAATATAAGCTGCCACCTAACTGCAAGGGTAAGTCAACTTCGGCTCCGCTCGAAGTAAGCTTTCCTTTCTTGTTTTATTAAAATTACGTAAAGTATGCATATGTATATATTCTTGATCATCGTCAACTACTGAGTCGAAGTAGTCAAGAATGGCAGCATGGCCACTCACACAATAAGTGCACCCAAAAAACACTGCGCATTTAATGCACCCGAGTGTCGTTAGTGCACAGAGTTTAGGTCCGAGTGGTTATCATGCAAGAAAGTTCGGGAGTCTGTAAACACTCATCATTTTGGGGTACTTGCTTTTTCTTCACTCTTTTATTTTTTATTTTTTAAAAGTTATTTTAATTTAAAATATGTTGTGTTGTACTTGTTTCCACTCATGCTTTTTTTATTGGTGCCTTTAAACAAAAAATAAAAATAAAAAGGCACCAATAAAAAAAGCATGAGTGGAAACAAAGGTACAACACAACATATTTTAAATTAAAATAACTTTAAAAAAATAAAAAACAATTAAATAAAATATTAAGAAACTTTATTAAACACAATAAAAATACCCATAAAAACTTACAAAAGTGAAAAAAAATGAATAAAAAAAAATTTAAATTTTCGTAATAATATTACCTGCCGTGGAAAAACCTTCTTAAAGGCCGCACCACTGACAGGTAAAGCAAGAACTTGTAGAGCAAGATAAGAAAGCCGGGAGTAAAAATTTTTATTTTTATTTCATAGATCAGTTGGTTGGTACGTCTAATGGCGTTTAGGATTTATGGTTATTAGGTTCGACTAATAACTCATTATGAGTCTTTTTTTAAAAGTCACAAAATAATTATTATTTAAAAATAAAAAATAATCATTATTCTGTGAGCGAAAAAATAAAACATAATCATAATTTGTGATTTTTATTTTTTTCGATCAATAATATAACTTAATTCAAGATTGCGGGCTATATATTAAATATTTTAGATATTTGATTGCATATATACATATATCAAATATCTATAATATATGTGTGCCCGTTTGCTAATGTTGGCAATCACTCATTAGTTGCGCCGCTTACATCACTTACAGCTATTCTTTCCCAAAGTGCACCAAAATCAACAAATCAATGTGTAGAAACCCAAGTGTATACCCTTGACTTGCATATTTATTTTTTCTACTGATTTTTCTCCAAAAAAACTGGGAAAAATTTATAAAAACTTAGAAAAAATTTATTCATGAAAAAAGTACATTATTTGAGGTTACCAATTTATGGTCTATAGGAATTTGATTGAAGTAGTAAAATTATAACATAGCTCAACATTTAATGAACATTATTATTTAAATGAGCAATTTGTATTTATAAATTGACTGATAGCAGCAAAAAATCCAGCGTAATTAGTGTGCGTTTTTTGCATCGGCAAATCAACCCAAATCGAAAAGGTTGTTAATAGTGCGTCGTATTTGTTTATTATTGTTACCTTTTCAGTTTTAGTTATGGCTTTTTAAGTTAAAGAAAAATAAATAAGATTACTAAATAATAATGAAATAAGACAAGCAACGTATTTCAAATTAGGTAAAAATCAATAGGCATGGCCAGAAAAAAGAAAAACAAGATTCAAAAGCAAAGCAAAAGGCAATTTTTTTAAACCAGAGTTTTGTCTCACGCCGTTCTTCCCTACCAAGTAAACGTGCGCCTAAGGGAACTCAAGCTTTGCTTTCGGGGAGTCACGTACACGCCACGTGATATTTGATGCGCTACGTAAAAAAGCGGCCACGTAAATTGGAATGGTCGTTTTCTGCAGATGAGAGTGAGCCGCGAGCATAGTTTCCGAGCGCGGGATGTGCTTTTGGCGGGCACCAGTTCCGACTGGGTGTCGAAAAACTGGGTGTCCACCAACAGCACATTTAATATGTGACCAGATATTACAAAGCCAGCAGGACAGGTAAAAATCACAAGCAATGGATCCTACAAACTCATATATATTAATAGTGCAAATTAGACCTATTATTGACGGAGTTATGTCCACTGTAGTGGGGGCGAGAAGAGTTTAGCTAGAAACTCTGTGGTAGAGAGGCACGTTCTGCTCAGACACGTCTAAGAGAAGACGTAACAATAGAGGTATGCGAGATATCTGAGTAAAAACGGTGTCACTGACAACAAAGATATGGCATTCCCGATCAATTAGCTATATGGCAGCTATAAGATATAGTCTACCAATCCCGGCCATTTTGACTTATATACATTATATACATAAAAAAATAAGGATGTGTGCAAAGTTTTAAGTCGATAGCTCTAAAACTGAGAGACTAGTTTGCGTAGAAACAGACAGACGGACGAACGGAAAGACGGACATGCTTATATCGACTCAGGAGGGTCGATATGCTTTATATACTTTATAGGGTCGAATATGTATCCTTCACGGCGTTGCACACTTTTGACCAAAATTATAATACCCTCTGCAAGGGTATCGATTTGGGGCATTCGAATCGGAGGCAGACAGAAAATTTGGAGTTCGTGGGCTATTTATTAGGCATCCAATTCGTCACCTCATAGACTCCACTGTGATATGTATAAATACAAGTAATTTAATATTATATGTACATACCATCGACATCAATTTCACAAAATGTTCCTGAACCAACCGTGTTATTGGCTATACATCTGAACGTCCTTGTGATACCATAATCTGCTTTTAAAACGTAAGCACTTTTATCGGAAAGATCATTATGGTACCCACTACCCAAATTGTCAATAGTTTCGTTTTCTCCTTTAATTGACCATGTAAAATCTGCCTGTAAGATAAGGAAACATATCAATTAGATTTATTACATAAATACATACAGAAATACATTCAGAAACAAAACACCTCCATTTAGAAACTGCATTAACTTAAATTTCTAACTGACCAAACGCGATATCGATGTTTTCGAGATTTTCAATTCCATTTCCATCAATTTCAATGATTTCGTCTGGGTTTAATGAATTTACGTACAGTTTCGATCGAATTTTCGGTGATCACGAGTTTTGATTGGCCCATACAAAATAAATATGAGTTTTATTTAAAAAAACACAAAATAATTATAACAGAGTAAAATAAAATTTACACAATTTGGACTTGGTCTATATAAATATATATATATACTTGGTCTATGGAGATATGCAATCAAATATTTAAAATATTTAATATATAGCCCTCAATCTTGAATTGAGTGATATTATTGGGCGAAAAAAAATAAAAACAAGAAAGGAAAGCTAACTTCGGACGGAGCCGAAGTTGATATACCCTTGCAGTTGAGTGGCAGTCCGCTAGGTGGCGACACGCATCTTATATTATTAGATATATATCAGATCGTATATAGTCGGACGATCCTTATGAAATTTGTCAGATCGGATTAGTTTGCCCAAAGTAGAATCCATAGAAAATCCCATCCTTTTAACTTAAAAAACAACGAAGTTATGGAATTCCCGATCAATCAGTTATACACTGCTGGTCTTGGGTTAGACGCACTCAATTTTCCACACAAATTTGATTTATTATTTTTATTTTTTATTTTAATGATTGTTGAAAAAAAGTTAATATGCAAAAACCTTGGTTATTTAATAATACTTTAATTATAATATTCAAAATATTATAAAAATATAACATAAGTTGTGTTTTCAAACATTTTCTTGAAGCAACTTAAAATAAGGCACCTTTTTCTTGGTCAATAGAATAGACGCACTTAGACATAATATTTAAAAAAAAAAAAAGTAACTTATTTTTAACTTAAATTTGTAGTTAGTGTTAATATTTGATTTATTAGAAATAAAAAAAAAACATTTCAGCAATGAGTACTGCCTCCTTGGTTAGTAATAACTTCATAGATCCGGTCCTTCATAGAATAATACAGGGAATCTATGTATTTCAACGAAATCTCGCTCCAAGCACGTTTAATAGCTGCAGTTAATGTTTCCTTATCTTCGTATTGCTTTCCTCCTTCGTATACCTTCCGCGTTAGCCAGCCCCAAACATTTTCAATTACGTTAAGATCTGGAGAATATGGTGGCCAGGTCATGATATTAACGTTTTGACTCGAAATAAACGACTTTACTACTCGAGAGTTATGAATAGGAGCAATGTCTTGTTGAAAAATCCAAGGAATTGGTCCAAAGAGATCATTTAATTTTGGAAATACGGATTCCAACAATGTTTTGAAGCGATCGCCTTTCATCTTCTGATCGATACAAATCAAGTCAATTGTTCCATAGAACGTGATAGCACCCCACACCATTACTCCACCTTCTCGGCTGTGGTGGCGACTTAAATATAGCTCAATCTTTTCGCAAATCATGATAATAATATTGAGAACCATCGGGGCCATCTAAATTAAAACGTTTTTCATCAGTAAAAACAACAGAACGCCAATCATAAAGCCGAGTGCCTTGATTTTTAGTCGGTAGTGTTCTTTTAGTTTAGTTTAGTGTTCTGCATTTCTGATTGTACGCTGAACAGTTGAAAGGCTTGCTTTTACTCCGGCTAATTCCTTAATCTTAGCTGCGGACTTAGTCGAATTTGATGCAATTCTAACAATTTTGGGTACTGCTTGATCAGATAGTGCTCTTTTTTTTCCTTTGAAGTTTTTTCCATATTCCTCTGGATCTTTTAAATATCTATCAACAGTTCTGGAGCTGCGATTTATCTTTTTGGCAATGTTTCGATTGGACAGTCCTTGCGAGTGAAAAAAAGTCTACTTTTTGACTAAGAAGCTCATAACACCAGCTTTTCCCATTTTTACTTTAAATATAGCTCTAAAACAATTTATTTGTTTATTTTTAATATTTTATCAATACAAAAAACTACACTTCTTTACGCAAGACAAATAAATCTAAAGTGCGCCTATCTCATTGACCCACCAAAAACACACGTGTGATTGCCATAAAACTTTCTGAAATCTTCGAATGTAAAGTTATTTTTTCGCAAATCAACTTGCTGTGAGCAAATATTTTTCGAACAAGATTCGAACTCTGATAAGAAAATCTTTTTGGACAATTAGAATAAGCATTATTATAAATACAGCATTTTATTTAAAATAAGAGTGAGTGCGTCTAACCTAAGACCAGCAGTGTATGGCAGCTTAGGATATAGTCGGCCGATTCCGGCCGTTCCGACTTTTATACTGCCTGCAAAGGAAATAAGGGTGTGTGCAAAGTTTGAAGACGATGGCTTTAAAACTGAGAGACTAGTTTGCGTAGAAACAGACAGACGGACGGACAAACGGACATGCTTATATCAACTCAGGAGGTGATCCTAAAAATTATAATACCCTCTGCAAGGGTATAACAAAATGTATAAATATGGAATTCAATCTTGTCTGTTCTGTTAGGTCTTTTTATACCCTTGCAAAGGGTATTATAATTTTGGTCAAAAGTGTGCAACGCAGTGAAGGAGATATCTCCGACCCTATAAAGTATATATATTCTTGATCAGGATCACCTCCTGAGTCGATATAAGCATGTCCGTCTGTCCGTCTGTCTGTCTGTTTCTACGCAAACTAGTCTCTCAGTTTTAAAGCTATCGTCTTCAAACTTTGCACACACCCTTATTTCCTTTGCAGGATTCTACTTTGGCAAAACTCATCCGATGTGCCTAATTTCATAAGGATCGGCCGACTATATACGATCCGATATATATCTAATAATATAAGATGCGTGTCGCCACGTAGCGGACAACTGCAAGGGTATATTAACTTCGGCTCCGCCCGAAGTTAGTTTTCCTTACTTGTTTTTACTATATTTACTATTTTTAATATCCGCAAAAATTTTTTGATAAGTTTGAAAACTATTATAAATTCCTCAACTTCGCAGGATCAATCACGTCTAAAAGTTGTGTACCTAATTAGAAAAACTCCGGAGCTTTAGATTTCCGGCTTTAACCAAGTTTCTGTAAAGACTAGATTTGGGAAGCAAAGAAAGAACTATCAGAAAATAGTTTCGGATGCTTGCTACGTAGTTCTGTAGTATTCTAATATTATTATGAGGTGGAAGGTTCGTTAGTGGCTGTATCATGTGAGAATTTTACTTCCACAGGTTTAACAATTTATTCATCACCGTACTTAGCTGATGATCGTGGACGAAAATTTAAATCAATAAAATGTTTTGATGGACGGATCACCTGCAAGAGTTTTAGATTCGTAGTTACTAATGCTGCAATATTACTCAAGCAACATCACTCATACGGCAAGTATTAACTGCCATACCAAGTCCCATCCTTCTAACTTAATAAACAACGAAGTTATGCCATTTCCGATCAATCAGTTATATGGCAGCTATAGGATATAGTCGACCGATCCCGGCCGTTCCGACTTATATACAAAGTGGATGGGACTTTGTATGGTTTCCACTTTGGGCAAACTAATCCGATCTGCCAAATATCATAAGGATCGGCCGACTATATACGATCCGATACATATCTTATAAAAAAGGTGCGTGTCGCCACCTAGCGGACTGACTCTCAACTGCAAGGGTATATCAACTTCGGCTCCGTCCGAAGTTAGCTTTCCTTTCTTGTTTTTTATTAAAATACCCTGAACCACTATGCCAAAGAATTGAAAAAGGTAGCTTTAAAAAGAACGATAAGTGAGAGCTAATAACAAGTTTAAAAAAAATCAGATAAGAATCTCTTGTGAATAAAAATATTATTAATACAAAAAATATGAAGAAGCAGAGTAGAACTATGGTGGGAATAAAATTAATAATTTTATTAATTTACCTCCAAATAATCCACTCCACACGGATATGTGAATATATAAAATTGGTTTATAATGTAAAATAATTTAATAAAAACGCATTGCGCAAAATTGTCGGTTCGCTTTAAGATAAGAGAGAAAGACTATATCTGAAATTTGTAACATATATATATGATCCGATATATCTATGTATACCTTTATGTATATATAATATGAACTGCCACTTGATTGCAAGGGTATATTAACTTCGGCTCCGCCCGATGTTAGCTTTCCTTTCTTATTTAAAAAGAATTTGAGAACACTTAAAAATATTTTACAAACAAAATTTGGAAAAATAATTTAAAAATTATAAAATATATAAATCTATGTTTTTATAAAATTTTCAAACTATTGATTTAAAAATGTTTTTCTCCAGACAACTTTTAATATATTCTTACCTCTGAAGGGTTTCCAAATGCAGTACAAATTAGAGTGTCCTGACCATCTATATTTTCCCTTTTAATGTCACAATCAGGTTTAACTTTAAAGAAATTAACAGATATTCGCTGTTTTTTATATAAATGCAACTAATTTAACTTACACTGCACGTTTATAATTGAGTTTGCAGTATTATTTCCATGTTTGTTATACGCTATACAGGTATATATACCATTTTCGTTTCGGTGTAAGCCGGAGTCGAAAATGAGGGCATTACCATTAGCTTTTGTTTCATTTTTAAATATCCATTTATATGAAGGTTCTAAAATATAAAAAGACAAAAGTTAAACATACGATATCTTTAAAAATGGTATATTGGCATATTAAACCACCAACTAAAGAAAAACTATGTCTCTTCTTGAATTTTTTAAATAATCTCGATTTTTTTTTCATAAAATTAAGTTACTTGTATAAAACTGTAAAAAAAAAGAAGTGTCAATGGATATTTCGATACGACACATATTTCTCGAGTTACAGTATCCCGAATGTACACCTGCGGTAAGTTCCTATAAAATTAATTTATAAACTTTCGATTTTCTCGAAACCAATTTTTATACCCTTACAGAGGATATTATAATTTTGGTCAAAAGTGTGCAACGCAGTGAAGGAGACATCTTCAACCCTATTAAGTATATATATTCTTGATCAGGATCACCTCCTGAGCATGTCCGATATAAGCATGTCCGTCTGTCCGTCTGTTTCTGGCCGACTATATACGATCCGATATATATCTATTAATATAAGATGCGTGTCGCCACCTAGAGGACTGCCACTCAAATGCAAGGGTCTATCAACTTTGGCTCCGCCCGAAGTTAGCTTTCCTTTCTTGTTTCATGTCATTTCAATAATGTAATATAAAGATCTTATTGGTAAGATCGGATTTCTTCAAATCTTAAAATGTTTGGGAGTGTATACTTTTTGGTATGCCTAAAATTTGCATACAAACTATTTATTTTTGTTTTTAAGTGACTTTTTGAATTTGACGTGTTCAAAAGTGATGTTGCTTCCATTAAAATTTATTGATTGAATTTATCATTTTATTGTTAAATTTATTAAATTTATTGATTATATTTAAATTATTGAAAAAAATCAATTGTTTTATCAGATGAATTAGAATAACGGAACAGTAATAAAAAAAACTCGTTTTTTCTTTTAACTTATTGCATAAAAAATTGACAAATATTGATACATTTTGAAAAGAAAGGGTCCCTTTAACTCTGAGTACTTTGGCGGAACCCTGCTTTGAGAACACTCCACAAACGACTATGCAGTTTGTACTTAAACTACGGCTAATCAATAACCCATCCCCCATCGATTTGGTACGGTTTTAAAATATATTTACAGTTTACCTCTAGTACACAAAATTCTATCAAGGTATAATGTTAATAAGGATAATTAACTTACCTGGATTAGCTCTGGCTTTGCATAAAATACGTGCCGGTATAGTACCCTCTTCTACATATACATTTTCTTCCGAAACGGTGGTATTGATTGGTGAATCTAATTAAATAAAAATAATTTATATAATTAATTATTTTATTAATACTTAAATAATTAATTTATTTAAGATAATATTTAATATCTTTATTGTTTAGAGTAGATGGTAATCTTGAAAGAGTATACTTACATTCGATACTAAAATATGTGGAGCTTTTAACACTCGGGCCTACTGAATTTGAAGTGGATAGACATGTATAGTTGTCATTGTCGGCCTCAATATCAAATTTTTTTTGTGCCCAATTGGACATGTTAAAATGCTGAAAATAAATAACAAAAAATATAAGATAGGAAAGTCTACTTCGTTTCGGGGGGTAATTCCGTTGTTGGCTATCTATATCCTATCTTATATAGCCCCCTATTTTTTATACCTGCCATCTGATCTGATCTGATTGAGCGGATATTGCAAAACTGTGTTGTTTTTATGATAGAACGCTGGGACTTCATACAGATTTTGGGAAAAAAATTACGGGTAAAGGTCGCAAAATATACAACTTTTGTGTTTTTGAAGATAAAAGGTTTACACTTTTTCCAAATCTTCACAAGAAACTAATTTTAAAATAAAGTTCTCGCCAAAAATTTGCTATCCTTTCCTGTTTAATGTGTAATTTTGTATACCTTTAAAGAATTTTACGTTACCAAAATGTATATCATCAGATATCACCGGAATTTTACATCGACAAGAGGCTTTTATATCCTTGCAAAGGATATTATAATATGATTATATTATATAATATAATCTATATTAATAATATAATTATAATATTATAAATAATAATTATAATATTATAAAACGAATATGACTTTTAAGTGTCAGGCTTTATGAATTACAATTTATTCGATAAAACAAGATTAATGCGCAGCTCGATGACGTAAAATATCGAAGAGAGTTGTTGGATCGTTATTTTTTTAGAGCGTTGGCGGCTATACAGTGTTGTCCGCTTTTTTCGTCAACGCCAGTTACAACGTTACGATGTTTTGAACTGGATTCGTTATTTCTCATAAATTCTTTGCTGGACTGAAGTGTACCTTGTTTGTACCACATGCTTGTACCACAATAAGCCATTTAGGTTTTTCCGCTTCTTCCTCGGGACAGACCCATTACATAGGTACCCATTACATTAATAGGGGTGCCACAACATAAGATCTCTCTGAAGTAGCCATGAGTCCAGACGAAGTTTCCGGAGGAAGATCCAATTAGCATTATGGCTCTGGTATAGGGATTCAGAACCCTGTGATTAAGCTCATTAGTTTTCGTTTCCAAAGACGCAGTAGCTGCTATTGCCACATTAAGTTTGGAATGTTTATGAGTAGTTTCATAGTCTCAAAAGGTAAATCTACACAGTCGAGGCACGGTGGCAAATCGACGAGCACCGAACGGCCTCAAACCCTGCATATTAAGCTGCATAGGACTAAATTCGCAACTTCAGTACAAACGGGAGACGACATGAGCACAATAATAAAACGTAAAAAAAGCTAAATGCAGTCGTATAGTAGCCTTCTTACGTATACTAAAGCATGCATATTGTCATATGGTGGACTGCCGTCATCGATCGGCTAGTTTCTCTGTTGCTCGAGTCGAACATTTCAAGCAGCTTAGAATGGCAGAGCCGTCAATAGCCGTGGATGTAGTTAGACACTCATTCGTGAAGATGTCATATGTACAGAAAAGACTCAAGTAATTTACGTTTGTACTCTGGAAGTAGCGTTTTGATTTTATACATGAGGCCGACTCCGTTGATCGCTAGGGAAACGTTGAGGAATATCGCAATACAGTACTCTCGATTTTCGAAGGCAGTGCTGTTATCTTGTAATGACATATCATTATAATGACATATTTTTCAGTTTGCAGATTGCCACCATAGCGTATTGGGTTAATTTATCTGCACCCGGTTTCTTATTGGTTTTAATTGATCCTGAATGAAGAAATTTCGGGGGCCGGAAGGGTATTTGATTTAATTGATATAGAGATAATTAAGATTTGTTGCAGGGATAGGCTGAGAAAGGCTCAATTTTCTTGACTACCAGCCCAATTTCGGACTCAAATTATGTAGGCGATTTGGTGCTTAATAGATTACGTGCAATATTGTTAGTCACACCAAAATCAATCAGGTCAAGCAATTTAATGGTGAAAGGCTTGGAGCCTAGCTTCTCCAAAGAGTTTCGCCATCGGTATTTCCTCTAGAAACTTCTAGCCTAGGATCGATGAAGCGTGGGCAGTCGAAGGCAGACATGCTCCGCCGCCTCCTTTGAAGCCATTCCTCTAAAGTGTCTCTTAGTTGACTCTCAATTTTAGAGATATCTACTTTAAACTTAGCACACATTCTTCTTTTCTTTGCAGGCTTTTCTTTGTATATCACTGCGGAAGGTAGTCCGCTAGCTGGCGACACGCATGCCCTTTGTTGTAGCAGGCACAAGAATTTAAAAATTTCTTTGTGCGTTCAATATGAATGAATGTTATACCCAATGAAAGGTATTTTTTTCATTAGTGGGATTTTATCCAAACATTAGCCAAATGTAGTTTGGCTTGGGAGTAATTTGGGTAAATGTAAAACACTTCCGATTCACTAAATTCGACGTTGTGGGAACATTGGTGTCATCAGACAAAATATTTTTATATACATTCTGATCCAAAATACGTGTCGATTGGTACCTTAACCATCACGATCCGACATTTCTTCATTCAAGAAAAACGATTTGTAAAGAATTTTCCAAATGAAGATGTTTGCCAAATTTTGCTCCGAAAAATGTACCGTCCGCGTTTGTCTTTTTTTGTCTTTTAAAATTTTCAAAAATTTCAGTATGTTTGTTAGTAACATACGAACAACGTTTGTTGTACGATTTTTTTTTTAATTCATTAAGTTTACCTTAAAAAATTAAAAAGACTTTTGAATGTAACAAACACATAACTTTACAACCAACGAAGCTAACTTCACATGCTATACTTCGTTAGAAAGGTTTTTTTTAAATATTGTTTACTTTCTTTAAGATAAAATGTCTAACTCTTAAGGAAAAACAAAAAAAAACCGGTTAAAATTTTTCTAACGATCTTAATTATATTAAATGTGGTGATGGTTTTTAAGATAACGCAACTTTTGATATATCGTTTATATCTGGAAAAAGTCACTTACTCCAGATATAGTTCGATAAGTAGAGCAACCCATGGTGCTGCCTGTGAAGAAATGGTGCATATTGATAGCATTACATATTCAATTTGTAGTTTATCTCTTCACTTGCGGATGGCGCCACGTCACTGGCTGCTAACTCACTCCGACACAAATATCCCAAAAATTTTTTCTCTCACTGCTGCGGACTACCAAGCAATTTTTAGCTACTCGTTTCTCTGGTGATGTTTCTCGTTTCTATGGCGCTTTTCAAGTTTAAGATTCTTTATTCACTTGTGGGTGGCGCTTTGCAACTCCCTAACATTTTTAAGATTCTTTCTTTACTTCTGGATGGCGCTTTGCCACTCCCAAACTATTTTACGTTTCTTTTTCACTTGTGGATGACGCTTTGCCACTGACAAACAATTTGCAGCTCCTTTTCCTTTCACCGCTAGAAGCCCTTCGCTACTGTTGGCACAAAACCTCTTATCCTCTTACTAAACCCTCCCCGAGGGTGCCGACTAGAAATGACGCTACAGTGCCTGTACAAAGTCAGGCGGCGATCAGCTAAAATAAGAAGTAAGAAATATTAGTTTTAATTTTTTGGTGATCAAACATATACGGACGACTTTTTATTATGGTATAGGGGTACAAAAAATTGTTTGATATCAAATAAAAAAACTCTGGACGATGTAAAATATCGGTGACAAAGGTTCATGCAACGCCAAAAATATCTGATATCATATAAAAAAAACCTCTAGACGAGGTAAAATAACGGTGGCGAACCCGCATGCCACGGCCAAAATATCTGATATAAATTTTGGTGACGAATAAATGCAATATATGTATAAAAAAATATAAATTAAAAATATTCTTATTCGGCACGTGGAACAATAACAATAAACGACATAAACACGTGCCGGGTAAGAATATTTTTAATGTATAATTTTTTATACATATATTGCCGAGAACGGTCGACTATATCCTATAACTGATTGCTCGGAAATGCGATAACTTCGATGTTTTTGAAGTTAGAAGGATGGGCTTCCACTTTGAGAAAACTACTCCGATCTGCCAAATTTCATAAGGATCGGTCGACTATATACGATTCGAGCTGCTACTTAACTGCAAGTGTATATATGAACTTCGGCTGCGCCCGAAGGTTGCTTTCCTTTCTTGTTTAAATTCGATTTTATCCACTGTCGCACGTGATATTTCTTCGATCAAAGTTTTTATATTTTTTTGTCCTTATTAAATAATTAAACTTGAATTCGATATGCTATATTAATTAAACGTTAATTTAGAGCTTAACGAAATAAATTAAAAAAATATAGTTTTCAAGCTAAACAAAACGTTTGGTCTTAAAGAAGTAAAATATATATTTAAAAACCTTTTCAATGGCGTAAAGCACGATATCTTGATATCTTCATTGATTATGAAGTTATGCATTTTTTTTGTAATAGGATAGGGGATAATAATAAGTAATAGGTGGTGGGTCCAGGAAATGAATACGTTTCATGTTGTCATAATATTTCTTCCCATGTCATGATATTACATGGTGGGAGGGGGTCTAAAATCACCAAAATAATTTTTTTACTTTAACCCTAATTTCTCTCAAAAGAAAAGACTTTTGGAAAATGTTTGGAAAAATTATCTGATTAAAACAATACCTTTCGATTGGTATATAAATCATTCAGATTGGATTCATCCTGAAAATTTGTAATTCTTCGGCTATGTATAGAGTCTCCTCGCGCAAGCCAAGGCATGCAGTTCATCAGCTCGTGGACTGCGGTTCACAGTGATACTCGGTCGAGTACCGGAAATATAAATGAAACTTACCAAAACGGATAGCATGCTTTCAAAATCTCCAGTAGCCGGCGATGGGTCCATGTATTTTTCTTTTACAAAGTATTTAGTATTATTCTTCTCAATGGGGATCCCATCCTTTAGCCATGATATTTCACATCGTGGAACACATTCGATACGGCAGGTTAAATTAGCATTCGGCGAAGAGTGCAAGATTCCAGTGTATGGCGGTAAGTTTTTGATAAAAAATGGTGGTGCATGCACCTTTAGATTTACTGTGGCCATAATTCCCTTACCGCCTTCATTGTAAGCATAGCAAGAATAGTTGGTACGACTGTCAAGTCCAACAGGTTCCACCGTCCAATCTTTTGTAACAATGTCCTGTAGCGGACCGCGTCCTCCACGTAGCCAACGATATCTGTTAGGTTTTGAAATCATTTGAGCATTGAATGTAAACTTCCCCATTTTACGATAGAGGGCGTAGGTGGATGATACGAGATTTGATTGTAGTCCCGTGTAAAGGATTACTAGTTGTGATTTTTTCGAGTATGTAGTGAGCGTGAGTAATGTACATGGGGAATTATTATGATTGAAGTCAATTAAAGCATGTGTTTCTTTAATTTCATTGAATGAACTCGATTCACTTGATAGTAACGTTTGTGATAAGTCTTCCGATGGAGCATTTAATTGTCGCGGTATTTTTTGCAAGAGAAAAGATTCTAAAGCAATTTCAGCTTCATTAGATTGCAATGCTTTAACTGTATGGTAAGTAATAAGTATGGGGTATGATATTGTCTCTGTATTGTTATTCTGTTCGGCTTGTTTAGTTACAAACCTATTTGTATCTGGATATCCAGGATCTTCTACGGAGCAAGTGAATACTACGCTTTTTTTTTTTACAGCGATTAAGGGAAAATTAGAAAGTGTAGCCGGTCCAGGTTCATAATGTACCTAACGAAGTAAGCGGTTAGAATATATAATCTTAAAATTTTTTTTTTACTCTTACCATAAGCTCCTTATCTTCACTTCGTGGTCCCCAACCAGCAGAATTCAATCCCTCGCAAGAATAATTGTAGAAAAAGCCACGACCTATACTCTCCAATAATAGTTTACTTGGATCAATATGGCAAAGATCTTCCTAAATAGATAAAATTTTAAATATACATTAAACAAATATACATTGCTTTTAAAATAATGTCGATTTCTTTTTTATTAAAATTATGTTATATAAAAAATATATATTCTTGATCAGCATCACTTTCTTAGTCGATGACTAGCATAACGACTTTAAACTTTGCATACATATATTTTTACACTTGGCTTTACCACCTTATACATATGTACATTTTTAGAGATCCGTCTAGAACTTTGAATGTCTTAAGAATTTCTGAAAGCCCATTTCAGAATCCACTATATAGATATTAAGCAGATACATACACACATATACAAAATATTTTTTGTTGATACATCATGTATTTCACATGTCTTATAATATTTTGCAATATAATTATAATTATAATATAATTATAATATTCGATTTGATTTTTTCCCCTTTCTTACCAAATTTTTTGCCAAATTTAAAAAATTCACTTTTTTAACATAAAAAATATTTCCACATTTTACTTACATTAGTTTCTTCACAATCGGGAAGTTCCTTAAGTAGTGTTGAGTTTGCGTACCATCTCACTTTGGTTAGAATTGATGGGTTAGCATCAAGTATATTGCAAAACAGGGTAACATTTGATTCATCGCTCTCCTTCACAGGGCCTTCGGGAATCATTACAACCTCAACAGTAGGAACATCTAAAATAATTGGGAGTCTATAGATTAAAGTTAAAAATCTCACATTTTTAATTTTTACACTGCACATCCAAATTGATTTCCTGCTCAGAAGTTCCTTTTCCAATAGAATTTGATAACTGACAGGAATAATTTCCTGTATCTTCTTTTTCGGTAGACTTGATAACAAGAGCCACATTTTCTGAATTACCCCCTTGGTAACGATCTGTATTATTTACATTCACGACTTCATTATTCCGATACCTAAAAAAATTACAGATTTGGAAATTATTTGTTGTTTACTAATTTATTAATATGATATAAAATAAATATATTTTTTAATTATATGCACATATATAATGGCAAAGGTAAGCTGATGATAATCTGTGGTAGAGAAGCCTATGAGGGGGAATTCGGGAGTTACTACAGCACGTCAGAATAAGATACTCGGTTAAACTGAATCCACCAGTTTAGATGGGTGTATGGTAGGGTGTGTTAATTACATGGTAAAGAATGTATATTCAACTAATCTGACAAATTCGGAATGACGAAGAGAAGTAGGAGGCATACAAATGTGTACAAAATATCGTTATTTGGGCATTTTTAAGCGTGTCTTCATTTTAATACCCTTTACAGAGGGTATAATAATTTTTGTCAAAAGTGTGCAACTCAGTGAAGGCCTATAAAGTACATATATTATTGATCAGAATCACCTCCCGAGTCGATAAAAGCATTGCCGTCTGTCTGTTTCTCTGTTTCTACGCAAACTAGTATCTCAGTTTTGAAGCTATCGACTTCAAGCTTTGCACACATTCTTATTTCCTTTGCAGGCATTATATAATCGGACGCAGGCCGGGATCGGTCGACTATTTCCTATAGCTGTCTTATAACTGATGGATGGAACTGATGGTTTTTAAGTTAGAAGGATGGCACTTTCTATGGATACCATTTTAGGCAAACTTATCCGATCTGATGATCGGATCCGCCCGAAGTTAGCTTTCCTTTCTTGTTTTCATTATCTTTCATCAAATAAAAAAACCTCTTGACGAGGTAAAATAACGGTGACGAACGTGCATGCAATGAATAAAATACTTGATATCAAGTTTGGTGACGAAAAAACACAATACGTAACGCCAGATTCACAGAAATAATGTGGCAAACCCGCATGCCACGCCCAAGATATCTGATATCAATTTTGGCGAAGAATAAATGCAATGTGTATAAAATATTATACATTAAAATTATTCTTATTCGGCACGTGGACAATAAAAATAAACGATATAAACACTATCAGAATATTACAATTAGGGTAAGAATATTTTTAATAATTTGACTTCAACTCTGTATTTAACTTACCACACAACATTTATTAGTGATGCTGGGTTTGCCACATATTCACAATTCAGTAAAACGATTTCACTTGTGTTGGTAACAACCTCAGGTGGGCTGACTTTGACGACTGGAGGATCTAAAAAATAAGAAGATTTTTTTTCTTTATGTATTTTATTTGACTTTTTGATTTTTATATATATCTTATTAAATATCATATCAAAAGTTGTCGACCAAAAATGTCGACAAATCGTAAAAAGGTTGGTACTTGGTTTAGTTCTCGAATTTGTTGGCATATTGATAGTTCAAAATCATACAGACAGTAAAAACAGAAAGCATACTGGTCTGAGAAGGATGTGCACATTGTACAGAAGATCCAAAATGTGCTTCACAAAAATTATAAAAATTTGCATGCTTTATTACTATTATATATTTGTCAAAAATACAATGAAAGAAAAAGCTGAATATCAAATTTACATACATGGCATACATGGCCATAAAAATTCCACTCACAGATGAATTTAAGGTTTTGGAGTGGTGGTATTTTAAAAAAAATTATTTTCCACTAATTTTTAAAGTAAGTTGTCGAAATTTAAGCATTCCAGCCAGCAGTGCAACATACGAGAGAGTTTTCTCCCAAGCCATATATTATAATATTATTATTTCTCCCAAAATAGTAGAGTTCAAATGCATTAATATTCAATATTTTTAAAATCGGCTTATATCCATTGATTAAAACAAATATGCAACAGAAACGATGCGATTGGTAATTATGACGATTTTTTTTATCAGATTATGTGTTTTATTCATTGTTGCGTGCGTCATTGAGCTTAACGAAACTTTTTTGTTTAGCTTGAAAACTATATTTTTTTTTACATTTATTGTGTTAATAATTAATGTCATGTTTAATTATTTGAAAAGGACAAAAATAACATAAAGAGTTTGGTGGAAGAAAATGTCGCGTTGGTCAGTGGTTAAAATTAAATTTAAATCAAAACTACCAAATATTTTAATTGAAACAAAACGAATTACTAAGATCAATTAATAAAGAATATTTTAAAATTTATTGAAGACAAATTTCTCATTAGGTTTCACTGAAATCAGCGTTTGAAATGGTTTTTGCAAAAGTAATTTCTGTCTGTGTGGCGTGCCACAGCCCTAGTTTTGTATCAATATTTTTAAAACAAAAAGTCATCCAAAATTTATATTTGCAGCAATTATAGTCTTTGACAAGATCTGTAAGATTATTTTAAAATAAAAAACAGTCAACAACAGTATTTTTATACCCTTGCAGATGGTATATGTATGTATATTCTTGATCATGATCACCTCCTGAGTTGATATATGCATGTACGTCTGTCTGTCTGTTTCTATGCAAACTAGTTTCTCAATTTTAAAGCAATCGACTTGAAAGTTTGGACACGTCTTTCTTTCCTTTGCAGGCAGAATATAAGACAGAACTGTAGGAACTAAATGTAGCTGCCATATAACTGATTGATGGGAAATGGCATAACATTGTTGTTTTTTGAGTTAGAAGAATGGGACTTTCTATGGACACTACTAACTAATACCAGTAACCATACAGCATGCAGCCAAAATTTTAGATTTTTGTAACTTTTCAGGCTTGCTACCCTATGATAAACGGGGTATGCATTTTTGAGTCAATGATGATGAAAGAAAATATATTTTATTTATTAATATTTCAGAGCAAATTTTAGATTTCTTTGGGAATACGATTAAATGGTAGCACTAAAATGTTTTTCATATGTGTATATATTACAACGATTGAATACAAATCTGTATACTAAGGTAGAAACTGGGTATATTTCAGTCGGTATCACTGGCTGGCATCAAATGTGAATATAGGAGCACGCATACATATAAAGATGAATTGAACGGATCAACCATCTTGATGAAGCACGAGAATAGGAGCGCAAAAATGAGAGTAAGATTCTCTTTGGGGTCCGCTGGGCCTACCGCAAGAAATTTTTGCGTCCATTTCCGTTGTATGAAATTAGTCGTCTATATGCTGTATGGTTAGTGGTAATACAAATTAATCCGATCTGCCAAATTTCACGAGGACCATATAACTGATTGATCGAAAATGCGATAAAGATCGCCCGACTATATACGATCCGATATATATCTAATTATATAAGCTGCCACTTAACTACAATGCCTTGTAAGGGTATATTAATTTCGGATCCGCCCAAAGTTAGCTTTCCTTTCTTGTTTACAGTTGAAATGCGTACGAATGTCCGTTCGACATTAGAGAATTACCCATATGACCTTAAAAAACACATTTAATAATTTTTTCTAAAATCTAACAAGGTTTCTAATTTTACATTTTTAAATACATATTTAAAATTTAAATTACTTACATAAGACTTCCAAAGTGAGCGCGGAAGAGATTGGCTTTTCTCGATTAATATGTATCACTATATTTTCAGCCTCACAGCGAAAAACACGGTCATTCTCGAAACGAGTTGCATTGAAAATGAGTTCAGATTGAGTATGATATGTACCATCGTTTTTCTCAAACTATTAAAAAAAATCATGACATTATGCAAAATGTATATATTATATTACTCACTGCTTTAGTACGAATCTCGGTAACAAAATTTTCCTCCGTCGTTATGGGTGATGTAATGTTATACCAAGTAAGGTTAACTGGTGGCCGCGCTCCGTGAATCTGTTATCAATACTTCATTAACTTATTTTTAAACTTGAATAATAGATATACTATTAAGAAATAACATTTTCTAGAAATTACGTTTTCTTGTTAACAAAAAAAAACCTCTAGAATCCGTTACATATACGTTTTAAGCTTCTCACATAGTAATAAACTCAACTAATATAAACAATGCTGTAGACATAGGATATAATTTTTTTTTTAATTTTTCTTTGCCTGTCCTTGACCAAATCTAAAAAACTTAAATATTTTAAAAAGAAAAAGTTTTTTCGAAATTCCAAAAAATTTCTATTGGTGGGCAAAAATTTTAATTCAAAATTAAAAAAAAAAATCGAAAAAGTCGATTTTGAAATTTTAAAAAATTTTCAGAATTGGTCATTTTTGAATAATTTCCAAATGGAAGGTGAACATTTAAAAATATTGATGGGACTTCAACGACTGAGATGAAAACGACTTAAGTCATTTTTCGTTACCTATCAAATAAAAAAGACAAAACCTGAAAATTTAAATATTTTGAAAAGTAAAAGTTTTTCCAAAATTCTAAAAAATGTCAAAATTTAAAGGTCAAAAGTTTTTATTTTTTTCAAATTTTAAAATGTTTATTTTTGAATAATTTTAAAACGGGAGGTGGCATTTGAATATATTGATGGGCATTTGATGGGGAATAGATTTCACCTTTTTTTAACTTCTTTAACTTCTTCTTTTTTAACTTCTCGTACCTCCCGAAATTAGCGTTCCTTGTTTTTAATTTTACTAACTTTTCAGAGCATGATTCTAATTCCTGTTGCATACTTTTTGTGTTTCGGAACTAATAACTGAAATAACTCAATTTTATTTTAACTCGGATTAAGACCCTTCATTGTATATAATGAGATAATATGTATATAAAGTTAAACTAAAATCCGTCGCTGTGGCTTTATAGAAATATGCCAGATTTGGGGGCGGAAGGTGTTTGATCCTGATGAAATATACACATACATATTAACGCATTTCTGGGACTTTTATTAGGACGCATTTCTAACTTTCATCGAAAAAAATTAAAGGAAATCGCTTGTCAAAATGCTCAGTTCCGTTCTTAAAATGATTATCGATATACCGCATAATGAAATTATTTCTAACTAGTCTCTCAGTTTTAAGGCTTTCGTCTTCAAACTTTGCACACACCCTTCTATCCTTTGCAGGCAGTATATAAGTCGGAACGGCCGGGATCGGTCGACTATATCCTATAGCTGCCATATAACTGATTGATCGGTAATGGCATAACTTCGTTCTTTTTTAAGTTAGAAGGATGGGACTTTGTATGGATTCCACTTTGGGTAAAATAATTCGGCAAATTTCATCAGCCGACTATATCCTATAGCTGCCATATAACTGATTGATCGGGAATGCCATAACTTCGATGTTTTTTAAGTTACAAGAATGGGATTTTCTATGGATTCTACTTTGGGCAAACTAATCCGATCTGCCAAATTTCATCATCGGCCGACTATATACGATCTGATATATATCTAATAATATAAGGTGTGTGTATATATCTAATAATATAAGGTGCGTGTCGCCACCTAGAGGACTGCCACTCAACTGCAAGGGAATATCAACTTCGGCTCCGCCCGAAGTTAGCTTTCCATTCTTGTTTTTTTTGTTTTGAAAATTGAATAAGATTGATTTCAAGCAAATATTGTGAATTTGCATTAAATACGATTTTGATAAAAGAGAACTTATCTAATAGGGTTTTATTGTTTTTTTTTTTGTCATGGAAAACGTAATTTGAGAGTAATGCGACTATTATTTCTCATATTCATAACAATATGTATGCATATTCTGAAATTTTAAATCAAATTGAGGGTAGTTTTCAAATGTTCTTGTTAAGTGGGTTCTATATTGTATAAGTTAATGGAACCATATAATTACTTACATCACACGTTAAAATCACTTTGCTGCCTTGAACCGTATGATGCTCTACACCATTCATTTCAATACTCGTTGGGCGTACTGTTGGTAAAAAGGAAATTCATTTGTAAACAACATGCGTTTTTATTTAGCCGATATCTATTTTAGTTAAACAGTTATACTCATTACCAAAGTATGTACGTATACAGAGAGTGCGTCATCTAGTGCTTGGGTACTTCAAAATGTAATAACTTTAATGAATTTAACAACTGAGGGGATTTATTAATTTGTAATACAATATGGAACAAATGACTTTAAAAGAAAATAGTAAACACTTGGTCTCATATTCATAATATGAGTAATATTGATATTGATAAATTCATTATATTCATTTTATTCGTTTTATTTATTAAATTTATTTTATTATACCCTTGCAGACGGTATTAAAATTTTGGTGAAAAGTGTGCAACCTCTTGAGTCGATACATGCCTGCAAAGGAAAGAAGGGTGGGTTTGAAGTTTGAAGACGATAGCTTTAAAACTTAGAGACTAGTTTACGTAGAAACAGACAGACAGACGGACATGCATATATCGACTCAAGAAGTGATCCTGATCAAGAATATATATACCTTTTAGGGTCGGAGATGTCTCCTTCACTGCGTTGCACATTTTTGAAAAAAATTATAATACCCTCTGCAAGGGTATAAAAATAAGCCAAACGCAGACGGGACATTTTTTCGGTGAAAAATTTGACAAACTTTTTCATTTGGAAAATTCTTTAAAAATCGTTTTTCCTGAATAATTTTAAAAGAAACTTCTTATCAGGATGGATGAGGTACTAATCGACGCTTATTTTGGAGCATAAAAATATTTTACCAAGTCTATAGCAAGAACACTCCTCCAAATCATGACAAATTAGAAAAAACAGAAAATCAAGCAATCCTTTTTAATATAAAATTCCGTAAGTGCGCTTTGTATTTTGGGAAAGGAGTGCGTTTTAGTCATTGCATTAGTGTTTAACAAATTTATTCATTGGAGATTATGTGTGTCGAGATTCAAAATGGGACGCGAGAATAAATACCACCCGGAATTTTTTCGTGTTCAATATTAAAAATAATTTATCGACATGCAATATATGCAGATACATCTAGCAGCTCGCTTATAAACAATTTTTAAAATTATATTGAAGATCGGAAGAAGAAAAGAATTTCAATATTCTTATTTATCAAATAAAAAAAACCTCTTACGGGGTAAAATAACGGTAACAAACTCGCATGCCACGTCCAAAATATGTGATATAAATTTGTTGCGACGAACAAAGGCAATATAAACAAATTATAGATTAAAAATATTCTTACCCGGCACGTGTTTATATCGTTTATTGTTATGGTTCCACGTGCCGAATAAGAATATTTCTAATGTATAATTTTTTATACATATATTGCATTGTAGCACCCGAGGCTTCCGGACGAATCAAAGAGACGGTTTATCCATTCGGCTACTGTCCAAATCGTAACACCACTGAATAAATTACCCTTGGAGTTTCGTAAATACCATTTGTTTTTATAACAAAACTGATTAAAAACAACAATTAACAAGTAAAAAAAAAAAAAAAAAACTAGGTGAATTCTTGAACTCGACTTGAACCCGGTACTCTTTAAACATCTGCAGAGAGCTTTTCTGTTGGGCTATCCCTGACAAGATCTCGCCCGAAAATTTTCTAAACTTCAGATGTCGCTCCGTGCCACTTTAAAAATCTTCCAAAAATATGAGCGCTCTCTGGAACTCGTGTAGATTTAAAAGCGCTTGTAGCGGTGACGACAAATGCAAACAGCTGCCAATTGTTTAGGAAATTTTTTTCGGAAAATTTTTAATTATTCGGCTATATATAGTGTCTTTACGCGCCTGCTACAAGCAAGGGATGCGTGTCGCCATATAGCGGACTCCCGTCCGCTGTGATATGGAGTAGCTTCGGATACATTTGGATTGGCAAGAAGCAATGGTCCAAAGGTTGACTCATCAAAGACCGAACAATTTCTGTTCACAAGCAAGTAAAAGACAAAAAAATTTGAGTTTTCAAAGTAGTTATAATAAAGCTACTGAAGTGACATCCAGGCAAAAGCCATCGCCATAAAAAAAGCTAAAAAAAACTATAATTATCGATGGTACTTGGGATCCAATCTTTACCTTCCAAAATATTCAAGCAGCCCGTAAATCACTTTATTCGTTCTCATCCAATGCAAAGTCGGCAAACGACTGACTTAAAAGAGCATAGAATGGAAGGAGACGTTAGGCATCTACTTTGTCTGTGCCCTTCTTTGAGGCACAGCTTGGTACTTCTTTTCAGAGCGCTATTGCTAACCGATCTAACAAACGTAACTCATTTAGAAGAATGAAAGAAAGGATGTTAGATCATTAGCCTGCGCAATTTCACAAAGAGCCCTAGTGGCAGCTGGGGTGACATTCCAGTCTCAACCTAGGAAGAAATTCTCGGGAGAAAATTAATTTGGAATTCTCGGAAGAATCGCAAAGTGCATTTGGCACAAAATTGGCTTACATTAATGAATTGACCTATTTTAAGACGTCTAATACTTATATAATGATACTTATATCACTTATGTATGTACCATGTAAGGGAAAATGTAGTATTAATTGGCCTTTAAATTACATTTTTAAATACTTATAAGTGTAAATTTATTACCGAGTATACCCGAGAAGTACAAATGACATACAAATTTTTAAACTATACCTTGCAAGTTTATGGTAAATTTTTTAACAATAGTTTCTGGCATAGCTGCAGACTTCACACGGCATTCTATATCTTGCGCTAGATCTTCACGTGATAATAACCAATCCAATTCTAGTGTTGACGTAAAAAGCCCATCTTTGATATCATGCGTAGGTGAATCTGCGGGAAATAAACGGAGGAATAAATTAGTTTGTATTTTATTAAATAATTGATTAATTTAAGATGGTAATATTACCCTTGTTCTGGAGATTACAATTTTCAAAAAAAAAAAAAAATAAACATTTTTTTATATAGATATCAGAGAGATAAAGCAATAAAATTTATTTAAGCAAGATCCTATATTTTGGCTTTGGGTGTCCCTGCTATAACCATAAATAATATATATATTTTTATTCATAGTTTTATTGTATATATCTATGTGTATAGATCTATAGTATAGATCGCCTACCCAGTCAATATAAACTAGTTCATCTGTTTGTTTCTACGCGAACTATTCCCTTAGTTTTAGATTTACATAAAATTTTGCAGAATCCATTCTTTTATTTGACCTTCGATCCGAAGATTAAAGCCTTGGTACTTTATAAAATATGAAAATTGTCTTATATTGAAATTCTCCCAAATTCTCTATCGAATAACCCGGTTATGGTTGTCATATAAGTCAATTAAAAGAAAGAATCGGTTTTAAACGTTATGCACGACGTTATCTACTCACTGGCATCACTTTTCTGATATTCAATCGGTTTTAAACGTTATGCACAATTTTGGCTTGCCTGATGATATTAATTCCTGATGATATTAATCTTGGTCAAATATTAAAAACTCACCATATTTATCCCTTTCAACACATCAAGATTTCACTGCGGGTATGTTTGACATGTCCCTAGACTTTGTATGTTTAAAAAAAAATCACTTAAAAAATAACGTTAAAAAAATATTAAAATCATTTATATTATACACCTCCTATAATGCTTAATCAGCCATAGGCATTTAATAAACATATTCAATAAGTCAATCCTATTTTCCGTCCTTTATTCTCTAAAAATAGTTTGTTATCGGATCCCTAATGGGTTAAGCAGTACAATGCTGTGTACTAAAGAACTCCGACAGGAATTTGTGCCAACTTCTTGATTTTTTTTGAAAATGAATAATTTTACATTTGGAGTTCTATTTAAAAAGGTACAGTCCAGTCTAACCCGTGGTACATCTGCGGTCCTCCAAGGAAGCCTATTAAAATATTTATTTATTTTTCTTAAAGACTTACATTAAGTCAAAGGAAAAGTAATTACACTGCAAATATACTTTTATCTTAACTAAAAAAAATTATTTTTTTTCTTTTATAATTTTATTACTCACATGTTGTCAGTCGCTTCGATCCACGAAACCATCCCACATCTGGCTCAGGACGTGTATTTTTTACAGTACAAGCTGCTTTGAGAAACTGCCGCTCCTGCATTGGACCCACTATACTGCCATTCTCAATTCTGTCGCCCTTTACATCCAAAATTATAACTTCCGATGGTGGCACTGCATAAGTGTGTGTTTAAAATTCAATATATATATATATTTTTTTATACAATTTAGTTACAATTTGGTTAAATCGTTTTAATCAAATTACCAATAAATAAGAAAGAAAGAAAAGCTAACTTCGACTGCAGCCGCAGTTATTATACCCTAAGTCATATACTAAGTCTCTTCTTCTGTGCGATGGAACAATATTTATTCTTTATATGATATGACTGCCTAATAAATTAATTATAATAACCAATGCATCCCCCATTTATGGAGATTAATTGACTGGATCATTATCGTACGTTAACTGATTTATTTGGGGATTTTTTTTTTTAAATCTTTTATACCATTGCAGAGGGTGCTTTGGATGCTTTTTGGTGTTTTGGTTCAAAGTGTGCATCAAAGGAGACATCTCATATATTCATGATCCGTCAGGAATATGCGTCATAACCATGGATATAAAGAATCTGTCTGTCTTTACGCGAACTAGTCTCTTTAGTCATCATACTTTCCTTTGCACGCAGTATATAAGTCGGAACTGCTGGGATCGGTCGATATTATATATATCTATTCTATTCCATTGTATATTCTATGTATTCTATTCTATTATATATCTATTCTATTGGTGCCATATATAACTAATCGACCAGAAATTTCACAACTTAGCTGTTTCTATCTAGAAACTTGGAATATTTTTAAAAAGTTTTATTATAGTAATTATTTTGGTATTGAAGCATCGGGATCGCCCAACGATACTTGCACTCAAATGCAAGTGTTTGTCAACTTCGGCTCCGCCCGAAGTTAGCTTTCCTTTCTTTTTTTATATATATATATATTTTAAAGGAAAAAAAACGACAGGTAGTTTTTTAAGATAAAAAAATAAAATTTATTAAATGAAAATACTTAAGAATATTATTTTTTATGCTTTAAATGAAAAAGCCTTTAAATATTAGTTTAGTTTTATAAATTTACTCTACCGATTTTATCTTCATACGTTAACAAAGGAACAAAGGTTGTTTCGTTTTTATAGCAATGTTTATTTTGTTATTAGTCAGAATATATAAGAAGTTTAAAGTTATAGTTTTCATTCAAAGTTAATTTTAATATCATTTATAATATTTATTTTCCATTTAGAGTTAAATTTATTGAATTATTTCCAAATCCATGTATTTGAGATATTTTTAAAAGAAAACAATTAATTCAATATATATTTTCATGAGTTTTTTCGCGTTCAGATTTTATGTTGTAAGCAATGAACAAAAAAGAGAGAAATTGGTAAATAGAAAGGATGTTTATATTAAGCTTTTTTTAGAAGATGAATTAGAGCATAAATAAAAGAAGGATATATAAGGTTCCTGTGCTTATTACAGAACAATGGTGTTTATTAAACAAGTTTTATTTTAAAATAAATATGATTGATTGATCAGGCCTATATTGGGTTAAATATTCAAACTTTTATATAAACGTTTCACAGTACAGAATCTTTTTTTCTAAATTTGTTTGGAATCAAACTTTATCTTCATGAATACTATAGGTGTCTAAGTGCCAAATCAGACATCTTTATCTTTTATAGACTCCGAGATATACCAGAGCGAAAATGAAACATGCCAGTATGGGAATCTGAAACCTGAATCTAACCTTTCAAAGCCTTTTTTTTTCCAAATATAAATTAGTCATAACAAATTTTTTTTCCAAAATAATTTCCCCAACTGGGATTACAGAAATAAGGGGGTGAAAAAAGAATAATCTCTCTTATAATCTCTCACAGTTCTGCAATCCATCTCAGAGAGAGATTATTAAGCGTGGACGCTTTCATACGGACAGACGAACAGAGCTATATTGAGCCGGTTGTTAATGCTGATCAAGAATATCTATACTTTATGGGGTCGATGATGTATTCTCCTGGTAGATAAACATAGATAAACAAGAATACAGAATACCCTTGTAATCTAAATGTAACGGTATAAAAATATAATAATATAAAAAGATGTGTGATTTGAATTTATACTTGTATTAAACGCTTAGATAATAAAAATATATTATTTATAGGAATCGTAATAATTTAAACAAGCAAATCGACAAATTACCTAAGACTCGTAGTTCAACTCGGTACCCATTAAAGTTATCGCACGTTTCCTCTGGTATAAAAAACGTTGTATCACAAAGATAAATATCTTCATCTCCAATTTGTAAGTCATTAATAATAAGTCGGTATGGATTTAGCTCAACAGTTACCCTTTAAATAATAAAATTATATTAAAAAATCCATACAAATAATAATTTATATACATTTTTATACCTGTTTTCGTATTCCTTATTTACATTCGTAACATTTGTTTCCCCCAAGAGCATTGCAGCAATACGGTCTTCTCCTTTGAACCAGTTTAATGAATGTAGTTTTCCACATTTTCCTTCATTAACAGGACATGGAAGAGTAACAGATTTGGTTTCCTGTTCACTCACTGTGCTATCTAAAATTAAAATACATAGACCACAACGATATAAATATTATAATTTAATTAATTTTAATTTATTAATTTTAAATAAAAAACTCCGCAGTATTTATTTTTTAAGAGTTCGGTCGCGGCCAGTTGCCAATTCTTAACAAAAAACTTCTTTTTTAAATTAAGTATTTTAAATGATTTTCTTGAATATATTTAATATTTTAAATGTTTTCTTCTACAAAACTACAAAAAGCAAATCGGCAACCGAATATGTTTATGCATATAATGTTATGAATATGAATTCCTTAGTTTCACAGCCAGCATTGGTGGCTCTACTTATCGAACTATATCATGATTAAGTGACTTTTCCGATATATAAAAGCCGTATTTTAAACGCTATCTCCACATTTAATATAAATAGGATCGTTGGAGTCCATTTTCAAATTTTTATCTTTCCTTACGATTTAGACATTTGATTATAAAGAAAGTAAAAAAGATATTTAAAAAAAATTTCAAACAAGAAAAGCAATTTTAGTTAGCTTCATTGGTTGTAAAGTTACGCGTTTTTTACATTTTTAATTTTTTAATATTTTTTAATATTTTTAATTTTTAGGTAATTTTTAGTGAATTAAAGTAATATTAAGTAATTTAAAAATTGTAGAACAAATTTTAGTCAATTTTTAAAAAAACAAGAAAGGAAAGCTAACTTCGGGCGGAGCCGAAGTTGATATACCCTTGCAGTTCAGTGGCAGTCCGGTAGGTGGCGACATGCATCTTATATTACTAGATATGTATCGGATCGTATATAGTCGGCCGATCGGGCTATTCTATGGATCTGCCCAAAGTAGAATCCATACAAAGTTCCATCCTTCTAACTTAAAAAATAACGAAGTTATGCCATTTCCGATCAATCAGTTATATGGCAGCTATAGGATATAATCGACCGATCCCGGCCGTTCCGACTTATATACTGCCTGCAAAAGGAAAGAAGGGTGTGTGCAAAGTTTGAAGACGATAGCTTTAAAACTGAGAGACTAGTTTGCGTAGAAACAGACAGACGGACAGACGGACGGACGGACAGACGGACATGTTTATATCTACTCAGGAGGTGATCCTGATCAAGAATATATATACTTTATAGGGTCGGAGATGTCTCCTTCACTGCGTGGCATACTTTTGACCAAAATTATAATACCCTCTGCAAGGGTATAAACATACCCAAATTTTTTCAAAATTTTAAAAGAACAAATAAGTAAACGCAGACGGAACTTTTTCGGTAAAAATAATAGCCTAGCGGACTGATTTTCGTACCTTCATAAAAGGGGACCCAGAGTGCCCTGAAGCTTCCCCAATTATACATTTTACCTCGAAGCTTTAACGCCACTGCCTTGCTTCAAACGATTCTTTACCCTGGGGAATTAAATTCCTCAAAATCTTTTCCCATGACGCATACCACGCCAGAATGAGTAAAGTCTCCCACAACCATAGTTAAAAATGATTAAATTAAACAAGAAAGGAAAGCTAACTTCGGGCGGAGCCGAAGTTGATATACCCTTGCAGTTGAGTGGCAGTCCGCTAGGTGGCGACATGCATCTTATATTATTAGATGTATATCGGATCGTATATAGTCGGCAGATCCTTATCCGATCCAGATCGGATTAGTTTGCCCAAAGTTGAATCCACAGAAATCCCATTCTTCTAACTTCAAAAACAACGACGTTATGGCATTTCCGATCAATCAAGTTATATGTCAGCTATAGAATATAGTCGACCGATACCGGCCGCTCCGACTTATATACTGCCTGCAAAGGAAAGAAGGGAATGTGCAAAGTTTGAAGACGATAGCTTTAAAACTGTGAGACTAGTTTGCGTAGAACCTGCTTATATCGACTCAGGAGGTAGATCCTGATTAAGAATATATATAATTTATAGGGTCGGAGATGTCTCCTTCACTGCGTTGCCCACTTTTGACCAAAATTATAATACCCTCTGCAAGGGTATAAAAAGATCTTGTAACTGCAGGCAGAACCTTTAATAGCCGTTCCGACTTACCCTCTTTTATATTCTTGCGTGGAAACTAATATATGTATTATATTTATGTATTATACGCTAGTGCTGACGAAGACAGAAAAACAATATTGGGCAAAAATGGTTTGCAACAGGAAAGGAAAAATATAATTCCGAACTTATTTGTATTATATCTTTATGAGCGATCTTTATGAGAAATTCATAATCAAAATAATTTCTTAAACTGATATTTTTTTGAAAAAATTTCCAAATTAAATGCCATATTAAATAGCTCTATCACTTAAAGTGATTAATATATAGTGATATAATATCCAAATTTTCATATGGAAAGAACGACGGTCAGATCGACATGGCTACATAGTTATTGTGTAGTTTGGTGCACCTGGTCTTTTTGTGCATCTGGCCTTTTTATGTAATTGATATATGGGTAATTCTCCAGAATTCTTACACGCAAAAAATTCAAATTCTATAAATGTATGTTTTTTTCAGATGTTTTTATAGGAAAAAATTTAAAATAATTGAAATTTAACAAATTTAATAATATTTTACATTTTCTAATAACACATTTTAAAATATATCAATGCAAAGTCCGACAAGTTCAGTTTTCAACATTTCAGTGGCCCGATTTGTTTTAAATATATTTCGTAAAGAGAGTTCAAATGTATTCTTATTCACTATTTTTAATATTGGCTTATAACCAAACATTAAAACAAAAATGTCAAAGAAACGATGCGATGGCTAATTATTGCGAATTTCTTATAAGATTATCAGTTTCATTCATTGTCACGTGCTCCATTGAGCTAAACAAAACTTTTTTGTGTAGCTTGAAAACTATATTTTCTACACTTATTTTATTTAGCTCTAAATTAAGTTTTAATTAATATGGAATATCGAATTTAATTTTAATTATATTTAAAAAACAAAAGCAACAAAAATTTGATGGAAAAAAATGTCGCGTGCTACAGTGGTTAAAAACGACTTCGATATCGAATTTATTTTTATTTATTTTTAAAAAACAAAAGCAACAAAAATTTGATGGAAAAAAATGTCGCGTGCTACAGTGGTTAAAAACGACTTTAAAAAACACTACCAAATATTTTAATGTGAAACAAAAAGAATTACTAAGATCAATTAATAAATACCATTTTAAATTTATTTGCAGAAAAAATTTCTCATCAGGTTTCACTGAAATCATCGTATGAAATGATTTTTCAAAAAGTAATTTCTGTCTGTGTCGGGTGGGGCAGCGCTAGTTTTGTTTGAATTTTTTAAAAACATCAAGAAAGGAAAGCTAATCTAGTGCGGAGCAGAAATTTATATTCCCTAGCAGTTAAGTTGCAGTTTTCATTATTAGATATATATCGGATCGTATATAGTCGGCCGATCCTAATTGTTTTCAGTTGATTCCAAGGTGGAATCCGTAGAAAGTCCCATCCTTCTATCTTCAAAAACAACAAAGTTATGGCATTCCCGAATAATCATTTATATCGTAGCTATAGGATCCTTGTGAAGTTTGGCAAATTATCTTCTATTGTGTTTCTACGCAAACTAGTCTCTCAGTTTTAAAGCAGTTCTCAGTCTTTCCTTTGCAGGCAGTATATAAGTCGGAACGACCGGTTACCAAAATGATATCAGATATTTTCGGCGTTGGATAAAATAATATTTATAACTTACCAATTTGCGCCACCGTTAAACAAGGTTGAGCCAAAAAAAAGATTACCAAGAATGGTATTAAGTCACAAAGCCCAGATAGTTCTAATAAATAGTTTTTTCGATATATTGGTCTAAGCGACATGATTGATTTTGACAATAGATCTTTGCACGCAATATATTAAAAATTATAGTTGACCCTCTATTAATTATCTTTTTTATGAGACTTCTAGATTTTTGGTTGGGTTCTCTTAAATTGTGGGGTTTTTTTTGTGTGTATTAGATTACAAGTTTCGTAAGCAGCTTCATTTTTTTTGGCCGATAAATCTCGCGTTTAAGCCTTTTAACTTTTCCTGAAAATATAAAATAAGAAAAGAAATGATTATAATTTAATTTATTGATTATAGTTTAATTTATAGGAACTGTTGTATGAGTTTAAGTTGTTGTTGTGTATAGTTTAATTTAGAGGAAAAGCTCCAACTTTTCGTTTTGAAACCCAATTTGGCGATTGATATTTGCTAATATTTAATTATTTATATTTTTCGTCCAATTGAACAGAAATATATTGTAATATTTTTTTTTTACAACTACATATTTATCGTTTTACATGATGTGTCTCGTTCGTCTGCCGAATCGATCGTCTGAGAAAATAAGAATGTGTTCAAAGTTTGAAGTCGATAGTAATAGATAGCTTTAAAACTGAGAGACAAGTTTACGATGAAACAGACAGACAGACGGACCGAGGTGATGCTGAATCAAGAATATGTGTATGTACATATATCACAGAGGACGGCTGTCCAATAGGTGGCGACACACATGCCCTTGCTAGTAGCAGGCGTGTGAAGACACTATATATAGCCGAAGAATTAATCATTTTCTGAGTGCGATCAATCTGTATGTGTGATATACCAAATGAAAGGTATTGTTTTCATTAGAGGGATTTTATCCGAACATTAGCCAAAACAGTTTGACTTGGGAGAAATTTGCGTAAATGTAAAACACTTTTGATTCACTAAATTGGAGATAGTGGGGACATTGGCCTCACCAGAATATTTTTATAGACTCAAATTCTACACAAAAATCTGCACTTTGATCGGTACCTTAACCATCTCGATCGGGCATTTCATTCAAAAGTTATTCAGGAAAAAGTTATTTAAAGAATTACCAAATGAAGAAGTTTGTCAAATTTTTCTCCGAAAAATATCCCGCCCGCGGTTGCCTTATTATACCCTTGCAAAGGGTATTATAATTATGCTCAAAATTGTACAACACAGTAAAGGAGACATCTCCGATACTATAGAGTATATACTCTTGATCAGAATCACCTCCAGAGTCGATATGAGCATGTCCGTCTGTCTGATTCTACGCAAACTAGTCTCTCAGTTTTAAAGCTATCGACTTTAAACTGCACACACCCTTCTTTTCTTTGCAGGCAGTATATAAGTCGGAACGACCGGGATCGGCCGTCTATATCCTATAGCTGCCATATAACTGATTGATCGGGAATGCCATAACTTTGTTGTTTTTGAAGCTAGAAGAATGGGATTAGATCTATGGATTCTACTTTGGGCAAACTAATCCGATCTGCCAAATTTCATAAGGATCGGCCGACTATTTACGATCCGATATATATCTAATAATATAAGATGCATTTCGTCACCTAGCGGACTACCACTCAACTGCAAGGGTATATCAACTTCGGCTCCACCCGAAGTTAGCTTTCCTTTCTTGTTTCATATAAAAATATAATTATTTCGTTTTTAAGCAATCGTTTTCGTTTTCAAATAAAATCAACTCATTTTCCGAGTGTTATTGTTTGACTATGGAGAACAAATGTCGATTGCTAAAAATTTGTAATCCATAACCATTATTTATTACTTTAACAGCTGTAATTTTCTTGGGATATTTTTCCGGAGTGCGGTCGCCTTCGGAGTGCGGTCGCCTCCAGTTGGCGTTATGCCTCAGCTCTTTGCGGTCGCGGCCAGTTCTTAACAAAGAACATTTTATTTAAATTTAATAAATTAAATGCATTATTTCAATTTATTGTTTGGCTTTTTATGATCGCAAACTACAAAAAGCCAATCGGCAAGCAAATATATTTCTGTAATGCCGTAAATATGTATCTTAGCTTCAGTCAGTACCATGGGTTGCTCTACTAATCGAACTATATCTTGAGTATGTGACTTATCCCAGACATAAATGATAAATCAAAAGTTGCGTTATCTCAAAACTATCTCCACCGTTAATATAAATGGAATCGTTAGAGCCAATTAAAAAAAAAAAATTTTAACGTCTTTTTAAGTTTTTGTTTCAGTGTATTTCATTTTCCTTAGGATTTAGACATTTGATCCAAAAAATAAGTGAAAAAGATATTTGAAAGAATATCTTCTTTAGAAATCTAAAGAAATATAGCATGTGAAATTAGCTCCATTTGTTGTAAAGTTATGCGTTAATTTTAAAAGTATTTTTCATTTTTAAGCGAAACCTTAAATAATTTAAAAAAAAAACAAACGTTGTTCGAATTTTAATATCGAACTTACTCAAATTTTTTTTAAATTTAAAAAAATAAAATAAAACAAGAAAGGAAAGCTAACTTCGGACGGAGCCGAAGTTGATACCCTTGCAGTTGAGTGGCAATCTGCTAGGTCCGCGACACGCATCTTATATTATTAGATATATATCGGATCGTATATAGTCGGCAGATCCTTATGATATTTGGCAGATCGGATTAGTTTGCCCAAAGTAGAAACCCCGTTCTTCTAACTTCAAAAACAACGAAGTTATGCCATTACCGATCAATCAGTTATATGGCAGCTATAGGATATAGTCGACCGATCCCGGCCGTTCCGACTATATACTGCCTGCAAAGAAAAGAAGGGTGTGTGCAAAGTTTGAAGACGATAGCTTTAAATCTGAGAGACTAGTTTGCGTAGAAACAGACAGACGGACATGCTTATATCAACTCAGGAGGTGATCAAGAATATATATACTCTATAGGGTCTCCTTCACTGCGTTGCACACTTTTGAACAAAATTATAATACCCTCTATCATATACCATGGGCACACTTATCCGATCTGCCAAATTTCATAAGAAACAGCCGTCTATATCCAAGACTGCCATATAACTGATCGTTCGGAAATGACACAACCTTGGTATCAAAAATGATTGTACAAAAATTGAGATTTTAACATTGAAGAAGTATTTTAACGATATGGTAACTAGTGGATGCCATTTTTATATCCTATTAATATATTATAATAGTGGAAGATATTATACGGTATTATAATAATATGAGGAAGACATCTTCGACCCTATAAAGTATTTTTCTTTCACTTTTTCTTGATTCACCTCCTCGAGTCTATTAGCATGTCCGTCTTTCCAACTGTCTCTCTGTCTTTCTCTGCGAAAACTATTCTCTTATTTTGAAAGCTATGTACCACAAGCGTTACACAAATCCTTCATTCATTTGCAGGCAGTATATAAGTCAGAACGTTCGGTCTCGTTCGACTAAATCCTATACTTTTTAACTATATAAAGGGTCACTTCACTGCAAGGGTAAATCAACTCGGTTCAGCCAGAAATTAGCTTTCTTTACTTTTTTAAAATGAGTTCGGATGGACCTTATTACTCTGATATTAATAGTTGATTAATAGTTAGTGAAATTCACTAAAATGTAGCACAAAATAAAACTTTTTATTGATTGTAAATTTTCACGGGTAATTTTAGAACTTATTGCGTCAAAATTTATAAATAAGTACATATGGGTTTTTCATACTTCTGAGTTGTGTACTGTTAACATATTTGTATGCTTAGGGCAACATATACATACATACATATAAGTGTGTGACGGGATTTTACGAAAAAGAATAATTATTGCGTGTTATTTCTAAAAGATATTTCGACTATGATATAATTTGGACTGGTCCGTCGTCTCTTTACCCGGCACTAATATATCTGAATATGTACATACATACGTACATCGGTGTTTGAGCACAGAGAACATTGTATATATTTTTATACCAACACATACAGCTATGCAAATATGGATGTATGCACGTACATAGATATGTATGTATAGGCGTATTTTCGAAAATACTGAAAGTTTTTCGGCTCGCGTTTGGCAAACGATTTTTCAAGCAATCTTTAATTGAAAAGACAAATGCATGTGTATGTATTTCTATGACAACATTTGCACGTTTGAATATATTTTTAGTTTTATGTACAACATTAATTTTTTGTATCAAGATGTTTAACATAACTATTAAACTGTTATTTTCATAAGTATTTAAAAGAGAATAATATTATTTATATATTAATATATATATATATATATATAAATATATAAATATATATATATATATAAAATATCACATATTATATATATATATATATATATATATATATGTGTGAATCTTATGTGAACTTTTTTTTAGCTGGATTCGGCTGGATTTTTTTAGTTTCACTTTTATTTTAAAATTATTATTATTTATTCTCTTACATTCGCGTTGATTTCGGTCTTGCTATTATTGCGATTTTATCTTTTTCAGGATTCTATCTTGTATTCACACGCGTTCTTGTGGCTTCACGTTAAAGAAGCCCAAGCGAACGGAAGCAAGATCGTCGGCACCTGTAGGTTCTCGGCGTACAACGTTCAAAATGAAACTGAAACTCAGAGAATTGGTAAGAAGGCTAAAAACGGAGAGGCAAACATAATCGTCAGCCATGCTGCTGAGTGGCCAGAGACAACGGCCCGAGAAAGAAAATCAACCCCTATAGTACAGGGGAACAATGGCCCCGAAAGTGACGTAGGTGTTTTCGTGTTCTAAGAGTAACGTTTCGAAGTGTATTTGAGGTAAATGACGCGGTGGACACATGTTATTAGCCACATCCTTTACCATAGAAAAAACCATCTTTACGTAGGGTGTCATTTTTAAGGGAACCTTACCCGGAAACCTTAAAAAAAAAAGATAACTTGAATAATAAATGACACACAGCAGATGGAAACTAAAAATTCGAACCTACATATGTATTTAAAGTGTATAAATGTATGGTCGAATATGTATAAAAAAGCATTCACCAGTTGTTATATCTTTGGAAGTTAAAAGTTAAAATTTCCCATTTTATACATTTATATTTGGAGTTTCATTAGCTGTCCCAAAAATGTTTTATATTTAAAATTATTTAATGTTAAAATCCGTAGGAAACAATATAGTTTTATTTCGCTTTTCAAAAAGCATTCTGAAACATTTTGGTAAATTACTTATGGTAAATTTAACAATATTTTTTTCAATTTTTTAAAAGTTATACACTTGCAGAGGATATTATAATTTGGTTATAAGTGTGCAACTCAGTGAAGTGAAATTTGCGACCCTATAAAATATATAAATATATATTTTTGATCAGCATCATCTCCGAGTCGATATCAGCATGTCGAACTAGTCTCTCACATATACTCTTTCATGTATATGACATACATTATAAATCAGAACGGCCTGGATCTGACAAAGAAATATATTCTATGGGTGCCATATAATTGATTTACCAGCTTTAGCCGGTACTAAAAGAGTGCTTTGTACGTATATATTTTCGGAACGCCAAAAATTAATATCACTTTGGTTTTTTGAACCTAGCAGTTTGGGACTGATCTAGTCCTAAAATTCACAGAGGGATCTTCAAGTATATACCAATTTTTTTTTCAAAAAAAATGTTTATTTCAAAAAAAGTGTATTACAGCGGACGGTAGTCCGCTATGTGGCGACATCCATGCCTTTCTTGTAGCAGACGTGTGAAGATACTATATACAACATATAGCCAAAGAATTAAACATTTTCTGTGTGCTTTCAATCTGAATGAGTGATATACCAAATGAAAGTTATTTTTTTCATTAAGAGAGATTTTATTCAAATATTTTATAATTTTTATATATTAAATATAAGCTTAATTTGAATTATTTCTTCTGTGATGGACACAAGAGCTTCTTTGTATTTATAAGCCATGTATGTAATAACGAATACTGATTATCGAATATGCTCAACTAAAATGCTAATTTCTCTATTTACGTTAAAGATAAGTTCTTTAATAGTCGGATACATGTACATATGTACATACATATGTAAAATAGAGCACTGTAAAAGCAGAAGCAACGGATACAAAAAACACAAAAGTAGTATAGCGTAAAAAAAATACGTATAATGACCCTTTGGCGACCAAAAGACCTGCGTCAAGAACAACGCGACGGTGGACTGGAGAAATAGCATAGAATAACAAAAATTGCTATACGGTCGCTTTTTAGAAGGGAGAAACGACGCATCTGCTTCTTTACCTACCCTTGTTGAGACAGGTGGCAGCGAGAAGCCGAGTTAGTTACATTTCAATGACTCCCGTTTCCCTGCCTCGTGTCTACTGCTTATTAAAAGGAGACAATCAGCTTTTGAGGTTTTTGTTTATACTGATTAAAAATAAATAACAAATGTAAAAAAAATTTTCCGTCACCAAAAGCAAAAAAAAAGTTATTTTTACTCTTTTGTTACAAAAAAAAAACAGTGGTAAAGCAAATTTCGAGGAAGCAACGTGAGCCCATATGATAGAATTTCTAGTTAGTATGCATTCCCACGAACTCAAGGAAATTAGGTCAATGGGCCTTATGCCACAAGTGGCAGTGGTGGTCTCATAATGAAGCTATGTACGAGGTGGAAATTTGTAGTAATTTATACAAGTGTTGTGTTTCCAGACATGCTTTGGGACAATATTCCAACAAAATTTTCAGAACGCTCTTGTAAAAATTAATTTATGTGACTTATTTTTATTTAGATTATCCTCCTTGGGACTGGCACTTAATTTAATCTAATAAAATTAATGGATATTCGTGCTTCTATTCGGGATTTGAGGGAAGCCAATGACATCAACAAATCTAAATTTATGACAAAAATTAACAAATACGTTAACGTGTTATTTTACACCCATAGACATTTAATAACAAACAAGAAAGGAAAGCTATGTATCTTCGGGCGCAGCTGAAATTGATATACCCTTGCAGTTAAGTAGCAGCATATATTATGAGATATATATCCGATCGTATATACTCGGCCGATCCTTATGAAATTTGACAGATCGGATCTAATAATATAAGATGCATGTCGCCACCTAGCGGACTGCCACGTAACTGCAAGAGTATATCAACTTCGGCTCCGTCCGAAGTTAGCTTTTCTTTCTTGTTGATCGTATTATTGATCGTGAACCACTGAATCAGGGAAACGAAAAAGGGTGATAAAATAGTGCGATTAGTGTGGGTTAGTTTGGTTAAACCGCAAGAATAGAAATAAGAATCTCTACTGAGCGACAAAAGAAGCAACACACGTAAAAGATGAAGAAGCAGAGCAGAGCTATTTTTGGAAGAAATTTATTAAAGATTTTATTTTACCTCCAAATATACCACAGCACACTCGAAACAATACGGGTTTTTAAAATGTAAAAGTTGGTATCTGTGAATATAAATAAATAAAATAAACACCGGGTTGCTTGACGCAGTGCACACAAAAAAAACCCTTCCGTTCGCTTTAAGAGAAAGAGTGAGAGTGACATATATCTAATAATATAAGATGCGTGTCGCCACCTATCGGACTGCCACTCAACTGCGAGGGTATATCAACTTCGGCTCCGCCCGAAGTTAGCTTTCCTTTCTTGTTTTATTTGAATTTTATTTATTTAAATAAAATAAAATCTGAAAATATATACTCGATATTTTCTGGGGTATTGGACAAATATATGCACAGACTCCAATAAGGAAAGTTGCCAAACAAATACACACACATGTGTACTTATTACGTTACGGACTACATAACGCCAGATTGACAGGTGGCTGCGCCAAATTGGTAGCGCCACTTATAGGACTATATTTTTAGTTTACGAATTTTTAAGCGAATATAAGCGATATTTCAAAAGTTTCGTCATCTCAAGGGCTATCCCCATCATTTTGTTTTCTTTGAAAAAAATTTATTTTCAATGTATTTTTTTGTCTACTATTATGGGGTTTGGTCTTAAAGAAAGTGAAATTGATTTTTAAAAAACCTTTTCAACGGTGTATGGAAACGGTGTTTTGATATCTTCCTTGATTATGAAGTTATGCAATTTTTAAATAACAAAGTTTTCTTAATTGTTTAACGTAAACTTAATGTATTTTAAAAAGTTGTACAACAACAGTTTCTGATATTTTAGTAACAAATATCTCCAATATTTTTCAGGATTGCCAAGAGAAAAAATAGTCCAAATAGAGGGACAACTGCCTTCATTTGGAAAGAGCTTTAAAAATCGAATTTCTCCCAAATCAAACGACTTTTGGAAAATGTTTGGACAAAAATTACATTATTAAAACAATACCTTTCGATTGGTGTATAATTCATTCAGATCGGATGCACACTGAAAATATTTAATTATTTCGCTATATATGGTGTCTCCTCGCGCAAGCCAAGGCATGCACCTCGTCACCTCGTGGACTGCCGTCCACAGTGATATCTGAGTACACACACAAAATTTAAATTTCGACTCAGTCTAAGTTGAAAAAAAAAATTAACTACATATAAAGGTGCTTTCAAAACTAAAAATGCGTTGTTCTTGAAACCATGCCTTCAAAGTCGGTGAGCAAGATTTCTCTAAAGCGGCTGAGGCGATCGGTCTGAAATTTTTACTAAGCTTCTAAACTATAAATTCATCGAATATCCTTCATAAATTCATCGAAGAATATCCTGATCCGGCATTTTGTCAAAAAAAAATTTATTTTCTAATTTCTTCGTTTAATATCTAGATTTTTTTTATTTAATAAAATTAATTTGTTTTTTGAATTTTTGATGATTTAGTACAGAGATATCTTGCTCGCCGCAAGAAATTCCTTTTTTTTGCGGGCCTCTACAAAATTGGCAATATCAACGTTACCGATATTTATTTTTGGCAATAAAAAATATGTGAATATGAGTTTAAGGTTGTCAAATTATACCTGGAAAGATTTAAATCAATAAACCAAATAGTTTGCTTCGAAAAAATTACTTTCTTCCTAACTGCATATAACCCCTTAAAAAGAGTTCCATAAGTCCTAACAAACTTTTTATCTCCGACCAATATTTACTAATTAAAATTTAAATTTCTTAATAAAGGCTTACAACAGAGAAATAAAAAGCTTAAATTGTGAATAAAAAGGTGCTGGGGTATCTTAATTTTTTAAAAGTTATTTTCAGAAAATTTTTTTTTTTAATATTTATGTTATTTTTAATAAAAAAAATTTTTTTTTTTTTTTTTTTTTTTTAAAATATTTTTTTTTTATAAAAAATTGTTTTTTTTTTTAATTTTATGGGAATTTATTTTTTATATTTTATGGAATACAAATAAAAATGTTGTATAAATTAAACACATAATTTTTATGTATTTTTAAATAATACAATTTTTAAAATACATTATAAAATTTATTTTTTTGAATATTTATGGGTATCCTTTCTGAGTTTTGTACATCTTACTCTTTAGCACTTTAGGAATACTCACTTTTTCTGGAATTTACCAATTTCAATAGATCAAAGATAGCGGGTTTTTCAATAAAAATGTATTCATTGATTGTATTCATCCTTTGATGCCATTTTTGAAACCTTGGCACTATTTTCTCCCCACAAAGTGTGGAAAAATTGAATATTTTAGTCTTTTTGTAAACTATACCTCGAAAATGTTATCATCAAAAAGAGTTTTACAAATTACACACACCAAATAGATTCACAATTTGAATATGTCCCGTTCATTTTGTCTTGATTGGGAAAAAATATGAAAGTTATTTAAAAAAGAATTTTTATGGACAAAAATAGATTTTACTGAAACATTAACATTTTTCTACATTGGAAAACTCAAGGTTGTGTGGGAAAACTGGGAATTGCACCAAACTCTTTCTTTAAATTCTTTTCAAAGATGAAATTTTTTTGGGTTTGTCACCGGTATTTTGCATCGTCATAGGGTTTTTTAATTGATATAAAAATTGTTTTTGTACCATGTGTGTTTGATTCCATATAAATCAAAACATATACTTTTTACTTTTTATCTTAGCTTATCGCCGCCTAACATTGTAGTCACTGTAGCGTCATTTCCAGTCGGGATCCTCGGTGTTCATTAAGGGGATTTTTGCAAAACAATAATATGTATATTTATATCAAAATATAGTTATTTCGATTTTGAAATATCTTTCGAGTTTTACTGTGTGGCGGGAAAAAGAATACTCCCTTTCTCAAATCACCCGCAATTCAAGGTGAAAGAGCTTATGCCGAGGGATATATGTCCGGAGGGGCGCACGGACGTTTATACGTGGACTCTGGGGGACCGGCCGACCCCCAGTTGTAATCGGGCTTATCATAATGAAAATGGGCTCAATGATCTGTCAATCTCCGAGCCAAATGGGAGGCCGAAGCGATGCTGGGATGGGGAAGTTCCCCACAGAGGGACAACATCCGGAGACGGGATGCGCAGGTGTAGGGGGCATGCCAAGGCATCGACCTCCAAAACGGGGACCACCGAACGGTGTGGGGGCTACGATCCCAGGATCGAACTCCTCACGAGCCAGGACCCCGACGGCAAGGAAATACGGTATGGAAAGCCCAGGTCCGGCTGCAAAGCACTCCTTGCAGCGGGAGGACTCCTTCAAGGATAGGAGGAGAGCGGCCTTCATTTTAATGAGGCGGAATCCAACCCGGACCAGGCCAAGATTATCAGATAAATTCTGCTTGATTTTCGGCCGGCAAAGGCGGGAATCGGACTGAATCCCAAGAAACGCGTATGTCTGACAGAGAAGCCGGCGGACCCAACTAAAATCCTGGCCATGCTAAAGATATGCAACACCACACTCCCCACGGCGGACTGGAGAGTCGCCAAAGTGATGGGATGATTGCGGCGACAGATTGTCCTGTCCAATTGAACTGCCGGGGGTAAAGATTGCCACACTAGCGGCGATAAGACTGCGTGAGGCAAACCTATGGAATAAGATTAGTTTTAGTCATACCAAGCTGGACCTGCACCACTTCATGCCAGAGGGGGGCACGGACTACTACATTCCCGTCGATCAGACCACCATAAACTACATGGTCGCTACCTCTGAAGAGCAATGGGATCGCAAACTCCGAGACCAGCGGGGTCCCTTCATATCTATACAGATGAATAAAAGCTCAGCTCAATTTGAGACACAGCTATCAGATTTGACACTTAGACTCCTATGATACCCACTCATAAGTTTCTGTATAAATTTTGCCATCAAATTTTTTTGTGAAAAAGTTGTAATGCCAAAAAAACTAATCAATGTCTAATTTATAACTACAAAACGAAATTTAACCAAGGAGGAGTTTTCAGAGGAGTTTTAGACTTGTCATTCTGCATCACATTGAATAAGTTTAAGATGTTAATTCCAAAACATAAAAAAGTATAAACATATTTTTATTTGTCTATACTTTAAAAGGTTAAAAACATACTTTGTAAAGTTTGGGTGGAAAAGATGGGTACTGGATATCGTATAGTCCGGAAACTCGACAACAGCCCGTCACTTATATTTATAAGGGATATATATAACATATATTTATAAGTCTGTTTGATTTATGTTTGTTTTTTAAAATAACAGTTTGAATATAAAATAAAAGGTTTTTTACAAAATCGGTTTGAAATTTTTTGTGCAGCAATACTTTCTCTATGGAAGTACGTCTTTTTATTACAACTTACAATTGTTATTTTCGAGTATTTTTTTTTGTCGATATTTTTCAAAATGATGCCATTTTTTAAAAAATTGATTTAAAAAAATCGTTAATCTTCTTTAAAAATCCTACGTACTTCCATAGCTGATATTAAACTAAATTGAACATTTGTTTTTCTTGACCTCCAATCTTGAAAATTACATGAAACCGTTCGGGCCATGGAAGGCTATCATAAAAAGACGCCTATGGACCATTACATCCAAGCCGCCAATTTTTTTTTTTTAGTAGTTCTCTGTAATTGTAATTTTTCTGTATTTTGGTAAAATAATAATTAAGTAAAGTAAATAAATTCTGTAACAGTATTTAAGAGCTTTATAATGAAGATCTCTTTACCTTACAATATCTTTTATAGTTTTTTGTGAAAAAATTCCCAAAAAGTAATTTTTCTTAGCTCTTTTTTAGCTTGTGTTGTAACCCCTTAAGTTAAAAGATTTTTGTGCATAATTATTTATAATATAATAATATAATTATTTATTTTTGTTTATTATTTATATTATTTAATTTATTAAGTATAATAATAAAACAAATTAACCATTTGATACCTACTTCAGTCATCAGGGACGGACGCAGAAAAAAAGTTTGGGGGGTCTGAAAAAGTTTGGGGGTTGTGTTTGACAAACTAGATATTTGTTCATTGAACCGCGTGTTGATTGACATAAATTAACCTGAATTGGCATTTTATTAACCGTTATAATATTTAATAATATAAGAAGAATATATATTTTTTAAATAAATAATTTAAGACTTTATTTTATAAATTTTATAAAAATTTATTAGAGGAAATTAAGCGTTATGGGCTGCAAGTAAGCGGCATAGCAGCGTAGTAAAGCTAGATAAAATTATAATTATACAAGGCAAAACACTCCGCATGATTTCGAATGATCTCGAACTTGGAGAAAGACGTGATGGCGCCCAAAATACAGGATTTATTAATCAATCATGACTGCTGTATAAATTGCCAGCCAACAAAACTTTCCGCTCTATGAACGGCACAGTCTTTAAAAACACGTCTATGAAAACGTTTTTCTATAAAAATCATAAGAATCGTCAAATCGTAATCGCAGTTTAAAAGGTCTAAATTTCCATTCCACATCGATACTTGCAAGAAAAACAACATAACAAAGATACGTGCGGTGTAAGAATGTTTTTATACACTTCAGGGGTATTATAATTTTGGTCAGAAGTATGCAACGCGAAGGAGAGTTGCATAGGAGGAGTTTAGGTTTTTTAAAGGAGACATCTCCGACTCTATTAAGCATACATATTTTTGACCAGAATCATCTTATTATCAGTTGATATAAGCTGTTTCTACGCGAACTTGTTTCTCAGTTTGAAAGCTATCGACTTCAAAGTTTGCACACATCCGTCCTTCCTTTGCACGAAGCGGGTTTGGCCGCTTATATAGCTGCTATATAACTGATTAATTGGATATGGCATAACCTTATACAGATTCTCTTTTGGGCAAACTAATACGACCTGACAAATTTCATAAGGATCGGACGACTATATCCTATAGCTGTCATGTAACTGAACGATCGGAAATGACACAGCCTTGCTATATTTGAAGGCGCTTGAAACTTTTTCCACCATTTTTGATTAAAAAAAGCTGCTACCTAACCGCAAGAGTATATCAACATCGGCTCCGCCCAAAGTTAGCTTTCCTTTCTTGTTTAGTATAATTTTGTATCACAATATATGGTATATTCCCCCAACAAAACTGATATCAGATATTTTAGGTGTGGAATGCGGGTTCATCACCTGTACTTTACCTTCTCAAGATGTTTTTTTTTATTTGATTGGACATTTAGAAGTAACACGGAACACTTTTGGTCAAAATATTTTCTGATCATTTTTTTGGCCTATGGACCAGAGCACTGTTTTGATAAAAAAATAAACAGTTTGAATTTTAAATTTATTTATTGTTGTATATTAATGAAGTAATATGATAATTTATTTTTTAAATATAAAAGAAATTTTTTTTGTGAAATATGCATAATCTAACCAAAATCCAAATGTTTTTTTTATTATTTATTAATTGGCTGTAAAACGCACAATCAAGGAAAGGCGCTGGGTGCTCCAGTAGTTGTGTTGGCGCTGACAGACTTAACTTCAACTTCCTCCGCAAGAGACATACTTTTAATCTCTATTAGAGATGTGTTATTTGGCGCCATATTTCCAACAGATACTATCTCAGAGTTATTGAGATGTGCAGGTGCTGAAGAACTGCTTCGTACTATGTTTTTGTATGACCCTTTTCCTTTGGAGAGTGTTTGGCTTAAGCGGCGTGGCTTATTTTTCCTTGTATTGTCTTTCTGTGTGCCAGACTTTTTTCCATTAGCTTTAACCTTAGTGGTTATAATTGATTGAGTAGGCTTAGATGTTGTTAACAGATTTTTTTTTGTTGTTTTGAGGATTTTAAAGAAAAAATCAGCAGGAGAGGGCGTTGTTGTTGTTTTCTGTTGCAGGGGTACAGCTCTATTCGATTGCAATCTCAAGGATGCCTCACCAATTGAAAAATTAGTTGGCATACTTCCCTCAGGTTTTCCTCTTATCGACACAAAGGTTATTAAAATAAAATACGATAAGACTATGTAATAACGCATTTCGGTTTGGGTTGGCGCAGTGCCGACTACAAAACTTTAACTGATTGCAGCCACTGAAAACGCAACTTTTATAAGCCCCTAAAACCAATATTGTACAGATGTAGCAACTGTAAAAACTAGTCAAAACAACTGTTTTTTAAACACAGATGTAACATTAGCATACATATGTATATAACAGGCTTCTGACTAAGGCATGCGTAATCGCGTGGGCTTCTTCATAATACTATATAAATATAGACATGGAGCCTTTTAAAATTCAGTTCTTACTTTCGCAACAACCTCTTCAATCTTAAACACAATGTTATTTTTAATTTTCTTTACAATGATATATATTGCATCCTTATGCACGCAGGGTGAACTTCATGAAAGGACTACAGTAATGGAGGATGACCAGTCACTCAACATTTTTACATCCAACCTTTCCCAAGAACCGTCCGATTATCCCTCAAAATTGATTCGTCGAAAACGTTTTATTGACATCCCCAAACTGACTTTCCAGGGTTTAGCATATGATAGCTTGCTAAATGATGCTTTAAAAACAAGTACAGAAAAAGCAACAACGAAGAAAAAAACTACAGAAAAAACGACCGCACATACAACCAATGCAACTCGTGTAAAAACCATAAAAAAGTCTTTGAAAAATAAAAGGCGACATGGTAAACTGCGAAGATTTAAGACTAAGGCGCCCAAAGTGTAATAGATATACGTTTCCAAATACATATATAGAATATGGAAAACATGGAATTGAAAGAAATTTGTATTCAATTCCCGAAAAAAATAAATAAACTTATGTATATAAAAATAAACAATATTTTCAAAATAATTTTGTTTAGAAGTTTTGTAACCAACATTTTAATACCCTTGCAGAGGGTATTATAATTTTGGTCAAAAGTGTGCAACGCAGTGAAGGAGACATCTCCGACCCTATGAAGTATATATATTCTTGATCAGGATCACCTCCTGAGTTGATATAAGCATGTCCGTCTGTCCGTCTGTCTGTTTCTACGCAAACTAGTCTCTCAGTTTTAAAACTATCGTCTTCAAACTTTGCACACACCCTTCTCTTCTTTGCAGGCAGTATATAGGTCGGAACGGCCGATATCGGTTGACTATATCCTATAGCTGCCATATAACTGATTGATCGGAAATGGCATAACTCCGTTGTTTGAAAAACAGGGCTGTACTTTGCCGAATTATTGGGCCGATCAGCCGCCGAATTGCCAATGCACCGGCTCATACTTCGGCCCTCGCCTCGTCCAAATTGGTGCTACCCCATCCGCCATATTCTCCAGATGTCCCGTGTTCTTCTTTTTGTTTCCAAACTTGAAAAAGTCCCTCGCTGGACAGAAATTTGCGTCTTTGTTTTGAAACAACGCTACGACGAAATTTTCGCAGCAAAAACTGCTATTCTATTTCTACTGCTAGTCTATTTCTAAGCAAACTAGTCTCTCAGTTTTAAAGCAATCGACTTTAAACTTTGCACACATTCGTGTTTTCTATGCAGGCAGCATATAAGTCGGAACGGCCAGGATCGGTCGACTATATCCTATAGCTGCTATATAACTGATTGATCGGAAATGCCATAACTTCGTTGTTTTTTTAGTTAGAAGGATGGAACTTTCTATTTTGGCCAAACTAATCCGATCCAAATTTCATAAGGATCGGCCGACTATATACGTGTTGTTAAACTACGCAAAATTGTTATTGTAGTTTGCCTTGCCTATGCTGGGAGCAACACACTTACATACACAAGTTGGCAAAAGTTTTTTGACAAGAAAATTTCACAATAACTTTGTTTGTAACTTTTTAAATAGTTATAGAAAAAATGTTCAATAATTTTGCTATATAGTTATAGTATATTAATTAAATTTAATAATAAAATGGTAATTGTTGGTTGAAGAAAAATTACTTTTTTACAAATTTTCAGTGACATAAATATTTTGACAATTTATTTAAATGTCTTAAATTTATAAGAACTTAAATGATAACTAAAAACTAATAGCAAATTAATAGAAAATATATCCACCCTTAGTATTTATAGTTTTTTTGAGACATCTTGGTACTGACTACCAAACTATGGATATAATCTAGTGGAATATCCTTCCATAGAGATTGTATCTCTAAAATCGTATAATCTCGATTGCGCATCTCAAGTCAAGTTTTCGGACCTCTTTTTTTTTGAGTTGAGATCTGGGCTTTGTGGTGGCCAATCCAACGTGTTTACTCCAACATCATTTAAAAATTGTGGAATTATTTGAGCTTTGTGCTTTTGGAGAATAAAGAACTCCCCAATCAATTTATCACCAGAATGAAAAGCATGGTTATTGAGGACCTCTAAATACTTATCATTATTCATGGTTCCATCAACAGGAACTAAATCTCCCAAGCCAGTGAATGATACGCATCCCTAAAACATTACGTACCCGCCTGAATGGCTTGTTCTTTCACATACGGGTGCCATTTTTTTGCGATGTTGTTTCTGCAATCAAACATAAATTTTTTTTTTTTAGAAATGGAACCCAAAATAGCTTTCATCACTCCACAAAACTTTCTTCCAGAATGCTTCAGGCCGACGTGGAGTTATTTGTGGTATGTCTCTGGCAATATATGTTCCAAATTCGGCTTCCTTGAGACGTCTACGAACGATTCTTTCACTTATATCAATGCTAGCTCCTTCTTTTAATTCATTAGCAAATGATCGAGGAGTATGTAAAACATTCTGTTTAAACTTTCTTAAAATGTAGGTATCAGCTTTGCTTGTTGTTTTACGTGGTCGGTCACTACAGGTAGGGTTTTTGGTTGTATGGGTTTTATTATATTTATTTATTTGATAGTATACAGTTTGACGAGAAATGCTGTATGAAATGTTTGTACGAGAAATGAGTTATACTTTATTAATATTTCATTTTTAATGAATTCGCTCAGTTCATTTGTTTTAACCATATTTAATAAATTTATGAACGAAAAAAAGCTATCAGCAAAAACATTAATTTAATAAAGCTTAGCTTAAGCAAAGGTTTGACAATCGTCGATCAACTAATGAATGCAGACTGTGATGTCAAAATACTTATGCCATCGTCAAACTCGTTGCCGGCTAACTTTTCTTATCAGCAGAGAGAAAATTAAAAAGGTAATAAGCAAAATATTGGTCTAAAGTGTAACTGTAATTGCACTCTGTGTATTGAGCATAATGTTTACCATTTATTTGACTACACTATGCAAAGCAGTGTCCGATAGTCCCAAGCTGATGTTGTCAAAATACTTTTGCCGACTTATGTATATGACTTTGGTCTTTCCATAAGATAGAGCAATCCAACAACAAAGAAGGAACGAGAGCAATGGGACTGGGCATCCCTGCAACAGACGAATTATTTTTCTTGAATTTTCTATATTTTTCTATAAATAATAACCAAATAACATATTAAACATTATTAAAGTTTATTCTGTACATAAGAGCACCAAGTATTTTTTCTTTTCATTGTTTTTTTTAATGCTCTTTAACAGAGGATTTAGTGGTAGTTCCATTCCCCATATTCAGCGCTTTTCCAGCGGGAAAAGGCTGGTCTTGAGCCGAAGTGGAGGTCGTTATTAATGAGGATCCCAAAATGTTTGCATCTGCTGTATTTGTAGTCTGATCTGATGTGTTGCTTGGCATTATTGTTCCGTTCAAGGTCGCTGCACCTCTCCTCTGGGTTCCAGTCGTCCAATGAATAACATCCCTAGAGGGTTCAACCATTTTAGTCCCATTTGGTAAATTATTTGTAGACATTGGGGCGCAAACAACCACCAAAATGATCAAAATAAAAACAGCCAAAGTATTCATTTTATTTCAATAAAAATAGTAAGCGTTTGAGGCTTGCAATCTCAGCTTAAATTGAAATAAAGTATAATTATCCAGGCTGGTTTTATACGAGTTTCATCTAAAACCTTGTTTGCTTAGCTGGTGTAAAATCCGGTAAAATGGTTTTAAATCTATATTGCACAACGGTAAGAGTTTCTAACTAATCCATTCATGAACATATAATATATATATTTAGTCAGATGTTAAAAAAGTTTAAATATTTGCTTGAAAAATTATACACATATGCACAAATAACAAGAAAAGAAAGCTAACTTCGGGCGGAGCCGAAGTTGATATACCCTTGCAGTTGAGTGGCAGTCCGCTAGGTGGCGACATGCATCTTATATTATTAGATATATATCGGATCGTATGTAGTCTGCCGATCCCTATGACATTTGGCAGATCGGATTAGTTTGCCCAAAGTAGAATCCATAGAAAATCCCATTCTTTTAACTTCAAAAACAACGAAGTTATGACATTTCCGATCAATCAGTTATATGCTTTAGTCGACCGATCCCGGCCGTTCCGACATATATAACGCCTGCAAAGAAAAGAAGGGTGTGTGCAAAGTTTAAAGACGATAGCTTTAAAACTGAGAGACTAGTTTGCGTAGAAACAGACAGACGGACATGCTTATATCGACTCAGGAGGTGATCCTGATCAAGAATATATATACTTTATAGGGTCGGAGATGTCTCATTGACTGCGTTGCACACTTTTGACCAAAATTATAAGGTTGCAAGGGTATAATGATACATGTACAAAAAAGCACAGGTCTGGTTTTCCAAAGTCTCATTAACTTACTAATAAGAGCTAACTGTCTAACATGAAAAAAAGACAGGAAAGCAAAGTAAGTTGCATTTATGTATCATTTTTAACCCTTGCAGAGGGTATTACAATTTTGGTCTAAATTGTGATCGGTCCGGGATCGGTCGACTAAATCATATAACTGATTGATCGGAAATGGCATAACTTTGTTGTTTTTTGAGTTAGAAGAATGGGATTCTATGGATTCTACTTTGAGCAAACTAATCCGATCTGCCAAATTTCATAAGGATCGATAATGTATATTTTATATATAATATACACATATATATATATATAATATTATATAGTATAATATTATATAATATTATATAGCGGAATGCCACTCAACTGCAAGGGTATATCAACTTCGGCTCCGCCCGAAGTTAGATTTCCTTTCCTGTTTTCTTACTGGTTGAGTTTTTTATTTCAAAACATACAAAAGTATGCAATAAAAATATTTTTTTTGGGGAATCTATTCTTTGAAAAATTAATCCAACTCGACTATAGCCGTCTGTCTTTGTTGCTTCATTTGGAAAACGCTGCAAAATTCTTGTGTCTTAAATAATTTTTGAATGGAATTTCTGATTGGGATCTATTGAATTACTTACTGTCTTTAACAAAGGTCTTGAGAATTATACTGTACTATACTTTATATTATACTATAAGATACTGTCACAATCTTGTCCATAACTCTACATCGACTCATAGTTACCTGGCTACCTAGCTAAGGACAATTCCATACAGTAACAAATAAACTAGTATCTGTCGAGACATTAGAAGAAGAATACAATTCCCAAAATCGAAGGTACAAGTATCTTGGATGTACATGGAGCAATATAGAGAAACCACTTCATTTCATCTTAGTAAGTCGAAGTTTAAGGAAATGAAGGGGATAGTCAACCTGCGGAACATATCTAGTGATAGAAAGAAACTGGGCGAACTCTACACTTATATAGCAAATCAAAGAGAGCTTTAAGCAATGTGGAATCCTAAGTAAAATCCGCACACTCAAAAAGTTGGCTTCCCCAAAATTTATCAAATAGTCACTTTTTATCAATATCCCAGCCAATTTTCGGCGCTCAAACGAACTCACAGAGAATCAATTCGTCGACTGTTTTACGTGGAGATCTCTTCAATGAGTAAATCTAATGTGTATACCGACACAATCTATGGAATCCAAGACTATGGAATACTCGCGGAATGGCTGCGCTCACAGAAAAATTGATACAGTTTCTTCATGAAAACAACTAGTCATGCCTAGTTTCCAAGCGGATGACCCTAGCAATAATCCCAGAGAGGCTAAAGCAATCCTAGTAAAGAAGGAGCTCTCGTAATTTCGGCATGAGCCAGTTTGACTGGAATAGATTCGAATGGCCATATACAAGCTTCCACTAACAAAGCCCTCCTTTGAAAATCTCAGTATTATACTTTAATTCATCCAACATCTCATTGACAACAGAACATTTTGAAGGCAGAAATATTGGATGACCAATATATAAGAGACTTAATTGAAATCAGAGGATATTTCAACGTATAAAATAGGTCATGGGGCAACTTCAGAACCGACCCGAAGGGTTCAGCTTTTTGGAAGCAGTTTAAAATTCTCCAACGCAAATTGGAGCTTTAAACTAGACTGCACATTAAATGAGCTTCCTTTAAAAGATGTCAAATTTTGTTTGATCATTTATAATTGGATTTTTAAATCATATATAATTGGTTTATAAGTGGTGGGGCTGGAAAACTTTGCAAAGCAATGAAAAAGGGCAAAAATCCGCATAACCCTTAAAGTTGCTAAGAGCCAAAAGAGGCTTGACTCCTATCCCGCAATTCCTTATTCACTGCAATTGCTTAAACTTTTTTAGTGGTTCCTTGCTTCTATAATACTGACCATCAGCGTTATCAAGAGCAGCATACCTCTCTATTAGTTTTGTTTCCGCAAATAACACGAAACATCTTAAGAACTAAAGAGGGTAGAAAACTTCAAAATTACGGGATTTGAGGAACTCGTTGGCCTTGTGGAAGCCATCGTATCTCGATATCAAGCAGGCCTTCCATAGTTTTGGTCACTCTGGACTACTATATAAACTAAATAATCTTCTTCCATCTTCTCTGTGGCTTCAAGTGCTTCGAAGTCTTTGGCTAAATCAACAAGTGCCTCACATAGCAGATTATAAGTAACAAGTGTGGCTTACAAGTGGGGTGTATATAGACAAGAGGCAAGGAATTTGCCTCATTACAATTTTTTTTTGTTTTTTCCACTGAAAAGTCTCATGTGCGCTTGCTTTATTTTTTCTTTTCAAACTTTGAAAAAATTTCGGCAATATTTGTCCTACGATTTATGTACTTAAGGTTATCTTAAAAAATTAAAAAGGTCTATAAATTTAAAAAACTTAAAAAGTTTATTAAATATCTTTTTCCCTTTCTTTAACATTTGATTGAAAACATAATACAAAAGTTACTAGAAAACCATTTCAAAAATATTCATTTCAAAATTGGCTCCAACGATTTGATTTATATCGCATGTTTAGATAGCCAATCGTTTATATCTGGGAAAAGTAGAGCTACCAATGGTGCTGGCTGTGAAGCTAAGGTACATATTCAAAGGATTACACAAACGTAAAAAGTTTGTTGCAAAAAACTGGCCACAGGCCACTGCCCGCGACGCACTCCGGAAAAAATACACCCAAACAATTCACAAACAGCGGAGCTTTGCACTAACCGCTACCGCATTCCGAAAAAAATATGCGGAGTGAAATTTGCAACTGGATCATCATCGCTTGAACTATAACGCCCAGAGTGCCGATGTTTTATGTTACTCCGTTAAAGTAACGAATAATAAAATTGATCATTCAGATCAATAATATTTTGATCATTCCTCTATTTAGCAATAAGTACATTTTATGTCGGAAAATGTTTTATTTTTCCGTGTTTTATACTCTGTTATTTGAGATTACTGCTAATAATCACTTCTAAAATAAGATTTCAACATTAAATCTCTTCAAAATCAAATGTATATTGAGATAAACTCGCTAATTTTTACTCATTTTTGATTTTGATAAACCTAATAAAAAAAAAGAAGTTTTTCAATCATCGTATTTTTTACTACAGGACATTTGGTCTGTGAAAGTCGATGAGACTTTTTTTCGGTTCCATTCGCTTTTTTTTTTTACATGCACGACCTATCGACTATTAGTGTTTAATTTCTAGCTTTCTTTTAAAAGCAGTAAATTTTGTCTGAGAGACACAACTAAGCTTAATTTCGAATTTAAATTTTGTATTTAAATTTTGTCGAGTCGAGTTGCGAACGTCGGCGAGTGCAGACGTGTTTTTTCTATTCCTATCTTCTAATCGTCAACGAAAATTTTAAATAATAGCAGTGCAAGCTCTAAACAACAACACACAGTGAGCGAACAGACGCTTAGTGCGATGAACTTCGTCATTTTTGTGTAATTAAACAAGAAGAAAATCTAAAACATTAAGCTATGAGTGAATTCGACACTCATACGGTGCTCCAACGCCAGCAAGACAACCGTCGGCTCTCTCTGCAACGTAACAACGCATACCACTCAATCCCAAGACAACGTGACCGCAAACCCACCAAAAACTAATCAACCGCGATCAATAACCCCAAGCCCGATTAATGAACTCAATCTAACATCGCTAGGTAGGGCGCGCTCTTGCTCTCCAGCGCTCCTGTTAGACAAAACCCCATACCCTTCCCTTATGCCACGGTCACCAGTACAGTGACGTCACTAGCAACTGCAACGGCAACTTCTACAACAACTACCTACAATAGTATCGACTGCTCGCGCAATACCATCTACTGCAACAACGAAATCTGCTGTGCAAGCAAATAATGCAGCACCTTACACCAGCGCGCTCTCTTCAAAACAATGTTCGGCCGTACAGACTGGTATGGATCGGTACATACAAATAAAATGTAAGCTCAGCCGGACAACTCTAGACTTGGTAATTCTGATAAAATAAGTCGCGGCACCTCAAAACAATCTACAATAGAGAAGCCTATAGAAGCAAACAGATTTGCTATTTTGGCAGATAAATCCGCAGATAAAAAACCTGAAAACATCGTAGGGGACAACAAAAAGCCTAAGCCGCCGCCGATTACATTCGAGAGAAAAGTTCTAATGCTCTTGCAAACTCAATACTGAATCTTATCGGACAAAATAATTTTCACATACTTCCATTAACAAAGGGAAATATTCACGAAATATTCAAACAAAAGTTCAGACTAATGCGGAAGTAAACTACAAAATTTTGTCGAAGTATTTAAACGACAACAATAAAAATTTCTACATGTACCAATTAAAAAGCATTTTTAGTAAGTAGTACTTATAGGTATTGAAATAACACCAGCTGAAGTTACAGGCGCACTGAAGGAGAAAGGTTTTAATGTAAAAAATGTTATAAACATTTTAAACAGAGAAAGAAAGCCCCAACCTCATTTCAAGGTAGAACTTGAACCCGAATCCAAATCCAAGCCTCTGAAAAGAAATGAAGTGCACCCAATTTTTACTCTCCGGTTCCTACTACACCGCAGAATAACCGCAAAAGAGCCGCATAAAATAAATTGGCCGGTGCAGTGTAACAATTGGCAGGAATATGGCCACACAAGGTCTTATTGCACGCTTCGTCCAGTATGCGTTGTTTGTGGAGACCTTCACGACTCCCACAAATGCCCAAAAAATACAGAAGATCCCAACAGCAAAAAGTGTGGAAACTGTGGAGGTAACCATACGGCTAACTACAGGGGCTGTCCAGTCTATAAAGAACTGAAAAGTCGTACACACCAAAGAGTGATCACTGCTCGCTCACATATAACTTATATGAAATCTACGATTGATGCCTTCCCCCCTACAGCCGTGAAATCTTCAGCCAATAATGAGTTCACCGACATACCCGTAAGCTTTGCAACTGCTCTAAAAATCGGTGTGCAAAGTACCGCTCCCACCAAGCCACGATCATCAGTTTCCCCTCATCAACCAGGTGAACAGTCTACGAACAACATTAAAACAATGATATGTAATCTTCAACAAAGTATTTCATGTCATTCATGCAGACACTTATGCAAGATCTTATGCGAAACCAGAACGTTTTGATTGAGCTGCTTGTTGCTCAAAAAAAGAATAAGTAATCAATGGCTCCACTCCGAATAGCACTGTGGAAGGTCGGTGTCTCACAGCGCAAACTCGAGTTAACTCAATTCCTTAATAGTAACCATATCGATGTACTGCTACTCGCAGAAACTCATCTTACAAATAAATACAATTTCCAAATTCGTGACTAATTCTTTTATAACACGAATCACCGGGACGAATCAGACGGGAAAGCACACGGAGGCACTGGGATTCTGATTAGAAATCGCATTTAACACTACTTCCACAATAGTTTCGCCGCTAACTACATGCAAGCTACATCTATATATGTACAAATAGAACACCGTTCCTTAAAGCTTGCCGCCGTATACTGTCCTACTCGGCTTACAATATCCGAATCCCAATTCATGCACTATTTCAACTCTCTGAAAGAACAATTTAGATTATGTAGCAGGAGACTTTAATGCCAAGCATACGCACTGGGGATCACGACTTGTGACCCCAAAGGGAAGGCAGCTGTACAATGCAATAATAAAAGCAAGCAACAAGCTAGACTGTCACAAAAAACATTCCACGCAACCTGATAAGCGCCAACTCCTTATCAGACCTATCGTTTGATTAATCGCCTGTTCTCCTTCAACTAAATCTACATCCAGTTGCCGTAGATAAACCATTCAGACTAACAACGAATAAAACCAACTGACTTATGTATACAAAATATATAAGTTCGCGTATTGAGTTGAATCCACGTTTGAATGACGAAGCTGATATCAACTCGAATCCGTCTTGGTCGCAGCAGCTCGCATGTCAACTCCACAAACGCAAATAATATCCTACAATCACAGATACACAAACGTTGAAATAGAACAGCTTGTTCTAGCAAAGCGACGCTCACGGCGAGATTGGCAATCCAACAGATCACCATCTGCAAAACAAAGGTTAAAAGATGCTACCCGGAGGCTCTCAGTTGCATTACGTCATGAAGAAGAAAGGTCCCAAAAACATTACATACAGCAGTTATCCCCAACGAGCTCCAAGTTCCCACTTTGGAGAGCAGACTCATCACTCAGCGTACCATTAGAATCTGAAATGCCAATTAGGAAATCCACTGGCAACTGGGCACGCAGCGACGGCGAAAGAGCCGCCAGGTTTGCAAAACATCTTCAAAATGTATTTCAGCCCAATACAGCATCAAACGGGATCTCACTGCCAGCAACATCAGATATCGACACATCTACGTATGAACCAATTGTATTTAGACCATATGAGTTACTCAAAATCATAAATGAAAAACTCAACCCAAAAAAAACTCCAGGATGCGACCTAATATCACCAAAAATGATTATTGAACTTCATCTCTGTGCAGTTCAAGCTATTAGCCAACTCTTCAATGCAATAACGAGACATGGACACTTCCCAGAGAGATGGAAGAAGTCGATCATCATAATGATACCAAAACCTGGCAAAAAATTGCTTCATCATATAGACCAACTAGTTTACTAACATGTCTATCAAAACTCTTCAAAAAATGCTTCTTGGCACATATTACCCCATATCTCAGAACACACAACAAAGTCCCGACTCATCAATTCGGTTTTCGAGAAAAACATTGAACCATCGAGCAAATCAACCGCATAACTTCAGAAATCTGAAATGCATTCGAACAAAGGTAGTACTACACTGCGATATTTCTGGTATCACAAGCTTTCGACAGAGTATGGTTAGAAGGTTTATTGCACAGAAATGCTCCCAACCAACACTCAGAAACTTCTGAAGTCATACCTTTTCAACAGGAAATTCTCAGTAAGATGTAATGCTGCCATGCCCGATGATTACACCATAAGAGCCGGAGTTCCTCAAGGCACCTTGTAAGGCCAACACTCTACATTATCGACACTGCGGGCATCCCAACGAGCATGCAACTAACCACATCCACTTTGGCTGATGACACAGCGATCCTAAGCCGCTCGAGATGCCCCAAACATGCAACGGCGCAATTTGCTAAACACCAGCAATTGGTGGCAGTGGAGAAATGGCTATCCGGCGAATCAAAGTTAACAAACAAAAAAGCAAACACGTAACGTTCACACTTAACAGGCAAGACTGCTCTCCACTTACTCTAAACAACACAGTGGTTCCGATAGCAAATGAAGTAACATATCTTGGCATACACCTCGATATACTTCTTACTTGGCACAGCCACATTGAAGCCAAAAGAACACATTCAAAGCTCAAAGCCAGCAGCCGCTGGCTTATCAAAAGCCACTCGCCCCTTAGACTGGACTATAACGTACTTCTATGCAACACCGTTTTGAAACCAATATGGCTCTCAGTTGTGGGGGAATGCTAGTAAAAGCAGTTATATATATGGATATAATGCAAAGAACTCAATCAAAAATTCTTGGTACGTTTGGAATGTAAACATTCACAGGGACCTTCACATATCACTCGTCAGAGAAGAGATAGCACAAATCACAACAAAGTACTACAACAGGCTATTAGTAATCCAAATCATCTCGCGGGTGCCCTCACGCGAAATTCCATCAGTTCTCGTCTTCGCAGCAACGACCTTCCAATCCAGCGCTAATTATTAGGACCATGTAGCCTTTATTCAGTTAAAATTAAACTTAGTTAAAATCAAACTTAGTTAGTTAATGTATTATTTTAAGATTTGCAACCTTATTGTTAGACTCATAAAGAGATGATCCAATAAATAAATAAATAAAAAAATAAATAAAACCGAGCTTTGTAAAAAAAAAAAAAATAAATAAAAAAAATTTTGTATTGGTGTGCAATAAGGACATTAATAATTAACGGGTTATATAGTTTTAAAAAAATATTAATATATTTTGAAAATTAAAAAAAAATTTTTATTTTTTTTTTTTTTTTTTTTGTTTTGGTGGTTTTTGGGGGGATTTTAATTTTTTTAATTTTTTAAAGTTGGAATTCAGCCGCTTCAATCAATGCCGAATATACATGTGCATAACAAAACGCTTGCGCAGAAGCTCTGCAAAAGCTACCAAAGTGCATGCGCTACAAAGAACAACAAGCGCATCCGAAGCGTGGAGAATCAAAAAAGATGGGACTGCTGATAACGAGCAATATGAATTTACACTGAGAGAACTAAATAGTGATAATTACAATAATTGATGCTGGCACAAATCACATCATCCTCCCCCCGTTGAAAATTCAATTTTCAACCAGAATCCGCAATAGCATAGGACAGCTCCATCACATTGCCATCATCTTGCTCATGTACCCAAGGTCTGTAATTCTCGGCTGTAGGCTGTCGTGCCCATCCAAACACAGAGTTATCCAGCGAGACCCAGAGTCATGAGCCAGGCGTTAAAAATACATCCAACGAGTTCATTTGAGGTATGACCAACACTTGAAGTTACTGCTGACTGTGATGCGGATTGACGCCGACTGCAGAATCCAAATCCTGGGAGAAGGCGGCCGCTGCCGACACAATCCTGGAAGCGATAAACTTGGCAATGGTAATCTTGGCAGCAGCCGTAAGTAAAGGACTATTGGTTTCGTCAGCAGCGAAGCATTGGAAGGGTATAGTCCAGAATGGAGTCAGACCTAGGCGCTGACTTAGTCGCCAGCGGTGCGCTCCAGCGTACCTAAAGCAGCTTCAAAAAATTCATCGCAGACTGCCAGACGCGACGTGGAAATAGTAACCACTGGGGGAGCGGTGGATAGCGGGGGCATTGATGAGATGCAATTGGCCACGTTCTGGTTATCGTGATCGTTGTTCACGAGGCACTTGTATATAGCCGATATATAGCCAAATCTCCATATATAGCCGAAGAACTAAAAATTTTCTGCATGCATCCGATCTGAATGAATTATACACCAAACGAAAGGAATGGTTTAATAAGATAATTTTTTTCCAAACATTTTCCAAAAGTCGTTTGATTTGAAAAAAAAAATGGGTTAAAGTTAAAAAATTTTGGATCACTAAATTGGGGCTGATGGAAACTTTATCCTTATGAAGACTACCCCAAAAAACGCGTCGATTGCGTCGACCGACTCGATCCGACATTTTGTTCAGAAATTAAGAAGAAATTCAAAGAAAACATGTTGAACATGGGAAAGAAAAATGAAATGAAAAATGATTTTTCTAAATTGTGTCATAAAATTTTATTTATATTGCACGTGGAGATAGCCCTTGAGATGACACAACTTTTGATATATCGCTTATATTTGGAACAATTCGTAAACTCAAAATATAGTCCTATAAGTGGCGCTACCAATTTGGCGCAGCCACCTGTCAATCTGGCGTTACGTAGTACGTACGTAATAAAAAAAATTGAAGTACTATAATTGGTGCAAATATACATTTTGGATGACTTTTTGTTTTTAAAATATTCAAACAAAAAAAGCTCTATCGCACGCGGCACAGACAGGAAGTTACTTATTCAAAAACAATTTCTAACGCTGATTTCAGTAAAAGAAGTTATTTTTGATTCACTTTAAAATATTTGTTAGTTTTTTTTTTTAATTCGATTTGAACAAACTTGTTATGTTTCGTTTTCCTTATTAAATAATTAAACATGAATTCGATATTCTTTATTAATAAAACGTTAATTTACAGCTAAACAAAATAAAAGTAGAAAATATAGTTTTCAATCTAAACAAAAAAGTTTTTTTTAGCTCAATGATAATCAATAAGAAATTTCGATACATTTTTGTTTCTGTTACATTTTTTTTAATCGTTGGTTATTAAAAAAAACCGATATTAAAAATAGTGTATGTCAATGAATTTGAACTCTCTTTACGAATTATATTTAAAACAAATCGTGAAATGTGGAAAACTGAACTTTCGCACATTCCGGACTTTGCATCGAAATATTTAATAAAGTGTTATAGGTAAATTTAAAATATTGTTAAATTTTTAATTTTTCCCTGCATAAATATCTAAAAATTAATATTCTTTTATTGAATTTCGAATTTTTTGCTTCTGGTTGACCTTTCTGGAGAATTACTACCTATATAAATACTACTTTATTACATTTTATAATATTCCTTGAATTCCAGTCACCGCCGTTTTTGGGCCGTAACAACACATTTTGTTTGAAAATTACAACCAAATCATAGATTAACAGCTAAACACGAAAGGAAAGCTAACTTCGGGCTGAGCCGAAGTTGATATACCCTTGCAGTTGAGAAGCGGACTGCCCCTGGTGGTGGTGGCCACGCATCTTATATTATAAGATATATTTCGGATCGTATATAGTCAGCCGATCCTTATGAAACTTGGCAGATCGGATAACTTTGCCCAAAGTAGAATCCATAGAAAATCCCATTCTTCTAACTTCAAAAACAACGAAGTTATGGCATTCCCAATCAATCAGTTATATGGCAGCTATAGGATATAGTCGACCGATCCCGGCCGTTTCGATTTATATACTGCCTGCAAAGGAAAGAAGGGTGTGCGCAAAGTTTGAAGACGATAGCTTTAAAACTGAGACTAGTTTGAGAAGGATGGATGGGATTTTCTATAGATTCTACTTTGTGCAAACTAATCCGGTCTGCCAAATTTCATAAAGATCGGCCGACTATATACGATCCGATATATATCTAATAATATAAGATGCGTGTCGCCACCTATCGGACTGCAACTCAACTGCAAGGGTATATCAACTTCGGCTCCGCCCGAAGTTAGCTTTCCTTTCTTCTTTCTTTTTAAATTGTGGAAAAATTGTAGTATGTTCGTTATTAAAACTCGAACAACGTTTGTTCTACGGTTTTATTTCTAATTACTTAAGGTTACCTTAAAATATTAAATTAACTTTTAAATGTAAAAATAGCAAAACTTTGACCAACTTTTTTTTATTGGGAAGTTCTTTAAAAATAACTTTTGAATAAATAAATAACTTTTCAAAGAAAAATCGGAACGGTTGAGGTACCAATCGACCCGTATTTTGGAACAGAAGAATCTGTTTATACAAAAAAATTTTGTCTGGTAACACCAATGTCTCCACTATCTCCAATTTAGTGAATCCAAATTTTTTTTAAATTTACACAAATTTCTCTCAAGTCAAACTAATTTTTGCTAATGTTTGAATAAAATCCCTCTAATGAAAACAATACCTTTCATTTGGTATATCACTCATGCAGATTGAACGCACACAAAATATTTTAAATTTTTCGGCTTATATTGTGGGCAAGGGTATGCGTTTCGCCACGTAGCGGACTACCGTCCGCTTGATATATACATATGTTATATACATAGGTAGTACATGCGTAGGTGCATTTTTCTTACCAAGCTTTCGAGGGAAAATCTCTTCATTATTTCAAAGTAATTGTCACTTTACTTGTTATGACTTAAAATTTTGTATCACTTTTTTTACACTTTCAAAGAGTTTTATATGTATGGTACTTTTGTTGTATATTTCTATTTAGAAAAACGCATACATTATTACATGTAAATGTATGTACATTTATACGTATAAAGGAAAAAATCAGCTATAGAGTAATTCTGTTATAGGTAAAAACTTAGTTAGTTTTCAATGAAATTTTGAATTAAATCAAGCTAAAGTTGTGTTTATTATTGAAAGATTATATTTATACAATATATAATTATTTATAAACTGGTTTTGCGTTTAATCGCAATTATATACGCGAAACGTTGACAAAAAAATAAAGAAAGCGCGTATTATCACTGATTAATAATAATGGAGTAAACAAATTTATAGTTGAATGCAGTTTTTACAGACACCGCACTAAATCTGTGTATAAAAATATTTCGTATGAAACTCAAATAAAAGCCGAAAGGATACCGAGTGTACCGTAACTGTCGGGTTTTTGGAATCGGGAGTCGCTTTCTCCTTTAGGATTCCAATGAGGAACCTTTGTGCAACGAATTTCCAACCAAGGCTGAACTTGAATGAATCTCTCAAATAAAATCTAAATCGTGTAAAACTATTAATAAAATTAAAGTCGTGACAATTTAAATATATTCATAAATATACTTATGTATATATATATATTTATTCAACCAGTGTGCCATTCAACCATACTATAGTTAGTTCTATCTATAGTTAGTATTCATATGCGACGCATATTATGCATCTCATACTTTCTTTTTTCGATAAAATAGTATACAAAAATTAAATATCGGCCTATTGCCTTTCAGCTCTTGGCTGCTGTATGGAACCTATATACCCGAGTATTCTTTCCACTTTCCAATAAGAGATGAGATTTAATCCTCATTATTCAACTAGCGGAAAAAGTGTCGTATCGATGATATTTTAGTCGTAACTTACTTCATATACATACAATATATTACATCGGTGCAGCATCTAAAATAAAATAAATAGAATCTCTAAATAAACGAGAATCTCAAAACTAATTAAGAGACAGTGTTTTTTGGATAAAACCTTTGGCTTTCGACTTTTCTCTTAACATAAAAGCTTCACGCACGCAAAGAGTTAAAATAAGTATTTCGCTCTCCAAAGAAATTTCCTCACTTCCAGGCGCTCTTCAGACTTCAGGTCATTTCTACCAAGTTGCATGGGCGCCGGTTGCATCAGAAAGGGATGGAAATGTGGCAATCTCTTGCTCAGTCAGGTTATAAAATATTAAAGTTATTTTCAGAAAATTGTTCTATTTAATATTTAAGAAGATATAAAGTAAACAAAAAGTAATATTTAGTTTTGTTTTCAAATATTTCAATTTAAAAATTTAAAAACTTAAGCAAAAAGTTCTAAATAAAGTTTCTTGTACCAAGAAAAGAGTTCTATAGGTCCTGCGTGTGGCAATCTCTCGCTCCAGTCAGGTTATAAAAAATTAAAGTTATTTTCAGAAAATTTTTCAATTTAATTACTTAAATTAAATTATTTACTTATTAAATTTAATATTATATTTAATTACCAAGAAAAGAGTTCTAAAGGTCCTGTATAGAAACTTTTTGTCTAAGATCATTATTTATAAATATATTCAAACCAACAAAAGATTGTTTTATGTTAACAGCGTTGTATATTATATTCTGCCCAAGGGTAGGCAACTGAAAATCAAAGACAATGGCGTGTCCGTAGTGTGCTTTATTGGGTTTTTTAACGTTTATCACAGCTGACGGCAGTCCGTACTCTCCGTACTCTCATTCTTACGCTCATATTCTCATTGAAGATTTTTGGTTGTTCAGTCGCTGAGAGGTGCTTCATCAAGATGGTTAATCCGCTGTTAAATGCATCTTTATATGTATGCGTGCTCACATATTCACATATACTGTTTCACGTGTGTGCTTTCGATTTCGGTTTGAAGCCAGCCCATAATTTTATATTTTTGTAACTTTTCAGGCGTAACTTTTTTATTGAGTTAATGATGATGAAAGAAAATATATTTTATTTATTAATATTTATACCGTTGCAGAGGGTATTATAATTTTGGTCAAAAGTGTGCAACGCAGTGAAGGGACATCTCCGACCCTATAAAGTATATATATTCTTGATCAGGATCACCTCCTGAGTCGATATAAGTATGTCTGTCTGTCCGTCTGTCTGTCTGTCCGTCCGTTCGTGTGTCCGTCTGTCTGTTTCTATGGAAACTAGTCTCTCAGTTTTAAAGCTATCGTCTTTAAACTTTGCACACACCCTTCTTTCCTTTGCAGGCAGTATTTAAGTCGGAACGGCCGAGATCGGTCGACTATATCCTATAGCTGCCATATAACTGATTGATCGGAAATGCCATAACTTCGTTGTTTTTGAAGTTAGAAGATATGGGATTTTCTATGGATTCTACTTTGAGCAAACTAATCCGATCTGCCAAATTTAATAAGGATCGGCCGACTATATCCTACTGATTAACTGATTGATTGGGAATGCCATAATTTCGTTGTTTTTGAAGTTAGAAGATATGGGATTTTCTATGGATTCAAATTTCATAAGGATCGGCCGACTAAATACGAACCGATATATATCTAATAATATAAGGTGCATGTCGCCACCTAGCGGACTGTCACTCAACTGCAAGGGTATATCAACTTCGGCTACGTCCGAAGTTCGCTTTCCTTTCTTGTTCAGAGTAAATATTATATTTGTTTAGGAATACGATTAAGTGGTAGCAGTAAAATTTTTTTCATATGAATATTACTACGATTGAAAATGTTGTCTCAATCTCACCTGACATTGTACAGGCACTGTAGCCTCATTTCCAGTCATCATCCTCGGAGTGAGTTCAGTAAGGGGCTTCGGCACTTAAAACAATAACAATTAACAATATAAACACGTCCAGGATAAACATATTTTTAATGTGAATTTTTTATACATATATTACATTTTTTCGGCACTATAATTGATGTCGGCACCGTAACATATTGTAAAACAACTGGTTAAAAAAACTGGTAAGAAAAGTAGGCATGGAAAGAACGTTTTGAAAACTGCTTCCTAAAAATCACTAGCACCTTCTGCCTAGAAAATATTTCATGAAAAAAAGTTAAGACTTTCCCATTTTATACCATGAATGGACTCATTAGATTCTTTTTGTTCCTGGCACTTTTGTATATTGTTTGTGCTACTCGTCTTCTGTATGAAATAATCATCAAGTTTGGCAGAAAAACATAAAGGGAAGAACATTTCAATAAATACACATCGCTGCATGTTTCTCTGTTTTATAATGCAAGCAGAAAACTCCTGACGAGGTTCAATTATGTATGTATTAACATTAACATACCTTAGTAATAGTACCTATTAACATACATATATGTACAATATTGAAATACTAACAAAGAAGAAACCTAAATTGCTTGTCCTACTTGTAAGCAGCTGCTACTACTGTGCCGTTCAAAAGATTTCGATTGTAGTCACATTATACAAAAGCCCAGACCGAATGTTAGACGCAATAAACACAATTCTTTTAAAAAGACTTTTGACCTATAAAGGGCAACGTAAAATTCCGTCCCTATGTCAAGTTCCGGCCAAAACTATATATTATTCAAATAAAATAAAAGCGAAATAAAAACTACAATTTCAGGCTATGCTTATTTTGATACTGTCTACATCTTTAACAGGTAAAAAAATACACCATTTCAAAATTTTACGAAAGTTTGATAATAAATTATATGTAACTGCACTTGCAGTGTGCTCAAAATGTACATTTTACTTAGTAGGCATGCATATGTATGTATATGTAAGCGTTCTCTATCGGAAATTTAACCACATATCCAAAAGCCGAAATGAATATCCCAAAAATGGAGCAACATATCTGCTATTTTTCTTACAGTAATATATAAAAGCAAGAAAGGAAAGCAAATTTCGGGCGGAGCCGAAGTTGATATACCCTTGCAGTTGAGTGGCAGTCCGCTAGGTGGCGACACGCATCTTATATTATTAGATATATATCGGATCGTATATAGTCGGCCTACCCTTATGAAATTTTGCAGATCGGATTAGTTTACCCAAAGTAGAATTAATAGATTAAATCCCATCCTTCTAACTTTAAAAACAACGAAGTGATGGCATTCCCGATCAATGCCATCAATTATATGGCAGCTATAGGATATAGTGGACCGATCATGGCCGTTCCGACTTTATATACTGCCTGCAAAGGAAAGAATGGTGTGTGCAAAGTTTGAAGACGATAGCTTTAAAACTGAGAGAGAAGTTTGCGTAGAAACAGACAGACAGACGGACATGCTTATATCGACTCAGGAGGTGATCCTGAACAAGAATATATATACTTTATAGGGTCGGAGATGTCTCCTTCACTGCGTTGCACACTTTTGACCTAAATTATAAAACCCTCTGCAAGGGTATAAAAAACCTCTTGACGGGGTAAAATAACGGTGGCAAGCCCGCATGCCACGTCCAAAATATCTGATACCAATTTCGGTGACGAATAAATGCAACATATGAATGTACAAAAAATTATACATTTAAATATTCTTACCCGGCACGTAATTATATCGTTTATTGTTATAGTTTCAAGTGCCGATTTGATATCATATATTTTGGGCGTTGCATGAACGTTTGTCACCGGTATTTTGCATCGTGAAGAGGTTTTTTATGTTGGATCACATAAAAATCAAAACACATTCTTTTTACTTCTTATCTTAGCTAATTGCCGCCTGACATTATACAAGGACTGTAGCGTTCAGGAGGGGGATTTCTGCCAACCAAAATACATTTTTCATATGGATAAATCAAAATATATTTTTCAAAATAAAATCTACTTGTTTCGAGTTGTTACCGTTTGACTAAGGAGAAAAAATGTCGATTGTTACAAATTTGTAATCGATAATCATTATTTAACAGCTGTAAATTGTTTGCTTTATGTTCGGACTGCGGTCGCCGCCAGGCGGCACTTTGCCTCAGCGGTTTGCGGTTGCGGCCAGTTCTTAACAAAAAACTTTTTATTTAAATTTAATAAATTAAATGCATAATTTATATTTACTGTGATCTACTATGATCGCAATCTAGAAAAAGCCAATCGGCAACCGAATATGTTTCTATAATGCCAAACCTTCTTTCTCTTTATCTTAATGCGAACGGACGTGTTTTTTTGTGCGAACTGCGTTTTTTAACTTTGTTTATTGAAACTAAACAATCCGGTGTTTTATTTTTATTTATTTATATTTTAAAAATTAAACCTTTCAATATTAATCATCCGTATCGCTTCGCGTGTGCAGTGGTATATTTGGAGGTAAAATAATAATTTTATTAATTTTCATCCAAACATAGCTCTGCTCTGCTTCTTCTTCTTCTCTTACTGTGTTGCTTTTATTACTGCTCAGTAGAGATTCTTATCTCTTTTCTTTGCTGTTCACTAACCCACACTAATCGCTCTCTTTGATCTCCCCTCTTTCGTTTCCCTGGCACTGTGGTTCAAGGTACGTCAATAATAAAAACAAAAATATTAATAAATAATTTATCATGGAATTTAAACTTGTCTGTGCTTTGAGGTCTGGTAATAAGACCATCTCCTCATCCCAGCCTACCATCCACTGCTGGCTCTGTGAAAACGTTTTGCACGCTAAGTGTGCCGTGTGCCGGGTTCGGATGCCATTTCACGTAGGTCTGGCCTCCACTTCTGCTGTGATAGCTGTCGTGCTGTTCAGGACGAAATGAGATCGTTTATGAGACAGACTATAAGTGGATTTAAAGAGTTGATTTGCGGTTTTCGTAAAATCAATGACCAACTCTGTGCGCTCGATACACAGTTTAGTAGTCTTCAACTACTAAATGAGTCTCCAAAGCGTAAGAAATCCGCTATTAGTGATGTGCTTGTGGCGAATAAACTTCAGCCTACTCAGCCGACAATTATTCAGCCGCTTATATCTCTGGCCACCCCAAGGGCTGGAACTGGGAAAAATTCGGCTTCCGAATTTCTCAGTATTAATTAGCAATTGTCCGATTTGTCCTCTGTGGCATCAATTCAAGTGATACCACCAGACCCAATAACTCAAACCCCCTTAAGAGTCACCGAACAGGGTATTCAACCGTCCGGACCCCCGGTACGAACTGATGCTGCAGTATTAGTTAATGCGGCACCAAAACCCTTGCAGGTGATCCCGCCATCGAAACACATATTTGTTTCTCGGCTTGCCCCTGACACTTCTGAGTTAGATATCTCGGCTTATATCAAAGCAAAAACAAAAGCCGATATTAAGGTGGCAGATATTAGAAAATTTAAATATTCATACACCAGGCACACGTCATCTTTCAAAATACGTGTGCCAGTGCAGATGTTCAAGGTGATCTGTTCCGCCAGCTTTTGGCCAGAGAACATTTTCGTCCAAGAACATCAGCCAAGTACGGTGAAGAAAAAAATTACCAAGCCTGTGGGAGTGAAACTCCCACATGTTAGAGCCACTGACCAACCTTCCACCTCATCTTCCTCACCCTCAAAAAACTAATTTTTTCACTAACACTTACCTATCAGAATACTAGAGGGCTACGTAGTAAACTTCCCAAACTGTATTCTGATAGTTCTTCCTTTGCATCTCACATTATAGTCTTTACAGAAACTTGGTTAAAGCCGGAGATTTTAAGCTCCGAAGTTTTTCCAAATAAGTACACCACTTTTAGACGTGATAGAAAACTGCGAAGGGGAGGAGGAGTCCTAATTTCTGTAGACTCCAAATTCGCTTCTAAAGAGGCAAAATCACAAGAGTTTGGTGACATAGAATTTCTTTGCGTTAAAATCATTCTGTCCGGTCAATCTTTATACGTTACCTGTTCTTCAATACCACCTTCGTCGGAACCGCCCACATACTGGCAACATTTGTACGCTATTCGTCTCGTTTCGGATCGTTTGTCTAACGGGGACCAGCTGGTAGCTCTGGGGGACTTTAATATAACAGATCTTATGTGGTCCAATGTAGAGAATTCACCGTCCTTAATACTTAACTCGCCCCACGACTTTCCTGTGGGTATGTTCGACTTGTCACTCGGGCAAATTAACCACGTTAGAAATTCCTTAGGTCGGCTGCTAGACTTGTGTTTCGTTTCTGATCCTGATGGAATTGCTCTTTCCAGAACTTTGCCCCTTTCTAACCCTGAGGATCCGTATCATCCCACTCATGAAGTTTTAATCGAAAACAATAGCTTAATTGACCTTAAGTCTAAACTTAAATCTCAAAAAGTTCGTTTCTTCCGTAAGGCTGACTTTACAAAACTAAACAAGTTAATTCATGAATTTGATTGGTCCGATTTACTGGCATGTGAAGATATTAATATTGCCTTAAATAAATTTTATCACACTTTGTATTCATTTTTCGACGCTTGCGTGCCATGGAAATATCCGTCTGGTTCAATTAATCCACCTTGGTATACAAGGCACCTATTAAATTTAAAGAAAGTAATGAATAGACTTTTAAATAAACATAAATTATCTGGCTGTACAGTTAGTTATTCAAGATACTTAGTAGCTCGGTCTAATTTCACCGTGCATAACGCCGAATGTTATAGGAGTTATATTCGCCGCTGCCGGATTCAGTTTACTCAGAACCCGAAGAACTTTGTAAACACTAAGCGCAAATCTGTATCTGTTCCGCCTCTGCTTACGTTTGAGAACTTTTATGCGAACACTGATCTGGCAATGGCCGATCTCTTTGCAAAGTTTTTTCAAACAACGTATTCACATAGCACCACTCCAGCTCAGCCTTGCACTTATAATATCCAATCAGCCAACCTTATTTTTTGCCCATCTTTTGATCAAAGTGGTGTGTTATCGGATCTTCTTAGGGTTAAGCCCGTGTATTCGCCAGACCCCGATGGAGTACCAGGCTGTGTGCTGAGGAACTGCGCCGTGGCCCTGTGCAAACCCCTCCTTAAACTATTTAATTTATCGCTGAAGACCTTGATTTTTCCCCTTATGTGGAAGGAATCTTACATTATCCCTCTGCATAAAAAAGGGAAAAAATCTGATGCTTCAAATTATAGAGGCATTTCTAAATTGTCAGCAATGCCAAAGCTTTTCGAAAAACTTATCACTCCACATTTGCAACACCTATGTAGTTTAATAATATCCCCGTGCCAACATGGCTTTATGAAGCGCCGCTCCACCACCACCAACTTATTGGAGCTAACATCTTTTGTCACGGATGCCTGTGCAACCCCTTCTAAACTTTTAATTTATCGCTGAAGACCCGATTTTCCCTTATTGGAAGGAATTTACATTATCCCTCTGCAAAAAATCTGATGCTTCAATTTAGAGGCTCTCTAATTGTCACATTCCAAAGCTTTCGAAAACTTATCACTCCACATTTGCAACACCTATGTAGTTCAATAATATCCCCGTGCCAACATGGCTTTATGAAGCGCCGCTCCACCACCACCAACTTATTGGAGCTAACATCTTTTGTCACGGATGGGTTCCGGAATGGCTTACAAACAGTCGTCATATACACTGACTTCAGTAAAGCATTTGATTCTGTTAACCATTCGCTTCTTAAAAGTAAACTCAGTCTTTTGGGATTCCCAACTGATCTCCTTATCTGGATTTCGAGCTACTTATCTGGAAGAACCCAACGTGTCTTCTTTAAAGATGTTACCTCGCGTACAGTCCGCGTCACATCTGGGGTGCCTCAAGGAAGCCATCTTGGACCCTTACTTTTTACTTTGTTTATTAATGACTTGCCCCTTGCCTTAACTGAGTCACTAGTACTTATGTACGCTGACGATGTTAAGCTTTGTCTTCAATATAAATCTACTAGCGCCCAATCTAGACTTCAATCCGATTTGGATAAATTTCAAAATTGGTGCTTAGCAAATGACCTAAAACTTAATGGATCGAAATGTAAACTCATGTCATTTTATCGATCTAGCCCTTACCAGGCTACGTACTTTCTCTATGGGATCGCCTTAGAACGTTTAACTCAGGTTAACGATCTGGGAGTCTTATTAGATTTGAAACTTAAATTTACCGACCATATATCCACCATGGTTAATAAAGCTATGGGTGTGCTTGGTTTTATTAAAAGATGGTCAAACGAATTCAACGACCCATACATTACAAAAACTTTATACACATCATTGTTCCGTCCGATTCTTGAGTATGGATCGTGTGTCTGGAGTCCACAATACGGAGTGCACCAAGATCACATAGAATCCGTACAAAAAAACTTTCTTATTTTCGCACTTAGGGGACTAAATTGGGATGCAAGCCTTCACCTTCCCTCCTATCATAGTAGACTTTTATTAATCAACTTACCACCATTAACAAACCGTAGAACGATGCGGGGTGTCGTGTTTCTATTTAATCTTATTAATGGTAATGTAGACAGCCAGCATTTATTAACACGCTTAAATTTCAACGTTCCTAGTAGAAGGACTAGAAACTTTCGTCCTCTACTCTTTAGCCATTGTAGCTCGACATATGCCCAACACGATCCGTTCAGGGTTTTATGTTCGAACTACAATGGTCTCTACCACGTTTTGTCCCTTTGCTCTACTAACAATCTTAAATCCATTATACTAAACACCTTATCTTTGCAACACTTTTCCCCGTGATTTCATACTCCTATTCCTCTCTTTTACTCTCTCGGATCTATCCCCGCGAGCCGTACGTTATGCGGCAGCGTCCCTCGGTCGGTTGGACGGGAGGTGGGCTGTACGTATGCAGTGGGAACCGCGCGAAAAAATATGCACCTTAGCTTCAGTCAGTACCATGGGTTGCTCCACTTTTCGAACTATATCTTGTGTATGCGACTTATCGCAGATATAAATGATAAATCAAAAGTTGGGTTATCTCAAAAGCTATCTCTTCTAAATATTTTATCTAAATAGAATCGTTAGAGCCAATTAAAAAAAGTTAACGGCTTTTTAGTTTTTGTTTCAGTGTATGTATTTTTCCTTAAGATTTAGACATTTGATCTTAAAAAAAGTGAAAAAGATATTTAAAAAACCTTTCTAACGAAATAAACATGTGAAGTTATCTTCATTTGTTTTAAAGTTATGCGTTGTTTAAATTTAAAGGTATTTTAATTTAAGATAACCTTAAGTAATTAAAAAAATCGTAGAGCAAACGCTGTTCGAATTTTAATAAAGAACAAACTAAAATTTTTTCAAAATTTTCAAAAGAAATAAAATGAAGCAAACGCGGTCGCGGAAAAATTTTACAAACATCTTCATTTGGGAAACTTTTCAAAAATCGTTTTTATTGAATAACTTTTGAAAGAATGGTGTCGAATCGATATGGTTCAGGTACCAGTCTACACCAGTATTTTGGAGCAGAATATTTGTATACAAAAATATTTTGTCTGGTAACACCAATATCCCCACTATCTAAAATTATTAAATTTTTAATTCTTCGCCTATATATAGTGTCTTCACGCTCCTGCTACAGCAAGGTCATGGACTACCGTCAGCTGTGATATACAAAATTACATATTAAGCTTACCCGGCACGTGGTTATCACACAACATTATCAAGCATGTTGTGCGGTCTAAATTCTTTATGTGGCCAATGAAAGGGAAATAGTTCTCTAAGGAACATATTGCGGAAAATAAGTAATGAAATGTAAATGAGCAGCTGTGCTTAAATATAAATCTGGCCAAACATCACACTTATGGAAATTATACGATATTGTTAAGAAAGTTTTTTTATACCCTTTCAGAGGGTATTATAATTTTGGTCAAAAGTGTGCACCACAGTGAAGGAGACATCTCCGACCCTATAAAGTATATATATTCTTGATCAGGATCACCTCCTGAGTCCATATGAACATGTCCGTCTGTCTGTCTCTACGCAAACTAGTCTCTCAGTTTTTAAGCTATCGTCTTCAAACTTTGCACAAACCCTTCTTTCCATTGCAGGCAGTATAGAAGTCGAAACGGACGGGATCGGTCGACAATATCCTATAGCTGCCATATAACTGATTGATCAGAAATGGCATAACTTCGTTGTTTTTTAAGTTAGAAGGATGGGACTTTGTATGGATTCCACTTTGGGTGAAATAATTCGACATGGCAATTTCATAAGGATCGGCCGACTATATCCTATAGCTGCCATATGACTGATTGATCGGAAATGGAATAACTTCGTTGTTTTTAAAGTTACAAGGATGGGACTTTGTATGGACTCCACTTTGGGTGAAATAATTTGACATGCCAATTTCATAAGGATCGGCCGACTATATCCCATAGCTGCCATATAACTGATTGATCGGGAATGCCATAACTTCGTTGTTTTTGAAGATAGAAGAATTTCTATGGATTCTACTTTGGGCAAACTAATCCGATCTGCCAAATTTTATAAGGATCGACCAACTATATACGATCCGATATACATATATCTAATAATATAAGATGTATGTCGCCACCTAGCGGACTCAACTGCAAGGGTATATCAAGCATAGCTTTCCTTTCTTGTTATACCCTTGCAGAGGGTATTATAATTTTGGTCAAAAGTGTGCAACGCAGTGAAGGAGACATCTCCGACCCTATAAAGTGTATATATTCTTGATCAGGATCACCTCCTAAGTCGATATAAGCATGTCCGTCTGTTCGTCCGTCCGTCTGTCCGTCTGTCTGTTTCTACGCAAACTAGTCTCTCAGTTTTAAAGCTATCGTCTTCAAACTTTGCACACACCCTTCTTTCCTTTGCAGGCTGTATATAAGTCGGAACGGCCAGGATCGGCCGACTATATACGATCCGTTATATATCTTATAATAAAGATGCGTGTCGCCACCTAGCGGACTGCGTCTCAACTGCAAGGGTATATCAACTCCGGCTCCGTCCGAAGTTAGCTTTCCTTTCTTGTTTGATAAATAATTTGTCAGAATAAAAGTGTTAACCTGTTGGTTCTTGTGACAGAGGGACATCTTCAAAGATTAAGATTAGATTAACTAAGAAAAAATCAGAAATATATACTTCGAAATATATACGAAATATCGACTTCAGTGGTCCTGATCAAGAATATACCAATCAAATATAAAACCTGATGACGAGGAAAAATACTCGTAGTTTTGGTGATGAAAAAGTGTAATATACAATCGCGGACAATGAAATCCGGACAGGCAAAAAATAATAATATATAGAACTTACAAAATGTAGCAAATCGAAGGAAAATTTAAACAATATAAAGGAAATACAAATTTTTTTCAAATTATATATATATAATAATTATGGTTTTGCTCTTCAATATTTAGTCGGCCCTCCTCGGTTTTTTATGACTGCTTTTATTCTCGATAGCATAAAATCTACCAAGTGTTCGATAGTTTCCTTTGATATTTCGTTATACCTGTCATTCTCCACTGCCAAATCGAATTTTTTTATTGGGTTTGATTTCTTTTTAGTTATTTTAACTTTTGCCAAAGATTTTACATTTTAATATGTTAATTTAATGTTAATTTTGCTATTCCGTTTCCGTGAAAATAATTTGTTACCTAAAATTAGAAAAAATATTAAAATCATAATACCTCAATTATCCTTTATACAATACCTTAAAAAATTTTAAAAAATACGACTCACCTTTTTTGCACGATGGCAAATAGCTGAGTCGTCCTGAAAGATGATGTTTGAGACATGAGAAAGATGCTCCATTGAGGGACCGACATCTTTTGGTTCAGAATCCCCAACTCATCGCAAATTGGCAGCAAACATATTTTTTTATTGTTCAAATTTGGTCTCTTTTTATTAAAATTTCATACAATTGTTCAAAATTAACCAAAAGTTATTATGCATATGCCTTTAATAAATGCATAACACTCATATTTTCAAAATTAAAAGTCGGAATTAAATTAAAAAAGTTGCTTTATTTAATTATTAAAAGATTAAACTTTATAGCAAATTAAAACTGTTATAAAGTAATGAGATTATATGTTTCTATTTATATCAAATTTGAAATGCATTTGCTTATTTACAGTTTACAGTTTATCAATCGTTCAATCGCAAAAAGAACCAGGTTTTTAACGTGTTGAAAGGGGAAAATTGTAACCGTGTAAGACCGAGTTCATGCCAAATATTTGATATATATTATATTTCCTAGAAGTTTACAGACGATAGCTTTAAAGCAATGTAAATCTTTTTAGATTCACTAAATTGGAGATAGTGGGGACATTGGTGTCCCCATATAAAATACGCAAATATACGCGTGGATTGGTACCTCAACGATCGCTATCTGACATTTCTTTCAAAAGTTTGTCAGGATTCAATAGAATTTCCCAAATGAAGAAGTTTGTCAAGTTTTTCTCCGAAACAATGTCCCGCTCTTACCCCGCGATTGCATTATTTTTTTTTAAATTTTATTAAAAAAAATTTGAGTATGCTTTTTATTAAAATTCGAACGTCTTTTTTACAATTTTTTACCGCTTAAAAATTACTTAAAGATTTCCATAGGAAAAAATTTATATTTTTGGTTGGCAAAAATTCCCTTCATGAATCCTTCCCAAGGATGACGACTGGAATTACTGCTACAGTCCTTGTATAATGTCAGGCGCCGATTAGCTAAGATATGAAGTAAAAAGTATGTCTTCTGATTTGTATGTGATCAAACATATATGGGCGACTTTTTATAGGGCAACAAAAAATGTTGATATCAATTAAAAACCCTCTTGACGATGCAAAATACCGGTGGCAAACGTTCATGCAACGCCCCAAAATATCTGATATCAAATAAAAAACCGAGGTAATAAACAATTTTACATAAAAAATATTCTTATTTGGCACTACTATTTCTGATTCTGAGTCCTTACTGGATTGTTTCAGTTGTTAGTGTCAAAATATACAAAAGTATGCCACAAAATTTGTTGTTCTTCAAAAATATTTACTTCAAAAAGTAATTTAAAGTGTGGGTGGAAAATATAAGTCGGCTCAATATCAGGAGATTCGAAAACCTGGGTCGGTCACCCTTTTTTATGGAACGCCGAAGATTCGCGTTCCTTGAGATTTAACCGTCACATTATTTATTTTATTGGCTTGAAATGGGTACTACTTACCACACTTTTTACTTTGGTACCTACCAAAACTTTCGGTTAAAGTCAAATGAATCTTCTTTGAATTTTACTAGTATTTTTTATATATCGGCATAATTAAGTCAACATATAGTCCTATAAGTGGAGCTTCCAATTTTGTGAAGCTCCTTAAGTTTATTAACTCTTGGGTGGAAAATATGAGTACCGGGTATCTTATAGTCAGAAAACTCGACTATAGCCGTCCTTTCTTCTGATAATTATTACTGATAATTATTTTTTAATAATTTTTTTCAACGAAAAAGTATACTAACTAAACGTGCATCATATTTTGTAAATATATCTCGGCTAATCTGTTGTACCCTTTGGCTAGTTACTGGCCATTCCAATAGTGCCTTTATCTGGCTGCAGCTTAAAGCTTTATTTGTTACAAGGGCTCGAAGATGTCGCTTTGTGCGATTCTTGGCACCACACCATTTTCATTATTTTGGGCGTATTTTTGGGGGTTTTTCAAATAATTAAAAATTGTATTTCGATATCGGTAAACTTTTCTTGCTATTTCACCAACTTTGACTCCACACTCCACACACATGGTCTTAATCTGAGTTTTCTTCTTAGGAGTTTTACGACTTTTTGTATATCCTTGCAGAGGTTATTATAATTTTGGTCAAAAGTGTGCAACGAAGTGAAGGTGAAGGAGACGTGCGTGGCGTGCTGGTTGACCGATCTCGGCCGTTCCGACTTATACATATGCGGCCTGCAAAGGAAAAGAGGATGTGTGAAAAGTTTTAAGTCGATAGCTTTAAAACTGAGAGACTAGTTTGAGTAGAATCAGACAGACGGACAGACGGACATGCTTATATCGACTCAGGAGGTGATCCTGATCAAGAATATATAAATTTTATATGGTAGGAGATGTCTCCTTCACTGTGTTGCACACTTTTAACCAATATTATAATACCCTCTGCAAGGGTATAAAAATGTGTACTCCCGCACCTCGCGCAAAAATCCAACACAAACCGTTTACGGATGGTACATATATTTTCCGTTCTAAAAAGTTGCGAATTCAGCATCATTGTAAGAAGCAGTTGGTAACTATTCTTACATGCAGGTCAAGATATAAAACGAGTTTCAGCATTTTTTGCATCCCTTAAATAGTTTAACAACCCCACTTATATTATTAGAATTACAGTAGATCCTCACTCAACTGCAAATGCCTAATATGAACATTCTGATTTGGTTCAGCTTTCATTGAAGATTCATTATGCATTATCCGAAATCGAAGTTCTACTGTACAAAAGAGGGCCACCCCTAAAGGACCAACTCGGAGAGTTAACAAAGAAGTTTTTTGAGTAGAATAGGCGGGTGTAATCAAGTACACACAATAGATGTAAAAAGAAATTCCAAATAAAATCAAATTTTATTGGTCGTTAGAAATTGATTTTAGAAGTTCCCTTGTTAGTGAATGAATTAGTGAATTTTGGTCAAAAGTGTGCAACGCAGTGAAGGTGACATCTCCGACCCTATAAAGTATATATATTCTTACCATATAAGTATATGTTTCTAAAATAATTCGACATGACAAATTTCATAAGTATCGGCCGACTATATTCTATAGCTGCCATATATTTTATTGATCGGGAATGCCATAACTTCGTTGTTTTTAAAGTAAAAAAAGTAAAGTGGGATTTTCTATGGATTCTACTTTGGGCAAATCAATCCGATCTGCCAAATTTCATAAGGATCGGCCGACTATATACGATCCGCTATATATCGAATAATATAAGATGCATGTCGCCACCTAGCGGACTGCCACTCAACTGCAAGGGTATATCAACTTCGGCTCCGTCCGAAGTTAGCTTTCCTTTCTTTTTTTAAATATATTTAACAACTTTTAGCTAAAATACAATAGGGTGTAAATGAATTTTAAGGAAAAGTTAGCACCTATCAAAAAGAGCACAGTCTTTAGAGTCTTTTTACTACAACAAATAAAATTTTGCAAATTGCAACAGATAAGATACATAAACTAAGAGAAATCTCATCTTTACAAATCCATCGACCGTCATCTCCAGATTCCGACCCTCCATCATTTTAACATACTTAAAAAGTTCAAAATAATATATCTCCTTTAACGAATTGACTTTTTAGAATCGAAAATTTTATTTTAGGTTTAATTCAATATTAATTTTAATTCAATTTTAATTTTTTGTCAGGCCAATCGTCTTATAAGCAATACAACCCAGCTAAGCTTCACAAATGGGGTTTAAAAATGTTTACGCGCGCTGGAACATCTGGATTAGTTTATGACTTCACACTGTATGTTGGCGAAGGCACTTGCCCCAACTTTGGATTGGGAATATCTTCAGACGTGGTATTATACTTATCAAAAGGTCTTCCCAAAGGCAAACCTTTCAAGCTGTATTTTGACAATTGGTTTACGTCAGTTAGTCTCTTGGTTGCATTGAAGGAAAATGGCATATTTGCAACCGGAACTATCCGCAAAAACCGCATAAGCAGCTGTAGACTTCTTTCAGATGCTGAATTGAAAAAACCTGGAAGAGGATCATTTGATACAAAATATGAAGTAAACAATAATCTGATATGCGTCAAATGGTTTGATAATAAGTCGGTTCAACTACTATCTTCGTATGAAGACCATCAGCCAGTTTGAATGTGCAAACGATGGAGTCCTAAAAAAAAAGTTTACATTGATGTTGTAAGGCCTGCTATCGTAGGCTCTTATAACAAGGGTATGGGAGGAGTAGACTTAGCGGACATGCTTATGGAGCTATACAAAATAAACCACCGTTCAAGAAAGTGGTACATTAGAATTTTTTATTGGTGCTTGGGAACATCAATGACAAATGCATGGCTGCTGTATAGAAAAAATTTTCATTTTCTAAACCCAAATCAAAAGTATATACCCTCATCAAATTTCAAATGGATGTTGCTCATGAGCTGCTATAATGTACTTACTCTATTTCATTTGAGAAAAAGAGGGGTCGGCCATCAAATATGCAAAGAGAAAACTCAATAATATCTTTGGGTTCTCCAACTAGCAGTGTGTCTTCCAATCAATCAAAAAAATACAAGTTTCAGCCAAATCCTACAAATTCTATGCGTTACGATTGCATGGAACATTGGGTGGTATTTACTGAAAAGGGCTGCAGACTGTGTAAGACAGGAACCCCAATGTCAAAATGTATTAAATGTAAAGTACACCTATGCTGTAACAACAATAAAAACTGTTTTATGTCTTACCATACTTAAAAATTGAAAATAAACAAAAATAACCATCAACTAAAAATGTATTCTTTAATATACACTATGGCCCAACGTTGCCCACAAGCAACATCCGGTAGCGCCCAAACTAGTGGGGGTGGGGAGTTCAAACTTTACTCAAATACTGCTTGGCCCAATACAAACAGAATACAACAAAAAAAAATTTTTTTTTCGACAGGGAAAAAGTTGGGGTCGAAAGGGTTAATCACAGCGAACGGAAGTCCGCTAGCCTTGGTTGTAGCAGGAAGAACTTGCTATAGCCGAAAAACTACACATTTTCTGTGTGCGTTCAATGTGATTGAGTTATATTATACCAAATGAAAGGTATTGTTTTCATTAGAGGGATTTTATCCAAAAATTAGCCAAAAGTAGTTTGGGTTGGAAGAAATTCGCGGAAATGTAAAGCACTTTTGATTCACTAAATTGGAGGTAGTGCCAATTGGTGCTGCCAGACAAAATATTTTTATGTACACAGATCCGTAATTTCTTTCAAATGTTATTCAGGAAAAACGATTTTAAAAAAATTTTCTATATAAAGATGTTTGAAAAATGTTCCTCCGAAAAAAAGTTCCGTCCGCGTTTGTGTATTTTATTTTTTAAAATTGTGAGAAATTTTAAGTTTGTTACTAAAATTCAAACAACGTTTGTTCAACGATTTTTTTAATTTATTTAAGGTTACCTTAAAAAATTAAAAATACCTTTAATTCAAAAAGCGCATACCTTTACAACTTCACTTGCTAAATATCGTTAGAAAGGTTTTTTAAATATATTATTGTTAACTTTCTTTAAGATCAAATGTCTAAATCTTAAAGAAAAAGAAATACACTGAAACAAAAAAAAAAAACAGTAAAAACATGGTTTGCCAAATTTGCTCTAACAATCCAAGAAACCTCAACTTTTGATATATTGCTCATATCTGGGAAAAGTCGCATACTCAAGATATAGTTAAATTATTTAGCTAAAATGTTCTTTGTTTAGAACTGGCTACTGCACTATGGTCCAAACTCTAAAAATGAACCTCAGATTCGGAAAATTTTAACGAATATCAGAGAGGATAAAATAGAATTTTGAAAATTTCGAAATTGGGTGTTATTTTGACCACGCCTTTCCCCCGCCCCCATACAACCGATATAAACAAAATTACACATATTTCGTATTTATTTTTTAAAATGTTCGAACTCAAAATTGTATCATTATAAAAATAATAAATTCTAGATATTCTGACGCTTAATTTCTGGTTTCTAGGCGCAATCCTTTTTGTCAAGTGTATTTTCCTTTTTCTATGAGCCGATCTTCATTCTTCAACTTATCTATACCCAAATGACGATTGAATTATATTATGGAGGCAAAGGCACAACAAAGTTTAAAAAAAAAAAAAGTTTGTAAACAAAAAAAAAAACATAAAAAAATTATAAAAAATATTTATACCTGGGGGGGGGTTTATATTTTGGTAAAAAATTATGAAAAAACCACTAAAAAATATATATTTTTGAGCCGGGGGGGTTGGGGGGGGGGGTGGGGGGTTAAATTTGGTGTAGTGTTTTTGGGGGAGGGGGGGGGGGGGGGGGGGGGATGGGGATGTTTTGGTGTGGGGTGTGAGGGGGGGGGGGGTTGGTTGTTGGGGGGGGGGGGGGGGGGGGGGGGGGGGGGGATGGGGGGGGGGTTTGGTTTTGTTTTTATATATTTTATTATTGGTGTTGTGTGTTTTTTTTGGGTTTGTTTTTTTTTTTTTTTGGTTTGGGGTTTGTTTTTATTTTTTTTTTTTTTTTTTGGTTTTTGGTGTTGGGGGGGGGTTGGGGTTTGGAAAAAAAGAGAAAAATAAAAAAAAAATATTTTTATGGGCGTTTGGACCATGGTGCACTGGCCGCAATCACCCTCCTAAAAAATTTGTGGTTTCTTTTTTCACTTGTGGATGGCGCTTTGTCACTCCCAAACAATTTTTAGTTTCTATTTTCAAAAAAATTGCATTTCTTTTTTTTTTAGCGCTACGGGCGCTTATCAAGTATTGGCACAAAACCCAACGTAAGTTGAAGAGTCCTTCACGAATGCGAAAGACAACGAAAACTTGCAAAAGCGAATGAAAGGACACCAATTCTAGGATTAATACAATTAAGCACACTGATGGGAAATTATTAGGCATGTGGAAAATTATTGTCCAACCGACTCGAAGCCTTTCATTTACTTACTGTTACATGTTAGGGTATGACCCAACATTGTTGCAATGCTCCAAGTGTCACATTTTTACATTTTCGTGTGCTGAAGATCACTATTGATGTAGGTCAGTGGTTGGCAATACCGTTATAGTTGATTATCGGTGTGAGTTCTACACGAATGCGAAAGAGACAACAAAAACTTGCAAAAGCAAGTGGGAGGAAACGAATGTTAAATTAAAAAAAAACAATTTTAGTCATTTTAGATTGGAAAATTATTTTCCAACTGAAAATTATCTCTTTTGCTGGAAAATGCTTTGAAAAACCGTCCAGAGGGTGCCGAATGGAAATGACGCTACAGTGCTGTAGTATGTCAGGCGGCGATCAGCTAAGATAAGAAGTAAAAAGTATGTGTTTTGTTTTTATGTGATCAAATATATATGGGTACAAACAATTCTTTGATATCAAATATAAACCTCTTGGGCCACGCCCAAAATATCTGGAACAATAAAAAATAAACCATATAAACACGTCCCAGGTAAGTACATTTTTCATATGTAATTTATAATATATTCGTCACCAAAATTGATAACAGATATTTTCAGCGTGGCATGCGGGCTTGCCACCGTTATTTTACATCGTCAAGAGGTTTTTTTATGTCGTAAGTTTTTTAATAAATTAATTATTTGGTTCATAAATATTTTTATTTTTATTATTTATTTATTGTCAGCTTTATTTGAATTCTTTATTCTTATCCTTTCAGTTTTAGTTAAATATCTTTATTTTTTAGATTATATTTTAAGATAAAAATGTTATATCAGATTGATAAATAAATAGTAAAGCAACCAAAAAGCAATAGTAACAGCACAACATTTTTTTGTTTCATAAAAATTTTCTTTGTCGCGTTTTGGTTTTCGAGTGCAAAGCTGTATTGTTCCTGAATCTATCATTTTTAGCAACGTGGCGCTCGCGATATTACACCCGTGTCGAATTTCCCGACCACGCTGATGTAATTTGGAATGATAGTTTTCCTATTTTGGGAGACAGTGTTGAATGTAGAATCAATAAAAAGGCCAATCCTTCTATCTTAAAAAACAACGAAGTATTGGCATTTCCGATCGTTCAGATATATAATGCAGCTATTGGATATAGTCGGCCGATCCTTATGAAATTGGCATGTCAAATTATTTCACCCAAAGTGGAGTCCATACAAAGTCCCATCCTTGTAACTTTAAAAACAACGAAGTTATTCCATTTCCGATCAATCAGTCATATGGCAGCTATAGGATATAGTCGGCCGATCCTTATGAAATTGCCATGTCGAATTATTTCACCCAAAGTGGAATCCATACAAAGTCCCATCCTTCTAACTTAAAAAACAACGAAGTTATGCTATTTCTGATCAATCAGTTATATGGCAGCTATAGGATATTGTCGACCGATCCCGGCCGTTTCGACTTATAGAAGGATGTGTGCGAAGTTTCAAGTCGATAGCTTTAAAACTGAGAGACTAGTTTGAGTAGAAACAGACAGTCGGACAGACGGACATGCTTATATCGACTCAGGAGGTGATCCTGATCAAGAATACATATATATTCTTTATAGTGTCGGAGATGTCTTCTTCACTGCGTTGCACACTTTTGACCAACATTATAATACCCTCTGCAAGGGTATAAAAAAATTTTATTAAAGCTAAAAATAATTAATTTAAAAACCTATTAAAACATAAAATTAAATTCTAAGTTAGTAGGATCAAATCCTGCAATAAATTCAATTTTGGCACTTCCTCTGGCCGCCAGGAAACGTATGCTGCCGAGATTGACTTCCTTCAAGACGTTCAAATTTCTACTTCTGCCAGAACTGAAAATGTGCTCCATAAAATCATTACTTAATTCATCATTATAAAATAACTAAAATAGAAAAAATTTGATAAAAACTCTCAACGAGCAGCATGCCTTGGCTGGCGCGAGGAGACTCTATTAAACATTTTCTGTGTGCATCCGATCTGAATGAATTATTTACCAATGATTTCATGTATTGTATGTATTACCAATGTATTGTTTTAATTAGATAACTTTTGTCCAAACATTTTCCAAAAGTTGGTTTAGGAGAAATTAGGGTGAAAGTAAAAAAATTTTGAATCACATCAAGGAGACTTCTCCGACCCTAGAAAGAATATATATTCTTGATCAGGATGACCTCCTGAGTCGATATGAACATGTCCGTCTGTTCGTCTGTCTGTTTCTACGAAAACTAGTGTCTCAGTTCTAAAGCTATCGACTTCAAACTTTGCAGATATCCTTCTTTCCTTTGCAGACAGTATATAAGTAGGAAAAGACGGGATCAGTCAACTATATCCTATAGCTGTCATATAACAGATTCATCGGAAATGCCACAACTTCGTTTTTTTTTAAGTTAGAAGGATGGGACTTTCTATGGATTCCACGTTAGGCAAACTTATTCGATCTGCCAAATTTAAGTAGTAATTGCAAGGGTGTATCAACTTCGGTTCCGCCCGAAGTTAGCTTTCTATTCGTTTTTTTATTTTAATTAATTTTTTTTAAGACTTTATATTTATTCAAACTTTACAAAGTACGAGGGCATTCCGATAAGTACTGAGCCTCAACGCTCGATTGCGTCATTATCGCAAGAGATATTTTCAGACGAATCGGACTCGTAGTTTTGTTTTGACTGCGTGTGTAACCAGACGTGTCCGCGGATTTTAGAAAAATGGAGAAAGAGCAATATCTGTGATTCGATTCTTGTTTTTGGAAGGGAAATCGCGCAGCGAAATCAAAGAGCGCTTGGATGCTGTGTACGGCGACTCTTTTCCTTCGATGGCGACCATCAAAAATTAGTTCAACGAGTTTCAATGTGGTCGGTTTTTGATGAACCACGCCTAGGTGACCCGAAAGCGGCTACCACGGAGGAGAACGTGACAAAAATCCACGATCTCATATTGGCAGACCACCGATTGAAGATGCGCGAGATAGCTGAGACAGTAGGCATCTCAAAAGACCGTGTGGGTCATATCCTGCATGAAATTTTGGGCATCAAACTCTCACTCTTTCTCTTAAAGCGAACGGACGTTTTTTTTTTGTGCACACTGCGTTTTTATTTAATCTTTTATCTATTAACGTAAAACAACCCGGTGTTCATTTTATTTATTTATATTCATAAACACTAACTTTTACATTTTAAAAAGCTGTATCGCTTCGTGTTTGCAATGGTATATTTGGAGGTAAAAAAAATCGTTATTAAATTTATTCCAAAATTAGCTCTGCTCTGCTTCTTCATCTTTTACTGTGTTGCTTTTTTAGTCGCTCAGTAGAGATTCTTATCTCTATTCTTCCGGTTTAACCACACTAACACACACTAATCGCTCTATTTCATCTCCCTTTTCCCTGGTACAGTGGTTCAAGGTACGATCAAAAATAAAAACAAAAATATTAATAAATTAACTTAACATTATCATGGTTTTAAACTTGTCTATGCGTCGAAGTCTTGTAATAAGACAATCTCCTCATCCCAACCTACCATCCACTCCTGGCTGTGTGAAAACGTTTTACGTGCCGGGTTCACGACCTCAGTTTCGGATGCCATTTCGTAGGTCCTACATAGGTCTGGTCTCCATTTTTGCTGTGATGGTTGTCGTGCTGTTCAGGACGAAATGCATGAGTGCATGAGACAGACTAAAATTGGATTCAAAGAGTTTATTAGTGGTTTTCGTAAAATCAATGACCATTTCAGTGCGCTCAATACACAGTTTTGTAGTCTTCAACTACTAAATGAGTCTCTAAAGCGTAAGAGATCCTTTTTTACTGATTGTGGCTTGTGGCGAATAATCTTCAGCCTACACAGCTGACAATTACGCAGCCGCTTATATCTCTGGCCACCCCAAGGGCTAGACCTGGGAATAATTCGGCTTCCGAATACCTCACCATAAATAAGCAATTGTCCGACATGTCCCCGGTGGCATCGCTTCAAGTGATACTACGAGTCCCAATCATTCAAACCCCCGTAAAAGTCACCGAACAGGGTAATCAACCGTCCGGACCCCCGGTACGACCTGATTTGTACTTTACCGTTGTACTTTACTTTAGTTACGGGGCACCAAAACCCTTGCAGGTGATCCCACCATCGAAACACATATTTTTTTCCCGGCGTGCCCCGGATACTTCTGAGATTGATATCTCGGCTTACATCAAAGCCGAAATAATGGTTGACGGGTTGCCCGTGTGCCAATGGTGCCCGTGCAAATGTTCAAGACGATTTTTTCTGCCAGTTTTTGGCCAGAGAACATCAGCCAAGTACGGTGAAGAAAAAAATTACCAAACCTGCGGGAGTCAAACTCCCAGATGTTACAACCACTGACCAACCTTCCACCTCAGCTTCAAAAAACTAATATCTTCACTAATACTTACCCATCAGAATACTAGAGGGTTACGTAGTAAACTTCCCAAACTGTATTCTGATAGTTCTTCCCTTGCATCTCACATTATAGTCTTTACAGAAACTTGGTTAAAGCCGGAGACCTTAAGCTCCGAAGTTTTCCCAAGTAAGTACACCACTTTTCGGCGTGATAGAACACTGCGAAGGGGAGGAGGAGTCCTAATTTCTGTAGACTCCAAATTCGCTTCTGAAGAGGTAAAATCAAAAGAGTTTGGTGACATAGAATTTCTTTGTATTAAAATCTTCTTGTCCGGTCAAAATTTATATGTTACCTGTTCTTACATACCACCTTAGTATCTCGGTCCAATTTCACCGTGCATAACGCAGAATGTTATAGGAGTTATATTCGCCACTACCGGATTCAGTTTACTCAGGATCCGAAGCAATTTTATAACTTTCTAAACACACTAAGCGCAAAAATATATCTTTTCCTCCTCTGCTTACATTTTAGAGCTCTTATTCGAACACTGATCAGGCATTGGCCAATCTCTTTGCACAGTTTTTTCAAACAATGTATTCACGTAGCACCAGTCCAGCTCAGCCTTACACTTATAATATCCAATCAGCCATCCTTATATTTTGCCTATCTTTTGATCAAAGTGGTGTGTTATCGGATCTTCTCAAGATCAAACTAGATGCAATGGCCTCTTAAAGTCGCTTTCCTTGGTAACAGGACCCAGCTAGAAATTTGGGGCCAAGTGAGGATCAATAATTGGTTAAAATCGTTTTTAGACCATGAGTCGCTGGGAGGAAGATACATAGCAGCAATTCTAACTACTCCATCATTAGTTGTTACATTGATACTAGTTATAGATCGATACGCGATGTGGGCTAATTTTGATAATGGTGAATGCTTGTCTTGATAAAAATTGCACAACCACCTTTAGCAGTCATACTAGCTACGCATATTATGGGTCATAACCAGGAAGGTAAAATCTTAGGTCGTGGGACATATAAGTCTGGCACTCCATAATCCGATTTTTATGTTTGGGACTGTCATATTTTGGAGATTTAAATCTGTACAAGTTCTCTGAACGCCTTGAACTCAATTTTATCAAAATATCTAATAATTCATATATGCATATAAGACGCCCATCTCTTGCAGCTGAAATGGAAGTAAGGGGTTGGCTAAATATTGACCCATTAATTTTGCTCCAAATTTCCGTTTTCTGTTGAGTTTTATCCTGACTTTAGATCCTTGAAAACTGGCAGGATGATTCTCTCCAAAGTTTGCACACAAAAGAATGCCCTACAGAATTTTCTTCCAAAGTTTCTGGAATTCCTGTTTCACAGTTACATTTACGTTATTATACCCTTGCAGAGGGTATTATAATTTTGGTCAAAGTGTGCAACGCAGTGAAGGAGACATCTCCGACCATATAAAATACATATTCTTGATCAGGATCACTTCCTGAGTTGATATAAGCATGACCGTCTGTTTGTTTCTACGCAAACCAGTCTCTCAGTTTTAAAGCTATCATCTTCAAACTTTGCACACACCCTTCTTTCCTTTGCAGGCAGTATATAAGTCGAAACAGCATCGGCATCGGTCGACTATATCCTATAGCTACCATATAACTGATTGATCGGAAATGGCATAACTTCGTTTTTTTTTTAAGTAAAAAGAATGGGATTTCTATGGATGCTACTTTGGGCAAACTAATCCGATCTGCCAAATTTTATACGGATCGGCCGACTATATACGATTCGATATATATCTAATAATATAAGATGCATGTTGCCAACAGCGGACTGCTACTCAACTGCAAGGGTAAAAAACTTCAAGGGTAACAAAGGGTAACTAACTTCGGCTCCGCCCGAAGTTAGCTTTCCTTTCTTGTTTTTTTTTTTTAACGTTTATTATGTGGACATTTTATTCTTAAGATTAGCGCTACCCAATTGGCAGCTTAATCTAATCGGTTATTACAAATTAATACGATACTTAGTCTAAGCGTTACTTAGGGCAAGAAGTGATTTCGTGATATTAATTGAGGATGGTTAATTACCATCTCACCATTACCTAATGGTGAGGTTGGTAAATAAGTCAAGAACGGGTCTGTTTGGTCTTGAGGGTGGTGTCGTTTCAGTCTTCCCTTGACTCGATTACTTGGATCAGCGCTGTTAATATCAGCGGTGCAAAGTTTTTTGGATAGACTGTTGGGGTGCTCATTTAGTAATTCCATGTATTATATTTCCTGGTCTCTGGTTCGCATAAACCACGGAGCAAAAGAGATCCTTCGTTGAGTTTTCGCTTGCAAAACTGGGATTTTGTTGAAGTTGGTTTTTGCAGCGATACCATAAACCTGGAATCCGTAGAAAAGACTTAATGGACTAATATGGATTTATATTTTTGGACCTTACATCCAAGTACGAACTTGTTGCGTGGTGCGAGAAGCCAAGTCATCCGAGCCACTTTGATCCTGAAGGCGTTTTGGATACAAGTAATGTGCCTGAAAAAAGTGAGTTTTTTTTCGAAAGTGACGCCCAAGTAATTGTATGCTGAAAGGGCTCTGATTGGACTGGTTGGACAGGTAATTTTATGCTGAAAGGGCTCTGATTGGACTTCCGTTGAGGTTGACTCCAGGACAGGTACTTTGGCAATTGGTGAACGTAAGATTAGCACATTTGTCTGCGTTTACTCGAATGTTCCAGTTCGTGACCCATTGATAAAATGCGTCTAGATACTCTTGCAATGGAAATGTGGCAGCCAAGATACTACTGCTTTTGGTTATGACAGCAGTGTCATCACCGTAAGTCGCAATTAGCACGTCGTGCTCATTCACTTCAGTGATTGGAGTTTGTGTAGGCATATCTGAAGTGTAGATGAGTATAAAGTAGGACCGAGGACGCTACCTTGGGGAACCCCGGCAGAGATCGGTTTTGTGTCCATCAGCCAACTTGTGTCCATCAGCAGATAGGTGGAAAGTTCGTTTTTGCAGGAAACTTTTCACGAGCTGGAACAGTTGTGGCATAAAAAGACTTTAGGCTGTAAAGCTGTATAAACAGAAGCTGTATAAACAGAAGGGTGCCAAACTATATTAAAAGACTGCTGCATGTGAAGAAAGGCAGCAACTGCATACTCCTACTTCTCTAAGGATTCTAAAGCAAAGTTGACAACCGTGTGCAATTGCTCAGGTGTTCCATGTTGAAGACGAAAGCCGAACTGGAATTCCGGAATCACATTAGTGACATTCTCGTAAGTAAGTAGCCTGTTATTGATTCAATATGATTTGAGTTTATTTTCCCTATTGTGGACTTTCCCTTTTTTAAACAACCGAGAACTGCGTCCCGTCGGAACGCTCGGCTACGAATGAGCGCACTACAGTATGTTACACGAGATTTCATTAAGCATTACCTTGGTTCCTAAAAGTACAGTTTTATAGATCCAGACTTCAAACAAGTTTTTTTTTAGCTTTTAACAATACAGCTGATTATCACGGCAGCACGTGTTTTGGAAGAGACGGGCCTTTACCTCACTTTATGAAATTAGTGTTAACTTTTTTAAAATTGTTGTATTTCATTTACTATAGATGAATTGCCCGACTTCTGAGGATTCGGACTTCTCAGAATTCTGAATTTTGACAACATTTTATACGCCACATTTTTTAGACTTTTCTTTTTTAGTCACCCAATTAAACAAAGTTTTTTTTTAGACTAGTTCCTTCTAAAACTGCAAAACTATCCATAGTATCGATTTCAGACTCTCACAATAGTATTACAAAAAATTTCAATCAATTGAATTGCAAACAATTAAGAAGGTAAGCACATTTTGGATACGGAATATTTAATATTTACTAATTTTATCTTTTTTTCGACAGAAATATTTAAATTTTTTGTGTTTTTGGTGTACCGGTGGTTACTCAAAAATGGATAACGAGGGAAAAAGTAAGCGGATGCAAAAGATTTTAGGAGAAAAAATTCACATATGTTTTTATTACACTATAGAATCTGGTGTAAACCAGTATAATAGGGGTAATTCTTCTAGAAAATTATTTCTAAAAATATGGATATATCATGCAAATTTTGAATGTTTAGATATGGGCGATAGTATCGCGATAGTATCGATGTTTGCCCCGGAAAGTATCAAAACTATCGATGGTACCGCCATTCATCATTGATTGATTCATCATAGATTTCACATCAAGATATGAAACTATTGACACGGGAAGTGCTGAAACAAAATACAAAAAAATTCGATAGTGGGTGGACCACGAAAGTGTGATTTTGATTAAATATATTCGATATCAAAGTGATGTAATTTATTAAATGTCGTACATATGTGAAAATAAGATAGTTGGGAACAAAACATAAACATATTTTTACCTTATTAAAAGGATAATAATTTCATTAAGTTCTTAATATTTATAATTGTTTCGAGTGTTTCAAATTGGTTTTCGAATTGTAACTCCTTAAATATAAATAATATTCTCAATAATATCGATTTTATATTCATTGAAGATAAATGGGTTCCATGTGATGAATTTTTTCGACCTATAACATATTTAACTTAGAAAGCTGTGTTTACTTTATTTCTTTCTTTTGCTTAATTTTGAACTATTCTTATGAATACTTAACTTTAAGGGAGAAAAAATAAATGAAAAATTCCTTTATATAACCCGTAATTAAAATTCCTTTTTGTTCTTTTTGGTATGGCACAGATTTGGCATTGGCAAGTAAATCTACAATCGTTCATTTTTTTTCAAAATATGGCAATAAAACCGCAATCAAATTGACTCCGTCTGTTTGCTTAAAGCAGCTGCACCACTCCACAATAAGAATGTCTTGGCTATAAAACTATTTTCATGTTTTCTCCACGAGGCCATTTAGTAGAGGCTATTTAGTAGATGCATCGCACTGCTGCATTTGCACAAGTAACAAAAGAATGCGATTCATAAGATTATCTGCCTCTGAATCCTCCATGCTGTTTAGTTTTGCCGAAATAAATCCACAAAATTTGGAATTGAGAATCTCACGCACTGTTTGCGGCGGTGGAAGATCGAAACCTCCAGGGGCTGAAACAACGTTATGCTGCTCCCGTAGATGGCGGTGTTGTTGCAGCATCTGTTCTTCATAATCGTCGCCTTCGATGATTCCATTGTCGTCGCAATCTCCGTCTTCCTGTTCACCGTTGCGGCGGCGCTTTCGAGACGAAACCACATCGCCTGCATTAGTGCTTACTGGTGAATTAGAGTCAAGAATAAGCGGATAAGGGAAGTCAGCATCTATGGCTTCCAATTCTTCTACCCCATCCGATGCGTTGGGGTCTTCATCACCGCTTCTTAGAGAACTTGCGTCAAAATCATCATAGCTTTGTTGTAAATGGTGGTGCTCATTGCGCGTGGAGCTCACCCGACTGTCGTTATTGGCTTGGTGCTGATGAGCCGGCACTGGATTATTTGAAGGGGCTCCGTTTCCGCAGCCAATGCTACTTCCACTGCTGCTGCTACCAGCTAAGGCACCAGCCGAGAGATCCAGCTCTGGCTTTACATAGTAGTCGCTGTAGTAGTCCTCGCCACTCCCGTTAAGCGTAGAACATTTAGAAAGATTGAGCACTGCGGCAGATTCCGTATATGAAGATGAAAGCTTTAAAACCATACTTTTTCCAGATTCTCCAAGAATGCTATGGTTGTTGTTATTATTGTTGTGTAAATGCCCAAAAGAGCTTGAACTGAGATCAGTAGCATGCGAAGCGCCCCTGAAAATTATGAAAACGCTCAAATTATTATTTAATTTTATATACTTTAATCTAATTATATATATTTCTTTCCTTATAATATATTATGCTTATTATTTAATTTAATATAAAAGATTAATTAAAATAAATTATAATAAAAATTAAAATAAAATGTAAATTGAATATTTTTGCATTTTTATGAAGACTTAAAGACAAAAAAAATTGTTTAGTCCACAATCATAACTATCCCTTTATGATTAACATCATTTTCAATTTTTTAATGTTAAACACAAAACAGAATTGGCGATTAGTGTTTTATAGAAATGCAAACGTATAAAAGTTTTATAGATTTTTACTATATACAAGTACGTTGCTCTTTGCAACTATAAGACAAATTTTCATCAAAAGTTTAATAACTTAAAAGTTTAATGAATTTAAAATTTATGATGATAAATTTGACGACCTAGGAAATGTATCTGAAACAAGAAAGGAAAGCTAATTTCGGGAGGTGCCGAAGTTGATATACCCTTCCAGTTGAGTGGCAGTCCGGTGGCGACACGCATGTTATATTATTAGATATATTTCGTATAGACAGCCGATCCTTATGAAACTTGGCAGATCGGATAACTTTTATGGCATTTCCGATCAATCAGTTATATGGTAGCTATAGGATATAGTCGACCGATCCCTGCCGTTCCAATTTATATACAATTGGAACGGCCGAATCAAAAGTATATGAAAATTTTATATGAGTTAAAAGTATTAAATGAATTAAAATTAAAAGTGTTTTACATTTACGCAAATTTCTCCCAAGTCAAACTATTTTGGCTAATGTTTGGATAAAATCCCGCTAATGAAAACAATACTTTTCATTTGGTATATCACTCATACAGATTGAACGCACACAGAAAATTGTTAATTCTTCGGCTATATATAGTGTCTTCACGCGCCTGCTACAGCAAGGGCATGGCGAGTCGCCACCTAGCGGACTGCCGTCCGCCGTGATGTGGGAAATGGCGTAAATCACAGCGGACCGCAGGACGTTGGCGACACGCATGCCTTGCTTGTAGCAGGCGTGTTACACTTACATATAGTGATGGAAAAATAATATAAACGATTGTGACTATTTCACTTAAAGGCTTATTTTTAAGTTGAAGCTTTTGGATAACGGTACTTAATTACGATCTTTTTTTTGATCGATTTTTGTATATTTGGTTTTGGTCCGCAATTTTGGTTTTTATGGAAATTTATCAGAAGACATCGGGTTTGGGTTGGAAAAAATTATAGAAACGCTGTCGTATTTTGTTAAAAACTGTTGCTATTTTTAGTTCAAATTAAAATAAAAGGTATAGTTTTCAATATTTTTGTTGCCAGGAGTGCTAAGATAACAATTTGTTGTAAAATTTATCTTTTAATTTTGTTAAAAGAATCAAAATGGGTCGTGGAGCACATTGCACCGTAGTAGAGAGAAACCTAATCCTCAAATTGAAGGAAGAGGGTCAATCCATGGTGGAAATTGCAAAACTATTGGAATGCTAAAAAAAAGTGTTTTCTCCTATCCACCATATAGAAAAACAGGATAAACGTGGCAGAAAGCGAGCAACTTCCACAAAATTTGACACGACCCTTATAAGGAAGTCGAAAAAGGAGCCATTCCTTTCTTTGAAGTATCTTAAAAACTACATGAATGCGTCCGTAACAAGTCGCACCATTCGCAACAGACTGATTGAGAGCGGCTTGAAAGCGCATTCAGCAAGGACAGTTCCATTTTTGAGCAAAAGGCATATTGAAAAGCGACTCTGTTTAGCCAAAAACCAAGAAATCCGCCAGAACTGGAAAAATGTCCTTTGGTCCGATGAGACAAAGATTGATTTGTTTGGATCTGATGGTAGGCCCCATGTTAGACGCTCAAAAAATACTGTATTTGATCCGAAATATACAAAAAAGACGATCAAACACGGAGATGGCAATATAATGCTATGGGGATGTTTCTCTGATTCAGGTGTTGGTCCATTATATTGGGTACAAGGCAATATGTGTGCAACAGACTATGTTACTATAATGAAGGACGTTATGTTACCATATGCCGAAGAGGGTATGCTGTATAACGATCCAAAACACACATCCAAGCTTGCCAAAAAGTGGTCCCAGGACAATAAAGTCCACGTTATGGATTGGCCAGCTCAGTCACCCGATTTTAACCCTATTGAGCTTTTGTGGGGCATCCTAAACATAAAATTTAACTTAAATATTATTTTTTAGTTAAATGAATTTAGTTAAATGCTTTTTTGTTTTCTAGTATGTAAGCTAGATGTATATATATCAAAGAAAAATCAAAATTTCCACTAATTACCACGTTTCTTATTAAAAATATGTATTTAAAGCCAAAGTGAAAATGCGTTTCTATTATTTTTTCCATCACTGTACATATATAGCCGAAGAATTAAAAATTGTATGTGTGAGTTCAATCAGACTGAGTGATATACCAAATAAATTGTTTCCATTCGAGGGATTTTATCCGAACATTAGCTATAAGTAGTTTGACTTGTGAGAAATTTGCGTAAATGTAAAACACTTTTGATTCACTAAATTGGAGATAGTGGGGAGATTGGTGTCACCAGACAAAATATCACAGCGGTCGGCAGTCCGCTAGGTGGCTACACGCATGCCCTTGCTGTAGCAGGCGCATGAAGACACTACATATTAAGATTATAGTGAATTTAAAATTTTATATGTGCGTTCAATCTGAATGAATGATATACCAAATGAAAGGTCTTGTTTTCATTAGAGGGATTCTATTCAAATATTAACCAAAAGTAGTTTGGCTTGGGAAAAATTTGCGTAAATGTAAAACACTTTTGATTCGCTAAATTGGATATTGTGGGGACATCGGTATCACCACACAAAATATTTTTATTCAAAATATTCGCAGATTTTTCTCCAAAATACGCGTCGATTGGTACCTTAACCATCACGATCCGACATTTCTTTCAAAAGTTATTCAGGACGATTTTTAAAGAGTTTCCCAAATCAAGATGATTGCCAAATTTTGCTCCGAAAAATTTACCGTCCGCGTTTGTCTTATTTTGTCTTCTTAAATTTTGAAAAAATTTGAGTATGTTCTTTAGTAAAATACGAACAACGTTTGATCTACGATTTTTTTAAATTCATTAAGGTTAAATTCATTAAAAATTAAAAGGACTTTTAAATTTAACAAACGAATAACTTTACAACCAATGAAGCTAACTTGACATGTTATATTTAGTTAGAAAGGTTTTTAAAAATATTTTTCACTTTCTTTAAGATCAATCGTCTAATTCTTAAGGAAAAAGAAATACAATGAATCAAAAAATAAAAAACCAGTTAAAATTTTTTTTTTCAAAATTGGGATCTAACGATCCTAATTATATTAAATGTGGAGATAGTTTTCGAGATAACGCAACTTTTTGTTTATATCTGGGAAAAGTCGCTTACTCAAGATATACATAGTTCAATAAGTAGAGCAACCCAAGGTACCGGCTTTGAAGCCAAGCTGCATATTCATAGCATTACAGCAACATATTCCGTTGCCAACCAAACAATAAATTGAAATAATGCATTAAATTTATTTAATTTAAATAAAAAGTTATTTGTTAAGAACTGGCCACTGGCCGCGACCGCAAACAGCTTAGGCAAAACCTGACGGCTACCGCACACCGAAAGAAATATCCCAAACAACTTACAGCTGTTTATGATTATCGATTAAAAATTTGTAGCAATCGACTTTTTCCCCGTAATCAAACGGTAACACTCGGAAATCGAGTTGATTTAATTTGAAAGGAAAACGAAAAAATTTATATTTTTGGTTGGCAATAATCCATTTCCTGAACCCACCCCAAGTATGCAGACTGGAAATGACAATACAGTACCAGTACAATGTCGGGCGGCGATTAGCTAAGATAAAAAGTAAAAATGCTGTGTTCTGATTTGTATGTGATCAAAAATATATGAATGACTTTTTATAGAACCACAAAAAAATGTTGATATCAAAATAAAAACCACATTAACGATGCAATATACCGGTGACAAACGTTCATGCCATGCCCAAAATATCTGATATCAATTTTGGTGACGAATAAATACAATATATGTATAAACAATTATATATTAAAAATATTCTTATTCGGCACGTGGAACAATAGCAATAAACGGTATAAGCACGTGGCGGGTAAGAATTTTTTTCATGTATAATTTTTATACATATATTGCATTTATTCGTCACCAGTCTATTCTGTGTGTTCAAAAAGATCGTATGTGCAAAAAAAAATTAATTATTTGCCTGGAAAAAAAAATCCTGAAATTATTTTTGTTCAATTCAATTTATTTTTTAAATATTATGAGCATTTCATTAGTTTTTAATAAAATAATAGTCTACTTAAAAGTGTTCTATTTGTCGGTTACGATCATGTTGTAAAAAGTGGCCGATATGCAGACATATGTATGTATATATTTATATATATTTATATACATATATATTTATGTATCCAAGCCATTTACATACATAAATAAATATGTATATGATGTATATCATTTTTGGGTGTGGCCTAAAATTACAGCTCACAAAAACCCAAATTACCCAAGCACTTTCATCAATTTCGCAGTTTAATTACTTAATAAATCATAAACGTGGCACAGGCGAAGATCATCGGGTCTTTTCCAACCATGCGCTGGAGGTTAGAAGATTACTTTCGTAAAGAAGAGTGCGGCAAGGGATGGCAATGGAGAAGCAACAACCCTTGGCTGACTGGGCGAACGCAGCCGAGAGCGATGTGCCTGTCATATATTTCACCCTGTATAGCTGAGCCGAATTACAATGTCCAAATTCTCACCCATACATCGATACTGGCACTCTCAGTAACAGACCCTCCTCATCACCTCCAAAGCCCTCTGTGAATTCTGTGATTCTTTTCTAAACTTGGTCGACTCGTAATCTGTTTTTTTTTTCTCGCTGATTGTCATTTTTGTATTGCGTCCATTAGTTTCTCGCTCTTTTGCTGCTCCGCCATCATGAACCGCGCATTTGTTGGCCGACATCTGCAGCTTCTCTTCTCTAGACTTAAACACACATACATACATATGTACATACGTATGTACATACATTTTATGTACAAAAATATTTTACTGAAGCGTTCTATAATAATATATGTATAAATATATGGCTATAGCGGTGACTGTGGCTCAAGCTCTGTTCGGACTAGCCTGGCCCGTTGCGTTCTGTTCTGCGTTGTCTGTTATCAGCTCAAAATAATATAAATTTAAATATATACACGCTACATTGGTTGTGTGTGTGCGCTGCCATGAGTCGGGGCCATCGAATGCTTGCTTTCCATGTGGGTACAGTCAATTGAAAGGAAATGGCCTTATTTCGTATAAATATGTACATAAAGAACTACACTCTCACGCTCAGTGAGCTCGAGTACGGCTCCATATGAGCCAGACCATTGGTCGGGGTAGACTCTCGACTCAGACCGTTTGCGGGTCTGGCCAGGTCATTCCTTTGTTCGGATCGTATTTTTCTACACAATCATTTCGAAATTCGCCTCTGAGCTGCTCCTCATTATAGACAGTCTTGAAAATTTGATGTTTTTCGCGAGGCAGATGGCATTTGCAGATGGATATTCATAATGTGCTCAAGAAAACTGGATAGTGAAAGGGGCTGGGCACAAAAACACAGTAAAAAATCTTTTTCCGACCTTAAATGTATCTGCATCGGCACAGGGTTATTTATTTAGATATCAAGCTTAATTCCCGTATTGTGATTGGAATACTAGAATCTGCAGAATGAATAATTAAAAATCACAAGGGAAATAAGCATTTTATCCTGCTTTAAATTAGTTTGGTTAATTATATTAAATGTACACATGCTATAAAAACTTCGGCTTTGTCCCGAATGTCAGTTCTTTACATGTAGTATTATAACTTAAATGTAACACTGTGGTTTTAATTTTTTTTTTTAGTTATAATAAACCATGATAAACCTTATGACAAACCAAAATGCTTAACTCAAAAAATAAACTTAATTTTTTTTCTAAATTTTGTTATTGTTTTTTTTGCCCAAGTTTATTTTTTCTAAATAATTTTCTAATTATAGGATACTGCCAATTTTTTTTTATGAATTTCAAGAATTTCAAAATCATATATTTTAAAATGGGGATCACATAAGCATTAGTCATACAACTTGTTTTAGCTCCAATTTCAAAACCAAATCATTCACTTGGCAAAGTCTCATTATCGAGGGAAGCAATATACTTTGACCTATGACGCTATCAATAAAGACTTTCTAAAGGTAATTTGGTTAGAGAGAGAATTATGGCTACGAGTACGAGTTTTATTATTATATGTATGTAAATATATACATATGATTGTATATAGTGGTGACAAGGAATACCTCCATATGATCAGAAAAGCCATTCTTGATGCAACTCTATCTCTGTTCAACAGTAACAGTGTTACCAATATCTTTTTTTCTTAGTAGAGAGTATTTTCTTCTTAGTTCTAATTTTGGTGATATATTTTTTTATAACTAAAAAAGTAAATTATTTCAATAATCAATAATGTCGAATTGATTTACTATAGCATAATGTAAACGAAAATAATTTATAAATATCTTCATTCAAAAACGCATTATATAGAATGTCTTGAATGACACAAAATTTAATGGAAATTTATAGAAATATACAAATTAAAGCTTTTATGGAACAAAAAAATAACGAAATACTTTTAAAATAATAATGAATACTGACACTCCCTTTAAATTTCACAATAAAACCCAGATTGCAGGCACCCAAAAAATAATTTCGCAAATTCGCATGAGAATAATACTCACTTTCTTTCCCGAATTACGTCTCTTAAAAAATCCATGGCTTCGTAGAGGCTCCATTTTGGCTTAAATCCGTTTCCCATTAGCTTGACGTGGGCTAGTTCCCGGCGGTAGGACTCTCTTAAAGATTTAAAGGCGCGAGCCACTCGTCTCCCCGGCGCGTTGAACTCTCGCCCAATGTGTTCCCAGGCTCGGTTTTTTTCTTTCTCGGCGCCCTTGAAGTTGGGGAGGCGTGAGTCCCAAAGAATGGGATTGTCGTGGACCATCTGGATGAGTTTCAGTTTATCAGATGCATTGCGCCGCACCACTGTCAGAAGACGCACATAAAAGGGGATGAAAGTTAAAAATGAGCAGTTGGGCGTAGGCACTGCATCAGGCTTACGCACATTTTTTTATCTTTTGTGATGGTTCTGAGGCGGTTGAGGACGCTCCTAAAGGCTCCCCTTTGGGTTTCATGTCCAGGGCAATGGCCGCGGCAGCGGCTGTCATATCTTGAAGAGAGTGGGTGGCGGTTGAGGATCCTGTCACTGCGGCACTCACGGGGGCCATCAGGATATGTTGAAGTATTTGCAGATTTAAGCTGGCCAGCGTTTCGGTTTTTCTTTTTTACAGCACTGATTTATTTTACCGATTCAATCTTAATAGCGAACGCGATCGCGCAAGGCTCTAAAGGGCGGCTACCCTCTCACGACCAAGTTTAAACAGCAACTGAAAACCAAACCAAAAAAATAACAACCACCGATAAACAGAACGGCTGAGTCGGCGTCGACGACGAATTGGCGGAGCGTCTGGCAGCAAGCCCGTATTTTTGAGCCAGAAAATCACGCGCATGAGAACCATTTCTCAGCTCTCGGTTCTCTTCTCCTCGGTCTCTCACATTCTCCCCAAACGGGTGTTCCCGTTATCTGCGTCGGCGTCGGCGTTTCAGCCCCAATGAGCCGATAGCAACGAGTCCGGCCCAGACGACTAAGTCGATCCAGGCCTAGTTGAAACCATTCTTTTTCCGCGACGCTGTGTTGTCCCGCTTACTCCAACGGAAAAGACTGCCCTTTTATTTCGTGAGTGAAACCACTGAAAGTAAAAGCGAGAAGCAGCCGAGTAATGCAAAAAAAAACAGCGGTACACACACATGCCAAACTCAGAAAAGATCTAAACAAGCTAATGTGTGTTAAAAGAATCGTTTTCCTTAGTTTTTATTAGAAGAAGGGGAAAACTATTGGCATAGGGAAAGGTACATACATACATACATAAGTATGTAGTTTATTATGCACGTTTGTTTTAATATAACACGCAAAAATATGAGCACATACATACATATATGTACATATACATGTATGTATGTAGTTGTATGTGTATTTTTTCATCAACGTTGTAAATAATTAAAAATTTGTAATTTATCATATTTGATATTTGGACATATGTATGTAGGTATGTATGTGCACGTTTTCATACATATGTGTATACACTGATAGATATATATTTATTTATTTATGTATATTTATATATACATACATATGTACATACTTACATAAATATGAACAAAAATAGTTTTTATACCCCTGTAATATAATTCCGATATAATTTTCCCTGTAATATAATTCTTTCCATTTCTGCGCGAACTAGTCTTAGTTTTTAAGCTACTTTTTTTTTGAAAATGGATTAATACTGTAATTCCGAAAGGGAATTAGGTTTCTATATCCGATCCGATATCTATCATATGATATAAACTATATGTATATTATAATATATATCTTATAATATATAATAAATCTTATAATATAAACAGCAATGGTATATCAACTATGGCTCCGTACGAAGTTAGCTTTACTTTCTTGTTCTTAAGTAACCTCTGAACTGATCTAGCTAGACTGGAATGTCTGATCAAAAATAAAGTTAAAAATCCGTTCCGTTACGTAAAGTTACACCGTATTTTCCCTCCAGTTCCAATTTCGCGAGTTTTCATTTTACATTCACCAGAAATTTTTCCCAAACTAATCCAGTTTCTCCAAAAGTTTTGGTAAAAATGATATAATTAAAGAAATACCTTTCATTTCATTTATAACTCCATCAGATTGAAGTACACAACAATTTTATTCTTGGTCTTTATTGTATGGAGCCTCCTCGCGCACAACTATGGCATGCAGTTTGTCCTCTACGTGCGCTATCGTCCACAGTTATAACGTAATATTTTTCTATATCACAGCTTTTGTTTTAACTTCATGTGTACATAAATATTTTTAAACTATGGAGCATTCCACACCAAAAGGTCAAACTACTTATACATTCCAAAAAGAGAGTGAAAGGGTTATTTCTGAAGAAATCAATTTTGGAGTCCTGATTCTTATTCGATGCGCTTTTACATATGTATGTATGTATGTACATATGTATAGCAGTTATAAAACCTGCTCGACCTCAAAATCTCCAGTATTCCTATGCCATTCTCTCCGTCTCTTTCCCAAAGTTGACTTTTAATAGGAAAGGAAAGCTAACTTCGGTCGGATCCCAAGTTGATATTCCCTGCAGTATTAGCTATAGTTGATCGATCCTTGTGAGAATTTTATTATACAATTAATTTCTTATAATAAAAATTCCTTCCTTCTAACTTTAAAAACACTAAATTTGTGTCATTTTTAATCGTTCAGTTATATGGCAGCTATAGGATATAGGTTGCCGATTCTTACGAAATATGGCAAATCATCTACTTGCAAGGGTGCAAAAATTTAACATACATATGTATGTATGTTATGTATGCAATTCAAAATATAAATGGGCAGTGAAGTGCCCCTGCTAGAGCCTACATACATACAATATGCAAAATTACTATGACACAACAGTTTCTAGATCCACGAATTCATATGCGTACATATACATACATATATGTATATATGTATGTAGAAAGACGGTCAGAGGAACATGCCTAGATCAAATCAGATGTTAATGCTGATCTAGAATTTATGTAGATATATGTATATGTACATATGTATGCATTTGTATATTAAAGATCGGAAACGTTTAGTTTTCCCTGTTACACCAATACAATGTGAATACATACATACGTATGTACATAGGTATTGTATTATTTTTATATGTATGTATGTACATATCTTTACACTGTATGAGTACCACGTTTTTTGTTTTTAGCAAATTTAGCGTTAGAATTTTAACTTTTTGAAAGTTTCTGGCTGAAGACATTTTATGAAGATATTATATGTATGTATGTGTATATATTTTTCTGTGTATTGTTAAATTTGCATGTAAATATGTATGTAATTACACTTTATAATCTAAATATGTAAGTTAAAACGGTGAAAATGAGCGATCCACGCGCTGCTTTTCTTTGAAAGATGCATCGGTCGAATAAGGAATTTTGAAATACAAGTATCAATACAAGTAGGTTTATAGATAAGTATGTATGTATATGTTCATATGTATGTATCAATAAGCATTTACATACATATGTACATACATGTCTGGATGCATGAGGGGTCATACATACATATGTGTGTAATCTTTCCGCCTTACACAACTCCTGCAAATTTGCTATTTCCCACTTTGGCCGAGAACATAATACAAAAATACGTAAGTATGTATGCTATGTATACGTAAGTACGTATGCACATATGTATGTATAAGTGTGTGCACTCTGCCATGGTATGGTTGCAGCGGGAAAGATTTGAACCCGCTTAAGAAATGCACGATAAATTCGTGCTCTGCTTTGGTTCGTTTTCTCATCGTCTATTTGAGTTGAGCGGCCTTCGTCTGCGCGTTTTACGGAGCCGAAGTTTTGTCCGTTATCGTATTTTTCCATTTGATGAAATTTACAACAGGGCATTTGGATCACACATGTTGATCTTGGCATGGAGTGACAGCGACAGAAATACAAATGAAAATTCTGAAGAGCGTGCGTACGGTTAAAGGAGGAGATAAGAGCACTCCCTATTTTTGTCGCCACGGCCGCATTTAAGCCGCTGAAATCCAGAGCTGCAATCGGGAGACAAATGGCGAAAAGAGAGGAATACGAAAATGCTTTGTGTGTTTGTAATTTATGCCTAATGAACTATTTCCGGCCAAGTGTCAATTAATGTATTCTGAATTTGGTTTGGCAGTGGCCGAGGCATTACAACGAGCCCGCACATGCATACATTTTGTGATAAAAATTCTGTGACAAAGTCCACTATACTCATTGCCCTCTTGCTGCTTTGGATTGCCTCGCCTGCAATCTTGACTAATCTGCATATGTACTCACGTACATACATATGTATGTATGTGTGTCCAATGTATTATAGCCTAAAACTAAATAATATGATTTGGAGCTAAGACGACCCACTATACTTACAGTGGCGAGCAAAATTGAGTGCTTGTTCACAACTCTAACTTTGGCCATTATAAAAACACAACCACACAAGCGAATCCAAAAATATTTTTTTATTATTATCTTAATAAATTAATTACTAATTTTAAGAAGGAAAACAAATTAGCTGTTTTAAGTAAATAATTTAAAAAATCTATTGCCAAAAAAAGGGAAAATTATCGGGATAAATTTAAAAAAAATGTCAACTTGATCGAAAGTGGCAGTACCACTCCTCAAATTGCCGTGAGACTCGGAATAAGGTAATCTGCGGTGGCCTATATTCAAGATAGGCGAAAGCTGACCCCCAAAATAAAAGTAGCAGGCTGAAAAAAACTATTGAACAATTAGATGCTCGTTTAATGATGTCCGAAATGCGAAAAAAAGCAAAGGATGCTTGTAGGATGCCATAAACAAAAATGTCAGCCAATTCACTGCTAGAACAAGTTTACGACAAGCGACAAAAAAAGCTGCATTATCCGAAAAAAAATGTCAAAGCTCGGTTAAAATTGTCTATGAATCACAAAATTTATACCATTGAAGATTGAAAACGAGTTATCTCATTCAGATGAGTCTAATTTTAATTGTTCTCAAAGTGATAAAAAACAGTATTGTTTGATTCGTTCCGGATCAAACTCATAATAGGTATGAGTTTGATAGATACTATGATACCATAGAGCTCAAAGGCATAATACAAAGCAAAACGTGCTTTACGTCAAACATGGCGGTTGAAATATTATGGTTTGGGGATATTTTACGTTGGGTCTCTACAATTAGTTGAAAGTATTATGAAAAAAGGGCTACCTTCACATCCTTCAATCCTTCAATTTTAAAAAATGTGCCTACCCGGAGAAGGAAATCGTTTTCCAGCAAGATGGAGATCCAAAGCACACAACCAAAATAGTCAAGAAATGAATTGGAAAGCAGCACTTTTAATTGATTTAGTGGCCTGCACAAAGTCCCGGCCACAATCCGATTGAAAATCTTTACTCAATTAAGATAAGACGGTGAAAGTATGCAAACTGCATATCAGAAGTGATTGCAAATAAAGGACTCGGGGTTAAATATTAGCAATAATTTATTTCTTAAATTTTGCTTCAAACGTACAAAATTGAGTTTATGTGAGTTTATTTGATTTTTTCTTGAAGTCTTTAAATATGTCTGCTATGTTTTTTCCTTCCTAAAATTAGTAATAAATTAATTAAGAATAATAACTAGAAAGGAAAGCTAACTTCGGGCGGAGCCAATGTTGATATACCCTTGCAGTTGAGTGGCAGTCCGCTAGGTGGCGACATGCATCTTATATTATTAGATATATATGGGATCATATATAGTCGGCCGATCTAAAATTTGGCATTTCAATTTATTTTACTCAAAGTGGAATCCATACAAAGTCCCATCCTTCTAACTTAAAAAACAACGAAGTTATGCCATTTCTGATCAATCAGTTATATGGCAGCTATAGGATATAGTCGACCGATCTCGGCCGTCTCTCTGAAAGGGTATAAAAATTATTGGATTTGCTTGTATGGATGTGTTTTTATTGTTTTCCAAAGTCAGAATTGTGAACATTCACTCAATTTTGCTCGCCACTGTATGTACATGTGTATGTACCCACTTTGTAGGTAACGTGAATAATGATACTTAGTTACAAAACTATTGCCTATCCACTATAAAGAGAAACAGGGGAAACAGTGTAAAAAAGCGAGCAGCTTCCACAAAATTTGACACGACCCTTATAAGGAAGTCGAAAAAGGAGCCATTCGTTTCCTCGAAGAATCTTAATTACATGAACACATCCGTAAGAAGTCGCTGCATTCGCAAAAGGCTGATTGAGCGCGGCTTGAAAGTGAATTCAGCAAGGAAATCCTTTGTTGAAATTCGAAAGGCGACTCTACTTTTCAAAAATCCATGAGATCCGCCAAAATTAATAAAAATGTCCTTTGGTCCGATAAGACAAAGATAGATTTGTTTGGATCTGATGGTAGGCCCCATTTTAGAAGCCCAAATTATTTGGTACAAGGCAATATGTGTGCTACAGACTAGGTAAACATAATGAAGGACGTTATGTTACCATATGCCGAAGAAGAAATGCCTTTGAAGTGGGAATTTATGCAGGATATCGATCCCAAACACACATCCAAGCTTGCCAATAGTGGTTCCTAGACAATAAAGTCGACGCTATGGATTGGCCAGCTCCGTCACCCGATTAAAATCACAATTGACTCCCACTTGCTGTAGCAGGCGCGTATAGCCCAAGAATTACAAATTTCCTGTGTGCGTTCAATCAGAAAGAATGATATGGTGAAAGGTATTGTTTTCATTAGAGGGATTTTATCCGAACATTAGCCAAAAGTAGTTTGGCTTGGGAGTAATTTGCGTAATTGTAAAACACTTTTGATTCATTAGACTGGACATTGTGGGGACATTGGTGTCACCAGACAAATATCGATTGGTACCTTAACCATCACAATCCGACATTTCTTTCAAATGCTCTTTAGGAAAACGATTTTTAAAGAATTTCCCAAATGAAGATGTTTGCCAAATATTCTTCCGAAAAAATGTACCGTCCGCGTGTGCCTTATTTTTATATCCATGCCGAGGGTATTATAATTTTGGTCATAAGTGTGCAACGCAGTGAAGGAGACATCTCCGACCCTATAAAGTATATATATTCTTAATCAAGATCACCTCCTGAGTCGACCTCCGTCTATCCGTTCGTCCGTCTGTCTGTCTGTTTCTACGCAAACTAGTCTCTCAGTTTTAAAGCTATCGTCTTCAAACTTTGCAATCACCCTTCTTTCCTTTGCAGGCTTTGCTTATAAAAGTCGGAACGGACGGGATCGGTCGACTATATCCTATAGCTTCCATATAACTGATTGATCGGGAATGCCATAATTTCGTTGTTTTTTAAGTTAGAAGGATGGGACTTTGTATGGTTTCCACTTTGGGCAAACTAATCCGATCTGCCAAATATCATAAGGGATCGGCCGACTATATACGATCCGATATATATCTTATAATAAAGATGCGTGTCGCCACCTAGAAGAGAACATAGGCATACTATCGAAATAAGACAGATGTCGCGACAATTTACGTTATCATTTTTGTGGTTTGGCTTTGACCACTCCAAGAGTGCTGTACTTTTTTGTATGCACTTGAATAGGGACAAACGTGATTTCTTCATTCTGCGCAAAATTCCATGCGATAAAGTCAGACGATCCTTATAATTCTACAGATCAGATTAATTTTTCCAAAGTAGAATCCATAGAAAGTCCCATCATTCTATCTTAAGAAACAACGAAGTTATGGCATTTCCGGTCGTTCCGTTATATGGCAGCTATAGGATATAGTCGGTCGATCTTTATGAAATATCGAGGCATATCGAGTTGGTTTGCCCAATATATAACCCATAGATAGTCCCATCATTCTAACTGAAAAATCAACACAGTTTTGGCATTCCCGATCAATCTATAGGATAGCTATAGGATATAGTCGACCGATCCCGGCCGTTCCGACTTTATATACTGCCTGCAAAGGAAGGAAGAATGTGTGCAAAGTTCCAAGTCGACAGTTTAGTTTAAAACTAAGAGACTAGTTTGCGAAGAAACAGACTGACATGCTTATATCGACTCAGGAGGTGGTCTTGAAAATATATATATTTTATATAGGGTCGGAGATGTCTCCTTCACTGCGTTGTACACTTTTGACCAAAATTATAATACCCTCTGCAAGGGTATAAAAATAAGGAACATTTGTGGGAGAAAATCCAGGAAGAGTGGTAATCAATTGAGTTATCAATAAGCGCCAATCTGGTGAAGTTTATGCCTCGTAGGTGTGGCGCAGTTTTGAAAATCCATGGTAACGCAACAAAATATTATATATTAAACTAGTCAATTTGGATAAAGGTTAGTCATTTCGTTTCTATTTTTATTTTAAAAACATAATATTAACCTTAAGTATTAGTTTTAACTAATGCATTTTTGTTTTCTAGTATCAAATGCATCAAATAAAAATCAAAATTTCCACACATTCCCATATTAAAACATTAAATATTTACCATATTAAAAATACGTTTTTAAAGCCAAAGTGCAAATGCGTTTCTATTATTTTTTCCATCACCTTCATTTGTCGGTCATTTATAACTGATTGTTTGGAAATCCATATTATAGGAAATTGATTTGTTCCTTACAAGATTCGGAAAATTATAATAACTTCATTTATTAAAGAGTTTAACATATGAATATTATTGTATTGCTTCTCAATTAAATCGGTTCATAATCACTGAGGATGTCCTAACCAAAATTCCGTTTCTCCGTAACTTTTTTTTAATAAGCAAATTTATTTAAATTAACATTTAATAATTTTATTATTTTTACCTTCAACATTTCTTCATGGAGAAAACAATTAGACGACAAGTTCATAAAAATAAAGCACATCCGTTTGACCGTCTGTTTTTTTTATGCATGGACATTGTAAGAGTTACAGAATTGAGATTTTGCATGGAGCAAAGCTTAATTTTCCAGATCGGACAACTATATCATACATATATGTATGTATGTAACTGCCGTAAGTTAAAATGTTTCATATTTCCACGATAAGGGTTCGAACGCGGAATCGACCACACAAGCGTTGGTGAGCGCAGCGCTTAACAGACATTCCGCTAAGAAGCAAGTATTTATCATTAAAAAAAAAAAACAAGAAAAAAAACGCCCGGGATCGATCGACTATATCCTATAGCTGCCATAATACTGATTGATCGGAAGTGCCATAACTTCGTTTTTTGCAGTTAAAAGTATGGGCCTTGTATGGATTCCAATTTTGGAAAAATAATCTGATCTGCCAAATTTCATAAGGATCGGCCGACTATATACGATCCGATATATATCTAATAATAGAAGCTGACACTTAACTGCAATGGTCTATAAGCTTCGGCTCCGCCCGAAATTAGCTTTCCTTTCTTGTTTTTTATTTGGATTTTATTATTTAAATAAAATAAAAGCTTAAAAGGTATACTCGATATTTTATAGGTTATTGCACAAATATATGCACAAATATATATCAATCAAATACCCAACATGTGTACTTATTACGTTACGTACTACGTAACGCCAGATTGGCAGGTGGCTGCACAAAATGAATAGCGATACTTATATGACTACATCTTGAGTTTACGAATTGTGCCAGATATAAGTGATACATCAAAAGTTGCGACATCTCAAGGGCTATCTCCACGTGCAATACAAATCAAATCAAATTTAAAAAAATCATTTTTTTCTTTAAAAAAAAAATTGTTTTCTGTGTATTTTAGTAAAGATTTTAATATCCAGTGGTCTGCATTTTAATTTCGATCCGGTCATTTGATTATATGAAAGGAAAATATCACATCGTTGTTGCTTATTTAGCGCTCTTATATTCAAATATTGCTGCTTTGTAAATCCATTTTCAATAAAGAATACCAGTGGACACTATCAGGACTTATTGGAATCGATTCATTCATATTAAGTTTATTTTTAAAATCGTGTATGTCTTCACTGCTTTTAGCTCTCTTTAATAAAAAGGCTACTACTGGTTCCTTATACTTTTTTTCTGAAACTGAGGCAGCGTGTAAATGGAGAGTTGTTGAATGAGCTACTTCTGAAGCCAGCTCGGATGCTAATTTTCTTTTAAGGCGACGTCCTGAATCTTCATAACTGGACTGGTTGCTTGTCAATGCGTATAATCATTTTCGAATTAAACCATCGTGAGGGAACTGATTTGAAACGCTCCAACATACGATTGCATTTCGGTAAGTTTCTCTTAAGTTAATGAAATATTTAACTTTATTTAATATTTCCCCCATATGGTCTTTAGATAAGTCGGTCCTGTCGCTCTCTGTTATTCGCTTTATTAGAAAGCCTCTAAAGCGTCTTTCCGGATGCTCTCCTTCCAAATTTTGAGGAGCGCTGCAAGAGAGAACTCATAAACACCTGCAACATGTATTGTTCTTTCGAAAAGTGGCAAAAACGGGCAAAAACCATTTCTAAAATTTGATTTTATAGTAATTTGTTAAAAACATTACAATTTTACCTTCAAGGCACTTGGAGGCACTTAAAAGAAAACCTTAGCAAAACACATTTACTTTTATTAGAATACCCTAGAACAACAAATTTGCAACACATTGGACAAAACAACAAAAACATATATAAATATAGTAAAACGTTTAGAAATTATTATTATTGACGTTTAGTTTCCATTAAGAAACTTTTAGCTTTGAATGTTCGCTTTAATTGACTCATTAGCTGCAAGTTATGAAAATTTTTCCGCGTTTTTTGGCTAAAACAAAACGACACTGAAGAGCTGACTTAAAAAATGCGCAGAAAATAAGGGTCATTCCGAAAAAATCTTTCAAAAATTTGTTTATATCATTTCAGTATTAACGATACCAAAAAACTCAACAACATTAAATTATTTCACAAAAAAAATTTCATTTATGCCAAAAGTTTGGGCTTTTGGACCATAGTGCACTGGCCGCAATCGCCCTCCCAAAAAATTTGTGGTTTGAAATGAAGCGCCACATTTTCACATTTTCGTGTGCCGAAGATCACTATTGGTGTGAGTCATACACGAATGCGAAAGAGACAACGAAAACTTGGAGAAGCAAGTGGGAGAACACGAATGTTAAATTAAAAAAAAGATTTAGTCATTTTAGAAAATTTGATTAGAAAATTATTTTCCAACCTCCTTCAACAATAAAGTGCTTAAAATTATCTGTTTTGTTAGAAAATGCTTTGAAAAGTTAGAAAATGCTTTGAACCGCCCAGAGGGTTCCGCTTTCGTATACTTTATAGGGTCGGAGATGTCGCCTTCACTACGTTGCACACTTTTGACCAAAATTATAAGGGTATAAAAATATAATATATATATATATATATATAATTTAGTTTATAATTATATCTTCTCATCTTGATTAAAGGATAGTTATTTAATCCATAATTTTTATACCCATGGTGAAAATTAGAAAACAAATTGGACCAGAGTGATTTTCGGAAGTTTAACCCCAAGTTCTGAATCCTGAATTGCATAAGAGCATTCACTAACAAGGGAACTAACAAGGGAATCCAATTTCTAACGACCAATAAAATTTGATTTTATTTGGAATTTCTATTTACATCTATTGTGTGTACTTGATTACACCCGCCTATTCTACTCAAAAAACTTCTTTGTTAACTCTCCGAGTTGATCCTTTAGGGGTAGCGAAAGAAAATTTTGAAAATATAAAGGAAATACAAATTTTTTTTTAAATTATATCTTAAGAGCATTATATTTAACCTATTTAAAAATATTTTTGGTTTTGCTCTTCAATATTTAGTCGGCCCTCCTCGGTTTATTATGACTGCTTTTATTCTCGATGGCATAAAATCTACCAAGGGTTCGTTAGTTTCCTTTGATATTTCGTTATACCTGTCATTCTCCACTGCCAAATCGAATTCTTTTATTGGGTTTGGTTTCTTTTTGGTTATTTTAACTTTTGCCAAAGATTTTATATTTTAAAGAAATATGTTAATTTTGCCATTCCGTTTCCGTGAAAATAATTTGTTACCTAAAATTAGAAAAAATATTAAAATCATAATACCTAAATTATCCTTTATACAAAACCTTACGACAATATACTTTATACAATACGACTTACCTTTTTTGCACGATGGCAAGTGCCTGAGTCTTCCTGAAAGATGATATTTGAGGCATGAGAAAGATGCTCCTCCATTGAGGGACCGACACCTTTCGGTCCAGAATTTGTAGGTACTTTTCAGTATTCACATTTCTGTCAAATTAATGATCGCCAACTCATCGCAAATTGGCAGAAAAAAAATATTTTTTTATTGTTCAAATTTGGTCTGTTTTTATTAAAGTTTCATACATTTGTTATATCGGATCATATATAGTTGGCCGATCCGTATGAGAATTTCACTATCAAATCAATTTTCTAATAAAAATAGTGGAAAAAGCCCCAAGCGTATTTATAAATACCAAGGTTGTGTCATTTCCGATCGTCCAGTTATATGGCAGCAATAGGATATAATCGGTCGATCCTTTTGAAATCTTTTTCAAAATCTTTTTTTTGAAGATCGGATAACTTGGCAGATCGGTTGGGCCAAAATAAAATCTTTATGAAGTCCCTATCATAAAAATTACTTAAAACTTTTTTTAAAACACCAAAGGATTTTCGAGTAATCAGTTCTACAGAATCCTTCGATCCCGGCCGTTCCGTCTAATATACTGCGTGCAAAGGAAAGACAGGATCGATCCTGTGTACATAGTTCCAGACGATAGCTTTAAAGCTATGTACATCTTTTTTGATTCACTAATTGGAGATAGTGGGGACATTGGTGTCCCCATATAAAATATGCAGAAATACGCGTGGATTGGTACCACAAAGATACCGATCCGACATTTCTTTCGAAAGTTTTTCAGGATTCAACAGAATTTGCCAAATGAAGAAGTTTGTCAAGTTTTTCTCCGAAACAATGTCCCCTTACCACGCTATGGCTTTATTTTTATATCCTTGCAGAGGGTATTATAATTTTGGTCAAAAGTGTGCAACGCAGTGAAGGAGACGTCTCCGACCCTATTAAGTATATATATTCTTGATCAGGATCACCTCCTGAGTCGATATAAGTATGTCCGTCTGTCAGTCCGTCCGTCCGTCTGTCTGTCTGTTTCTACGGCCGGGATCGGTCTTTCCTATAGCTGCCATATAACTGATTGATCGGAAATGGCATAACTTCGTTGAAAGTTAGAAGGATGGGACTTTGTATGGATTCCACTTTGAGTAAAATAATTCGACTTCCCAAATTTCATCAGGATCGGCTGACTCCATCCTATAGCTGCCATATAACTGATTGATCGAGAATGCCATAACTTCGTTGTTTTTGAAGTTAGAAGAATGGGATTTTCTATGGATTCTACTTTGGGCAAAGTTATCCGATCTGCCAAATGTCATAAGGAGCCCGACTATATACGATCCGATATATATCTAATAATATAAGATGCGTGTCGCCACCTTGCGGTCTGCCACTCTACTGCAAGGGAATATCAACTTCGGCTCCGCCCAAAGTTAGCTTTCCTTTCTTGTAATTTTTAATTTTATTAAAAAAAATTAGAGTATGCTTGTTATTAAAATTCGAACAATTGTTTACCGCTTAAAAATTACTTAAAGATTTCCAAATGAAAAAATGTATATATTTGGTTGGCAAAAATTCCCATCCTGAATCCTCCCCAAGGATGACGACTGGAATTATCACTACAGTCTTTGTATAATGTCAGGCGCCGATTAGCTAAGATATGAAGTAAAAAGTAAACAAACATATATGGACGACTTTTTGTGGGCTACAAAAAAATGTTGATATCAATTAAAAACCCTCTTGACGATGCAAAATACCGGTGGCAAACGTTCATGCAACGCCCCAAAATATCTGATATCAAATAAAAAACCGAGGTAATAAACAATTTTACATAAAAAATATTCTTATTTGGCACTACTATTTCTGATTCTGAGTCCTTACTGGATTGTTTCAGTTGATAGTGTCAAAATATACAAAAATGTCACAAAATTTGCTGTTCTTCAAAAATCGAAAAGTAATTTAAAGTGTGGATGGAAAATATGAGTCGACTCAATATCAGGAGGTTCGATAACCTGGGTCGGTAGCCCTTTTTTATGGAACGCCGAAGATTCGCGTTCCTTGAGATTTAACCGTCACATTATTTATTTTATTGGCATGAAATGGTACTACTTACCACATCTTTGGTACCTACCAAAACTTTCGGTTAAAGTCATATGTGCTTTGAATTTAACTAGATATATCGACATAATTAAGTCAACATATATAAGTCCTATAAGTGGAGCTTCCAATTTTGTGAAGCTCCTTGTAGAGCTATCTATACTGTGAAAGGTTAAATAAACTATTGGGTGGAAAATATGAGTACCGGGTATCATATAGTCGGAAAACTCGACTATAGCAGTCCTTTCTTCATTTACTGATAATAATTTTTTAATATTACAGTTATAAAATGTAATAATCAATAATTTTTCAACGAAAAAGTATACTAACTAAAAGTGCATCATAATTTGTAAATATGTCTCGGCTAATCTGTTGTCTGGCCTAGTTACTGACAATTCCAATAGTGCCTTTATTTGGCTGCAGCTTAAAGCTTTATTTGTTAAAGGGCTCGAAGATGTCGCTTTGTGCGACTCTTGGCACCACACCATTATCATTATTTTGGGCGTATTTTTGGGGTTTTTTGAAATAATTAAAAATTTTATTTCGGTGTCGGTAAACTTTTCTTGCTATTTTACCAACTTTGACTTCACACTCCATACACATGGTCTTAATCTGAGTTTTCTTCTTAGGAGTTTTACGACTTTTTTTTAAATCCATGCAGAGGTTATTATACTTTTGGTCAAATGAAGTGTGCAACGAAGTGAAGGTGAAGGAGACATCTTCTGAGTCGATATAAGCATGTCCGTCTGTCTATGTTTCTACACAAACTAGCCTCTCAGTTTTAAAGCTATTGTCTTTAAACTTTGCACACACCCTTCTTTCTCTTGTATAGTCGCTCGATCCGTATAAAATTCGGCAAATAAGATAAATTTTTCCAATGTAGAATCCGTAAAAAGACCCATCCTTCTATCTTAAAAAACAACGAAGTTATGGCATTTCCGATCGTTCAGTTATATGGCGATTATATACTTCCTGCAAAGAAAAGAAGAATGTATGCAAAGTTTCAAGTCAATAGTTTTAAAACTGAGAGACTAGTTTACGTAGAAACAGACAGAGGGACAGAAGGACATGCTCATATCGATTCAGGAGGATCAAGAATACATGATCAAGAATATATATACTTCATAGGGTCGGAGATATCTCATTCTCTTCGTTGCACACTTTTGACCAAAATTAATGCAAGGCTATAAAAATCTAAAATGTCACTTTCTTATGTAAAAATTTTGTTCTTTTGGGTTAAAAAATGGAAGATCTATTTTTTTCTAAAAGCTATATCCTATAACGATTGAAAAACGAATGCAATTTTAAAATCGGTTTAATTCACAAAAAACAGTTTTTAGACAATATCTTCAGATTTTGAGGGTATTAAAATTTTAAACATGGTTTTTTTTTATTCTCGACCTGATTAACAATTCCTACTATGAAACTTAAAGTGCAGAATTACTGTTGCACTGTGTAATTGATCTTGAAGAAAGTGAAATATAAATACTTTCGAAAAACAAATCATATTAAGATAACATTGGTTCTAAGGATATGAGTTAATTTAGAACGTTTTTTTTCTATATGTCCCTTTCTTTCTAAATGTTTGTATAATAAATCAAGAAGACAACTAGATGAACAAACTAGACAAATTTTGTCAAATGCTGCAAAAATCGTCATTCTTGAAAACCTTTGAACGAAGAGTCATTCGAGGTGTCAATCGACGCGTTCTCAAGAGTTTATAGTAAACTTAGAAAACTATTTTTTTTCTGTGGGCTCCAATGTTCCCTTAATTTAGTAAACAAAAATTGTTTACATTCATTGCTCACATTCAAAACAATACTTTTCAATTGGTCTATCATTTTTTCGGATTAGACGCACACAAAAAATTTTAATTTTTCTCGCAGGTTATATTTAGTGTTTCCTTGCGCACGCTAAGGCATGCGGTTCGTCACCTCGTGGACTACTGTCCACAGTGATTTTCAGACAGACTGCTGAAGCTTGCGTGGTTAAGTGTGCTACTTCCAACGCTGTAGTCGATAGTTCTAAGTACTTGGTCTACCGTTAAAGTGTCTAGGTAAACCGAAACCGTAGCAAGGTGTGCAAAAAGCTTATATTAAATCACCGGACCTGATATCACAATATCATTGAGGGAATATCCAGAGGATGTGGTAGCCGAACCGTCGAACACAACTCTCAGCTTTGTAGTCTCAGCTTAGTAGCTGTCTTCCTTCAGGACTGGTACTTAGTTCGCAATTCATTGACGAACGAAGCATATTGGGTCCTTAAATTTGGATGACAATTCAGCTTGAAACTTTACAAAGTAAACAACTTTAAAAAGTGTATCAAAATATATAAAATGTAAATAATATAAAAAAATAAGAAAGGAAAGCTAACTTCGGAGCCGAAGTTGATATACCCTTGCAGTTGAGTCCTTGCAGTCCGCTAGGTGACACTCATCTTATATTATTATATATATATCCGATCGTATATAGTCGTCCGATCCTTATAAAATTTGGCATGTCGAAATATTACCCAAAGTGGAACCATACCATACAAAGTCCCATCCTTCTAACTTAAAAAGTTATGGCATTTCCGAACAATCAGTTATATGGCAAATATAGGATATAGTCGGCTGCTCCTTATGAAATTTAGCAGATTGAATTGGTTTGCCCAACGTAAAATTCATAGAAAGTCCCATTCTTCTAACTCAAAAAACAACAAATTTATGCCATTTCCGATCAATCAGTTATATGGAAGCTATAGAATATAGTCGACCGATCCCGGCTTCCCGTTCCGACTTATATACTGCCTGAAAAAAAAGGAGACTGTGTGCAAAGTTTAAAGACGGTAGCTTTAAAACTGAGAGACTAGTTGTCAAAGTTGCTAGTTGCTGTCAAATTATATCACTCTAATTTTGCGAAGTAAATAATAAAACATAAAATTAGTGAAGCCGTCTCAGTGCATATCTCTGTACCAACGCAGCAAGAAATTCGGTTTGCTATTCCTTTTGGATTTCGGCCTAAGCTCAAGCCTGTGGAAATATTTAGTGAGTGCCTAGTAGCATTTGGAGTGCATGCGCCATCCCCTGTCATTGTTTCTAAGTGGTTCCGGAAATTTCTAACAGGACATTTTTCTGTGGAGGACGAATATCTAGAAGGCCGTCCAAAATCTGCAATTCACGATGTAAATGTAGCGCTGGTGAAGTCTAAAACTAACGAAGATCCAAGATTGTCCCAGTAAATTATTGCTGAAGAACTAGGCTTGAATGCCAGGGCTGTATAACGAATATTAATAAATGGTCTTGAATATACAAACAAATTTGCACGATGGATCCCTAAAATTTAAGCTGAAGCTCAAAAAGAGGCATGGTGTGATTTGATCAATATTTACTGAAAAATTCAAAAGTGGCAAGTGTTCCCCTTTTTTAGAAAATTGTGTACGATCCTTAAACCAAACAACAATGCATGGTGTGGCCCAGAAGGTGCAAATCCACCCGTTAAAGCAAAGCTACAATAGTCAGCAACAAAAGTAATGATGTCAATTTACTTCACCAGAGAGAATGTTGTAGCTACTATTCCTATGGAAAAAGAACAGACTGTAACTGCCAAGTTGTATATAGAACTTTCTTACCAGAAGTATTCCAAAGTTTATTGGAAAAACGCAAAAAAAAGGAACTTCGCCGATACTTTTTGCATTTTGACAATGCGCCAGCGCAGAGTGCAGAAGAAGCAAGTGACTTTATTGCGCTGTCACGCATCAAAGAAATTCGACCAGCACCTTATTACCCAGATCTAGCACCTTGTGACTTCTGGTTATTTCCAAAAATAAAAAAAAATTGCCAGGAAGAGTGTTCAACACTAATGAGAAGATAATAAATGCGGTCAATGATGAAATTGCAAAACTCCAAAAAGCCGATTTTGAAGACTGTTTTTCAAGGTAGATTTATCGACTTCAAAAATGTATCGAAATAAATGGCGATAACGTTGAAAAAATGAAAAGTGATGATGAATAAAGATATAAAATTAAAAAAAAAAATGTTTAATATTTTTCTACTCTATTAAGCGAACTTTTGATAGTCCATATATAAGAATTGATACATATATAATGATCTAAGCTTAACTGCAAGAGTATATCAAATTCGGCTTCTCCCGAAAATAGATTTCCTTTCTTGTTTTTTACTAAAAAAAAAGTCACGTCCGCAATTGCCTTATATTTTCTTTTGATTGGTTATTTGGTTATGTTATTGAAATGTTGTTTTACAATTTTATATTTATATTAAGTGTGGAGCCCCTGAGATAACACAACTTTTGATATATCGTTCATGTCGCGGAAAAGTCGCTTACTCAAGATATAGTTCCATAAGTAGAGCTACTGATGGTGCTGGGTTGTGAAGCTAAGGTACATATTCAAAGCATTACATAAACATATTCGGTTTCCGATTTGCTTTTTCTAGCTTGCGCACATAAAAAAAGATAATGGAATAAATGAATTACAATTATTTTATTTAAGTAAGAAGTTTTTTGTTAAGAAATTCTTATGTAGTGGCCACTGGCCGCGACAACACTCCGAAACAAGGCGCGAAACATTGTGAAGGATATTCTGATTTGTAAAGATTTGTGTTTTGTAAAGATTCGGCTGATTTGTAAAGGTTTCGGGTTAAGAAACATCAGGTGTAATTTGTACTGTAGTATTACAATTTGGATAATAGCATTTATTGACCCGGAAAGCTCAGTTTCTACTTCTTGCACATTCAATAAAAGACTTAAATATAAAAAGTAAACTTATCAAATAAAAAAATTTTGAGATTTGAATAAATATAATAATATTATTTTTATATATAATTTAGGTATTATTTCTTGCTGGATATTTCTTGCTCTTGTTGGGTGATAAAACTAATATGAAATAAAAAACCTCTTCACGATGTAAAATACCGGTGACAAACGTTCATGCAAAGCCCAAAATATATGCTATTCGGCACGTGAAACAATAAAAATATTTTTAATGTATTATTTTTACATATTCTTGGTAAAATATGATAAATTTTATAATTCAAGTTTATTTATTGATTAATAAACCATTCTGCCTTTACTTCTCAGCAATAAGCACTAGAATCTTGTTCATTAGTTCATTGGCAACCGTCTCGTGCAAAGTGTTCAACCGAGCGCTTAGGAAGTCACCAAATTTTATATATAGCTGCTCTCTAGGGCTGCGGAAGGAATGCGACTGCGAGGGATTAAGGGGTCTGCTATCCTCTATGTAACTACTGTCAGGTGAAAGGCAGCCGTCTGGGCTCATCATGTCCACGTCGACAGTCGGTGAGCAGTGCCTGGTGGCATCGTCGTCTTCATCAAAAGCATCCAGCTCCTCATCGAGATCCCCAGCATCCGCGTCAATAAGCTCATTATTGGAATTGATAATAAGGTTTGGGGGCGAGGTGGCATACAACGATGAGTGCTTGGTTATTGGTAGTAATCGCGCCTTAAGCTGCTGTTTAGTTTGAGGTCGGATCGTTGCCAACTTCTTGGTCGCCTGAGGTCCATTCCCCGGATCTTCAATTTCCACCCTATTAGGAGAGCGTGGTTCGTCCTTGACGTAAATGGACGGTGAGGAACTACAAGAGCGCGAGCAGGATAGTACTTGGACGGGTGCGTTAGATGGCATGGTCTGGCACGTTGGCCGGGATAAGGGCGTTGAAACCGCCGGTTTTTGGAGTGCATTTAGGGAGGTCAATGTTACTTCTGGCTGCAATTGCAGAGCTTGCATGTGTTGAGCTTGCTGTTGTACAGAAGTGGGTTGCTGAATGAAGTTTACACTCAGACTTGTCGTTAGGCTATCATTAGGATCTGGCTGATCCAATTGAGTCTGTGGCACTGGCTGATTGTTAGGGTTGTTGGGGTCACCGGGCGCAAAGTATTGGTACTCATCCAAGATCGCACTGCTGCTATTATTGTTGCTACTGTTTCGTCTGACAATTTTTTTATTATTGACTGTTAAAACTGGAGCAGGCTCATGTTTCATGCGTTCGCGGGATCTGAAAAATAATAGATCTGTTTTAGAGCTGCATTATGTCCAACTTCCAAACCAAGAAAATATTGACAGAATATAAAAGTAAAATCCACATTTATTTAAAATCAAGAAAGGAGTTCAAAAGTTGTAGTGGGCAGTTTATTTAAATTTTGGTATATTTATATGTTTTTAAAATATGCTAACTCTTAAATCCATTGCTAACTTCAGGCTTTAATTAATTCCGATAGCTAAGGATATAGTTGGCCAAGGCAGATCGGACCAAAATAGAATCCACAGACTGCCCACACACGGGCAGTGCGTCCCTCTCTACCTCTGTCTGTTTCTACGCAAACTAGCCTCTCAGCTTTAAAACGATAGCTTTAAACTTCAAACTTTGCACACACCCTTCCTTTCTTTGCAGACAGTATATAAGTCAGAACGGCCGGGATCGTCCGACTATATCCTATAGCTGCCATATAACTGATTGATCGTAAATGCCATAATTTCGTTGTTTTTGAAGATAGAAGAATGGGATTTTGTATGGATTATACTTTGGGCAAACTAATCTCTGCCAAATTTCATAAGGATCGGCCGACTATATACGATCCGGTTTATATTTAATAATATAAGATGCGTATCGCCACCTAGCGGACTGCTTTCTACTTTTTAAATATATAAACATGAATTGGATATTCAATATTAATTACAAATTTATTTAAAGCTAAACAAAATAAATGTAGAAAATATAGTTTTCAAGTTTAACAAAAAAGTTTTGTTTAGCAATAACTCGCAATAACTAGCAATCGCATAGTTTCAGCTGCGTATTTGCTTTAATCTTTGGTTATAAGGTGATATTAAAAATAGTGAATATTAATGCAAGAACTCTCTTTGCCAAATATATTTAATACAAAACGTGGCACTGTAATATTGAAGACTATACTTTCGCACTTTTGGACTTTCCATTGAATAATGCAAAGTTTAAAAGGAAAATTTTTTACCTATAAAGATATCTGAAAAAAAAAATCATTTTATTAAATTTGAATTTTTTGCTTCTTGTTGACGTTTCTAGAGAATTACCCATTTATTAAAAATATGTTAAAAATGTAATTAATATACGATATTAGTTGTGGGAAACCGAATAGTTCAAAACAAAAATATCAGCATATGGCTTAACTAGACAATTTGAACAAGAAAGAAAAGCTAATTTCAGGAGAAGCCGAAGTTAATATACCCTTGCAGTCATGTAACAGTATATGTTTTTCGTACATAAGACTCACACTATACAATAATAACTTTTCACAAAAAAAAAAAAAAAAAAATTTCGATGAAGCTCCAAGCTTTTATTTAAAAAATACCAAGGCTGTGGGATTTTCGATCATTCACTTATATGGCAGGTATTGGATATAGAAGACTGGACTGATATGTATAATGCGTGCAAAATAAAGAAGGATGTGAAGTTTGAATTCGATAGTTTTAAAACTGAAAGACTAGTTCGTGCAGAAAAACAACAGGAAGACAAACAGACCGACTGACAGACGTATAGACGGACATGCTTATATCGACTTGGGAGTTGATCCCGATGAAGAATATATATACTTCATAGGAGCCTTTACTGCGATGCACACTTTTGACCAAAATTATAATAACCTCTGCAAAGGTATAAAAACGCGGAAAAAACTAATTTTTTTTGCGCAATGTCTGACCGGGATAGTTCCACCATTCGACTCTTATTCAAGAGATTTATGATTAGTGATTTTTAAAAACAAAAAAATAAAAAATATTCTCACCAGACACGTGTTTATATCTTTTATTGTAATTGTTCCACGTGTCGAATAGGAATATTTTTATTGTATAATTTTTTATACATATATTGCATTTATTCGTCACCAAAATGTATATCAGATATTTTGGGCGTGGCATGCGGGTTCAGATATTTTGGTATCAAATATTTTTGGAAGATATCAGATATTTGGTCGTTGCATATTTTACATCGTCCAGAGTTTTTGTAGTTGATATCAAACAATTTTTTGTACCCCTATACCATGGTAAAAAGTCGTCCACATATGTTTGATCACATAAAAATCAAAACACATACTTCTTACTTCTTACCTTAGCTGATCGCCGCCTGACATTGTACAGGCACTGTAGCGTCATTTCCAGTCGGCACCCTCGGGGAGGGATCAGTAAGAGGATAAGAGGTTTTGGGCCAACAGTAGCGGTGAAAAGAAAAGGAGCTGGAAATTGTTTGTCAGTGGCAAAGCGTCATCTACGAGTGAATCCGCCATACGCAAGTAAAAAGATAAACTACAAATTGTTTATGTAATATTTTGAATATGCACCATTTCTTCACAGCCAGCACCATGGGTTGCTCTACTTATCGAACTATATCTGGAGTAAGCCCAGATATAAACGATATATCAAAAAAATGCGTTATCTCAAAAACTATCTCCACATTTAATATAATTATAGATATAGATATAGATCGATAGAGCCAATTTTGAAAAAAAAATTTTAACCGGTTTTAATTTTTTGTTTCAGTGTATTTCTTTTTCCTTAAGAGTTAGACATTTGATCTTAAAGAAAGCGAAAATATTTTTAAAAAACCTTTCTAACGAAATATAGCATCTGAAGTTAGCTTCGTTGGTTGTAAAGTTATGTGTATGTTACATTTTAAAGTCTTTTTAATTTTTTAAGGTAAACTTAATGAATTTAAAAAAAATTGTAGAACAAACGTTGTTCGTATGTTACTAGCGAACATACTGAAATATTTGCAAAATTTTAAAAGACAAACGCGGACGGTACATTTTTTCGAAATTTGGCAAAGTTTGGCAAATATTTTCATTTGGGAAACTCTTTAAAAATCGTTTTCCTTAATTGCTTTTGAAAGAAATGTCGGATCGCGATGGTTAATATACCAATCGACGCGTTTGGATCAGAATCTATGTATATAAACATATTTTCACCCCCTATAATGTCCAATTTAGTGAATCGAAAGTGTTTTACATTTACGCAAATTACTCCCAAGCCAAACTACTTTTGGCTAATGTTTGGATAAAATGCCATAAAAAAATACCTTTCATTTAGTATATCATTCATTCAGATTGAACGCACACAGCAAATTTTTAATTCTTCGGCTATATATAGTGTCTTCACGTGTCTGCTACAGCAAGGGCATGCGTGTCGCCACTGCCGTCCGCCGTGACACCGTGGCGTTTCGACACCAAGTGGACTACCGACCACAGGGATCAACGTGGGTTCAAGAAAACTTCAAGAAAAAATAATTGATTCAACATTGTCAATCATCGCGCTCAAACAATGGATTTATATGGATTTGAATTATTTTTTGTTCTAAAGTATACTATTGCAAAAGTATAAAAAATATTTTTGTAGAACCAAATATTTGATTTGAAAAGATTTGAAAATTGGAAAAATAAACTTAAAATTATTACCGAATAATGTTTTAAGCATATGATGTACACTCCTCGCCACTTCAATAGGACACTACTTATACATTTTTATACTCTTGCAGAGGGTATTATAATTTTGGCCAAAAGTGTGCAACGTAGTGAAGGCGACATCTCCGACCCTATAAAGTATATATATTCTTGATAAGGATCACCTCCTGAGTTGATATAAGCATGTCCGTCTGTCTGTTCCTACGCAAACTAGTCTCTCAGTTTTAAAGCTATCGTCTTCAAACTGTGCACGCTTCTTTCCTTTGCAGGCAGTATATAAGTCGGAACGGCCGGGATCGGTCGACTGTATCCTATAGCTGCCATATAACTGATTGATCGTAAATGGCATAACTTCGTTGTTTTTTAAGATAGAAGGATGGGAATTTGTATGGATTCCACTTTGGGTGAAATAATTCGACATGATAAATATCATAAGGATCGGCCGACTATATACGATCCAATATATATCCTATAACAAAGATGCCTGTCGCCACCTAGCGGACTTCATCTCAACTGCAAGGGTATATCAACTTCGGCTTCGTCCGAAGTTAGCTTTCCTTTCTTGTTAAATATATGTTTCTTTTCTTTTAAATGAATGTTAAAGCAATAGGATTTTTTACGCTTTATTTTTGGGAAACGATTCTTCAATCTCTGCAATCTATTACATTATTTAAGTACACAACAGATTTTACATAATATACTTTATATTCATAAAGTGTATGCACCACTAAAGATTATGCACCACTAGAATAGAACATTTAATTTTTTGATTATACTTATAAAAATCATTTCGATGATGTGGATACACGTAGTTTTTCTAATTAATTGTAATTTTATTTGTAAAATTGTAATCAATTGTAAAGGGTTCGCAAAACGACCTTTTCTGAAGCAGAAAGAAATCAAGGTTAATAAGAATTCTTGAGTATCTATTGCTAAAATAGCTTATAAATCAAGAGGTATGGAAAAAAAATCTTTCATAGAAAAGTGTTTGGGGATATATCATAGAAGAAAAATATAATTAAAAATTTGAGATTTGAACATAGAATAAGTATTTCAAAGATGTGGTAACTGCTAGATACCAGTTTATATTATTCTTGGTACATATACCTTCAAAAATTATATCTTTTATAAAAATGGGGGTCAACGCAATCACACGTCCTACATACTTTAATATTTGCTAAATTTCAATATGATCTTTTCATAGGTGTACCGAGGAAACTGTTAGTGATGAATCAGATATGTATTTCTTCTAGACTCTGGTGCAAGAGAGCGTGCATCAGAGTTTTTTTGAAGTCGGTTTATGTAATCAAAATCGTATGAACGGTTAGGAACCCAATTCCTTTAATTAGTTCGAAAACTTATATGCATTTCTTCAAGAGAAAATGTTTAAGTTTTGGAAAAAACAAAAATGGCATTTTTTCCTAACCTCTCTCCTATTTGTCCTATTCTAGTGAAGTGAAAACAAGGTGCAATAAATATTATATTGAATTGACCATTCATTGGAAAACATTTGTTTTCATACTTACAGTTTTCATAAACATTTTTTAAGCTGTATAATATTGTTAATTAAATAAAAGCTTAATTAAAATTATGTATATCCTATTTGATATTTTAATATTTGGTGCAATAGGATAAAAAACTGAAACGATTCAATTGGCGAGGAGTGTAAGGTTGTAAATGAAATGACTATTCTTCAAATATAAGGTGCTCATTACTTTCGCTCTCGAATAACTTCCTTGAGGAAGGCCATTGAGTCATAGTACTCCCACTTTGATTTGAATCGCGAAGTTCCCAGCATCTTTTCGTGGTTCAGCTCGCGTCTAAATATTTCACGAAGCGAAGTGAAGGTTCGCTGTACACGCTCCCCATTCACATTAAATAGACGTCCAAGTTCGTTCCACTTAATAGCTTTTTTTTTGTCTGAGCGTTTATAGTGTGGTAAGCGACAATCCCACAGGATAGGGTTTAACCGTACTAGCTCAATGAGTCGGCGCTTCTCAATATTATGCCGGGAAAATGCCATGGCTAGCTCTCTTTGAACAGTTTTAGTTATATCTCTTAACTTTGTAAGACCCTGTTCACCAAAATGTCACTACCAACTTGGTCTTTGCGCATGTCCCTCAAGAGTTCTCTACTTGCGAAAGGACGGCACTGTAACTCTGGATGCTGTTCTGCAAAATAGCTAGAGAAAGAAAATGAGAAAATCTCTATTATTAACTTGCTCCTTGACTAAGTCATAACAAAAAGGGTTTCAAAGAGGGTTAAATTATTTATTTTGACCACAGTTCAATGACCTTTTCGTCGGGTTGGGTTTGAGGTAGTATTATTTATCTTATGGTTATTATTCTATATTATTTATCTTAATATTTATATATTGATAGGTGAAACTAAAAAGCCATTAAAATAAGATTCTCGTAACTGTTTTGTTTTTATTTTTCCCCTCGAATCTTACCAATTTTGGGACTTTTCTGTGTTTACGCATCATCATGAACCGTTTTTCATTAGTTTTGCCAATTTTAGAGAACTTGTTTCCAACCCGATTGTGATGCTCCGACACACGAAAATCATGCTGAATCAGAGAATTCTCACTAAATATGCTAATATCAATATCTTGTGAGTGATTTTATAATTTTTGCAAGATTAAATTACCACTTTATAAACCTTATATTTTAGTAAGCTGTAATAGACTCGTTGTTACACCATTTCCGTTGGCGCCTGTCACTGAACTAAACACCACATTTGGTCACAGTTTTGTTTATTACGATGCTGCGTTGGTCGGCTTTCGGTAGCTGTTGTTATTGCTCCGCTTCGGTTGCTCTTTATTAACAATATCCAGCAGTCAAGACGAGGAATTTATTTCAATTTATTTCAATTAACAACAAATTCTGTAGCCGTTGTTGAAACTGCCATGCGGCGCAGTTTCTGCCACTCGCATTGAAGAAGCTGTTGATTTTGTGAGTATTGTGTTATTTTTATTGTATTTGTTGTGCTCTACGACCTATCAAAAACTGAATTCTGCCACAGTTCATAATTACGGGAAAACGTACGAAATTGCCATCTGGCTAACCGACAGCTAATGTGAGGAATATTTAAGTGGCGGACACGAAGACAGAGGAAAAACCATAATTTATATTACTCCCACCAAAACTGAACCTTTATTAATCCTTGGTAAATATGTATGTGCATATGTATGTATATACATATATTCACATTTGGTACATTACTTGCCACTCACCATTTGACGTTTTGACAACTTCCTGTGGAGAGAGCGCCTCTGCTCTTCTTAAAAATTTTCACAACTTATTCACAAACCAACTGTAAACGAACTCAATTGCCTCGCCAATTGACTGCGTCGCAGACGTCATCCGAAAAGAGAACGGCGAAAATGAGAGCCCGCATCAATTTTCTCTGTGCTTTCATTTCCAATGAGTTGAAAGAGAATTCTCTTGTTCCCCAAAATAGTGAGGATGCTTTTGTTTTTTCGCCTACGATTGTGTAAACAAGTCCCCGAATGCGCTGCTGCCAATGCGTAAATATTTTGCAGTGGTATGCTTATCGGCGCATTTTGTGGCAGTGTTTATCGCCGTTCTGCGTCCAGTAAGCATTCTCTGACTGTTCAGCACAGCCGAAAGTCTTATCACATACCACTACCAATGAAGTTTTGAGCTCTGCACGAATCGCAAAAATATAAAGTCAAGATTATTATAAATAATTTTTCATGAGGATTATATATGTATAAATTCCTCATATTTAAAATATAAATGAGATTCGGGTTCTTCCTAACCACCAATTCCAAAGATTTAGTAACTGCTGGATGCCATTTTTATACCATTATATAATAATTGTATTATATGTAATTTTGGTCCAAAGTGTCCAACGCAGTAAAGGAGACATCTCCGACCCCGCCCCTATAAAGTATATTTAGATCAGGATCAACTCCGTCTGTTCGTTTGTCTGCTAATTCTACGCAAACTAGTCTCTCAGTTTTAAAGCTATCGTCTTAAAACTTTGCACACACCCTTCATTCTCTTGCAGGCAGTATATACATATGTAAGTCGGAATGGCCGGGATCGGTTCGCCGGGATCGAACCCGAAACTATATCCTATGGCTGCCATAACTAATCGGATTAATCGGAATGTTAGAAGTTAGAAGAATGGGAGATAAAGATCGGGCGACTATATCCTATATCTGTCATATAACTGATTGATCGAATATGCTATCATTTTGTTGTTTTTTTTAAGTTAGAAGGATGGTACTTTGTATTAGTTATACTTTGGGCAAACTAATCCGCTCTGCGCCCGAAGTTAGATTTCCTTTCTTATTTTTATTTGAGCTTGTGCATATGTATATGTAAATATGTGAACAATAAACTAGAAAATATCGAGCACATTCTGTTAATTTTTAGTTTATTTGAATGAATACAATCAAAGTTTGATGGAGATTTGATGGATTTTTAAAGGTGTTATAGAAATTTATATTCTGCTTCCCATAGTGCCTTGCAGTATTTTTGAACATGCGGATTGCAGAGACTATTGGAGCTATCAGCTAAGAGTCAATCAGATATCACTCTTTTGATATCAAGTTTCTGTCAAAAATCAAATTATGATGTAGTGCCATCTCAGAAAAGTTTCATGAAAAAGTTTCAATTTCAAACTATTCCAATGCCTAATTTATAACTACCAAACGAAATTCAGCCAAATCGGATAATTTTTAGAGGAGACTTATATACACTTTTCATTCTGCTTCACATTGAATCATTCTTTGTTTGAGTTGTTTATTCCAAAACATATAAAAGTATGCAACAATTTTTTTGGGGTTTTACATTTACATTTTTTATTTTTATTAATCACTCTGTTATTATAAAACAACTTAAATTAATGGGATATTGATTTTTTACTACTTACTTCCATATAAAAGGCTTGTTAAAATTAGTTCCTATTTACATTTTTCTGCTTGGAAGATCTTTAGGGTGTACTCGTTTCAGCCTTCTCCGTACCCTAACACCTGCAATTCTGCGCTCTCCTAGGAGATGCCTGACTCTTTATACTTTTTAGCCTGCTCTTTTAGCACATCGCCTATTTTGGGTACCATCAGATCCTTCTCCAGGTTCGAAATGCAGTTTTGTATTCTTGCAGCCCATAACGCCACGAGGGAGCGCAACAGAGTGGATTTTATTTAGGAAGATGGCGTTTTCATCCTCTATATCACTCGGCGATTGAATTTCTAGGTTAAGATCCAGTGTCTCCTCCAGATCTTGTTGAAAAACTGCCAAATTAGCACCAGGTAGGCGTAACCGTCCTTTGGGGGTTTTCGTCTTCGCCGTAGACTTTAGCTATTAGAGTAAGATGGTCCGAGAAGAGTTGATATTCTATGCTGATACTCAGCTTATTGGGATGCATACCATTAAAATGAAGAATTGGGCAATGTGTTGGATAGCCGGTCGCTAGGATTTGCGTTGGGGAATTCTGAACAGCTTCCAAAAGGCAGGAGCCTATATTGTGAGTCTGAAACAGTCGATGGTGGGTTTATTATTTGCAAGCCTGTGCGAAGAGTATCTGAATATAAAAGATTTCCACGCACAACAGCCGTGGGAACAAATTGATTCTTCCTATAATCATTCGATCGTCGATAGTGAGCTGGAATATTTATTTTCGGATTTCGTTTTTCCGAATTGGCTTTAAAAACTTTGCACTCTCTAGACCAAGCTGCACGATTCTTTCCACAATTAATGCAGGTAAGGGGATCGTCTGCTGACTTGCTGCAAGATGCGGTGGGATGACCCTGAGCACACTTGCTGTCCATTTTTTTCTTTGATATTTCCACTAATACCTGTTGCCGTCCGATAGTTTTAATTTTCAAAGCCTCATTGTTGTTATCCCTGCGGGCAAGATCAATGGAAAAATAAGTTGTTGGGGATAGTTTCTTCGACAGATCGCTCATTCTTTTGGGAGCGCACTTTTCGAGGTCGTGGGTTATACACACTTCAACTTTTTATGAATCTTTCGTATCTGGGAAAAGTATCTTACTTAAGATATAGTTTGATAAGTAGAGCTACTATCGGGTGCTGGGTTGTGAAGCTAAGGTGCATATTTATAGCAGTTAATAAACTATTCGGTTGCCGATTGGCGTTTTGTAGTTTGAATATGTTCATATTATAAAAAACCAAACAATAAATAGTAAAAATGTATTTAATTTATTTAATTAAAATAAAAGGAATTTTGTTAAGAACTGGCCACTGGCCGGGACCGCACACCGAAAAAAATTTAAAAAAAAATTCATAAACATTCGTTCTGATGGCGCTTTACCTGGCGGCGACCGCACTCCGAAAAAAATATCCCCAGCAATTTGCAGCTGTTAAGGTAATGAATAATGAATATCGATTACATCTTTTTAGTACCATTTTCACACAAGATTTGCAACAAACTTCATGCAGGCCACATGGATACAAATTCAGTCATGTAACGGAAGCCTTTCAATCGCTGCCGTCTATTGACCTTCTCGTTTCTTAATCTCGCAAGGACAATTTATGGACTTCTACAATTCACTTGGGGATCGTTTCATAGCCGCAGGAGACCACAACGCCAAACATACGGACTGAGGATCACGTCGAGTGACTCCCAAAGGAGGGCATTTGTACAATGCAATTATAAATGTGAGAAATAAACTTGACTATGTTTCACCAGGAAGCCCCAAATACTGGTCAACCAACCCACGCAAGCTCCCAGACCTTATTGATTTTGCGGTGACAAAAAACATACCTCGCAATCTAATAAGTGTCAAAGCAGTCTCGAACTTATTATCAGACCACTCGCCTGTGCTTTTAACGCTTCTTCAAAGCCCAGAAATAACCGAACATCCCTTTAGCCTGACGTCGCCAAAAACGAACTAACTTAAATACAAAAGTACGTGCATGCCCACATAGAATTCGCCCGAAAGCTTAACATGGAATCGGGCATCGACTACACTTCGAGCGCCCTGGAAGAAGTACTCGTTGCGGCAGCTAAAATATCTACCCCTTAAAGGAAGGAAGAAGACCAAAACAAATAAAACAAATCCAATCAGCAAATCGAACAGCTCGTGCGAGAAAATAGGCGCACGCGTCGTGACTGGCAAAACAGCAGATCACCAGCTTCAAAGCAACGCCTTAAGAAAGCAACCAGATCACTCGACCAGGCTCTTCACCAACAGAAAGAAAATGCACAGCTGAGGTACCAGAATCTTTCGCCAACAAGCAAAAGAGGGCCCGCCCAAATCTTAGCGCGCTAATCGAACGACCACCCCAATAAGCAACTCTTCGGGATGGCTGGGCTCGCAGCGACGAAGACTGAGCTGAATCATTCGCTACACATCTCCAAAGTGTCTTCCTGCCAAACCCTGCCTCAAATTTGTTCCTCCTGCCATTAATTCAGCTAGAAGCTACCCCTCCTAGCCCAGAGGGTAGCCAACTGCTTCATTCCGGCCGAACGAAATCGAAAAAGTCATAAGAGGGCTAAAACCAAAAAAGGCTCCCGCTGATCGAAGATGCTAATCGAACTTCCAAAATGCGCTATAGAAGTCTTGAAACTATTTAATGGGATCATTAATCTTGGCTATTTCCCAAAAAAGTGGAAGAAATCTATCATTGTAATGATACCGAAGTCTGAAAAAGACCCCACAATTCTGTCATCGTACAGACCAATAAGCCTTCCATCTTGTTTGTCTAAACTGTTTGAAAAATGCTTTCGAAGTCGCATAATACCACATCTAGAAGCTTGCAATATTATCCCGGCACACCAATTTGGCTTCCGAAGAAACCACGGAACCATCGAGCAACTGAACAGATTAACATTCGAAACTCGCTCAAACATTTAACTTAATAAACAAATATGCCCTCCGCTTTCACTAACCGGTATGCAGATCCCTCAAGTTAACGAAGTAACGTACCTTGGTGCCCACCTTGATAGACGAATAACTTGGCATAAGCACATCCACCACTGCCACTGTGCCTGGACAACAAGTTACTACTCTACAATTCTGTCCTAAAGCCAATTTGGACGTATGGCTATCAGCTGTGCGTACAGCGCGCACAATCAAAAATCTTGAGAACTATCACTGGGCCACCTTGGTATGCTCACAACGAAAACATCCACCGGGATCTGGGCATCCTCGCAGTGAAAGACACCCAAATTACCTTGCTCGGGGATTGACTCGAGTTTCTAGCGGATCCCGCCTGCGACGCAATGACCTTCCAACCCAGCAATCGATTTTTAGGGCCATCTAACTCTCTATCAGTCAACATGACTGTAAGTTAAGTTAAAAATTTAAGATTTGATACACCTCTTGTTAGTCTCGCAAAAAGAAGATTCAAGAAATAGAAGCAACGTTAAAAAAAAAAGAAAAAATCTTTTTAACAATCGACATTTGTTCTTAATAGTCTAACGGTAACGCTCGGAAAACGAGTTGATTTTAATTGAAAATGAAAACAATTATTTGAAAAACGAAATAATTATATTTCCATTTTAAAAAATGTATATCTTTGCTTGGCAAAAATCCTCCCTCCCTTTAGAAGGATACAAAAAAAAATGTTGATATCAATTAAAAAACATCTCCACGATGCAAAGTACCGGTGAGAAACGTTCATACAACACCCAAAATATCTGATTTCGAATGAATAAACCTGTTGACGAGGTAAAGTAACGGTTGCGAACCCCCATGCCACGCCCCAAATATCTGATATCCATTATGGTGACGAAAAAATTCCAATTAATATGGGTCTTTCTATGAATTCCACTTTGGACCAAATAATCCGATCTGCCAAATTTTATAAGGACCGGTCGACTATATCCTATAGGATCACCTCCTGAGTTGATATAAGCATGTCCGTCTGTCTGTTTCTACGCAAACTAGTCTCTCAGCTTTAAAGCTATCGTCTTCAAACTGTGCACCCACCCTTCTTTCCTTTGCAGGCAGTATATAAGTCGGAACGGCCGGGATCGGTCGACTATATCCTATAGCTGCCATATAACTGATTGATCGGAAATGGCATAACTTCGTTGTTTTTTAAGTTAGAGGGATGGGAATTTGTATGGATTCCACTTTGGGTGAAATAATTTTACAAGCCAAATATCAAAAGGATCGGCCGACTATACACGATCCGATATATATCTAATAATAAAGATGCGTGTCGCCACCTAGCGGACTGCCTCTCAACTGCAAGGGTATATCATCTTCGGCTCCGTCCGAAGTTAACTTTCCTTTCTTGTTTTTAGTACATATAGTTTTTGAAATGTTTGTATACCAACTAAAATTAAAAAAGGCCATATAGCTTTGGAATAGTCATTCAAAGCTAAAATCTCCGATTTTATACACTAATTTTTGTTTTATGACTTTTCCCCAAACATTTTTCTATCGAAAATTTTTGTTTGGAGTTTTAAAACAGTCATTCTGGACTTTGGTTCTATGGAGCCTAAAGGTTATGAACCAGTTGAAACTATGCGTGGAGGAAAAAAAAAGTTGGAAATTGTCGGCCTGTGTAATTAAACTAAAAGTTATTTTACTTAGAATCGACGTTTTGCAACTTTGTAGCCAATCAATTTAAAATGATTTTAACTATCAAATCTCGTGTTTCACTTTTATAATTAATCCAGAGCTATAAAAAAGTAGTAATTTCCGGCTAACTGAACGCTTGCGTGTCCAACGAACTAGAATGGTCGTATTTTTTCCACTGATTGGCATAACCATTCTATAATTGGAGTTCAGAAAAGCCATTTGAGTGGCAATCCGCTAGATGGCGACATGTATCTTATATATCTAATAATATAATATAATAATATATCGGATCGTATACAGTCGGCCGATCCTTATGAAATTTGGCATGTCGGCATGCCCAAAGTGGAATCCATACAAAGACCCATCTTTCTAAATTAAAAAAACAACGAAGTTATGGCATTCCCGAACAATCAGTTATATGGCAGCTATAGATTATAGTCGACCGATCTCGGCCGTTCCGACTTATATACTGCCTGCAAAGGAAAAAAACGTGTGTGAAAAGTTTGAAGACGATAGCTTTAAAACTAAGAGACTAGTTTGCGTAGAAACCGAAAGACGGACATGCATATATCGACTCAGGAGGTGATCCTCTCCTTCACTGCGTTGCACACTTTTAACCAAAATTATAATACCCTCTCCAAGGGTATAAAAAGTGCTTATTCTTGGAGCAAGACAAGAGTTCTAGAGTTCCTTATACTTTTTTCAATAGTTATTTAATGCTATTTGAGAGAATGAATTTAAAAACAATTTTTCGTCGCCGTTAAAAATGGAAAACATTCTGGATACATAATAAAGAATTCAAAATGTCCTTCATACAAACATTATCTCCGACCAATATTAACAAAGTTAGAAATTAAAATTCTTTAGTAGGTGTTTAACAGTGGTAACGGGGTATCACAAAAAGTTCTGGAGTTTTGGTATCTCGCAATAATTTTATTTATTTTCGTCAAACAAATATGAAGTTATAAAAATCTTTTTTTTTATGTCATGGCTACCTAAAAGAAGTTCATAACTAAGCTATATTAATATTTTATTCCAAAGTTGTGAACGGTTAAAAAAATGTTTTCCATGGAAAACATGGAAAAATTTTGGAAAAAAATCATAAAAGCACAAAAAAAATTTATAAAATCTGAGATTTTAACTTCGGATAAGTATTTCAATTCAAAAAATATAGTAATAAAATTGAAATCGTCATTAAATTGTAATTAAGAAAAAATTAAATAAACAAAACATCTTTAGCTATGTTAACACATATTTCTCTTTATTTATTATAAAAGTTTTAAAGAGTTTTATATATAAATTTTACCCAACGTAAGGCAACTAAAAAACGAAGACGAGGAGGTATATTCGTAGTGTGGTTTATAAGGATGGTTTCATCGTTTTATTAGTTTATTGAACTCTTTTAAAAAATAACTTTTAAACTTTTTAGGAGAAAAAAAATCTGAGATTTGAAGAAAAAATTTAATATGTTAAATTTAATTAAATTAATTTAACATGTTACGTGTTACATAACATTTCATTAAAATGAAATTTAATTTATTTGATAATTTGTTAAATATTCCATTGACAATGTTACAATCTGTAAAACAATTTAAATTTAAATTGGGACCTGAATTTTAAAATTTGTTCTCTGAAATAGCGAAAACGTAGAAAAAATTATGAGGAACTCTAGAAAGAGTTCCACTAAACCAACTACCTTGGGTTGCTACAAGGATTAACACTTTTTAGAAGCTATTTATAAAAAAATCATTGCTAACTTCACAGGGTTTACTTTACGAATAAATTTTATTATTCCATATGCTGGGATCATTAAAGGTTTGAGTTACAAAAAGAAAAATTTGTTCGCTGAACTTTAATAGTACAACAAAAGGCTTACGTTGTACTTAGTCAACTTCCGAAAGTGGTTCTGGGATCAATTGGATTCAATATGTCGAGTAAAAGTTGGTAGACCTATTGGCGGTGGCGGTAACGTAGGCGACGAACGGTCTTGTAGCGGTATCCGTCCTTTGCCAGCTCAGTTCCCTCTTCGGCGTCCTTGGGCTGAGCTTCAATAGCTGGTGCTTCTGCAGGAGGAAGGTATTCGCTGTTCGGTGCGTTCTCAGCGGCGACATCCCGGCGGTGGCGACGGAACTTTAAGCGGCGTACTGTCTTGTAGCGATAACCATCGTCGCCAAGAACGGTCTTCAGTTCGGGTGCCAGTTCGACCTCAACAGGCGGCAGGTACTCGTTACTGGGCTCGGCGACCTCGGAAACGTCGCGACGGTGGCGTGCGCGGTACTTCAGCTTGCGCACGGTCTTATAACGGTACCCATCGTCGGCCACCTTGGTATCCCCAATCGCGGCGGCGTCCACTGGCGGTAAGTACTCTTGACTGGGGGCTTTTACCAAAGGAGGCAAATACTCCTGGTTGGGGACTTCTCGGCGGTGACGCAGCCTTAATCTACGTACAGTTTTATAACGGTATCCGTCCTCGGATAGCTGAGCAGCTTCACTGTCGCCTACAGGTGGAAGATATTCCGCGGACGGTTCCAAAGCGGCAGTATCCGAAGTCTGGCCAGCCACAAAGGCCACCAGACAGAAAGCGAAGACCCCAATAAAGAAATTCTAAAATGGTAAAATTTATAATTTTCCTATTAGTTTTAATATAAAAAACATTTATAAAAAGTATAAAAAATTAGACCTGCCTGTTATTGAAATTGAGAAAGTAATAGAAAAAGTTTTTCTTCATAATTAACTTTATATTTTTCTTTCTTGTAAAATGTGTAATATATAAAGTCGTACATACCATTTTTATAATTTTGTTTTAAGATTTCTGCTGGCTGATGGTTTTACTTTGTCGAAGGTACTGAACTCAATGATAATATTCTTGATTAAGCTCCAATATTTATATTCAGCACTAGTTCAAATTTATCCATCGAAACAGGTTTTAAGTTCCAATCTCCACGTCGGATGAATTCTGCCAACAAAAATTTGAAGGGTTCTAGATTTGGCTCAAGAGCGCATCAAAGAAACAAACTGACTTTATTATCCACTTATAATATGATGGCGTTGGCGTTGTGTATATTATTGTTAGGTAGCTGACCAAATAGGTTGGATCGTGCGAAAGTTAAAGACGGATGTTGTCGAGGTACCTACATATGTATTAAGACCACGCTCTTGAGCACATTATTTTTGGATCTGATTTTTAATGAAGTACCCTATCTTGAGAACAGTGAAGGATGATGGAGCATGTTACGTAAATACCAATCTAAGTAAAGCCGCTCAGCGTTGATATAGTTTTAAAAGATTTGTTTCCCTATGCCTCGCAGCTAAACGATTTACATAAAAAAACTTCGATAAAACCTCCTTGAATGCCTCCTTGAAACACTACCTTTACCCTAATTGGTTAAAAGTCAAATTTCTGCCATAATATAATTTAAAAATAATTAATTAATGTACGATGCACTATAGTTTTCAAGGTTCGACTCAGATTGCACACCATTTCGAAAAATAAATTTACTTAAAATGTTGTACATATTCACCTATTGTTGGACTATTCACCTCGTAGTGTGTCACTCCGAGGACATCACTACGACTTGGAGCATTTCGCAAAACAAAACACAAGGTGCCAGCCCTATTAATTAAAAATAATCTAAAATTAATGGTTTTGATTAAATTTTATTGTTTTTCAAGTTACATCATGTTGATAATACCTAATATATATTTTTCCACTACGCGTGCTTTTTAGTAATGTCAGCTGAGTTTCATTTCTATTTTTGTATCAACTGCCGTCCACAGTGATATTGTTTAACTTTATTAACGGATTTAGACCGTTAACTAATTCAGTACATCATTATACATGTACATGTCGATCGTGTCGCCAGGTCTTTTTTTGTGTTGTCACATCTGTCACCTTTCTAATAACCACATTGGTGTAGGACACACGGATTGTAGTAGTGTAGGGATGCTCATGAGTGAGTGAACAAGAGGTATTCATTAATCTGAGCGGGTGAACAATTTTCTTTCCTATATGTTCACTTGTTCATTTTTGTTCATTTGCTCTATTTAGCTCACTTGCTTCATTTTGGTCAGAGAGCATTTTTTTTTTAATTTTCGTATGCGTGTAATGCGGTCTTACTGTCAATCAGCTGTGTTCATTATTCTCTTGAAGCGCGCCAAATCCGCCTTTTCATATGATTTAATAATATGTAACGTGTTGAAATGCGGGCTCTGTGATCATTTTATGAATACGGAACGTGAGTGAGTCTACAATGAATTGTGAACAATTGAGCAACGAACCGTGAGCAACTGAACAATGAACAAGTGAGCCAAGTGAATGAGTTGACTCCTTCGAAAAAAAAACAAGTGAACATGTTCACCAAAATGAACAACATTCACATAATACTAGATTGTTTTTGAACCTTTCGATGATCACGGCGGACGGCAGTCCGATAGGTGGCCACACGCATGCCCTTGCTGTAGCAGGCGCGTGAAGACATTATATACATATAGCCGAAGAATTTAAAATTTCTGTGTGCGTTCATCTAAATGAATGATATGAAATGAAAGGTATTGTCTTCATTAGAGGGATTTTATCCAAACATTATCCAAAAGTAGTTTGGGAGTAATTTGCGTAAATGTAAAACACTTTTGATTGGACATTGAGGGGTCACCAGACAAAATATTTATATATACATAGATTCTGATCCATACTACGTGTCGATTGGTAACCATCACGATCCGACATTTCTTTCAAAAGCTATTCAGGAAAAACGATTTTTAAAGAATTTCCCAAATGAAGATGTTGCTAAATTTTTCTCCGAAAATATGCACCATCCGACATATTTAATTAGTTTGTCGTATTTATTCTTGTAAAATTTTTTAAAAATTTGAGTAGGTTTGTTCGAAGGTACGAACAACGTTTGTTCTACGATATTTTAAAATTACTCAAGGTAACCTTAAAAAATTAAAGGGACTTTTAATTTTAACAAACGCATAACTTTAAAACCAATGAAGCTAACTTCACATGCTATATTTCGCTAGAAAGGTTTTTTAAAAATATTTTTCACTTTCTTTAAGATCAAATGTCTAATTCTTAAGGGAGAAAAAAAATACTCTGAAAAAAAAAAAATAAAAAAAACCGTTAAAAATTTTTTTTGTCAAAATTGGCTCTAACGATCCTTATTATATTAAATGTGAAGATAGTTTTTGAGATAACGCAACTTTTGATATATCGTTTATATCTGGGAATAGTCGTTACTCAAGATATAGTTAGATAAGTAGCAACCCATGGTACTGGCTGTGAAGCTAGCATTATTCATAGCATTATACAAAAATATTTCGGTGGCCGATTGGCTTTTTGTAGTTTGCAAACATAAAAACCAAATAATAAATAGAAATCATGAATTTAATTTAAATAAAAAGTTATTTGTTAAGAACAGGCAATTGGCTGCGACCGCAAACACCTGAGACAAAGCGCCTACTTGCGACGACCGCACTCCGAAAAAAATTTCCCAAACAATTGCAACTATTTGCATTTGTCTTCACCGCTAGAAGCGCTTTTCGATCGGCATGAGCTCCAGAGGGCGTTCATATTTTTGGGAGATTTTTACAGTAGAAAGTTTAGAAAATTTTCGGGCGAGATCTTGTCAGGGATAGCCCAACGGAAGAGCTCGGTTATAAAAACACCTGGTATTTACGAAACGCCAAGTGTAAATTTTACAGTGGTGTTACGATTTGGGCATAGCTGAATGATAAACCGTCTCATTGATTGATTTGGCAACCGGTTCAATAAAAGACTGAAAAATAAAAAGTTTAACTAATCAAATATAAAAAATAAGAGGTATTTATTAATAAATACATTTTTTTTTATAATTTATATATTTTTTTCTTGACGAGTAGAATTTTTCAAGCTTAAATTAAGAATTTTCATTCTCAAAATCAAACTTTAGGAAATAAATTTCTTAAAGACGTAATTAAAAGAAGAATTTGTATACCCTTGCAGAGCGTATTATAATTTTGGTCAAAAGTGTGCAACGCAGAGAAGGAGACATCTCCGTACCCTATAAAGTATATATATTCTTGATCAGGATCACCTCCTGAGTCGATATAAGCATGTCCGTCTGTCTGTATGTTTCTACGCAAACTAGTCTCTGTTTTAAAGCTATCGTCTTCAAACTTTGCACACACCCTTCTTTCCTTTGCAGGCAGTATATAAGTCGGAACGGCCGGGATCGGTCGACTATATCCTATAGCTGCCATATAACTGATTGATCGGAAGTGGCAGACCTTCGTTGTTTTTTAAGTTCGAAGGATGGGGCTTTGTATGGATCCCACATTTCTTCTTCAAACTTATCCAATCTGCCAAGTTTCATAAGGATCGGCCGACTATATACGATCCGTTATATATCTAATAATATAAGATGCATTTCGCCACCTAGCAGACTGCAACTCAACTGCAAGTTAGCTTTCCTTTCTTGATTTTCTTGAATTAAGTAAAGTCGTTCTTGGTCGTCTTCCAAGGTTTACTTGGTTTAAGTACGAAATTCTTGATTTTTCTCTGAGTGCGGTGACATACGTTCATGGAATGCCCAAAATATCTTATATCAAATAAAAAAACCTCTTGACGAGGTAAAATAACGGTGGCGAACTCGCATGCCACGTCCAAAATATCTGATATTAATTTTTTGTGACGAACAAATGCAATATATGTATACAAAATTATACACTAAAAATATTCTTATTCGGTGGAACCATAACAATAAACAATATAAACACGTGCTGGGTAAGAATATTTTTAACGTATAATTTTTTAAACATATATTGCATTTAATCCAGCTTTCCGAAATCTTAGTAACGATTGTGCCGCTGTCATGTCCTTTAATGGAACAGTTTCAAGCCACCTCGAAAATCGGTCAATCATCGTTAGACAGTAAAGGTATCATGTTATTCTAGCGATGGGTCTTTGCCCGTTGAATACCATCGCATAAAACCATACGTATGTGCATCCTATCGCTGGAGAGGGGATGGATGCTTGGATGGGAAATACTATATGTGGCCGCGAAGACAGCGAAGCCTAAAGACAAGTCTCAAGTCCAAAGACGGTAGACATGACGAACTTATTATTAATGACGTAAGTGATGTAATATTATTATTAGATTACATTAGTATGTCGTGGAAAAATCGTGTCCATGAAGTGCTGAAATATTTGGGTTGCATTCCTAATTCGTTGCGCTAAATCGAGTCCGACTAGCAATATATGTTTCGATAATTCATATTTTCCCGCTGCGCATGTAACGCTCCCTATAGAATACAAGTGTAAGTGTTTTATGATGTGATCAAATTGAAAAGAGACGCTCGAAACGTCTTGCTTTCTTCTTGCTTAGAGAGAGAGAGAGAGAGAGAGAGAGAGCAGTATACGTGTTAGGTTATGAGCACGTTTGTTTACATTCCAATCAAAAAAACAACACACCGAAAATTTGTCGAAAGGAAACCTCAGACACCTCAAATAATCCTTCGGTTTTGATCTCACTCCAAAAATAATACTATTGTATATTTCATCGTTGGGGTTAGAGGCGTACAAAACACTTGTGACGGCATTGAAACTTTTGCTGACTCTACCATTGTCCGTGGCTTCGTGTGAGCGATCATTCAGTAAACTGAAATTGATAAAATCTTATCTCCGCACAACCATGAACCAAGACAGGCTGTCAAATTTAGCTATACTATCTATCGAAAATGAAGTAGCAGCATCACTCGACTACAATGATATAATTGCTGAAATTGCGGCAATCGAGGCCAGAAAAGTTATATTCTAAAAGTAATATTTTTTTGTCTTGCAAAAACGCGAATAATAATGTTTTTTTCTGTTGTAACTGACAAAAGAATCGATATGAAATACAACTCTTCAAACATATAAGCTTTTAATAATTAATAACCTATTTACACTTAAAATACTCCTAATGTTATTCGTACAGCAAATAGGGAGGGGGCGGAATTTTTCACTTTGCCCCGGGCGCCAGCAACCCTAGATCCGCCACTGGCCGTGATCCAGCAAAAAGTAAGCTTGCCCTTTGGCGACGCCTAGTTCATCATGGGCAAGACGTCGAGTGTCTTTCGTAGCTTTTGCAGTGGTTTGATGTTTATATGATGGTTTATATGATGTATTACACTGTGTCTTACACAATCCATTTTGTGTTTAATTGCGAAACAAGGTTGGTCAGAAACCAGGAAGCCGGTACAGGAAGCTGAAAGAATGTAAGTCAGTTGTATAAAATCGGTATTTGGCAATACAATATTGAATGTATGCGATGATAAGGATTTTTGGCTTAGGGCAACCTAGTTGATTTTATCGATAATCGTTTTAAATTAGAAAAGGGAGTGAAAAATAACTTATTATACCATATTATAATATGATCGTTGACTTTAATTCAATGATATGTAACCGCAGATCACATGAAGAATTGGTGTCAAGTTTAAAGTTATGCTGGGGATAATGCAGCTGCCAAGTACCACCACTGATACCAGAAGTATTAGTTTAAAGTTGTGAATTTTCATCCCGGTCGAACACTTGCGGGCTGCATTCCCACCCAGTCCGACTTTTCGGCGCAAGCAGCCTTTGTCGGTTGCCTGGCGCGCGAGTTTTCTGTATGAAAACAGGCAACGAGGAAATTTGTTCCCTTTTCAAAGAAGATTTCTGAGAAGGTTTAATTTGGGTTTTGGTTAAATTTTTTATTTTTGGGGTTTTGTGGGTGGTGGTTTTTTTTTTTTTTTTTTTTTTTTTTTTTTTTTGGTTTTTTGGAAGAAGTAGAAATTTTAACGTCTTGAAGGAAATGAGCGTCGGCAGCATGCGTTTCCTGGCGGCCAGTTTTGATGCAATTAACTTAGAATTTAATTTTTAGGTTTTAATAAGTTTTTAAATGTAATATTAATTGTGTATTAATATTTTTTGTATACTATTTATTTATTTTCAGCTTCAATTGAATTCTTTTTTCTTATCTCTTCAGTTTTAGTTAAATTTCCTTATATTTTTCAATTTTATTATAAGATAAAAATTTTATAGTTAAAAAAAAAAACAGTAGCAAAAGAAAAAAAATGTGTTTTTTCTTCATACAAATTTCCCTTGTCGCTTCGCGGTCGCTTTTTCTAAAGCAAAGCTGCTTACGGGGTGCTTCGTAGCTCTATCTTTTTCTGTCGCTGCGCGCGCGAGATTTGATGCATGTGCCGAATTTCCCGGCCACGCCAATGTAGTTTGGAATGATGCTTTTCCTATGTTGAGCGACTGCGGCGGTCGCTTCCGACGAGAACGCGCGCGCCATTTCCGACTGGGTATTCGTAATAATTTAACTTCTCTTTAAAGATGTTGAATGAATTCCGAAAGCACTGTTAAGGTTTGATCTCTTTCCCCTTGGATGCCTGTAAAATAGCGTCTAACCTCGCTATCGAGGGCGTAGCTACCGCCGTATCTGCGGTATCAGTTATACGGGTCCCCTCGGCCACGAAACCCCCAGCGTGCGTGTGGCGACTCCACTCAAGGAAGGCACCTGGCAATGGTATAGCCGATAACTCAAAATAATAACGGTCCAACAACTCTCTTCAATCTTCTACGACATTAGCTTGATTTATCTTAGCCTAAGATTCTTAGCGCAATAATCTTAGCATCAAAGCGAACGCCAGTCCGCTAGGTGGCGACACGTTGCGCGTGCAGACACTATATACAGCCGAAGAATAAACGTTTTCTGTGAGTCACTCATCCGAATGAGTTATCACTCATAAAAGATATTGTTTTCATTAAATCGACTTTATCCAAACATTAGCCAAAAGTAATTTTACTTGGGAGAAATTTGCGTAAATGTACAACCGTTTTGATTCACTAAATTGGAGATAGTGGAGTCTTTGGTGTCACCAGACAAAATATTTTTATATACACAGATTTTGCACCAAAATTCGGGTAGATTTTTTTTGTGAAGTTTTTCTCCGAAAAATGCCCCGTCCTCGTTTGCCTTATTTTTTCTTTTAAAATTTTGATTTTTTTTGGGTTGTTATTAAAATTTGAACAACATTTGTTTTACGATTTTTTTAAATTACTTAAGGTGACCTTAAAAATAACAATAAAAATAAACACTTTTAAATTAAATACTTTATTTTAAGTAACTTTACAACCACTGAAGCTAACTTCATATGATATATATCGTTAGAAAGGTTTTTAAAATATCTTTTTCACTTTCTTAAAGATTAAACGTCTAAATCTTAAGAAACAAGAAATATAATAAAAAATTCAAATAAAAAACCCCCCCCTTTCATATCTAGGAAAAGTCGCTCAAGATATAGTTCGATAAGTAGAGCAACCCATGGTGCTAGCTGTAAAGCTAGGGTGCATATTCATAGCATTACCGATACATAAATAACCAAACAATAAATAAAAAAAATGACTTAAAAAAAATCCCAAACATTCATTCTGATAGCGCTTTGCCTGGCGGCGACCGCACTCCGAAAAAACTGTCCCAAGCAATTTGCAGCTGTTAAAGTAATAGATAATGAATATCGATTACAAATTTTTAGCGATCGGCATTTTTTTCAATAGTCAAACGGTAACACTCGGAAAACGAGTTGATTTTTTTTGAACACGAAATATGTATATTTCAATATGAAAAAATGTATATTTTTTGTTGACAAAAATCCAGCTATAGGATATAGTCGACCGTCCCGGCCGTTCCGACTTATATACTGGCTGCAAAGAAAAGAAGAGTGTGTGCAAAGTTTAAAGACGATAGCTTTAAAACTGAGAAACGGACAGACGGACATGCTTATATCAACTCAAAAGGTGATCCTGATCAAGAATATATGTATATACTTTATAGGGTCGGAGATGTCTCCTTCACTGCGTTGCACACTTTTGAACAAAATTATAATAACCTCTGCATGGGTATAAAAATTTAGACAGTAAGATAGAAATACATTTTTTTTACTTTTTTTATGTAGCTTTACTAAAAAATCAATTACAAATATAATTTTAATAACAAATGTTGAAATCTTATTTACTTATCCTTAATTATATGTAAGTTTTTACTCCATGGATCAGCAACTAAAATCATTGTTGAAGAGATGGCGCAAAGGTATAAAATGTTTGTTTTTCTATTTATCATATATTTTCTACCCCCTGATAATTATATTAATTGTGACAAATATGCGACCAATATTACATTAGTAATATTACATTTAGTAATAGTAATTGTACATTTACAAATATCACAATATACGGACATCACTGTAGAATTGGTTTTCGGTTTGAAAGAAGTTTGTAGAAGTTTGAAAGAATGGTAAGAAATCAGTGAAATGGTAAAATAGAGTCTCTTATGAGCTCTCTCTACGCGCATAGAAATAACAAATTTGCACGACTAGGGGACGTTGGGCTTCGGATAGGTATAGGTGAAAATTTGTTTAATTTCCATGCGCAATCTATTTATCTCTCTCACATAAGCGTTCTAGCTAAGGGGGCTGAGGAGTTTTTGTTATATTAAAGGAAAGATGCCAAGACCAAATAAAGTTAAAAGAAAGCAGTGTGACCTAACAAAGGAAAAGGAGCGATAATACTTTTAGGGCCACACCTACAATTTTTCTGAAAATTCATACGGTGGCGGCAGTCGACCAGTTTCCGCCTTGCAGTCCGGTTCAAAGGCGGGATTCTCATGTTGGCCCTGGCGTTGCATTGCGTTGGCGGCCAGCTCTGCGTGATTGCGAGACCGGGAAATTTGGGAAGAATTGCGCATCCCATAGCAGAAGTAGATAACATAACCAATAACGATCCAGATAAGAAAACGAATCCATGTGTTCAAGTCCAGCTGGAACATCAGGTACAAGTTCGCAAAGACGCTCAAGCAGGGTACGAAAGGCACAAGCGGTACTTTGAAAGTAAGCTCGATGGTTGAAACTGGCTGCATTGCAATTACGACGCATATTCCGATTAAAACCGCTCCTACCACACTTAGGGATACAATTCCGCCGGTGGAGTCCATGTCGAACACCTTTTGAAATGAGCACCATACTAGGCAAAATATTGCAAAAATTACAATGCCAATTTTTGTGATAGCCGATGTCATCGAATTAGGTTCACGGTACGAGTTGCCATTAAAGAATTGTCGAAACACGTTTGGCGCTTTAACAGACACAACTTTGGTCATCTCTTCGTCCTGGTAGCGTAGGACCAGCACACAAATGGCTACAATGGTATAAGCGAGCAGTGTGCCAATGGACATCATGTCTACCAGTTGGTCTAAGTTGAATAGCAAGGCCATAATAGCTGCAGCAAGGAAACATAAAAATTTATTAGAATCACACCAGTGACCTGACAGAAACGATAAACTTACATGCAAATATGCCTGATACTACAGTTGCCAAAAGAGGTGTCTTCGTGTAGCTGTTCACAGACGAGAGTTTCTTGAACAGGATCCCGTCATTTCCCATAGCGTAAAGGATCCGGGGCAGGGGAAACATAGCTCCCAGTAAACTAGTGCAAAGCGCAAACACAGCACCAATAGTCACAATCCATTTGATCGTGTACCACTCAACGGAATCAAAGGCGTGGGGGAAGGGTGCATCCTTATCCTGCTCGTAATACGGCAACATCATGGTTAGAACCGTTGAAACACCAAAGTACGAAAGGAATATGATAATCAGCGAGACTACAATGGACAATGGAATGTTACGCTTTGGGTTAATGGCTTCCTCGCCGGTAGTGGCAATACAGTCGAAGCCTACAAAACCATAAAAGCATTTTGCTGCACCAGCCATAACTCCGGCGATGCCGAACGGCATAAATCCACCGGTACCGAAACCCTCGGGCACGTCCTTTTCCGAAATGCGCCAATTGTCTACATTAGCTGTGGACGAAAGTTTATATTATTTACAAGTACTTTAAACCAGAAAAGATCGTTAAGCTTACCATTCATGGCCCCGGCTACCAGCACAATGCAGATTGTGACTAAGTTGACGGTGGTAAAAATATTGTTCAAAAAGCTAGACTCCTTGGCGCCAAATGCCAGAATAGCCGCAAGCAGCAATACCATTCCAAACGAAAGAAAGTCCGGATAATCTCCAAGAAAATCAACGTCAATGTGCATCGACTCGTTCAATGCTTTCGACATGTCATTATTGATTAACGAATCAAAATAACCACTCAGACCGCGAGCCACAGAAGCCGTGCCAATAACGTATTCAAGGATAAGGTTCCATCCAATAGTAAAAGCCACGAATTCGCCGATGGTAACATAACTATATACATAAGCACTTCCTGCCTTGGGAACACGTGCCGCAAACTCAGCATAGCAGATACCCGCAAAAGCCGATGCAATGGCTGCGATCAGAAAAGATATGGTTACAGCAGGACCGGCGATGTTATAAGCCACTTGGCCGGCTAGGACATAAACACCCAATCCTAAGGTACTGCCCACTCCCAAGGCTGTCAGATCAAATAGATTGAGCACTCGGGCAAGCTGGGACTCCCCTTCGTTCACGTCGTCAGTCTTTCGACGAGTTAGTGCATTCCAGAGCTTGGCCATTACTAAGAAAAAACATAAAGACAGAATTGTTAATTATATGTCATTTTTTAATCATTAATTTATGCTTTTTGTCTTATCCAATCGATTAATGTGTTGTTACTTTGCTTTTATGTCACAAATAACAAATTTTTTGCAGATTTTTATACTCTTGCAGAGGGTATTATAATTTGGTCAAAAGTGTGCAACGTAGAGAAGGAGACATCTCCGACCCTATAAAGTATATATATTCTTGATTAGGATCACAGTCGATATAAGCATGTCCGTCTGTCCGTCCTTCCGTCCGTCCGTCTGTCTGTCTGTTTCTACGCAAACTAGTCTCTCAGTTTTAAAGCTTGCACATAGTATATATATTCTTGATCAGGATCACCTCCTGAGTCGTTATAAGAATGTCCGTATGTCCGTCTGTCTGTCTGTTTCTACGCAAACTAGTCTCTCAGTTTTAAAGCTATCGTCTTCAAACTTTGCACACACCCTTCTTTCCTTTGCAGGCAGTATATAAGTCGGAACGGTCTACCGGGATTGGTAGACTATATCCTATAGCTGCCATATAACTGATTTATCGGAAATGGCATAACATCGTTGTTGTTTAGATAATAACTTCGTTGTTTTTGAAGTTGTAACTTCGTTGTTTTTGAAGTTGCAACTTCGTTGTTTTTGAAGTTGTAACTTCGTTGTTTTTGAAGTTGTAACTTCGTTGTTTTTGAAGTTGTAACTTCGTTGTTTTTGAAGTTGGAAAAATGGTATTTTCTATGGATTCTACTTTGGGCAAACTAATCCGATCTGCCGGATATCATAAGGATCGGCCGACTATATACGATCCTATATATATCTAATAATATAGATGCGTGTCGCCAACTAGCGGACTGCCTCTCAACTGCAAGGGTATATCCACTTCGGCTCCGTCCGAAGTTATCTTTTCTTTCTTGTTTTTATATATCTTATACAGATAGATTCAAAACTTTTTGGAAAAAATTTAATTGATTGAAAAAATTGAATTCCGGGGATATCATAGGAAGGTGTTTATTCAGACATATAGGTACAAGGAAATGGCTAGATGATGCTGAATAAAAGCATACGAATAAATTATATATAAGTTATGAGGTCGAAAATGTCCATAAATAAAAAAAAACGAAGCTAAATGTTAACCGAAGTAAACATGTTGAGATATGTTAACGAGTTACCTATCATCAATTTAAAATACAAAACACATCTTAAGAAGGCAGTATATCGGTAAAAAATACTCAATATCATCTTTAATATTATATTACTCCGTAATTACAAGTAATTTGCTAAAGAAAGGTAAATTTGTTAAAAAAAAATAAAATATGAGCAAACATTCTTACACATCAAGTGCCTTTGTTATATTGGATTTCTTATGTAAATCTTTCAGGAAGTCTTACGCATGTATTTTCGAATTAATTTTGTAATATTATTTGAAAAAATAAAGATTAAAGTTACCCTCCCTTTGACAAGCAATGCACACGGTCGTCAAGCACACTTCCTTTATGCCGCTTCCACTATTTCGTTTCTTTTGCTAGTTAGAAGTTTTGTCTTAAAAAAAATTGATATTAAAAACCTTTCCATCGAAGTAACGCATGTTTAGATAGCTTTATCTGGAAAAAAAATGTCGGTAATCTGAACTATAGTCATCATTTCTTTTTTAATGTTTAATTTCTATTTTTCTAATTTTAAAAAGACTCGGAGGGGTGTAAAATTTATCACGGAAGTAAAATTTATCATGCAACTAATATGTTTCTAGATAATTTAAAACGGAATACCCTCGAAATAACTCATTGCAAAATACATGTATTTTCTGAATTTAAAAAATTTGCAATTCAATGGCGAATATCTTAATTAAAAGCGGAAAATTGACGAGTATTAGTAAGTACAAGTTGCTTAGGCTATCAAATAATTAATAGTCATTGTTTTTTGTATTTAAACTTTGAGGTATTGTGACTCGATGATTCTATTTTAAAAACATAATAGATCTGCTTAATATTGACTGATTGTACCCATCGGAATAAGTCATTGTAAATTACTTCCATTTGCACAACCTCTATTGGGCACTTTAAGTGTTAGATGAGCACGCGCCATGTTTTTATCTAATCACGAACGTTTATTAATGGAAAGGTTGATTAAAACTTAAAATCGCTGGAAATTGAAGTTGCCATTGGGAAGTGCTTGGAGGGTTCTAGGCTATTTAAACAGACAGATTAAAATTCAGCTTGCATTTATAGTAGTCAAATTACTGCAAGTACTCACACGCCCGGTACTTACATCTAAATATCCATTCCCCGCACCGCTACACAAAACATGTTTTTAATGCCATATCTATTAATCGAAGGTTGTCGGTTCAGCTATAAAAACAAGAGTGTATCCCCAAGTTCCAGCTCGATTTAAAACATTTATTCAAATTCGATGTTTATGCCTGGAATAAGCCGTTAAAACCATGCATAACTACAAATAAAACAAGAATACAAACGACAGTAGTGTCCCAAATATGCGCACAACACTTTATCTTTTCATAATTAATGCCAATTAGACCTACATACATATGTACATATATGTTTTAAAGATGCATTCTTCCTAAAAACACAAAGATTGCAGAGCTTTTTCCCAACTTAAAAATTGGTACTTTGGTAAAATATGGAAATAGAAGGAAATGGATTGGTCTGTTATAGACCAATCATATAACAGAGGACGATTCAATCTTTACAACAAATTGTCACGTTCTTGTTGAATGTACACTTTAATTTTTTATTTTGCCAAACGCTGACTATACCATCTTAAATTTACGTACTTTTCCCTTTTTCTTTTCAGAGTATCAAATTAACCGACGCACTGCTTTACTTTGGTCTCGCTCGAATAAAATGCTAACAAAAAACGCCGATCAAGTTACCGCGCGGGACGCACTCCAAAGTGCTTCTGATCACTGAGCGCTGGCGGCGGAACGGTTAAAGCTTTGGGTTTCGCTTTTGGCCCCTGATTTTTTTTACGCGACACTGCGGCAGATTGTTAATAACTTTTTCCCCACGAGTCCGAACCAGCCACTACATCTCATTGGCTTTCCGGTTCAATCCGATTCGTTTTGAGATTCGAATTAGTTTCCGAATGTTGTTCGGCGATCGAATTCAGACTTGAAGCCGAGTGTTGAACTCGGCCAACAACTCTGTCTTATATACATACATATGTATGTATACACATACAGCGTGTGATAGCGGGTGTTAACAGGTGCAATTGCCTAGTTGGCGCTCCGGCATCTGATGTCACTGCGATAACTTAATTGCGGCCATCGCTGGCGCTCGTGCCATTGACTAGCAATTAGTAAGAAATTTGTGGCATGTCTCATTGGAGCTTTTTCTAGAAACATTCCCTAGCCCTCACGTTTACCAGTCACGTCTGAACATCGAAAAATGTGCTCTGAGCGTTAGCCGTGAATTTAAGTGGCAAGCAGATCGTAAATGTAAACAATGCTGCAATTCGCGCTAACTTAAGGCCATTGAACGCGTGCGACAATGTGCTCATCCATACATAGGTCGTGGATAACTATCGACGCCTGCGGATTGCCCTTGACCCACTGGGCGGCACCCTTCGAACTCCGAAGATAGCAATTCGTTTGAGTATTCTCAAAACACTTGGCAGCTGCCTCAACCACTCACATCGTTTGCGCAGCTGAAGTAGTCAGAACCGAACACATTGACAAAATTGGCTTACTGAAACGCATTTTTCCGCACAGTTTTTTACTGTGCTTTTTTAATCTATACCAAACCGACGTATAACAACCTTATTGAGTTAAAAAACAAGAAAGGAAAGCTAATTTCGGACGGCGCCGAAGTTGATATACCCTGGCAGTTAAGTGACGCATATAGTTGGACGATTGTTATACAATTTTAAATCGTTACAGATCGGATAAGATTGCCCAAATTGGAACACATAGAAAGTCCCATCTTTCTAACTTAAAAAACAACAAAGTTATGCCATTTCCGATCAATCAGTTATTTGGCAGCTATAGGATATAGTCGACCGATCCCGGCCGTTCCGACTTATATATGTACATTGGAATGCCTGCAAAGGAAAAAAGGGTGTGTGCAAAGTTTCAAGTCGACAGCTTTAAAACTAAGAGACTCGTTTGCGTAAAAACAGACTGACGTGCTTATATCGACTCAGGAGGTGGTCTTGATTAAGAGTATATATTCTTTATTCCTTTACTGCGTTGTATTAACCAAAATTATAATACCCTCTGCAAGGGTATAATAAAATATTCCATTCCATTGAAAAATAACTTGCAATCTGCAGACCAAACATAGACGCGTTAAGACCGGCTTTAAAAGATAGACGGCCTCAAATTTAAAAAAAAAATCTTTCAATAAACCAAGACTCTGTTAATTATTTTGTTAAGTCTTACTGATTGTGTTCAATTTTAACATATAACGAATTAAAATCACAACTTCCTTTTTCAGTCATTGAAATTGAAACTCTTAGGCACCTGGTAAGTATAGACGTCACGACACAACTTTCCGTTTAATAGTGCTAGTTCCAAATTGTCTAATTGATCGCTAACTCGATTTGATTGTTTGCAAATATTTAAACTATCTATGGACCGGATAAATATTTTCACACCTCCTTACAGACGTCTTAACTCGTGACGTTAGTATAAGCGAATATGATTGGTATTTCACCTAATGAATAATATCGCTTTTACTATCAATTCCACAAAGGCCAACTCCCCGTTTCCATAATACTGGCAATGTGGTTGTGAAATGTCCAATCGATTTATGGGCCTAACATGTTCATATTTGCGCTTTAATTTATAACCTCTCAACTAGGGTCTAACGATTACGATTCCCATACGATTGTGTTTAGCCTTATAACTCGCCATAGTGACCAAATGCCAATGAAAAAAAAAATTCCCAAACATTTTATAATCCATGTGCCATTCTAACTGAGTTGTTCATTAAAAACCCCATATAAGCGTCCTTTCTTTTTAACATAATTATATTACCCACAATAAGGAAAAAGGTGGTAAATATTTTCTCAATTTTATTAGATATTTCCTTCGCTCAATGTGATGGAGGTATGTTTATAATGCTACATGCCCAGACGAGGCGTACAAATTAGTCAATCTTTATAATCCGCCCAAATGTTCTGAAGCGTATGATACTTTATCTCTATTCGAGTGCCAGACGTTGAAATACTAAACACTCGTGAATTTTTGGGATAGAAAAAAAGTCACGAAGAGGTACTCATGAGTTGGCTTAGTGCAAAGTCGGCCTGGGTAGGTAAAACCATATAATTTCATTCGCCTAATATCTGATGCAATTAAAGTAGGCCCTCATCCATTTGTCAAGACCTGAGATAAGAGATAGCTGCACTCCAAGACTGAAATAAGCAATTCCCATGCTGTGTTTCAGCCTGATGGCAGCGACTCGTGAGTTTAACTGATAACAGAAACAGAGAAATTTCACACAAATTTGCGCTTCATTATCTTTAACATGCGGCTTTATCTAGGTAGTCTATATCAATTGTTATATTTAAGTTGACACAAAATTAGAAAGCTAAAAGAATTCTATTAAAAAAAAAAAGAGGAAATATTTATCAATACTAAAATTTATCAATACAGGCTGTCGGCCTGAGTTATTATTGAAGTGGTAATAACTCAGGCCGACACCAATAATTCTCCACTCATAATTTCACTTTCTCCATAACCGTTAAGCTCCCCTAAACCAACCCCAGGACAAACGCAGGTTTCACCATCCATAGTTTCATTCCATCCAAGGTTAACCTTAAAGAAATTGATAAAATTTTAGCATGTATTGAATTATGTAGGCCGTGGAAGTGCGATGACCGCATCATAAGATTTCAATGTTGAAAGGTACATTGAAAAATCATTCATAGAAAAGGTTTTAAGGACAAATCAAAAAGCAGAAAAAAAACGAAAGGAAAGCTAACTTTTGGCGGAGCCGAAGTTGATATACCCTTGCAGTTGAGTGCATCCTTATGAAATTTGGCAGATCGGATTAGTTTGCCCAAAGTAGAATCCATAGAAAATCCCATTCTTCTAACTTCAAAAACAACGAAGTTATGGCGTTCCCGATTAATCAGTTATATGGCAGCTATAGAATATATTCGGCTATATATGTATATTCGAAAATTTGGCATGTGGAATTATTTTACCCAAGGTGGAACCCATACAAAGTCCCATCCTTCTAACTTAAAAAACAATGAAGCTATGGCAGCTATAAGATACCTAGAAGGATGAGACTTTGTATGGACTCCAGTTTGGGTAAAATATTTCGACATGCAAATTTTCGAATATACATATATAGCCGAATATATTCTATAGCTGCCATATAACTGATTAGTGCGTAGCCACCAAGCGGACGGCCACTCAACTGCAAGGGTATATCAACTTCGGCTTCGCCCGAAGTTAGCTTTCCTTTCCTGTTTTATTATACTTTAAGAAACTCTAAATTCGTATAGATCATCCTTTTAAAACACAAAAAAAATTCACAGTGCCTTTTAGGAATAAAAATACGTAACTCCGGATGTGGTCCACTGTTCCTTATTCAATAGATGGCGAAGCGCATGCTCTAGCTTGTAGCTGTCGCGTAAAGACACTACATATATCCGTAGAATTTAAAATTTTCGCTGTCATGTAACTGATTGATCGGAAATGGCATAACTTCGTTGTTTTTGAAGTTAGAAGAATGGGATTTTCTATGGATTCTACTTTGGGCAAACTAATCCGATCTGCCAAAAGTCATAAGGATCGGCCGACTATAAACGATCCGATATATATCTAATAATATAAGATGCATGTCGCCACCTAGCGGACTGCCATTCAACTGCAAGGGTATATCAACCTCGGCTCCGCCCTAAGTTAGCTTTCCTTATTCCTAATTCCTGTTATTCCTAAAAGGCACTGTGAATCTCTTTTGTCTTTTAAAAGGATGATCTATACGCATTTAGAGTTTCTTAAAGATCGATTGATCTGAATGATTGATATACCAAATAAAAGGTATTGTTTTCATTAGAGGGATTTTATCCAAACATTTCCCAAAAGTGGTTTTGCTTGGGAGAAATTTGGGTTAATGTAAAACACTTTTGATATCAGATGTTTTGGGCGTGGCATGCGAATTTGCTTCCGTTATTTTACCTCGTCAAGAGGTTTTTTTATTTAATTAAATTGTTAAAAGGGTTTAACACTTATTTAAATGTCACAATTCTATCATCTAATATACAGTAATAAATTAGAAAGCTTAGCATGATTTGATCAAAATCAACATAAATTATATTTCGAAACAAAAAAGATTAACGGATTATCAAAGATTGTTGTTTAAAATTAAATTTCAGGGACAATATCCAATCACTTCGAGTCGTGATCAGATTGATTTATCAATATCAGGTACTAATCAGGTACTGCTATCAGCTTAGTAACTAAACACGTCTTAGATTACTGCTGAACTAACTAAAGGAACAATACAACATTGGAAAAACAAAACGAAAAAAATCCAATTAAAAATATGTATTAAAATTACATATATAATTAAATTACTTTTACATGACTGTTTTAAAAATGTTGTTTTTTATGTTTTTTTACATTTACTTTTCGATTTTTTTTTTGAGTATAGATAGTATGGATTATGATATGGATTAATAACAAATAACCTTCTCCGGACAACCAATTCACAAGGTCGGCCAACATCTAAAATATAAGTAGCGTTACAAAAGTAATTAAAAAGAAAATAGCAAGACTTCGGTGTATATATAGAGATAAATACAATAAAAATACGATAAAGGTAATTAATTTCATATTTACAGTAACTTAACAGTTTCAAGTATGTGTCAAAATTGCATTCAACAACTCCCCTTACCTATGTACCTTAGCTTCGCAGCTATCACCAATTCGGTGGCCCTAATTTTCGGACTATATCTTGAGTAAAAGTTGGATCTTCTTAAGGGCTTCCTCTAAAAGTAAATTAAATAAAATCGTTAGATCCAATTAAAACAAAAAATATTTTTTTGTTAAGAAAAAGTTTTCGTTCCGTGTTTTATTTATTGCGATTTAAACGTTTGGTCTTAATGACGAAGTGTTACATGTTTAGATAGCTTCATTAGTAAAGTTTTTTTAAGTTTTATAGCAAGTTCTCGTGACTACAAGCGTATATTGAAGTCGTATATGTAACAGCGAAAAAGAATAACATCCGACACCAAAATTCTTGACCAAAATACGTCTGACGGAAATCTCAGAGACTATAAGAGATAAAGTTTTTTTTCCTATTATGCCAACTTAGACTATTTATATATTGCCTAAACCTTCTAAACCTTCTTATTTAATTCGGTAGTAAGAGGCGTTTCGTTATAAAAGCAACTCAAAATATAGCCAGTAAATTGGAACAAAACAATTTAAATTGAATTTAAATATAAGGTTTTTACAATAAAAACACTTCTTACGAAAAAAATCACATGTCTCTCTAAAAACAAAAATTAATAAACATCTCGTCGTTTTAATTTTATTGCTAACGGTACTACAGATTGGAAGCTGATAAGAATTTAGCTGATTTAATTTGTAAATATAAGAGAAAAATGTTTTATTCTCAAAACTATCTTTACATTAATATCAATTATGGTGACAAAAAATGCCAAATATTTAAAAAAAAAACATGAAAGGAAATCTAACTTCGGACGGAGCCGAAGTTGATATACTCTTGCAGTTGAGTGGCGTCCGTTAGGTGGCGTGCACGCCATCTTATATTATTAGATATATTTCGGATCGTATATAGTCAGCCGATCCTTATGAAACTTGGCAGATCGGATAACTTTGCCCATAGAAAACCCCATTCTTCTAACTTCAAAAACAACGAAATTATGGCATTCCCGATCAATCAGTTATATGGCAGCTATAGGATATAGTCGGCCGATCCTTATGAAATTTGTCACGTCGAATTATTTTACTGAAAGTGGAATCCATACAAAGTCCCATCCTTCTAACATACAGGACAGCTATAGGATATAGTCGGCCGATCTCGGCCGTTCCGACTTATATACTGCCTGCAATGGAAAGAAGGGTGTGTGCAAAGTCTGAAGACGATAGCTTTAAAACTGCGAGTCTAGTTTGCGTAGAAACAGACGGACATGCTTATATCAACTCAGGAGTGATCCTGATCAAGAATATACATATGTACTTTATAGGGTCGGAGATGTCCCCTTCCCTGCGATGCACTCTTTTGACCAAAATTATAATACTCTCTGCAAAGGTATATTTACACATTTAACCTTGCAGAGGTGCAGGATCATCTCCTGAGTCAATATAAGCATGTCCGTCTGTCTGTCTCAGTTTTAAGGGTATCGACTTGAAACTTTGCACACATTCTTATTTTCTTCAGTAATTTAACAAATATTAAATATAAACATACACAAATTTTTTCTGAATTTCCAAAATTTATACAAATTTCCCCCAAGCCAAACTACTTTTGGATAATGTTTGGATAAAATCCCTCTAATGAGAATAATACCTTTCATTTGGTATGTCACTCATTCAAATTGAACGCACACGATTTTTAATTCTTCGGCTATATATAGAGTCTTCACGCCCTAGCTGCAAGCTGAGGCATGCTTATCGCCATTTTTAGATAATCCTGATGAATGGTCAAACCACAGGCAATATCACGGGAACTTTAAATAAACATACCCGCAACAACCGCAGAAATTCAGGTTAATTTTACAATATTCATTCGGAATCATTCTGTAAATTTAAAAAAGATCGGGTATCCGTAAATATTTGTTTTAAACCTTTCGTCGCCAAAATTAATATCAGATATTTTGGGTGTGGTATGTAAATCGATATTTTTCCTCTTGAAGATGCTTTGTTATTCCAAAATTGTAAAGGTCGAAACGTTTCCTTCATAGTTTGAAGGACACTTTTGACTAAAATTACAATGACCCTGCAAGGTATGATGATAATGTCATAAGGCATTCCTTTCTTTCAGTCAATTAAGCGAGAATACTCTACGTCTAATTCTAATTTATCTTCTAGATCGGCGTTTTAGTGACAACGATATCCCCCAAGAGTAGGAAATAATTAATCTCTCCATAATCAAGGCATCAAATTTGATCGGATATTATTTGTTGTAATTTTTTGGTAATTTGGAATTACTTTACGTAAAATAATACACATTCGAATTTCCGGTAATTTCAAAAATAAAAAAAATTGAGAATACCACTACCACCCCTTAACACCGTTCTGATTTATTAAGCGAAACGGTCATCTAATTAACCGCAATTAGGAAAATTATCAAAAACATTAATTTTAAAGTACTAATAGAATAAATTAAGGGCAACACTTTCTTTCCGAGTTTTTCATTTACACATTAAATTATTCCTTATTGAAAAAAAAACCAGAGAAAGGATATATATATATATATATTTGTATTAATTTTTACATTTTAATTTATTTTTATATTCAGCAAAAGTATCATCAAAATGTAAATTAAAAATTTTAAATTACTTGCAAAAGTTGTAAACGCGCATTCAGTTGACATAGAACACCAAAAATAATGTGTAAATGGAGGTAAAGAAAAATTAAATTAAAAAACAAGAAAGGAAAGCTAACTTCGGGCGAAGCCGAAGTTGATATACCCTAGCAGTTGAGTGGCAATCCGCTAGGTGGCGACACGCATCTTATATTATTAGATATATATCGGGTCGTATATAGTCGGCCGATCCTTATGAAATTTGGCAGATCGGATTACTTTGCCCAAAGAAGAATCCAAAGAAAATCCCATTCTTCTAACTTCAAAACCAACGAAGTTATGGCATTTCTAATCAATCAGTTATATGGCAGCTATAGGATATAGTCGGCCGATCCTTACAAAATTTGGCATGTCGAATTGATTTGCCCAAAGTAGAACTCATTGAAAGTCGAAAGTCGATGAAAGTTTGAAGACGATTTGCTTTAAAACTGAGAGACTAATTTGCGTAGAAACAGACAGACAGACGGACATGCTTATATCGACTCAGGAAGTGATCCTGATCAAGAATATATATACTTTATAGGGTGGGAGATGTCCCCTTCACTGCGTTGCACTTTTATGACCAAAATTATAATACCCTCTGCAAGGGTATAATAAACTTGCCAAAATGAGGACGGTGATAACTTTTAAAAACCGGTTTTTACCTTTGTGTATTAACTCATACACATAAATAAACATTTATGTGCATGTACGTTTGAAATTTTTGCTTTATAAATTAATTCTGTACATATATATGTGTTTCTTTTTATATATATACATGTAAAAGATGTAAATCACACATGTGTAGTTTTTAATGTGTTTTGCACATACATAAAAAAAAGTCGAGAGGTAAACGATGTTAAAATAAAATTAATAATTAATTTCACTCGAACCCAACGCGCACAAAGAACCTGTGCGAGGTGAACCAGCGATGAGAACACAACTAATGTTAAAGTGCCTCGATAACATCATAGAAGTGGAAATAGATCAGACGAAACTAAAAGCTTATTATAGCTAACGGTGCTTTCTTCTTGAAACTACCGGGATTTGTTCTAACATATGCTTTAGGTTTAACAAGAAAACCGTATGTCGTAAGGAAAAAAATCGCTAGTATCTTATTTATTATCTACAATGAAACGGAATTTTGAACTTCAAAAAGGAAGGCCGGATATCCGATACTCTTCTGTGCCACCCACACCATTTATCTCTGTGAATTTTTTTTGTATTTGACTAACCTTTCAACGATTTGGCTGAACTTTATTTTCTCAGCATAAATTGGTGTTTCTTTCCTAAACTGGGCATTCTGAATAAGCCATTTTTGCAGAGGGACGAGGCGTGACAAAAAATTGTAACAAAATTGGCCTCTATATCATAAGATAAATAGAGGTATAACCTCTATTTTTTTTAGTCTCTGAGATCCACGCGTTCATACAGACCGACAAGAGTTGGATAGTTAGACAGACAGATATGGTATCTACCATATCTCACTCTCTGGACTCTATATACACACTACCAATGATGCTGACAAAGAATATACATAGGTTTAGGATAGTATATCCTTGTAGTCTACGAGTTAAGGACATTTAAAGAATCTATAACAAATCAAATCATTTTCAAAAATTTGGCCCTACCTGAACCATATAGTATTTTTTAACGTGCTCTGCCAGTGCGTTGGTCATCGTAAAATATTCGTCTTCTCGACGTAGCGCTAATTCGGGAAGCTTGGCTTTGTTTTTTGAAATTGGTCCCATAAATGGAAGGGCTGTGGGAGTCGCTCTTCGTAGTGATCCGCTCGCTGAGATCAGCTTGAGGTTGATGTGCGGGATTCCGGTTTCTGGTGCCGGCTATTGAGGCCGGGTAATTAGGTCTTTGCATCAGGTGCCAACATTTTTTTCCTAAAATTTTCAGAAATATCCCCGTCCCCCATGTATGATTTATAATTTTAAAAACTAATTATGAGGAGTGCATTTAATACATTTGTTTTTAAACTTGCACTCAAATTCGAATGCAAAAACGTGATATCTCCGTAAATCAGCTTCAAATCTCTGGCGTGATTTTGCCTACTTTAAACAATGGAAGTGATATTACTATTGATTTAAAGAAAATTAACTTAACGAATTAAGACCGGGGATTGCATTATTATTTTATCGCAGTTTTATGACGAATAAAGTTTAACCAATCCATAGCCGTTTGCATAATAAAAATTGGTGTCTAGTTTGAACAATTGTTTAATATATTTGGCTACAATTTTGAAAAAAATTGAGGATGTTTAGGAATAGCTTTTGTTTTAAAATTTTTTTTATTCCTTAACTTAAAGTTAAAAAAAAACTTTGTAAATTAAATTCAAAGCTTATATTTATATAAAGGATAGGATATGTCTTTACTGCGTTCTACACGTCGCGTAAAGTAAGTTTTCCAGGTTGATGATAATATATTTTGCATTCCAAATGAATATAAATTAAAATGTAAGTATGCATATATAAAAAAAAAATTTCACCCTTATATACATATTATATATATATTTTTTATATGTTTTCTTTTAGCTTACCGAGGTAAAAAATAATAGATAGCTATAAAAAAAAGCTAACTTAGAATAGAGCCGAAGTTTATATACCCTTGTGATTAGGATATAGTGGGCCGACCTTCATCTAAGGGGACTTTTCGAATATATAGTTTCGATTAAGGGGACCCCCATAAAAATTCCAAAGGGATTACTAGGAACTAGGATTATTAATTTCGCACCAAATTAAACAAAATTGGCTGACCTCTAAAATTTTAGTTGCCTTAAGTTAATTTCCTAAAACAAAATTTGAAAAAAGTCCCAAACTGTTATCTTCCAAAATACCAACGTTGTATTATTTTCGATCGGTCTAGATAAGTTTTATGGCAGCTATTGGATAAGTTTGCTCCAAATGGAATCTGACCCAATCCCAATCACAAGTCCCAATCTTCTATCTTAAAAAACATTAAAGTTACGTCATTTCCGATCAAGCAGTTATATGGGAGCTATAGGAAGTAGTAGACCGATCCCGGACTTTTCGCCATACATATATACTGCGTAAAAAGGCAAGGAATTTGTGCAAAGAAGTCGATATATATCGACGCAGGAGGTGATCCTGATCAAGAATATATATACATACTTAATAGTGCCAGATATGTGTTCTTCACAGCGTTGCACACTTTTGAACAAAATTGTCACCAAAAAAACCTTTGGTGTACCCTGCAAGTGTGTAAAAAGTGAATGCCGGAAGAGATCTAGCGTTTTTTCAAGGTTTGTTTAAAATATTCGATACAAATACAATTGACTAATTCAAGGTTTTTGTGGAAACGTTAATGTGACTTTCTAGCTAGGCAGTACTTGCATTTAGAGTATACCATTGCAATACTAACACAACGGTTGGTGGGGGGTTGGAGTGGAGTTGGGGGGTTCAATGATCGGGGTTCAAACTGATTATTGCGAGAGAAATAAATTATTTAAAAATTTTAAAACAAAAATGATCAATTCCAATTTGTAGATAAAGTGGTTTAAAACTGAGACTAGTTCACGTAGAATCAGACCGACGGAGAGATTAACATGTTTATATCGACTCCGGATAATGATCCGTGCGCATTGCTTGTTATACCCTTGCAGAGGGTATTTTAGCTCAAAAGTGTGCAACGCAGTAAAGGAGACATCTCCGACCCTATTAAGTACATATATTCTTGATCAGGATCACCTCCTGAGTCGATTTGAGCATGTCTGTCTGTCCGTCTGACCATCTGTCTGTTTCTACGCAAACTAGTCTCTCAGTTTTCAAGCTGAGCAAACATCCTTCTTGTCTTTGCATGCCGAGATCGGTCGACTATATCCTATATCTGCCATATAACTGATTGATCGGAAATGCCATAACTTCGTTGTTTTTTAAGTTAGAATGGTGAGACTTTCTATGGATTCCAATTTGTGCAAAATAGTTTGATATGCAAAATTTCATAAGGATAATAATATAAGTTCTATAATATATATAATCTAATAATATAAGCTGTAACCTAATTGCAAGGGTATATCAACTTCGGCTCCGCCCGAAGTTAGCTTTCCTTTCTTGTTTTAGTTATGCTTCAGTAATTGGTGGTCTTTTGTCGGTATGGAGCTGAAAAATTTGTGTTAGTTACAAAGTCTAGTTACAATATTTACAATAATGATTTCCGTTTTTTATGTATTAATCGTACAAATTAATAAAAAAATTTTATTAATTTTAAACCCTATAAATTCTGTTCTCTGAAAAAAGGCTTAACTACAGCTACCTTAAGTTATTTATTTTAACGCAGTAGTTTTAAAAATGTTGTGAAAATTTTGAAGATTCCTAACGCGGATCCTTAGATAGAGGCTTTGTAGTCTGCTGATACACTAAGCCATCCACTCCGGGAATAGTGTTGCAACCAACACACGCGTGTAGGGTTTCATGTATGAATGCATCGCAGTCAATGCAAAAGAACTGCTGGCAAAATCCGCATTTAAAGATACTTGTGTCAGCGACAAAGGTAAGAACCTTGGCACAAGCGTAGCATTCCTTCACACCGCCATTGTAGTCCGAAGAAACTGTCGGCATCGAATCAAAAGTCACCTCTTCGAAGTTTGGAACAGGAAACAGGTGATGATAGGAACGTGCAAGATGAGGCGCAGACACAAGGGTAAGACCACAGGACTGGCACTCAACAGGAAGTTCGCAGTATTTGCTGTTGCATTGAGGGCAATGGTGACCGGTGGTGCATAGTACACTGGGATCCTCCAGGTTCTCAATGTGACACATGCACATGGACAATGGCGCGTCCTTACCCTCTACCTCGTTCTTGGTATGGGGAAAGCCCATGCGAATGAGGGAGTTGTGCTGAGTCTTTGCCGCGGGCGGCGGGTCCACTTGCGACATAAGCTGATCGCGGAAGTGAGCGTCGTCTAGAACCGCACCAAAAGATCCTAGAGTCTGTTGAGTTAGATAGCGAGCAACGTGAATTTCGGCGGATAACGATATGACAGAGCATCGAATCCCTTCTTTTTTCAGTTCGTCTATGGTAAAGTTGATGTCGACCGGGTCGCAGGTCGTAAGTGAGCCCATTATGACGACAATCTCGCGAGACGCATGCGAAGGTACCACTTTAAGAGTCTTTAGAGCCAGATCTAAGCCATTTTGAAGGGATGGCTCGCTGGTCAGGGACACGTTTACCAAGCTGCACAGATAAAACTTTAAACCGTTAATAAACGAATGTATCACAAGTAATTTACTTTACACACCTTTCTAGCGCCTTTAGATGGACTCGCGATGTCCCCGTCAGTTCGGTCACCTTCTCGGCTCTTTTTGCCTTAAGGGCAATAATACCCATCTGACTAATAGGGTTCTGGTCAAAGAACTCCTCGATGAACTGCTCCAACAGCTTGATGGTGCACCGAAGTCTAGTGGGCTTCAAATCCGGTACACTCATCGACTCGGAGCAATCCACTATGACGTAAAGGTGTCGCATCATTCCAAGCCTGTTTTGCTTCGTTTTCTGTGCCAACCTCTGACGTTTAGCCTTCTGAATGATTTCGGCAATGGCCCCGTCCAGTAAACCATCCTCGTCGTCTTTGATAGCTTCCCTGAAGATTTAACAGTAGAATGTCTTTCTGCCAAAAAGGGATGATCCCCATAAAGCCTCACCATGTTTTTTCGTATCCGGTCTCCCAGCGATACTCTTTCTGGTCTTCATTTTCATCATCGGCCATTCTTGAAATTAATAAAAGGTGATTTCTGTGCCTGCAGGCCGGCGGGGATTGAACAGTGTTGTAAATATATTTTTTTACATTTTCGTTGACCAACATTGAAATTGTACCCTTCAACACTGTAAGAATTACAGCTGATTTTAAAATACTCACATCGAAAAAATACCATCAATTTCGCGTTGCCGCTACTACTCGCTACGATTAATGTTTTTCATGTTACCATTTCTAATCGATAATAGAAATGCTCTCAATCGGTAATAGGATTTTAAACTTTGTATTAAAAATAAAATTAAAAATATTTATTTAAATATTCTTTTATTTTTTTTTATTCCATATTATTTGTCATGTAAATTAACTATTCTTTCCTGCCAAGTGTTTTTTAAATTTGATCCGGCACGACGAAAATAGGACAAACGTTGCCATACCGTATAAAAAAATCCCACCACGCACCCTGATTGGGTATTGAAGTGCACTGTGACACGGGCGAACTTGAAATGGCGCTACACGCGTTTTTTGGGCATTAAAACTATATAGCAAATTTTGTATAAACAAAGAAACGCGTTATTCAACACACGTCAATATATGGGTGAAGTGCACCTATAAATGAAGGGATTACTAGGGTCGCTGTAGCCGAGTCGGAAACATCGTTCAGCTTTGACATTCAGAGTTAGCGCCTACAATTTACATTCGCTGAAAAATTTGAACTAGTTATACTAAAGGTTTAGTTCAACTATTATTGTGTTTATTTTTTTTGTAAAAGTTAGCTTATGAAGGTAAGTTTAAAATAAAAAAAAGTGGTATTTTTTTTAAAATAAATTATAGCATCGTCTAGAAGAAACTTTTATCGTGTTGCCATAAATTTGCTAAACTGTGAACATCAGATTTAAATCTGTACATATTTGTAAACATGAACATTTGTGTGGTACGGTAAATTCTACCGCTGTCTAAATAGATTGTGAATGGCAAACACTATTTTTGTACAAAACTTATGCCAAGGCTCCTTTCAATTTCATTACTGTTAAACACGTTACTAGTCTCTCTGTATTATTGCTGGTTTAGGTCCCAAAGAGCCGCTGCATCCCCATCCTTTTTATTGCAGATGTGTAAAAACACACCATGGGGGAACGCACGGTGCACTACTGGCGTTGCCACCTGGCACAAGTGTGCAAAAACACACCACGGCACTGTACTTTTTTCGTCTGTTAGTTGATATTTAAAGAAAGCCATAATAAACATTCATAAACGTTACGTTGGTTTGATATACATATTTAATTGCGGTCCTCAGAAGCCAGCGAGCTGGGCCCGTGTATAATGTTGGCACAGGAGATCGCACCGACTGAAATTGGGAAACACGCAAATATTATCAAGGGTAAGAGGCAAAAAATAATTTTTTTATGATTTAAAATACTGAAAACTTCAATCAACATTTTTAATGTATAGCTGCACAGGAAGAACTTGCAAACATGGATGTGCTTGTGTGCGGTCGATGTTTGAGAGCCTACAATTTTGTGGAAGAGTTTCAGTCCCACAAGGAGGATGCATGTGAGAAGGAGAACGCCAACTTGAAAGAGTCGTTGGATACCAAACCAACCATCTGGGCGTTTACTTTGTGGAAAGCCACCCAATTGCATACAAGGAAAGATGCTTATTCAGGGAACTCATGGGCTCTTTACCAACACTGGGTTAAATTGGAGGACAGTGTCAGGGAGCCGTGGATCGTAGCTGGAAAAACTATACAGTCCTTCGGCAAGATTGCTCATGGGCAGCTTCAGGATATGCCCGTGCGTATAACGAAGACCGTTGTGAATCCAAATAATAATACCTCCAACAACAATATTGCCAACATTTCGCCAACTAGAAGTAACAAGTGTAGTAGATAAAGTAATTCAATAAACTAAAAAAGTATGTTTCCAGAATCCCCGGCCGGGAAGCTGCCAACCATATCAAACCAGTTGAAGGACACTGAGAATGAGCGACCGAAGTCTAAGCCGGGCACTCCAACGCCGTCTGTGCCCTCTAGTGGAGCAGTCAAACCAAATAACCGTATTGCCATTCGAATTGATTCGAAAACAGAACAGCGTACAGAAGAGCCTGTTGAAAAAATTGTGGCTAAACGCTTTAACCCACGACGGAAGACCCACGAGTATTTAGTTAAATGGGTAGATCGTTCGCATCATGAAAACACTTGGGAGGTCATGGCCAACCTTGAACGAGTTCCGTATTTTCTACAGATGTTTGAAAAACAACTTGCGAGGCAAAAGCTGACCAGGGAGAAAGGTCTCGATGCTATTAAGCGTATGCAATCACCAGTTTCTTCCTCAAAATCTGATTCTGTCGCTCCTCTAAGCCCGGTGCCGGCACAATCACAAATATCGCCAACTTCTAGACCTTCCCGCACTTCAAAAACCAAGGCAATGGATTCATTTAAGCAATGGGTCAATGAAAAGGGTGGAGGGGACGGTTCATCATCGCCCTCTTCAGCCAACGAAGACGAATCGGCAACAGAGCAAGAATGGACTTCAATGGGACCCATTAAGCGAAAATTAGATCGCACGGACTCCAGCTTGGAAGAAAGTGGCCTCAACGATTCGATGGACTTGGAGGATTTGGAAGAAGATTTGCCATCGCATACCGTCAAGCGACTAAAAAACGGTGGTAGCTCCGTGCAGCTGAATAAGCCACGTGTTCAGCTCACGGACAAGCTGCAGACTAAGGTCAACGGAAACTCCCATTTATCACATCAAAAGATGGGCGAAATAATATATACAGAGGACAGCACCAGCTCGGGAATGTTCCGCAAGCCTGAAATGCCAAATACTCTTCACCTGGTACATATTTTTTTTCAGTTATGTATGTAATACTAATATTGACTGTTGTAACATTTTCTAGAAAAAAGAAAAGACTGAGTCTCCAGTTCGCTACCTTTCGCGCTCCGAAGTGGCCACCAATTCGAGAGGTGTTTTTCGCGTGGATAGTTCTGAAGCTCTCTTAAACGCTTCCCCAGCTGCTATACAGCCTCAAAAAAACAGCACAGCAAGCGGAGGAATTGCTAAACGACTGCCCATTGCTAGGCCAGCCCATTCTGGCACCAACTCGCCCATTACTGTTGGCCAACGTCAACAGGTTTTACGCACTCCGAGCTCTACTGCGACAGTCCAGCGAAGATCAGCAGTTAGTGTTAATCCAAATGTGCGCTTGAACCAACAGCAAACTCCGGCCCGAGCTCACCCAGGCGGGCGCGTCTTGGCTCGTGCTGGAGCAGGAACACTTCAGCAACGACAACCGACAACTGCTAAAGCAGTGACTCCTGAGCAAAAGATTTTACAGTTATCTAAGTCTGGCGATCTAAAGGTAACTCGGAAAGTCGTAACCAGAGAAGAATTGATCGCGCAACGTGCTGCACAAGCCCGTCAGCGGCAGCAGCAATCTCAGAGTCAGATACAAAAGCTGAATTCAGGCCGGCAGCGAATTGCTTCTAAGCCACAAAGTCAACCTACGCCCGTGCCAATGGATATGGAAGAGGAAGTACAGCACCAAGCTCAGCTGTGTCCTATTACGGGGAAACTTATTGGTCAAGAGGAGACACAGTTGCAAATGGAACAGGAACAGCAACAAGAGCAGCAGCGTGAGCAACTAGAAGCTGCGGCCCAGGCCCTTTTGAGTGGTGAACAACAGGTTCTTACTAACGAAGACGGATCTGCGTTGCTTGTTCGAGGCGAGGACGGAACAGTTTATCAGGTGGCGGGCAAAAATGCAGAGGGACAGACCATTTTGGTCACTCAGGGACCCGACGGTGAACAACAATTTGCATACGTCGCATCTGCTGAAGGAGAAGATCAGGATGTCCTCTCCTTGGATCATGCTGTGGCCGAGGCCGTCCACGCAAGTGAACAGGAGGATACACAAAATGCCGTTGCTGCAACGGCTGACGGGGAGCAAATTCTCGTGTCCATGACTGAAGAAGAATTGGCGCAACATCAGGCAGCAGTGCTTCAACAGGCGGAGGCTGCAACAACTGGAACAGGAACGCCGGCTACAGCTCAAATACATATAACTACTTCTGACAGCGACGGGACAGAAGCCCAGATACCGGCGGAAGTTGTTCAAGCTGATTTGCCCTCCCCTGGTTAGTTAAATCGATAATTCAACAATTTGAATCATAAATTAACGTTCATATTTTTTTAGGAGGTACACGCCGCGTCGTCTTGCTACTTCAGGATGGAACTTTTATGATGACAGAGATGCATGAAGATCAGTTCAAGACACTGAATATCCCGACGTAGGAACTTGGTAATGGTCTCCACATAAAGATGTATAAATTGGTCAACTTCCCACCTCCCGTTCGTGTAGTCGCTATCATTCCCACATTGCTGGCCATCATGTCATTTATTTTATTTGTGTTAAATTCAGATCATCTCGACCAGAAAGACATTGCGGAAAACCTAAATGTAACATTAGCCAACGTAGGAAGTATCGATGGAGTTTGGTGCCAATGATGGCGAATGGTCCTGATGATTGGTCCATGTTGACCAATAAATTTGGCGAACAATAAATTCACATTATTGAATGAGAAGACTTTTTAAGGGTGTATAGCGAATTTTCGTTTGCAAAATAATTTAACAAACAGGTTCGAAAATTGGTAACTTACCTAAGAAAACGTAGGCATTCTTATAGGGAAATACAGTTTGAGCATTTTTTTAAAGAAACATTAAATAAGGAACGAATAAACATAGCTGTAACAAATTTAATCAATATTAATTGTAAATTATTAAAGTATTTTAACTAGATACATCTATATATAAATAATTCATTTACATATATCATAAAAGAACTAAAAAGGTTTTTAGCGGAAAAATTACGAATACAACAGGACTTGAGACGAAATATGGACATTCATAATGGGAAAGTGTAAAAAAAAAATATTTTGAAGTTTTATTTAGAACTTCATTGTCCAATCAACTCCTGATCAACTATTCATTTATACCTAATTTTAATTAAATGGTAACTTTTTTTTGTGTAATTTGAATAGTTTTACCTTCTTAAAAGAGTAAAATCCCATGAAAACAATAAAAATTAAATAAATGTGTAAAAGACTAAAAAATGTAGTTAAAATTTTCCAAAGCTGTTGTTTGGCTAAACGCTTTTATACCCGGTACTCTAAAGAGTATATTATATTTGTGTCAATGGGTGTAACGGAGAAGGAATATAAGGAATAAATCCGACCCCATAAAGTATGTATATTTTTGATCAGCCTAGTCGACGATATAGCCATGTTCGTCGGTCTTTCTGTCCGTCTGTGTGTCTATCTGTTTGAACGCGTGTATCTCAGAGACTATAAGGGACTTCTATAGACTATAGTAGACTGCTATAATATCCAAGGTATAATATCCACGGTGCATGCTATAAAAATACAATCTTGATAAACGCTCTTAATAATGTTTGAAAAGTTCTAATGTGAATGCCTAATTATTCCACTATACCAATGCCTAATTTATAACTATCAAAAAAATAAAAAATGAATCCAAATCAGATTATTTTTAGAGGAGTTATAGACTTTCATTCTTCCCTACTACTTCTTTGTTTATTCCAAAACACACAAAAATATGCAACAAAATTGTTTGTTGGCAACACCTAATCCAAAGAAATCTGATCAATAATAATCCTTATCGCGTCAAAAAAATAAATGTCACCACAAAAGTATAGTCTTCTAACAACACCTTCCCTCTATAGATACACATACACAATTAAAAATAATTGAACACAAAAATATAATTTAATTTTTGGAACACGTTTGTTTTCGAAATTTAGCAATGAAAAATCCCACAGTATCAATCCCATCTTTTTGAAGTCCTTTGTTGGGTCCAAAGCGTTGTAGCATTAGTGATTTGGATGCATCCAGATCCTCTAAAGGTAAGCCGGGGCCTCCCCAGCGTGGCGTCGCTTCTACCAATCTCAGGTGTGGAAATTTTTTTAAAGCCCAAGCCACAATCCCTTCACATTCAGGCTCAGTAACTGTGCAAGTACTGTACACTAGTGTACCGCCATCTCGTAAGAGTTGGACTGCCTGTGCGAAAAGGCGCCTTTGAATATTAGGATATGACTGTAGGACTTTAGGCTGTTTAATTTTGCTCGCAAGTTGAGGGCGATTACCAAGACCGCTGCAAGGAGCATCCAACAAAATTCGATCAAAGCTAGCGCATGGAAATGGCGGTATGGAAATTGAAGTGGCTAGCGCATCCACGGCCTTTGTCGAGTCAAAGACGTGTAACTGAATGATCCTATAATTTTTTAACTTAGACCGCATGGAATGAACGCGGCTCTTTGAATTGTCCAATGCCATCACGCATCCCTGGTCGCCCATAAGCTCAGCAATGTGGGTTGTTTTGTTGCCAGGAGCAGCACACATATCTAAGACGATCTCTCCAGGTTGCGGATCAAGGACGCGTACGCACACAATTGAAGGAAGATTTTGTAGCAGGGCGTCGGCACAGCCTAAGTTTCCTAATCCTGGTATCACACCGCTTATAGTTGACAACATTTCAATAGCTACACCGTTTGCAGGGTCGTCATCGTTGAACAAATGATGTCGCTGCATTAGTACCTTCCCTTTGCCCAAAAACAATTTGTCTGCACTATTAAATCTTACAGCCGTACCTCTTTTGCATTTTCCAGCCAGGTCTGCAAATATGTTCACCAACTCCTCTAACCGAGTACGATGTTCCATTGCGAGAACACCGGGGGCATATATGTGCGCTCCTCGTAAAAGAGCAGCACCACAGGTTGAATCTACGATAACCTCCTTCAGTTTAGGGTCGAGATCGTAATTCACGTGGTTTGAACCTAAGGGATCAATGCATAGAACCTCGGGTAGGCTGTTTAGACCATAGACCTTAGGAGCGTCCCTTCCATAACGGGTTACAAGTGTGTCTAAAACAATTTTCTTGAAATCAGCCACTGTTGAACGTAGAGTGTTTATCCTGTACGTGGTGATTCGTGGTGCAACGCAGAGCCATTCCAGAAGAGCAGCAAGATCCGTGGACTGATTTGGAAGTAAAAAAGTTAGCACCCAACCATAGCAATGACAACGGCAATTCATCGTTACATTTGTTTTCAAGATTTCCGCTTCCAATCGCGGACAGCTTAGAAACGGTGATTTTGGATAGCGCATAGGGAAGCTACGGGATATTAATTAAAATTGAATGATAAAAATTGGCTAATAGTGCTGTGAAAGCATCGATACATCGATGTTTCCATATTTTTGTGCGTTAGTATCAATTAATATCGGGTATCGATATATCGCGCGCACATAGAAGCAAAAAAAGTGAGTAAAAAATGTTTATATAAAACATATTTATTGATTTTATTTAATAATTTTTTAGGATACTATTAAATTATTATTGGTAATTTAAACTGGGAATGGACACTTCAAATGTTGTATGAGTGCATAAAATATATGCATTATGCCATGCTACAACCCCTGTACACATACATATACACATATACATAAGTATTTACATACATACATATGTGCTTATCTGACTAATTAATTATTTTATTATTTCAGAAACAACATAAGACAATGTGGTAGAAGAAGTTCCTGGCTCAAGCGGCACAACAACAAATGAAAATTTGTTGGAGGATATCCCTGGCGCAAAAGGAAAAAAATCATAAAGGGGTGTGCTTTTATTGAAAGAAACAAAAAAATATATATGTATATATGGGAACACAACAAATTTAATGTTTTAGTTTAAACGGTTCTTCACCATTTTGAATGCATGCAAAATCCTTAGGCCCAACAACCCTCGTAAATTTTTAAAAATTTTAGCAAACACGAAGAAAATTGCAGTTATAGGATATAGTCCTTCTGGAATTTAGCAGATCTGCCAAATAAAATTATGTTTCCTCAAAATGAAATCCCAATAAATATCCAATCTTCTCCAAGCTTAAAAAACAACAAAGTTGACAATTGACAAAAATGACAATTCCGATCATTCAGTTATATGGCAGCTATAGGATATAGTCGTCCGATCGATATAAAATTTGGTAGCTCCAATAAGTTTACCGAAAGTAGAATAGACAGAAACGTAGGAAGATCTATCTTTCTAACTTAAAAAAACCAAAGTTATGGCATTTAGATTATATTCTATGTGCATGCCAAATTTTATTTCGATTAAATTTTTCATTGTGTTTCTGCTGATAAGAACAAAAGCAAACAAACGACTTTTTGCGTGGCATAAGTATTTTGACAGCATCTTTAAGGAAAAAATTTTCACATTTTCACGCGAGTATCAAAAAATTTCTAAACGTTTCTAACGTCAAAAATAAACGTTGTTATAAAAATATAAAGATGTTTAAAATTGTTAAATAACATTCGTAAAACGGCGGAGCTATGTATGTTTGAATACCAGTCTTCAATGGTAGCACAGTTTAACCCTGGAATAACAGTCAAAGACATTGCCAATAAATATAAGGTGTCGTGTCGTAAGAAGATCAGGTGCTAAGCGAAAAGAAAGAGCTCAGTGAAGACCGAAAAGACCTTTTATATTTCAAAAAATATTTGTTTTTAAACTTTAATATGCAGCAGATAAATTTAATTATTTATATAATTATATAATAATTAATGACAGCTTAGACTCCAAACCCAAAAGAATGCGATTTTAAGACTTATAAAGCCATGGACGTACCATATATAACAAAAGTACAAAGACTGTCTTTTGCAAAGGTACATCTTCATCAGCCAAAGGAGTTCTGGAGAAGCGTTCTATGAACAAATGAAAGCTCTTTTGAGTATAATTCATCCAAAAATACATTTTTGTAAGACTACCAATTGTTCAAGGGCAAAAAAGGTAGCCCGTTTGCCAAAAAGTAAGCTATGATGGAGGCACTGTGATGTTCTGGGGGTGTGTGGCGTTTAATGAATTGGATGACTTTGTTCCTGTCACTGGCCCGAAGAACCAAGGCCAATATTTGCGAGTTCTAATTAATAATGCCTTAAGTTCAAGTTCCTTTGTTTTGCAAAGTATGTTGATGTTACCACTTTGGACTGGCCACCTCAAAGTCTAGATTTAAATAAAATTGAAATCGGCTGGTATCTAATGAAACGCAATAGAATAGTATCGTTGAATAAAACCAGAGAGGATAAAATTTCTGAGATCACTTCTCTTTGGGAAGATCTCCAGAGATTATCCAAAATTTAATCGATTCAGTACCGCGACGCCTTTAAAAAGTTATTTAAACCAAAGGAAATTATATATTTTAATAAATTATTTTTTCTTTTACTTTTTTAAGTTTAAACTTTGTTATTCATATTAAAAGGTACTTCTCAAAATGCCTATGCCACCACATGAAAATTACTTTCGCTCTTATTTCTTCAAGTTTATATGAAAAAATGTTAAATTCATTATTTTTAAGTTTTCATTAGCACTAAGTAAAACAGAAAAAATTCATTGAGTAATATTATACCATTGAAAAGTTACAAAAAACCTTCACCATTTGTTTTTTGTCAAAATAATTATGCCGACTAGTGTACACTAGTGTATATTTTAGGGTCGGAAATGGCTTCTTCACTGCGTTGCACGCTTTTAACCAAAATTATAATACCCTGTGTGATGGTATGAAACACATTTTCACATTAATTAACTTTTAGCTGGCCATCTATAGCTCTTGAGATCTGGGTTCGAACATCTAGCCTGGAAGCTATTGTTAATCAATTTATACATGCGCTGTCATTCATTGCTGGGCTACGAACATGGAAATCAAATTTTTGTTTTTCAACCATTCTACTGTTTAGCTAAAAAATTAAGTAAAGCCTTATTGTAAGAAATTGAATATCTCCAGCTTTTCAATCTATATAAATTTGGATTTTTAGTCAAGTTTAGTACTCAGATCGAAAAACATGTTTGACGAGTATAAAAGTTTGCTCTTTCAGTTTGGACGATTTAATTTTTGTCTTTAAATTTTGTTGATATCTTTTCTTGGGACCTGTAATTGGTGCGGATTTGCATCCCCAAATAAATTTGTCTATTTGGTCGGAAATACGTTCATGTTTCGTTTCTACTGTTCCATATCGACATTAACTGGGTGACTCTTATTTGACGGATATAACATCTTTAGAAAATTAAGAACTAAATTTATTACAACCCTCCAGTTCACTTCATATTGATATAATCTCTAATAATTTTATTAAAAATAATTTTTTATATATATAATTTAAACTTGGCAACCCTAAAAATTGTATAAATATGGCAGTCCTTATTGTTGGTGGGGAGACGTGGCAGCATTTCTATATATTCACCAAAATCTCTCTCAGCAACATTTATATTGGTGAGTTTGCAGTTTTTTCAACGGCAAGTGTATTCTCGTAAAGTTATATTTTGCTCTGTGATTTTTGACATTTCCAAGCCGAAATTTTTAAAATTTCCGCTCAAATCTCTGTGCATTTGACTCAATTAGTTGGTGCGTATGTGTCCTTAATCGAGATAAGGGGTTTTAAAACAAAAACGAAGTTTTATTCGTTTATAAGAGACTGCACTTAAACAATGTGGACGATTTGGTGTATTCGTATTGGCGTGCGACTTTTGAGCTCACTCACACATCCACGCGTCCGTGGGGAATTGTGTTGCCAATAGTATCTTAAATTTAGTCGCAATCTATTATTCTCAAATTATCGGAGGCTACTGATTATTTCACATTGAATGAACATATTGCAAACAATTTCTTCGACAAGTCAAAAATTTTATAATAGAGTGAATAATTTCAGAAACTTGATAGAACATATTTTCTCCATATTCGATGAACTTGTTATCGATAGGCTCTCATCCTTATCTTTCTTTTCGCCATTCGGTGTGGTGTGTTGGTAGCTGAGAAAATTCTGTCCACTAAAGAATCTATAATAGTCGGTAAATAGACGTTAAATATGTGTTTAGAGAAATTTTCCGGATATCTGAATTCTTGAATATGCTTTGGGTCTAATCAAATTTCTTTTAAAAGTATTGGAAAACAAGGCTGTTAAGCCGTTTTAAACCGTAGAAAAAAAGCATACGTCACTTACACAGACGCAAATGAACCACGTATATTCAGTTTTCCTGTGTGTTATATTTAAAAAGCGCTTTATGGAAAAGTGCGTAATATTTAATTACATACACGCCTTAGATGATTAATACCATTTATTAAAGTCGGCAAAATAGGACGGCAAACGTAAAATAATTGAAAGTCAAATGCCTGACTAGGCGTAGTAGGCAACCCTAGACGCTTGTCGCAGTTGTGTGTGTGTCCGCCTCCCTTCCCAGCATGGAAAATAAAAGTTGCGACGTGTAGTTTTCGGATGTTTCTCGGCTATCCCTTTGATGTCAATTCGATCAAATGGCATGTCTTCCTAGGCTTATATGAATTCCTGAGTCATAGTAGGGTGTGGGGTTACTTGCTTAATTCATTAATTTTTTTTCCAACTTTTGTAGAATTTCTGGATTGGAAAGGGGGGTACTGGAGGAAGCGCCGGTCCCACCACTCCGATCTGAGATTAAAACCCCGTTGAATTACATACATATGTAGCGTGCAATCAAACAACGCAAGAACTAAAAAGGTGACTCATTTTGTAAAAAGAAATTGGTTTGTTTGGATTGATCACAACGTACGAAAATTTAGTTCATTGAATGAACAAACTCGTCGTGTACCTGATAAGGTATACTTACTAGCGAAAATTCCTAGACACCTGGTATTTCCATTTCCAATGACTAATTCTAATTTCATACCAAGTGACACAGTGAAACTTCGTCAGTATCACGAAATCCAAAACAAAAGCCACATCACACAATCATTGTTACAACAATCATTAAGGAAAATTTCAGTCGATTGGATTGGTTAACGACTCGCCGCGATTAAAGAAAGCTGTTGTTCTTTTGGTAGATTTTCGTTGCATGCTGAAAATGCTTTATTTAAATCAGTTTCTTTTTTATTGTTTTCTTGCAGATTTCCTCAAAACAGAAGTTTGCTTAATTTAACAGGGAATTGCAACTCGGATTTGAACTTGTAATTAATTCCAGTCAGCAAATAAGCTCGCACGCAATTCAGAGGTCCGACCTAAAAAAATAACATAAAGAAACATCCTCAGCGTCCGAGACACAAATAAGAAAAAATGGGAAATGTATTCGCTAACCTCTTTAAAGGGCTTTTTGGTAAAAAAGAAATGAGAATATTGATGGTCGGATTAGATGCCGCTGGTAAAACAACCATTCTGTACAAACTCAAATTAGGCGAAATTGTTACAACGATACCTACTATTGGTAAGTTTAAGTGTTCCTTTTGAAACTTTTACACTTTTTCTTATTAATAAATTATTGTTCGCTTTTTAGGTTTCAATGTGGAGACTGTAGAATACAAGAATATTAGCTTTACTGTGTGGGATGTGGGCGGTCAAGACAAAATTCGTCCCCTATGGAGGCATTATTTCCAGAATACACAAGTAAGTTATAATCTCATAAGAAGGATTCTCAAGAATTTGTCTCTGTCCAGAATTTCGTTTCTGGATTATAGTGTAATCTTAGATGATGTTACCAACTTTTAATGAATCATGCTGTGATTATTCAAAGTTTAAATTGTTTCAAGACGGGACTGATACTACGAAAGGGTTGTCCATTGTTTTTATGCGAATGTTACTATTGATATTGAATTAATATTTAACTGTGGTTTCTTGCAGGGTCTTATCTTTGTTGTTGACAGCAATGACCGTGAGCGTATTGGGGAGGCGAGAGAGGAGTTAATGCGCATGCTGGCCGAGGATGAGCTGAGGGATGCAGTCTTGCTAATATTCGCCAACAAACAGGTAAGTCGCGACGAAGGATCGTAGTGTTGAATCACTGGGTAATCCCTAAAATAAATCTATCACATGTCAGCTCTTTTTCTTTAAATACTTATAATCCTTTATTATTGTAGGATCTGCCAAACGCAATGAATGCGGCCGAAATTACTGACAAGCTCGGCTTGCACTCACTCAGAAACCGTAACTGGTACATTCAAGCGACGTGTGCAACCAGCGGTGATGGGCTCTACGAGGGACTTGATTGGCTATCAAATCAGTTGAAGAACGCTAATCGCTAATTAAGCGCAAGACCATAAATACAGAACCCACAATAATATGAACACAACTCTTATTTCAAGTAAGCCGAAGTAGCAAACCAACAACAACCATAGAAAAGCGGCAAAATAAATTAAACGGACAGCGGTGGAAATCGTCATCAGGAAAACTTACCACAATAACAGCAGACTTTCGCATAACTAATGGACTCATCCTGTCCTTATTTCCGAAGAAGAATTTCAATTGTTTAATGAATTGCAGGAACCTATCTTTTCAAGCAGCACATAAAACTCGCTATAATATAATTTAAATTCATATAATTATTGGATGTTTAAAAGTAAATCAAGTAAAAGAAATTCCCAATCTATTGCAAGAGAAAAGAACTACAGTATATGGTAAAGAAATGTCTTCTAAGTTATTTTTGTCCTCTCCCTCCCTTCATCAATATATTTCTTTTTAATTTTATAAATATAAAAATAATATTAATGAGAAAAACTGTAATTGTAATTGCTCTTTAAAAATATAAAAAGAAAAATTTTAATTTTTATATTTTCGTTTGGTGTTGCCGCTTGGCCAAGATAATTCAGCAAAAAATCATGCATATACATAAAACCCCATTTAAAAAAGAACGTAATAAATTAATATACAAAATTATTTAAAATATTTCCATACGTTCGATTTCAATTAATCCGCCAAATTGAGATTGTCTATAAATTGGGTGTTGAGTAATGTTAAAATGCGAGATACCGTCCCAGTGGCAGGGTTGTTCAGTGTTGTGAATTTGCAGATGAGAAAGTTGCGCACTAAGAGAGAAGCTATATGCCCAATAACGAACGGGCCTTTATGGAACATTTTTTACTTGTCATATTTGTATCAGAAATCGAACTAATTGTATGCGGCCGGTGTACATTGTTGAGTATACTGTTAAAAATTTCCCAATTCAAGAAAAGCTTGCCTTAAAATATATTTTATCTGTATATTTTATAGTTATCGAAGCGGTCACACTGATTGGCATATACAAAAATATCGATATTTTGACAGAGTATCAACAAGCCCAATCCCTTGGTAAATTGCGGAAATTGTCAATTATAGTAAAAAGGAAGCTGCACAATGTCAACTAAGCAAAGTTCAAAGAAGTTTAAATGGGCCCTTGATTTTAACACAAGGTATCTACTTATACGGCGTCAAAAGAAGTCAAAATCCCAGCTATACTATTAAATATTTCACTTTTTTCAAAAGCAAAAATGGGGACATGCCCTCGCCACTCGGGTACAACCCGGCTGCGCTGGTGAACCAGACCGATGCAGCTGGTCGAGATCAACGCTTGGTAATAAAAAAGTCGTGGGATCTCGCCCTAGGACCTCTAAAAAATGTGAGTACTCATTGGTCTCCAGGTGTGCGGGGTTTAACCTTTTTTATTATTTGTAGATTCCTATGAACCTTTTCATCATGTACATGTCCGGAAATTCTATTTCCATCTTTCCCATTATGATGGTGGGAATGATGTTAATTCGTCCTATTAAGGCCATGTTCACCACACAAGTAACCTCCAAAATGGCCGAAGGCGCTCAAGGAACCGGTCAGCGTATAGTCTACTTCCTTGGTAACCTGGCTAATGTTGCCCTAGCTCTTTACAAGTGCCACAGCATGGGCCTGCTGCCCACGCACGCTTCCGACTGGCTTGCATTCGTCGAACCCCAGACCCGTCTCGAACATTATGGCGGTGGAGTTTCCTTTATTTAGGTCCAGTTCTTGGCGGACCTTTAAAAAATTATAAAGGCTTTATTATATTATAGATACATTTGTTTTGGTTTAAAAAATGTTGGGTCCAATTAATCGTCCAGAATCTTTTTGGCTTCCTTTTTAAAATCGTGAACAATTTGCTCGGCGGCTGATCTGTGAAATGTGTAGACATTCAATTTGCGAATTTTATTTATATTAATTATGCAAGGCGACTATCACCCTAGCTTTTAAACTGCCTTAAAACTAATCACTAGTGACACCAATTTTTAAATTCATCAATATTTTTTTCTTTGATTTGAATAGTTGATTCATCTGGAGTAATAGAGTAAAAATTACATAGAGAAAAAAAATACATAGTAGTAAAAAAATAATTTTGTTTAAAAAAAATTAAAATAATTGAATTTTAGAAGCCGTATCTGTATACCTAAATTACATTTTATAGGTATTATTTTTTATATGTTTATAAGTAAAAAGGTTATATTAGATTAAAACAATTAAAGCTTTTAGACATTTGAGCTCTGCCAAATTTCATTCTTTATAATAGTTTGGTAGACAATTATTAAATGATTTTGCTCGATTGATATTCCTAAAATTCGCTCTAATGATTTATTGAAATTTAAAGCCGTGTATATATCCTATCAAACTACAAAGGCCATTACTTTTTCTTGCTTTCCTCCATCAGTTCCTTAACTTTATCGTTCAGTCGCTGAATTAATTTCTGTGGATCGTCAACACGGGGGACCTGCTAAAAGAATTGGTCAATTGATAATATCGTTATATTTCATGGTTCTTACCTCATAGTTTTGCGATACGTAGATGCCCGTATAAACTCCGGCTCCGAAGGTTATCTGGAATAAAAGACGGTGTTCTATTAATGGTTGGCTTTTAGCAGATCTCCGTCCTAACCATGGAAAAAAACATGGCCCGGTTGAAAGTCCAAAAGCTTTTCTTCGGGCAACAAGGCGGAGGCTCCGGAATTTCTGGCTGACAGCATGTGCTATTAGTGCGGAATTGCCCTCCGGTGTTAGCTCTGAGTCTAATCACTTGCCCCCCAAGTACCAGCAATTTCATTTTGGCTTGCAGTTCAGTTAAAAAAAACGATCAATTTGGTGAGGTTTGTGTTGTTTTTTGAAGAGTCAAGATTTGTATACCCTTGCCGGACGTCTGACTTGTCCGACGTACTATCAAAAGAAAGCCTGCTGTGTGGTGAAAATTTATACAAGCTGGATTTTTACGTTTTTAAGTGGCTTTAAAAGCCACGATCAATCAATTATATCAATTAGTTATGTGGCAGCTATAGGATAGATGTAGTGGACCGATCCCGGCCGTTCCGACTTATATACTGCCTGCAAAGGAAAATAGGATGTGTGCAAAGTTTCAAGTCGATACAGTTTTACAACTGAGAGACTAGTTTGCGTAGAACCAGACAGAAGGAGTTGCTCATATCGAATCAAGAGGTGATCAAGAATATATGTATATACTTTATAGGGTCGGAGATGTCTCCTTCACTGCGTTGCACACTTTTGGCCAAAATTATAATATCCTCTGCAAGGGAAAATAATGAACAGAACATTGCTCAGAACAAACAAACTCGAATTAAGACAAATCTTCGTGGTTTCTCAGATTTGTTACTTACAATTCAGACACTGAACTGACATAAATAACCTTTAAATACATATGTTGAAAATGGTAATTACCAATGTCATTTTATGTCTAATTTTTCCTTAAAATTGTTATAAAAAATGATTTTGACAAGTGGTCGCTTGGTTATTATATGTTTTAAATAATTATACATATGTATATTTGTCAAAGGTTTATTATTTTAATTAACTACATACATTTAATTAAAACTACAAAATTTCAATTTAGTTTTAGTTAAAAATATAAAAGTAGATAGTAATTTTTTGTTTTAATTTTATAGCATTTAAGATGTGGGTTGAAATAATCTACAAACCACGTACATATGTACATACATACATATGTATATTAAATGTACAGGCCTGCAGACATCACGCACCGTCTCGCCAATGTCATAACGTCGTGAGTAATAATTTATTTATGGTTTGTCAGTTTTAACTTTTGGGGAAGCATAATTTCACAAGGACAATTGTTAACTTACCAAAAATTTAAGCATTGTAGAAAAGCTAACTGAGCCCTTGTCACCCGCAACCGCCAGCGTGAAAGAGTTAAACTGAGACACTCGAAGCAAACGTCAGGCGACCGCGATAGGATGTATGTATGTATTTGTGACAACAGCTGACTGGCACACTGGGTTCTATCGGTTGTTTCGCCTGCGCGCAGATTAGATAATCGTTGGGTATTTGTTTTGTCAAAAGTTTTGTTTTGTTTTTTTCTGAGGTGATATTTGTTTTATGGGACTTTTGGAGGAAATCTGGCTTTAATATATAGTAGATATTATGCTTTTATGTATATATATATATAGTAGACGAAGGAAAGCAAGTGGCTGTGAATCAGGGACACGCTGGCTAAGAAATAAATGGAAACACACAATGGCCAAAAATAAAAACCTGTTCATGGTTGTCAACATGAGCGAAATGCCGAAAACCTGATTTATCAGTAACAGCATTTTTTTTATTTCATTGTTAACTTGTATCAGCTATTTTATAATTTTTTGACGATTCCCCATAAAATGGGGCAAAAAAATATTAGGGAAACCCAGGCTATGAGTAAGTTGTAGAATAACATTTAATATTAAAATGACAGCTAGGTACATATGTACATACATATAGTATATACATGGTTAATAACGATAGAATTGCACTTTGGACAGATCCAGTATTCGACTGCTTTCTTTAGGCAAGGATAGCTGGACGGGTCTTTAGATAGACGAAGAGCACTAGAAACACCGCCAGGGCACCAATGGCGGGCAACACCACAGTCCGTATTTTGGCATGGATCTCTAAGTTGTCCAGCTTGCGCTCCTTCTTCTGTTTTCTCGTCTCCTTGACCTTTCCTTTCAGTTGACGCATGTCCTGCAAGAGTTGCTCGGTATTAGAGCTACCAGTGATAATGTCAGTAGTTACCTCGATAGGCTATGTAGCTAAGTGGTTGGCGCAAATTACATAGATCGCCGGTGGACCTGGTGACGTGTAGAGTTTGGACGCGTGGGTTTGTATATCTAAAACAACCACATCGACATCAACAAGTAGTTCGGTTTGATAATATATCAAAATGTCAATATATTGATATCGATACATATGTATGTATATATGTATACATCGTGATAGGCAGTTGTTTTTATTATCGAATATATGATTTTTTTTATTGTATGATATACAATTTTATACTCCGGTTATTTTTTTCTGTGCTTCATGTAAATCCTCCATCGTAGCCGAGAAAAAAAAATGTACGGTTAAGAGTGATGCAAAGGCGCGAGTTTCAAATTGCTATTCGAAACTCTGAAGTTATGACGTCACAAGGATTATATTTACTATTCGACGAGTACAAGGGCAAATTCTTGCAAATGTATGTATGTACATATGTAAAAGGGCGAAGAAATAATTTATGGAAATGTCATATTTTTTGTGTTTTTCTTTTTAACCTTAAAGGTTAACTCTTAAAGTACCTTTCTCCCGGTGTCAAATGGAAATCTTCAAATTAATGGCTAATTTATATATTAACAAGAAAGACAAGCTAACTTTAATCGGATCCGAATTTGATTTTTATGACATTTCTGATCGCTCAGTTATATGGCAGCTCAAATAATGTTTCGCTGGTTTGTGGCACAATTTAAATAAAATTATTTTTTTACAAATTAACAGACAAACAATTTAACAGTTTTTTCAAATTTTTTACCCTCGGTGGTCAAATGTGGACATTTCCAGAAACAGGTCAAGATCATCGAAAAACTGAATGTTGCAAATCGTCATATTCTTTTGGTGTATTCTTGCTATAAAATGTGAACAATACAATGTATAATATAGAATATAATTTTTTAAAATATTTATACTGTTTTCATGTTAATGTTGGCCTTAAAAGTGAAAAAAACAATTTTTTCATTTTCAACAAAATTTAATATAGGTAAGTTTATGAAAAATCTCTTTATTGAAGTCTGAATATTCTATACTCTGAATATTGTATCAAGTTTCTAGTTGAAATTGGCAGTGGGAAAAATTGTACGTCCGTGATGGGAACTTATTGAAATTTAAAGAAATAAAGATATTTTTGTATATACACTTTTTGGAAGGTACATGTATCTTTTAACGTACATTTATTGCATTTTGTTGAAAAAGTTTTGTTGTGTATTTTTTTTTGTGTAAATGCATACGTTCGCGACCCCAGGAATTACCCAGATTCAATTTAATATCGATATATCGAATAGAGATGTGTTTTTTTACCAATATATATTATATTATAATAAAATATAATGATGCGCATTTCAAACGTAAACTATTGTATGTTTTTCGCGCACTTTATCAATGTATTAAAGTAAAAATATAAAAATAAAAAATTTAATTTGGAGATAGTAGGGACATTTGAGTCACCAATATAAATAATATACGCGTCGATTGGCCGGAACAATTCCAATCCGATATTTCTTTCAAAAATTATTCAGAAAAAACTTTTTTTTTTTAAATTTGACAAAAAAAAACTTTCGCCTTATTATTCCCTTGCAGACGGTTTTATAATTTTGCTCCAAAGTGTGCAACGCAGTGAAGGAGACACCTCTGACCCTATAAAGTATATATATTCTTAATCGCGCACTAGTCTCTCATTTTTAAAGTTATCGACTTTAAACTTTGCACAAAACCGTCTTTCCTTTGCAGGCAGTTTATAAGTCGGAACGGCCGGGATCGGTCGACTATATTCTATAGCTGCCATATAACTGATTGATCGGAAATGGCATAACTTTGTTGTTTTTTGGGTTAATCCGTTGTGCCAATTTTATAATGATCGGCCGACTATATCCTATAGCTGCAATAGAACTGATTGATCGGAAATGCCATAACTTTGTTGTTTTCTGATTTAGAAGGATGGGGCTTATGGATAGTACTTTTGCAAAATTATCCGATCTGGCAAATTTCATAACGATCGGCCGACTATCATATAGCTGCCATATAACTGAGATTCCTTACGCTTAAGACTTAATTTCTTGGTCTTAAGTTATTAAGCGAATCTCCAAGGAGAAAAATTCCAAATAACAACCAGCTGGCGGTCAATTTATTGGGTACCCCTGCTTCTCATGCGATAAATTCTGATTGAAAAACCTGCAGGCTCCTGTTGTATCTTCTCCTAAGCCTCACACTGGTGTGTCGCCTGAAATAAGATCTTCTGGGCTTACGAATCTGGGCTTCTTCTTTCAAAATAGTAAAACATGAATCCTACCTTGAAAAAACACTTTTATCCGACAACCTGACCTGTGCACAGTATTATTCATGAATTTAGCCAAAGACCCCTAAGTCTCAACTAGACCGATTCTGCTCCAAAAAACTGAATAACAATGTATTTTCATACTGCTACCAAAATGTTCGAAGTATTCTGGGCAAGTTGAGCCAATTGTTTACTAATAGTGCTTCTTGTTTTGCTTTTGCGCTTAGCAAAACATGGATTAATTCCTCTGTCTCTGAATATGAAATTTTTGGACAATAGCTGAATGGTTAAAACGTCGCCGGAAGGCCGGGTTTGACTCCGGGCACATTCAATAAAAATCAGTTCAATAAAAGACAATCAAGTAAAAAAAATAAGAGATCTGAATAAAAAATTATGTATTTTTTTTTCTTCCTTTACGAGAAGAATTTTTCATATCCTAAATCAAGAATTTTCGTTCTTAAAATCGAACTTTAAGGTAAAAAAAGTCGTACTTAGATGAAGAAGTTTTGTTCTTGAAATGAGTAAAGTCGTTCTTGGTCGTCTTCCAAGTGTATTCGTACTTTGTTTAGGTATGAAATTCTGGATTTTTCTCTAAGTGCAGTCTTTTTCCTCCTTTCCTAACTTATGCAAATACTTCAGATTCTTCAGAATAGGGTATTGCTAATATCTTTTCTTCATTTTTTCAATCAACCTATTCGTCCGATTCATATGATTTCAGTTCTACATACCCTTATAAAATTCCGAACATAAACAATATTTTCTTGTTTAAATTTCATCATCTTGATATTTCTAATGCTCTCTTAGCCATGGATATCTTATTTTCTGCTGGTCCTGATACCCATTGCTATCCTCTTACTTCCCAATTAATATTATCTTTGAACCTTTTAATCCTTCCCAAGAGATGGAACGCAACTGCATAATTTCCACCACACAGCATTGTTTTGTCAAGCAGCACTCTACTAAAATCAATCTTCTTGAATTATCTTCGATCGTCCACAAGGGTTATCTGAAACGCATGCAAACCGATGTGCTTACACTAATTTTAGCAAATCTTTTAATTCTGTAAATCGTCTCCTTTTCCGGATCCTGTACCTTATGGGTTTTATATAATGACTTCATATCTATTGAATCATACAAAGCGTGTTTTGTTCAAGAACATCACATCACAATTTATAAACGTTACATATGGTGTTCCGCAAGGCAGTCAATTAGGACCTCTTATCCTTTTCGTCAACGATATACCTAGTGTCGTAAGCTATGCTAGTACACTTATGTAGGATTTTCTTTCCGAACTCCTTGAAAATCCAGAGAAAGATAAGGATCGTACTCAAACCAAGAACGAACACACTTGGAAGTCGACTAAGAACGACTTTACTTTACATTACTTATAATTTGAGTACGAATATCTTTTCTCAAAGTTCGATTTTAAGGAACTTAAAATCTTGACTTAAGCGTGAAAAATTCCTCTCGTAAGGAAAAAAAATTAATAAATTAAAATAAATTAAATAATAAATTAAATAAAATAATAAATTAAAATATTTGATTAGATACTTAGTATTTATTTTAAGTTTTTTATTGAACTAATTTTTGATGAATGTGCTAGGAGTCGTACCGAGCCTTCCGGGTGAATTCAGCTTTTGTCCAAATGGTAAAACTACTGTACAAATTACCCCTGGTGTTTCGTGAATACCAGGTGTTTTTGTAACAAAACTAAATAAAAAATAAAAATAATGAGTAAAAAAAAAATGATAAAAATAGTTGAATTCTTGAACTCGGCTCGAACCCCGGTACCCTTCACACATCAACCGAGAACCTCTACGGTTGGGCCATCCTAAGTAAGGATTCGCGCGCATCGATAATAAAATGTTATCGATAACCATATTTTTGGTCAATTCGAATTTGCTACTGGAAAAAATATTATTTTCTGTTCCAAACAGGTTCCAAATTATTTTCATTACAATAAATTTTTTTTTACATGTTCGAATTCCCTTGTAAACAAATGGAATGCATTAATTTGACGACAAATTAATGAATAAAAATACTCAAATCTAATTTTATAAATAGTAAAATCAAGCAAAAAATTTCTCAAAACACCATACCCACATTATCTGCCGGATCTGCATACATTGCAGATCACATACAAATTAAACTTTTTACTTCTTATCTTAGTTAATTCTGCCGGACATTTTACTGGAACTGTAGCGTTATTTCCAGTTGGCATCATTATGGTGGGTTCAGGAAAGAGATTTTTGCCACCCAAAAATTTACATGTTTTCATATGGAAATATAAATATTTCATTTAAAATAATCGTTTTCTAATTAAATCAACTCGATTTCCAAGTGTTGCCACAGAGCAACTGAAGTTTTAAAAATTTGTATGAATCATAGGCTCGCATAGGAACGCAGCAGCTTACTGCACTTTCTGAACTGGTCCACCGCTCTGCATCTAACTGGTTGTGGACTTGTAGCATTCACTGCCAAAGCAGCCAAGTAAGGCCTTGTCAGTTTGGTTGGGAATATTGTTGGGTTGCTAGACATCAGAAAGGAGGAGAAAGAAAGAGGGTTAAGGGAAGAGAACTGTTACCTCGGCAGTTGGCGCATCGATTGGCTATACGATTTTGTATGAAGACTCTATAACACCCACGCAGATCAAGTTTGACTCAAGCGCTCTCGCTCCCAAAACTTTAAACTACATGTAGCGCCAGCTTAGAAAAGCTTTTTGTTAAAGTTTTAATGCCAAACTATTCCAATGCCTTATTTATATCTGCGAAATTCAGCCAAACGGAAGATTTTTAATGGATTTATTTTGCGATGCTTCACTTTTATAAATATTTCGTTGGATCCGATTTCAATTTTGCCAATGTTGTTACTGAAATCAGTAATTAAACTTCACATTTATGTGAACAGTTAGATTGATCTATAATGAGTTATTAATTTGTGATTTAACAGAGATTAAAATAAATATGCTAAATCAATTCAGTGTTTTAAAGCTGCTTTTAATTTACTTTTATGTATTAATAATTAAATAATATTTTTATAATTTAATGTGGCAACCTTTTTCTTACACTACTAAGGTTTTTGTCTAGGCTAAATCACTTGGAACAGATGTGACAGATTAAACATTTCCGACTGTCTGTCTGTTTCTACGCGAACTAGTCATTCACTTTAGCTGCAATATAACTGAACGATCGGAAATGACACAACTTGGTGTTCGATTCATAGAACGTTTTTCCACATTTTTGTTTTTATAAAATTTATTTAATAGTTAAATTCCCATAACGATTGGCCATTCAACCCAAAATATTTCTAAAAATATAAGCTGCTTCTTAGCTGCAAGGCACCTCAGTTGCGCTCAAAGTTTGCTTTTCTTTTTCAGTTAAGTTATTTCATTTTTTCAGACCAAACAACTAAATAGTAGGCAAGGAATAAACTAAAAAATATTTGACAGTGAAGGAGAGATCTCCATCTATATATTCTTGATCAGGATCACCTCCTGAGTTGATATAAGCATGTCCATCTGTCTGTTTCTACGCAAACTAGACCGGGATCGGTCGACTATATCTTATAGCTGTCATATAACTGATTTATCGGAAATGGCATAACTTCGTTATGCCATTTTGTTTTTGAAGTTAGAAGAATGGGATTTTCTATGGATTCTACTTTGGGCACGCTAATCCGATCTGACAAATTTCATAAGGATCGGCCGACTATATACGATCTAATAATATAAGATGCATGTCACACACAGCGGACTGCCACTCACCTGCAAGGGTATATCAACTTCGGCTCCGCCCGAAGTTAGCTTTCCTTTCTATTTTTTTAGTATCATTGTGAAAATCCTAGGTTTTAAGATTAACAATTTACGTTTACAACAAAAAACAACTAATATAAAAAAAACTTTTGAAGAGGTGGCTATATGAAATCTTATTGATTGGATCAGTTTGCAAAAATATAACACTAGTTGGTGCAGAAATTATATATCTTACACTCACAATGATTAGTCATATAATATTTTTTTCCATTGGTGTAGACTGAAAACAACTTCGCATGTTTAATAATTTACGATACGGGGAGGGAGGAAGAGGGTATTAATGATAACTAAAGGAACTAAAAAATATTGAATTGATATTTAATTTTTTGAATTTTATTCTGCGACTCTTATTTTGTATGATACCATTTAAAACAGACATACATAGCTCTTCAAAAGTTGTTTCACTTTAATTAGTTCGCTGGTCTGCTAAGCTGTCTAACTGGCCAAAGGGCACTGGTGATATAAGATACTTACCATGGTTGCACTTTCACCTTACAATGCGATTGAAAAATTGTTGAATAGTTCCACATGTTCTTACAGGTCACTGCCGCTGCCGCTATGTCAGCGGAAAGTCTGTTCTGAGGCTTCTGGCAAGCATATCTAGATGCCTAGAAGACTCTTCACGAAGCAATAAGAATGCAGGGGGCGCAGAATGACATTTTTTTTGTTACCATAAACAAGCAGATTGCCTGCCCGCTCGAGCCAGTATTGAAGGGCATAATACACATATTTATTCTTTTTTCCGAAACGGTTCTCTCCATTTTTATGGAGTTAAATAGTGTTTGATGGCTTTTTCTTCCCTATGTGCAAATTAACTAATCCTAGCACGTGTTATCTAGCTTAATATTGCCGTTTTATCAAAATGGAAGCACTTACTGATGTAATTAAATAATTTCCTTCATGTGGCCTCTGATCATCAAAGTGATCATTTTGGTGCTGGTTCATTGTCACTTTTGTTCAAGTCAAGTTTCTTAACTGAAGTTGGCTTAAAGTGTGTTCCAGTTGCAGTGAATTCAAGTTGTGCATCTCATATTAACGTTCTTTTTGTGGCGGTACGGGCATTAAATTTTTAACCTTTAATTTTAATTTTTATGAGATAAATAGGATTTTGGTTTATGGAGAGTGGATTTCAAAGTATTTGTTTTTTTTTTTGTTTTACGTACTTTTGAGGTTTTACACTGTACGTAATGTGTGCAGCAATTTAAGCGCTGGCAAACTCGTCGCCCTTTTGATTAACTGTCATTGTGTTGGTCTTTCTAGAAATTGGCAAAAGACAGCCACTCGCGCGGTAATTACAGCGTTTGTCCGCGCAGCTTCTATCTGTTAATGGATAGTGCATTTTTAGGTCGGGCTGGTGAACCATTGTTGGCATTCCTGGAGGTCGTGAATTGTATTTCCCGTGTCATCCTCAACATGACGTTATTTTGCATTTGATGGGCTATTGGTAATTACTTTATGTGTACCTTGCGGAGCAGAAAAGTGAATTGCAGGAATGTGGACTTCTCATTAGCTATACAATGCGTTGGTATTTGAGTTAGGATTCGCTCATATATTGTAATGTCATGGTTACTTTCAAGACAAATCTGGAAAAATAAATTAATGAAACTTAAATCGTTAAAAAATGCAATCAACGTGTTAATCAAATAATTTTCTTTTGGTTTACGTGTTAGGGTCGACGATTATCCTGCCGAAAATGGGTACAATTGACTTTTATTGACGATTAATTATTTCTCCCTAATAGTATGATGTGTATAAAATATTCTTAGCTTCATAGTATCGAAATAACAGTTATTATTATTATTATAACACTCTTAACTTCTCCAAGAGAGTTTCTTTCTCAAATGATTGGAAAATTTTGAAGAGAAAATTATACTGTTATAACTCTAATTACAAAAGGTTACGAAAATTCTGAAAATACAAAAATTGACAAATAAAAACTTAAATTAAATGGACTGATCATTATAACCTTTGCCTCACTGATCCTCCTAGAGATAAAGATTTTTGGTTATGAAAAGGTGAACACTCAACCCTTATATGTCGTGATTGCCTCAGACTTGGATACCGACAAACATACCATCAATGATGAAACATGCACCAATGGAATAAACAGCAAATGCGACCTCCCAAAAAACACATACACTCCATTGCACTAGGGTCCAACAGACCACATTGTTGGCATAAATGATATTTTTTGGTGAAATAATACTGAAATGATATAAAACAAGAATGAAAAGCTAACTTCGGGCGTAGACGAAGCTGATATTCCCTTGCAGTTGAGTGGCAGTCCGCTATGTGGCGGACCTTTATTATTAGCATCTAGATATCTATCGGATCGTATATTGCCGACCGATGCTTATGAAATTGGGCAGGTCGGATTAGTTTGCCCAAAGAAGAATGCATAGAAAATCCCATTCTTTTAACTTCAAAAACAACGAAGTTATAGCATTTTTGATCAATCAGTTATATTCGTTTTGGTATACAAGGCATCTATTAAATTTAAAGAACGTAATGAATAAACAAACATAAATTATCTGGCTGTAGAGTTCAAGATACTTAGTAAATTTCACCGTGCATAACGCTGAATGTTATCGGAGTTATATTCGCCGCTGCCGGATTCAGTTTTCTCAGGACCCGAAGCAGTTCTATAACTTTGTAAACACTAAGCGCAAATCTGTATCTTTTCCTCCTCTGCTTACGTTTAAGAACTCTTATGCAAACACTGATCTGGCAATGGCCGATCTCTTTGCAAAGTTTTTTCAAACAACATATACACATAGCACCATTCCAGCTCAACCGTACACTTATAATATCCAATCAGCCAACCTTATATTTTGCCCATCTTTTGATCAAAGTGGTGTGTTATCGGATCTTCTTAAGGTCAAGCGCGTTTATTGGCCAGGCCCCGATGGAGTACCAGGCTGTGTTCTGAAGAACTACGCCGAGGCACTGTGCAAACCTCTCCTTAAACTCTTTAACCTATCGCTGGAGACTTCGATTTTTCCCCCTATGTGAGAGGAATCCTACATTATTCCTCAGCATAAAAAAAGCGAAAAAATCAGATGCTACAAATTATAGAGGCATCTCTAAATTGTCAGCAATTCCAAAGCTTTTCGAAAAACTTATCACTCCACATTTGCAACACCTATGTACTTCAATAATATCCCCGAGCCAACATGGTTTTATGAAGCGCCGCTCCACCACCACCAACTTATTGGAGCTAACATCTTTTGTCACGGATGGGTTCCGGAATGGCTTACAGACGGACGTTATTTACACTGACTTCAGTAAAGCATTTGACTCTGTTAACCATTCGCTTCTTATAAGTAAACTCAGTCTTTTGGGAATCCCTGGATTTCGAGTTATTTTTCAGGAAGAACCCAACGCATATTCTTTAAAGATGTTACCTCGCGTTTATTTCGCGTTACATATGGGGTGCCCCAAGGAAGCCATCTTTGACCGTTACTTTTTACACTATTTATTAACGACTTGCCCCTTGCCTTAACTGACTCACTAGCACTTATGTACGCTGATGATGTTATGTTTTGTCTTCAGTATAGATTCACTAGCGCCCAATCTAGTCTTCAATCCGATTTGGATAAATTTCAAAAGTGGTGTTTTGCAAATAACCTAATGCTTAATGGATCGAAATGTAAACTCATGTAATTTTATCGATCTAGCCCTCACCAGGCTACGTACTTTCTCTATGGGAACGCCTTAGAAAGTTTAACTCAGGTGAACGATCTGGGAGTCTTATTAGATTTGAAACTTAAATTTACCGACTATAATAAAGCTATGGGTATCCTTGGTTTTATTAAAAGATGGTCAATAGAATTCAACGACCCTTACATTACTAAAACTGTATACACATCATTGGTCCGTCCGATTCTTGAGTATGGTGTCGTGTGTCTGGAGTCCTCAATACGGAGTACACCGAGATCACATTGAATTTGTACAAAAAAAGTCTGTACAAAATTTTAGCACTTAGGGGACTTTATTGGGATGCAAGACTTCACCTTCCCACCTATCATAGTATACTTTTATTAATCAACTTTCCATCATTAACAAATCGTAGAACGATGCTGGGTGTCATGTTTCTATTTAATCTTATTAATGGTAATGTAGACAGACAGCATTTACTAACACATTTAATTCCTAGTAGAAGTACTGTAGAAGTACGTTCAGGGTACTGTGTTCGGACTACAATGGTCTCTACCACACTTTGTCGCTTTGCTCTACTAACCATCTTAAATCCTATATACTAAACACCTTATCTCTGCAACACTCTTCCTCGTGATTTCTTACATTTCGAGCCGTACGTTATGCGGCAGCGTCCCTCGGTCGGTTGGGCGGGAGGTGAGCTGTACGTATGCAGTGGGAACCGCATCGCGCAACAAACAATTTTTAATTTTGGAGTCCCATTTTCTTGGATTAAAATTTTTGAGTGAATCTCATTGGGAAATTTTTTAACAACAATTACCTGGCTGTGAATTTGTTGGACACGCAACAAATTAGAATGATCCCTAGATATAATCAAAAAATAAAAACCTCTTGACGAGATAAAATAACGGTGGCGAACCCGCATGCCATGCGGGTATCTGATATCAGTTATGGTAAAAAGTGTAAAAAAAAAAATTGTAAATATGTAAGTCTTTTTAGCAGAATGTGTTTATATTGTTAATGGTAATAATGGTCAATGGTATATGGTAATGTTATTGTTCCACGTACTGAAAAAGAATATTTTTAATGTGTAATTTTAAGCGTTTTTAAGAGTATTTTTTGTCAAAAAAAATAAGGCAAACGCGAACGGAACTTTTTTAGTGAAATAATAGATAACATTTTTTCATTTGAGAAATTCTTTAAAAATCGTTTTTCCTGAATAATTTTTGAAAAAATTGTCGGATCGGGATGGTTGACCAATAGACGCGTGCTTTGGAGATTCTGTGTACACAAAAATATTTTATCTGGTGACATGTTTGGATAAAATCGATCTAACGAAAACAATACCTATCATTTGGTATATCACTCATCAGATACAACATGCTGCGCTAGCTACATCGCACTAGCTACAACATGCTGTATGGTGAGTGCTAAAAGCTAGCTTCATGGACAAAACAAAAACAAGAAAGGAAAGCTAACTTCGGGCCGAGCCGAAGTTGATATACACATGCAGTTGAGTGGCTTATATTATTAAATAAATATCGAATCGTATATAGTCGGCCGGTTCTTATGTAATTCGGCAGATCGGATAATACCCTCTGCAAGGGTATAATAATGCCTCATCACAGCGGACAGCAGTTCGTTAGGTGGCGACACGATTGCCATAGCTTGTAGCTGGTGCGTGAAATCTCTATGTATATAAAGCGGAAGAATTAAAAATTTTCTGTGTGCGTTCCATATGAATGAGTGATAAACCAAATGAAAGGTATTGTTTTTATTAGAGGGATTGTATCCAATCATTTGCCAAAAGCAGTTTGGTTTTGGATACATTTTTGAAAATGTAAAACACTTTTGGTTCACAAAATTGGATATAGTGAGACATTTCAATAGTTATTCATGAAAAAACGATGTTTAAAGAATTTCGCAATTGAAAATGAAAAAATTTTTTTTAAAGAAAATTTTTTACAGAAAAATTCCCGTCTACTTTTGCCTTATTTTTTATTTTATATAAGGAAAAAGAAATACTTGGTTTAAGTACGAAATTTTTTTATTTTTTTTTAATGGAAAAATGGTCAAAAATATGGCTCGGTTAAAATCGTAAGTGTTGGCTCGCGTATGGGTAAGTTGGTGACCATCGCGGGGATGCCAAGGAGTTTGGCGCAAAAATTTATATAAAAACCTCTTGACGATGTAAAATACCGGTGACAACATTCATGCAATATTTCAACGGCCTGGAAAATTCAACAGAATAAATACGGAAAATGTGAAACGAACTTCAGCTGTAGTAGCAGCCGGCAGAGTCGGTTCGCCTAGTTTTTTTTTTAGCTTTTTATCCATAATTTGGATGTCATTTTTAAGCAAAATGTATTGGTACGGGCCAAATACGGTGGTGACTAGAATTTAATGCAGTGTTTTATTTAGATGCATTCTATGCTCATATGCTTACAAAGCTTTTTGTTCATAAAGTTGTGAATTCTGAGTCTTCTCGTTAAGACATGGAACACTGAAACAATAAGCAGAATTGCATAAAAATTCGCCATCAAAGAAGAAAGTTATAGGTTAGCTGAGTGGAGAGCGTTACTGAGGGTTTAGAGTTATAGTTCCTAGTTGGGCCAATTTTTCTTTTTACTTAGGCCCTTTTTTCCGTTCCTTTTTTCTTAGGCCCTACTTAGGCAAAATTTCCAATCAAATATTAACACATGTTTACGTTAATCCAAACTTGACAGGTGGCTGCACAAAATTGGTAGCGGCTCTTATAGGACTATATCTTGAGTTGAATTTTGCCAGATATAAGCAATATATGAAAAGTTGCGTCATCTTCATTGATAATTATTGTAAATTATTCATTGTAAATTATCACAGTTGTTTGCAAACTCTTTTACATGTTATTGAATGAAAATTTGTGCTAAAATATTTTAATGCAGAAAACTGCTTCTAACATGAAATACTCTGTCAAACTTTTCAGCTACCTGCAATGATATATAATGTCTAGTTAGAGTAGCGTCCGAAAAAACAAGTTCACCTCAAGTAGGAGTCGTACTAATCCTGTTGTGTCTGAAACCAGTTACTCAACGCGATGTTTTTCAATTGGAGAAATTCTTCAAAAATATTTTTTTTTACCGTATATCAGAAATCTTTTAACTTTATGAGCTGATCCAACACACAGACCACTTTCCTTTCGGCTCTATATAAGCCTTATCCCCGATTATCCCATACGCTCAGCTGCTTAAACTGCTTATTTGGATTAAACTGCAATTTCAGTTAAAGATGTTTAATCAATAACCTTTAAATCTTCGACGTTCGACGTTTAAATCTGCAACTTCGAACGGAGACGAAGTAGTTAAGTAGCACCTTATAAAACGGCGAACGGCTGGCCGCTAGGTTGCCCCGCTAGCATGCCCTTGCTGTAGCAGGCGCGTGAAGAGACTATATATAGCTGAAGAATTACAAATTTTCTGTGTGCGTAAGAGTGATATACCAAATGAAAGGTATTGTTTTCCTTAGGGGGTTTTATTCAAACATTAGCCAAAAGTAGTTTGGTTTAGTTTAAAAGCTATTCAGGAAAAATTGATTTTTAAATAATTTCTCAAATGAAGATGCTTGCCAAATTTTGCTCCGAAAAAATGTACCGTCCGCGTTTCTCTAATTTTGTCTTTTAAAATTTAAAAAAAATTTAGGTATCTTCGTTAGTAACATACGAACAACGTTTGTTCTACGATTTTTTTTAAATTCATTAAGGTTACCTTAAAAAATTAAATTTAAGGTACGGCAAATTTAACAAACCTCTAACTTTAGAACCAATTAAGCTAACTGCACATGTTATATTTCGTTAGAAAGATTTTTAAAATATATTTGTTACTTTCTTGAAGATCAAATGTCTAAATCTTAAGGAAAAAGAAATACACTGAAAAAAAAACAGTTGAAATTTTTTCTAAATTGGCTTTAACGATCCTATTTATATAAAGTGTGGAGATAGCTTTTGAGATAAAGCAACTTTTGATACATCGCTCATATCTAGGAAAAGTTCTCAAGATATAGTTCAATAAGTAGAGAAACCCATAGTGCTGGCTATGATGCTAAGTTGCATATTCATACCATTACAGAAACATATACGGTTGCCGATAAATCGAATAATTAATTGAAATAAAAGTTCTTTGTTAGAACTGGCCACTGCCCTCAAACAGCTGAAGCAAAGCGCCTCCTGACTCCGAAAAAAATATTCCAAATAATTTATAGCTGTTTAACAATGATAGTTCATTTAATTTGAAAACGACAACGATTGTTTGAATTCGAAGTAATTATGTTTCCATATGAAAAAATTTATATTTTTGGTTGGCAATAATCCTATTCCTGAACCCACCCCAAGGATGCAGACTGGAAATGATGCTACAGTACCAGTACAATGTCAAGCGGCGATTAGCTAAGATAAGAAGTAAAAAGGCTGTGTTTTGATTTTTATGTGATATATAGACCAATTTTTAAAGGGTTACAAAAAATGTTGATATCAATTGAAAAACACCTTGACGATGCTATATACCGGTGACAAACGTTTATGCGACGCCGAAAATATCTGATATCATATAAAAAAAACCTCTTGACAAGGTAAAATAAGGGTTGCGAACCCGCATGCCACGCCCAAAATATCTGGTATCAATTTTAATGACGAATAAATGCAATATATGTATAAATAATTATACATTAAAAATATTCTTATTTGGCACGTGGAACAATAAAAATAAACGAAATAAATACGTGCCGGGTAAAAATATTTTTAATGTCTATTTGCGGGTTCGCCACCGTTATTTTACCTTATCAAGAGGTTTTTATATCCTTGCAGAGGGAATTATAATTTTAGTCAAAAGTGGGCAACGCAGTGAAGGAGACATCTCCGACCCTATAAAGTATATATATTCTTGATCAGGATCACCTCCTGAGTTGATATAAGCATGCCCGTCTGTCCGTCTGTCTGTTTCTACGCAAACTAGTCTCTCAGTTTTAAAGCTATCGTCTTCAAACTTTGCACACACCCTTCTTTCCTTTGCAGGCAGTATATAAGTCGGAACGGCCGGGATCGGTCGACTATATCCTATAGCTGCCATATAACTGATTGATCGGGAATGCCATAACTTCGTTGTTTTTTAAGTTAGAAGGATGGGACTTAGTATGGATTCCACTTTGGGTGAAATAATTTGATCCGACTTATCCGATCTGCCAAATATCATAAGGATCGGCCGACTATATACGATCCGATATATATCTAATAATAAAGGTGCGTGTCGCCACCTAGCGGACTGCCTCTCAACTGCAAGGGTACATAAACTTTGGCTCCGTCCGAAGTTAGCTTTCCTTTCTTGTTTTATATGATACCAAAATGGCTAATATCAACATATGGACAGAACTAATATTTACAGACCTGTGACCTGTGAATAACAATGACTAAAATATAAGTTAAAGCCACTTACTTAAAAATAAAGGAAAATGTATTGAACTGTATCCTAAACCAAGTAAAAAATTGAAAACATTTTGGGAACAGGTTATACTTTTTACATTAAATAACCGAATTAGCTGTACGACATTATAGCATCCTAGTGTGTGGGAAGAAAAACTAGATCCTTCGATGCGTTAAAACTATCCGCGACCCGACGACTAGCTTACTTCTGACAGAATAATTGCTTCTTGGTTTTACAGAAGTCTATTTCCATTTGACATAACCTTTGATCAATTCTCTCACGCAACATAGCTAGTATCTTTAAGTCACGGTCCACCCTGCCCTTTGCAATAGAGCTGCGGCTCAATTTATCGCAAAATCTCTCAAAGCAGTGATCCAAAGTAAGCATTTTACATTCAAGTCCTTGGATGTTGCTTTTTATATATTCAGCCCGACAGTCTAGATCCTTCAAAGATCCTCCGAAGTCAACTGCAAGACCGATAGATGGAAGTTCACTTTGAGGCTCTCGAAATGCGCCGAAACTTTTTGGTTCATGGGTGACATAATGCTTGTGCATCTTAAGCAAGTTGGCCCGAAACAGACCCCAGTTTACGTTGTCTGGGTCACTCTCCATTCCACTTGAAAATAAATTGATTTCATTGATCCACTGCATCATCTCGTTTTCCCGGTTAATTGAAAATTCATTGAATGTTTTCCTTTCTGTCAGGCTACTGTCTGTGGTCTGAAGGGCACTATATTCATAGCCTAATGTCTTAACATTCGAATTAAGTTCTGATGAATTCGACTTTACCGTGTTAATGGAATGCGTGTCTTTTATCGTAGTCTTTCGATTAGTTGGATGCGCATGTTCTTTCATTAAAGGATAAGATGTATCCTTTAAAGGAACCACTCGGGCAGAATCTTTTGGCAATCTATTTTCCTTCAACTGATTCTCCGTCGTTACCTTAAGGGAATGCGTTTCTCCAAAATCTAGTAAATGCGCACGTTCATTTATTGGATGATCCATCATGCCATTCTGTAAAAACATAGTCATTATATGGTCAGCCTGATACAAATCCGAAATCTTTTATACCTTTAGAAGAATTTCTTTGAGATTTTTTGTCTTGGAGCTTAAACTGGTCATGAACTCGTTTCGCATTTCCTTCACAATTTCATCGATAGCTCCGGCATCCATCGATTTCAAATGGTCGCCTACTTTACGCCCATCTGGGCTCTCATCATCTTCATCAATAAGACCTTTCTGTAAAGGGTTTATACAATTGTATCATTGATCACCATTAAGGACACTACCTACCTCTACTAATAGTTCATAGTGGATGGCGTCTGAGTTTAGATCAGAGGAGGTAAACTTATTTCTAAACTTTTTGAGAGATTCCTGACTCCAAACATACTTAAGAGTTAGCTGACTATCAGATTTAATAGGTTCTGCCTCATTACCATCCTTTGTTTCGGTGGAAGCGTCATCAAAAGATTCTTCTCGCTCTAGATCCATTTTACGATGAATTTACAAATACGTTCGTAACTAATAAACAAATCACAGAGAATTTTAACTTATCTACTACTGAGATTTAAATCTCGCAACTTATTCATAACAATAGAAAAAAAATTGTAGAAAAAAATTCGATCGATTAGGCTAAAAATGTATAAATTAATTGATCATATGAGCCAGTCCTTTTTTCAAAGCGTATGTGCAATCACTGTGGATATGTGTGCAATAAACAAGAAAATTTCGATTATTTCCTCTCAGCCTTTATTTTATTTAAATAAATAAAATCAAAATAAAAATAGTTTTCCAGCCCAGGAAGTGGTAAAATAAAAAAATGTGTTCATAGCACGCTTTTTATGATGTTTTTAATGTTTATTTAATCCAAATTTTACGTCGCCGCCTGCTAATGGTGGCCGCTTTGGGAACCACTACGAGCGACGAGTAATTATGGAAATATATTCCTTGACCCATCGTTTCCAGAAAATATCTGCTAACTCATTGGCCTGGTGCCATCGTTGCCTGGCATCCGAGTCCTTGGGGACAACTGGTCTCTATCCGTCTGCAGATCCTAACAATAAATGATTCGGATCATCTTTAATCAGCATCATCATCTTTTGCGTCCAAGGATACGAATGTTAGGGGACAGGAATTGATCACGAACTCGGCATTCGTAAAGGCGATTCTTAGGTTTTCTTCGTTAAACCTGTATTTAGGAGAGACGCTATTCAATACAAATTTTATTGATCATATTAAGCGCACCCAAGCTCCTCCATTTTTCTTGATGTTCCTCGTCGATCAATAACGTTTGAGAGGCACATTACACATTAGCTTGTATCAAGGCTATACGGTATCTCTATATGTACGGCGCGTATAGTAAGGCATGTGAATATCACGCCCCACCTTTTCACCTTGTGTCGGACTACGCGAATAAGCGCGCTCGTCGTTTGGATGTTTTTGTTTTTTTTTTAGAGAATTTAATTCGTCCTTAACTGCCTTTCTTTGCGCTACTTTATAAAGTAGGTTCTTTACTTGGCACCGATTGAAGATGCTCGAGATAGCTGAGACAGAAGGCATCTCAAAAAACCGCGGTTGTCATATCCTGCATGAAATTTTGGCCATGAGAAAGTTGTCGGCGCGATGGGTGCCACGGTTGCTCACTCCGGACAACAAACGCATCCATTTGACCACTTCATAGCAGTGTTTGACGACGGTTAAGCGCAATCCGAAGGAGTTTTTGCGTTTTGTGGCCGTCGACGAATCATGGATCTACTGGTACACACCAGAGACCTACTGGTACACACCGAAACAGTGTACTTCACCCGGTGAACGTGCTGCGAAGAAGGCGAAGACTGTCCCATCGGCCGGAAAGGTGAATGCCACAGTTTTCACAAGATATGATCTACATCGACTACTTGGAGAAGGGCTAAGGTTTTTGTTTTTTCTTTTGGAGACTAAGGACTTATCAGACCACCCTCGTACATTGGCGGCAAAAAACCAAAGATCACAACACGGAGAGTTCGAGTAAGATTTTTTAAAGGGTGTTGCATCCCAGAATGTGGTTAAGTAAAAACAAGTATTCATAGCTCTTTACGATGTGTTTTAATTTTGCGACCTTTAAAAAAGCTTCTTTTGTGACTGGCAAGTGAAGATGATATTTTTGAATTCGATTTTGTTCCGCCACCTCATAAATCGTTCGTTTGTTTTATTTTGTGCTGTTGACGCTAACAAATAGTATTAAAGGTAACAACAAAAAGATCTCTAAGCATATAAGGCATATAAATAAAACACCGCATTACATTTATTCCAGCCACCGTCGTTTTTAGGCCATAACAACAAACAAAAGAACAACAAAATAGTTGGAAAATTAAAACCAAATCATGGATGAAAAGCTAAACAAAGAAGGGAAAACGGCTCTGTCGAGCCTCTATGAGAAGAAAAGTTCATTGTTTGGAGGAGACTTCAACGCCAAGCACCTTATGGGGCAGCTATGCAGCGGACAGAAGGGGTAACGCTCTGGATGAGGCCTTAAACGTGAGTCTTGTGTAGGTACTGGCCACTTAGAGCCCTTCGTTCCATCCTGACAGAAGTATTGCGACTTTATCTTGCTTAGACTTTGCTCTTTGTAGTTGAATCCTTTCCGCTTATTGTAAGGTTATCATTACGTGGTTATCCTCCTCTTTGAAGTATCCCCCTGCTTGCACTAGGAACAGATTACGAAAAGTTCCGTCAATTACAAAGCGATACACTGCATCTTGAACTGGAGATTAACTCGCCCACAGACCTGAATCCGAGCTGCCAATCAAACTACTATTCAACTACTTAACAAACAACGCCTTCGTGTTAACAAGTCGCTTCAAGGGGCAGGCATCTTCAAAGTTTCCTATCAATCAATAGGACGGTCACTTCAGGAACGAGTAGAAATTCAAAATCGCTTCGATGAGCAGATGTGAAATGGTGGAAATATACTTCCTTTATCCAGTTTTCTTCTCTCCATTGTTTCCTACCAGTGCGCCCTGTCCCCATGAAGGAGACTGTGGACGTGGTAGCCAAATTAAAAAATAGGAAAGCTCCTGGTCGTAATGGCATCACCAACAGAGACCTCAAAATTTTCCCTCATCGAACCATTTTGTTTCTGGTTTTGCTTCTAAATGGGGCACTTAGACTGAGCCACTTCCCGAAGGTTTGGAAGAAAGCAAATGTGGTAATGCTTCACAAAAAAGGAAATCCAACGAGCGACGTGAACCGTTATTCGTCCGAACCGTTCTCTCCTAGAGTGCAGACTGCGATCCCAAATCACCAATTCGAATTCCGAAAAGCTCACGGCATCCCTGTACCGCGTCAGAAACTTCATCCTGGATGAATTCCAGCGCATGATTATGAAGTGGCTGCATACTTGGACATTCAGCAGGATTTTGGATTCAGCAGGGAGTAGTACGAGGGTCTCCTCCACAAGTTGAAAAGCCTCCTACATCCACATCTCTGGATCGCAGAGGATCCAGAAACCTTCAAGAAAGAAGTGAAGTGAAGTTTAAAAATTTCTCTGCAGCCGCTCAAGTCGGTTACAGCTTATTTTGCTTGCAGAGTTCCAAATAATAGAGGCATATTCCAGCCTCGACCGTACGAATGCGGCATATACACTGAGCCACGAGTCTGTGTGCCTCTTCACAGAGCCCTACATGGCATACACCTTAGGTATTATAAAATCTAAGTGGCAGGAAAATTTTAATTTTTCATCACGCTAGGCGCAGTAAAAATATCAAGCGCCGCTTACTGTAGCGAATATGAATGAAGGTGCACCAAGAGGAGACTCGGCGCAAATCCTCCTGTAGCAGATAGCTATCTCTAATACAGCCAATGGCATAATAGACTTTGGGGTCGTCCGCGATCAACCTGACATCGGCTCTCAAAGGTTTCAAGGCAGTTCTTATAGAAAACCGCTAAGTTACTGGATCGCCCAAGCCATACTCCATTCTGGTTGAATGATATAAGGTTACGGATCAAAAATGTTGGTGACTATACGCTCGAGTAACTTGACAATGTTGCAAATCTTGGCGATAGGACGGTAGTTTGTGACGTCTGACCTACTGCCCCCTTTATGAATGGGCGTGATGGAAGTAATTTTCCATCGAAAAGACAAGTACACGATGATAGTCATAAGGAGAACATAAGTTGCAGAGGTGTGGATAAGGATGAGATACACTTCTTAATAAAGAATGGGGAGATCCATCCAAGATACCATCAGGGGTATGCGACTCATTGAAATGACTAGAGGATTCGGCGAGGTTACGTTTTAATATGTCCAAGCTAACAACTTCAAGAAGACGCAAAATTTTCCGAAGTACTTCCTGCTTATCTCAAGAGTCCTTTGGCTCCAGGTTTAAGGCAAAATATTCAATAAAAAGTTCTTAGATGCCCTTATCAAAATTAGCAGCCAAACCTCCAAAACACATGGAAGAAAGTAATGTCAAAGGATGATTATTTACTATTCACAAACGCTTTAATGTTGGATCTGAGGCTAGCTTCGACATCTGAAATATACATGTTATACAGAAATTTATTGAGGTATTCAAATTTCCGCTTGTGATGCCGGTACATTTCATTCGCTCTTTGCTCTCCTATCTTTAAAAATCTCTTATAAAATTTGTCCCTGCTATTTTTTAAGTTTTTCTAAACCATCCGTGTACCAGGCTTGTACGACCTTCGTACCCTAATAAAGGCATTATTGTCAATAATATTGAACGGAGCAATCACAAACTTAGTATAACAATCATCAATCAAACCATCCAAAAATGGGACACCCAATTAAAATATGCAATAAAGGCATTAATAAGTGAAAGATTAGACTCATTCAAGTGATAAAAGGAAAAAGGTGAAGAGGAAGGCAAAAAACTATAACATTTAATATGTATCAACAATGGCTTATGGCGCATTTCTGTGATAACACGAATTAATGGTACATTTCATAAGTCTACTTTACTATTTACGACATTATTTAATATATCATTAAACTTGGAAGAGGCCCATACTAAAGATATCATCCAATGCCACCATTCCATAGGACTGCGGGTCACGAGACCAAACAATCGACCTCAGTTTGAAGTCGCCAGCTACCAGCTATCAGAGCGTGTACCCCGTTCTAGCGCACTGGGGATGTTTTTCATATGTGCATCATAGGTACTGAATGCACTATTTGGCGTGATATAGGATGCAATGATGGTGAAGGGGCCCCGAATGCCCTGGATTAAAACGGCTATTTTATCCAGTAGAGAGTCAATAACCGGAAGGCTAATCAACGTGGTCTGCAAGGATCGACGGATAGCGATGATCACATCGCCTCCCCGCTTACGATTGGTGCTGGATGCATCACGGTCTTACCGAAATACTTGATACAAGTTAGCCTCAAAAAACTCTGAGGAACTGAAGTTTCTATCGAGCTACTTTTTCACGAAAACGATGTCATCAAAATCGCAGACTGAGGAATTATACTTTGCTAGGAGCAGAATATCGGAGGAAGTGAAATAAGCGTCAACAATTACGATTGTTGTTGGTGGCTTAGCAAAGAGTGAACTTAGCAGTCGAAGAATGTAACGAGCAAGAAATAATGGTTCCAGCGGACCCGCTTTCAGGCTTTGATGGAGGGAGTCTTGCAGAGAGGTGAATAACCTTAGCAGGCTCTCTATGAAGAAAACGAGTGACTTTTCAAGGAAATCTTTCTCAGGACCTCCCAATTTCAAATTGACGAATTTGAGGGCGTTAATGTAAGCATCTTTTTTAACCAGTCTAGCACGGTCTTAATCACTTTGGTCCAGATGCAGCTTATCAGCGTCAAATTTGCATCGTACCGTCCAATATAACAGCATATCAGTCTAAAAAAAAAAAAAATAATAATAATGTATTTAATTTATTAAATTTATCAGACTACAATGGTCTCTACCACATCTTGTCACTTTGCCCTACTAAGAATCTTAAATCCTTTATACTAAACGCTTTATCTGTGCAACACTCTTCCCGTTATATCTTACTCCTACTCTTTTCTATCTCGCATCTATCCCCGCGATTCGATTCGCGCTTATTTCAATATTTTTTCAACTGTCTTTGTACAAATTGAAATATCATAATCTTTTTTTAACTTCCATTGAAGGACATCATCTATAAATTCAAGGATCTGACGATCTTGTCTAGGAGTAGTTTTACGTGGTCGTCCTTTTCTGACTAAATTATCCTTCGAATTTTTCAGTTTATGATTATTAATTTGGTAGTAAATGGTTTTTCGGGGTACTTTCGGGGTAGCATATATTATATGCTGAGGCTATGGACCGAGGTACCTGCGGCGTACTTAATAACTATTTCGTTTCGCTAGATTTGGCTTAGCTCCCGTGTTTTACCCATATTTTCATTAAATAACGGTACAGAAATTAGGAAAATTGACAAAAAAATATAGTAAAGCTGGCAACAGTAAAGCTGGCAACATATTTAACTGGAGTTATAAATAACAATAAACTGTCATTAATGCGATCGAAACAAATGAGAACTGATTGAATCCAAAGTCAAATTATTTTTGTCCACCCAAATGTACATAATCTCTCCTTCAGCTGTCAAAATAGATTATTTTTAAATTTGCTGAACTTTTTTTGTCTCGGTATCGGAAAATCTAATTGATACCGAATTTGGGAGGAACTGATGTTTTTATTGACTGCTACAATTTGTTCAATTTTTTCAGACCTTTGGGGGTCCTAAAACCATTTTTCAATAGTGATTTTGTTTCTAATATAAACTTTCATTGATGTTTGCCGCATCGACAGGCCGTTCGGGATGGTTCGTGGAGGTATTTTACCCCACTGATAATCCCTTAATTATATTGTCGGGTTGCTCATGAATGAGTGAACAAAATCGATTTATTCAATAAACTGAACGAGTGAACATATTCCATTTATTTTCTCATTTTTGTTCACTTGCTCGATATTGTTCACTTGTTCATTTTCTCATTTTTGTTCACTTGCTCGTTGTTGTTCACTTGTTAATTTTCTCATTTTTGTTCACTGGCTCGTTTATTTTCACTCAGGGCAACGGGATGTAGGAACTGGATAGGAGCTTTTGGATCTGAATACGGGCTACAGGATCCGGATACGTGCTAGCTCTAGCTAGCTCTATTCAACTATTTTAGCTATAATACTTTTTTTTTTTTTTTAATTTTCCTATACATGTAATGCGGTCTTACATTTTATGAACAGGGAACGTGAGTGAGTCTACAATAAAAACAGTGAGAAACTGAGCAAGTGGGTAACTGAACAATAAAAATGAAGAAGTGAGCAACGTGAGTGAGTTGACCTTTCGAAAAAAAGAACAATTGAACATGTTCACCAAAATGAGCAATCAAATAAAAAAAACCTCTTGACAAAGTAAAATAACGGTGGCGAACTCGCATGCCACATCCAAAATAGCTGATATAAATTTTTTGTGACGAACAAATGCAATACGTGCAATAATGCCGGCACGTGTTTATATCGTTTATTGTTATGGTTCCACGTGCGAATAAGAATATTTTTAGTATATAATTTTTTCGTAAATACCAGGTGTTTTTATAACAAAATTTAATAAAAATAAAAATTAATGAGTAAAAAAAAACAAAATAACAATAAAAGTTTATTTCTTTAACTCGACTTGAACCCTGGTACCCTTTACACATCAGCCGAGAACTCTTCCGTTGGGCTATCCCTGACAATATCACCCCCGAAAATTTTCTAAACTTCAGATGTTTCTCCGATCTACTTTAAAAATCTCCCAAAAATATAAGCGCCCTCTGGAGCTCGTGTCGATTGAAAAGCACTTCTAGCGTTGAAGACAAATGCAAACAGCTACAATTGCGTGGGAAATTTTTTTCAGAGTGCGGTGGCCGCGAGGATGCGCTTTGCCTTAGCTGTTTGCGGTCGCAGCCAATGGCCTGTTCATAACAAATAACTTTTTATTTAAATTAAATAAATTAAATGAATGATTTCTATTTATTGTTTTGTTTTTTTTTTATGTTCGCAAACTACAAAAAGGTAATCGGCAACCGAGTATGTATCTATAATGCTATGAATATGCAACTAAGCTTCCCAGTCAGTACCATGGGTTGCTCTACATATCGAACTATATCTTAAGTAAGTGACTATTCCCAGATATAAACGATATATCAAAAGTTGCGTTATCTCAAAAGCTATCTCCACACTTAATATAAATAGGATCGTTAGAGCCAATTTTGAAAAAATTTCAACTGGTTTAACGGTTTTTTTTTCGGTGTATTTCTTTTTCCTTAAGATTTAGACATTTGATCTTAAAGAAAGTAACAAATATATTTTAAAAATCTTTCTAACAAAATATAACATGTGCAGTTAGCTTAATTGGTTCTAAAGTTATAGGTTTGTTACCTTATTTATATTAAATTTACCTTACCTTAAATTTAATTTTTTAAGATAACTTTAATGAATTTAAAAAAAATCGTAGGACAAACGTTGTTCGTATGTTACTAACGAAGATACCTAAATTTTTTTTAAATTTTAAAAGACAAAATTAGAGAAACGCGGACGGTACATTTTTTCGGAGCAAAATTTGGCAAGCATCTTCATTTGAGAAATTATTTAAAAATCAATTTTTCCTGAATAGCTTTTAAACTAAACCAAACTACTTTTGGCTAATGTTTGAATAAAACCCCCTAAGGAAAACAATACCTTTCATTTGGTATATCACTCTTACGCACACAGAAAATTTGTAATTCTTCAGCTATATATAGTCTCTTCACGCGCCTGCTACAGCAAGGGCATGCTAGCGGGGCAACCTAGCGGCCAGCCGTTCGCCGTTTTATAAGGTGCTACTTAACTACTTCGTCTCCGTTCGAAGTTGCAGATTTAAACGTCGAACGTCGAAGATTTAAAGGTTATTGATTAAACATCTTTAACTGAAATTGCAGTTTAATCCAAATAAGCAGTTTAAACAGCTGAGCGTATGGGATAATCGGGGATAAGGCTTATATAGAGCCGAAGGGAAAGTGGTCTGTGTGTTGGATCAGCTCATAAAGTTAAAAGATTTCTGATATACGATAAAAAAAAATATTTTTGAAGAATTTCTCCAATTGAAAAACATCGCGTTGAGTAACTGGTTTCAGACACAACAGGATTAGTACGACTCCTACTTGAGGTGAACTTGTTTTTTCGGACGCTACTCTAACTAGACATTATATATCATTGCAGGTAGCTGAAAAGTTTGACAGAGTATTTCATGTTAGAAGCAGTTTTCTGCATTAAAATATTTTAGCACAAATTTTCATTCAATAACATGTAAAAGAGTTTGCAAACAACTGTGATAATTTACAATGAATAATTTACAATAATTATCAATGAAGATGACGCAACTTTTCATATATTGCTTATATCTGGCAAAATTCAACTCAAGATATAGTCCTATAAGAGCCGCTACCAATTTTGTGCAGCCACCTGTCAAGTTTGGATTAACGTAAACATGTGTTAATATTTGATTGGAAATTTTGCCTAAGTAGGGCCTAAGAAAAAAGGAACGGAAAAAAGGGCCTAAGTAAAAAGAAAAATTGGCCCAACTAGGAACTATAACTCTAAACCCTCAGTAACGCTCTCCACTCAGCTAACCTATAACTTTCTTCTTTGATGGCGAATTTTTATGCAATTCTGCTTATTGTTTCAGTGTTCCATGTCTTAACGAGAAGACTCAGAATTCACAACTTTATGAACAAAAAGCTTTGTAAGCATATGAGCATAGAATGCATCTAAATAAAACACTGCATTAAATTCTAGTCACCACCGTATTTGGCCCGTACCAATACATTTTGCTTAAAAATGACATCCAAATTATGGATAAAAAGCTAAAAAAAAACTAGGCGAACCGACTCTGCCGGCTGCTACTACAGCTGAAGTTCGTTTCACATTTTCCGTATTTATTCTGTTGAATTTTCCAGGCCGTTGAAATATTGCATGAATGTTGTCACCGGTATTTTACATCGTCAAGAGGTTTTTATATAAATTTTTGCGCCAAACTCCTTGGCATCCCCGCGATGGTCACCAACTTACCCATACGCGAGCCAACACTTACGATTTTAAACGAGCCATATTTTTGACCATTTTTCCATTAAAAAAAAATCAAAAATTTCGCACTTAAACCAAGTTTTTCCTTACATAAAATAAAAAATAAGGCAAAAGTAGACGGGAATTTTTCTGTAAAAAATTTTCTTTAAAAAAAATGTTTTCATTTTCAATTGCGAAATTCTTTAAACATCGTTTTTTCATGAATAACTATTGAAATGTCGAATAGGAAAAATATTTTTTCTTATACCAATGTCCCCACTATATCCAATTTTGTGAACCAAAAGTGTTTTACATTTTCAGAAATGTATCCAAAGCCAAACTGCTTTTGGCAAATGATTGGATACAATCCCTCTAATAAAAACAATACCTTTCATTTGGTTTATCACTCATTCATATGGAACGCACACAGAAAATTTTTAATTCTTCCGCTTTATATACATAGAGATTTCACGCACCAGCTACAAGCTATGGCAATCGTGTCGCCACCTAACGAACTGTTGTCCGCTGTGATGAGGCATTATTATACCCTTGCAGAGGGTATTATAATTTTGGTCAAAAGTGTGCAACGCAGTGAAGGAGACATCTCCGACCCTATAAAGTATATATATTCTTGATCAGGATCACCTCCTATGTTGATATAAGCATGTCCGTCTGTCCGTCTGTCTGTTTCTACGGAAACTAGTCTCTCAGTTTTAAAGCTATCTTTATCTATCACAGTCTTTCCTTTGCAGGTAGTATATAAGTCGGAACGGCCAGGATCGGTCGACTATATCCTATAGCAGCCATATAACTGATTGATCGGAAATAGCATAACTTCGTTGTTTTTCAAGTTAGAAGGATGGGACTTTGTATGGATTCCACTGTGGGTGAAATACATGCCAAACATGCCAAATTTCATAAGGATCGGCCGACTATATCCTATAGCTTCCATATAACTGATTGATCGGGAATGCCATTACTTATACGACTATATACGATCCGATATATATCTAATAATAAAGATGCGTATCGCCACCTAGCGGACTGCCTCTCAACTGCAAGGGTATATCAACTTCGTCTCCGTCCGAAGTTAGCTTTCCTTTCTTGTTTTTTTACTGTGATATGGAAGCTTTTACTTTCCAGAAGAAACCGATTACTGACATTAATGACATGGCTATGTCGACTCGGCTGTTGATGCAAATCAAAGTATATATACTATATGGGGTCGAAGATGATTCTTTCTCCCTGTTAAAAAAGAAATGCAATCTTTGGATATGTCGCAGTATACACACGGAATGCATATTAAGGCTCGTGCATTGATAATTGACAGTCGTCTGTGTACGGTTGCATTGCTGATGACAACCCACCGGCAAAGGTCCATCCGCTTAAGAACCCATTGCCACTTAAAAGACAAGCCACCCAATCTTGGCACAAGAGTTATCCGGTGCAGAAGCACGCAGTTTTAGACATTATTGGATCAAGTGGTTTAGGTGTAGGAATAAACTGTGCGTTATTTAGAAGAGAGATCTCTTTTGCCTCTTCCTTGTGTTCCGACCATGGCAATAAATGTGCAACTTTTAGGTGGGTGACAGGAGCAACATATAAGGAAAGACGCACGTAGAGGCCGAAAGGCTTTGTTTCCGTGTATATTTGCATTTTTTTATGTTTACTTCCCGAATGCATATGTACGATGTACAGTACACACTATCCATCTCGCTCTCTGACTGCGCCGTCGAAAATCGATAGCTACCAAATTTTAATGTACTCACCATTTTTATTGGCTTATTGTTACCAGGTGAAAAGAGTCGGGCATCTATAATTTTTTATTATAAAAATAATATTTTATTTTCAATAAGATCCTCAGCAGGGAAATATATTATACACACATTACTTAAGATTTAAGTATTTAATAATGAGTTCCATTATATTCCATTATGTACATATGTAACATGGGTTCCATGAAAAAATTATATAATACATCGACAAAGGGCATATTGATTATGATTATAACCTGTGTGTGATTTATAAATTTAATAATGAGTTATTTGGTTTATTATTTTTGTTGTAATAAATGTTTAAAAATGGTTAAAGTATATTTAAATTATAGCAAGATTATTTATTCAGTCTCTAATTTTTTATCCCCAATTATTTGAATATTTTAGATTTTTTTTTGTGTTACTGAATTGTATGCATATTAAATTAAAACCTTAAATTTAACTAAAGAAATTTCTTACCTAACTATAATAAATTCAATAAAATTTTTCTGAGCTCTATTCATGTCAGGAAAAGGACGAAAGTGTATAAGATTGGGGATTTGAGTCGCATAAAAAAAATTAATGGGATACTTTTCCAATTACTACTGATTAATCTGCTGAAAACCTGAACATTATTCATTAGCTATCATTTAGAGTTCACCAAGGGGCAATGCGATTAAAACCAACTTATTGCACGGCCGACTATACCATTGGCAAAGGAAATGGGTATAGGCGCTCCCGAGTTACGAACAATTAATTGAATATAACTTTTAATTATAAAAAGTACAAAAAATACTTAAACAAAGAACACAGTGGCGATCTGGCTGCAAGCCATAAACCACATTGCATCAACACTATCATCTATATACCTAGGTATTACATAAATGAGTGCATGGTACCTATGTACGCGGGTGGGCATATGCTGCACCATTCGAGATGCATGTTTCAGGTTTTCAGTGCCCGTCCACCTTACCACTGCAGGCCCAGAGTGGCACAATATCTGCCTACGGCTAGCCCGATGCCCACATCTTTCCATTTTTCACAGCATACTGGTCTTTTTATCCCTGCAATGACCATCTCTTTCACTCCCGCCGCTGTTGGGGCATTAATGAAAATTTCGTACATCGAATTCGCATCATTAAAAAAGAAAACAAAAACCTACCATATGTAAAATAACGGGGAAACATTTTAAGGGATGCAAGTTGTATGGAAAATAAAAAAATTTGAAAATGTTATGTAAAAATCAAACAGTTTTTTCTCATTTTTTTCAAATAATGCAAGTACATACAGGGATGCAAGCTGCAGGAAGAGCTTTTATGTTGGGCCACTAATATGAATTTTTGTTGCATTTCATGAGCAGAACCGCAGGAACGATTCAAAAACACAAATACACACATATACATATACATATACTTTAAACTTTGTATAATTTAAACTTTGATAGCAGTCTGAATCTTGTCGATGTCGGTTTTGATGTAGGTTAGACAGTAATTAGCTATCCGCGCCGTAGCAGTACCTGTTATTTGAATTGCCACCTCTAATACGTACCCACTTTCTGCCCCAAAGCACCATCTCCCCCCGGATCAACCTATTGTGTCACTCGACCAGTGCCGAGAATCATGCTAAACCACCAAAAATAACTTCGTGACCTCTAGCACGGCGTGCCTCCAGCAGCTAGCGACTGTGGCCGGAAAAAGTATACAACACGGAAAAGAGAACTGCCGGCCAAATTTAATCAGAGCAAAATAGCACTGATCCAAAAAAAAACCGCGGAGATTGCGAAGAGTCTAATCTTTATTGCTTCCACTTAAGTGGAGGGACCGACGAACCACCAACGGTCCTCATTATTAAAAGGGAATCGCTTGGTCCTATAGAGGCCGCTCAGAGGCAACTATCCTTCGGTTTTTACTCTATTACCATAAATGTATATACCGTAAAGATATATTTCTTCTCAAATGACACTTCCGTCTTTGAAAAACATTCTTCTCTGACATCGTTCCCTGAGGATTCAGACCTCTACGCTTTCAGCATCTATTCTTAAATATATATATTTCTCTATTGACTCTTCTCTAGGAATTACTGATCAAAATAGCCCAGCACAACAGAAATGCTTAAAAAAACTGATATTGGACAGTTCAGACAGTTTTTCAAGCATATGGACTGGAATTTTCTTTTCAATATAAGTTGCAAAGAAAGATGTAATGAAACTTTTTATGAAGTTGTTCTTTATACCATAAATAATATTGGGACTCCTTCCCAAACTTTCAGTAATATTTCTGGTATTGGTAATCTCTTTGGGTCGTTCTTCCAAGCCAAATACTCAGCAGATTATTATAACTTATCTTCCAACTACCCGCATGTCTTACCACAAATTACCGGGATATATCTAATTAAATTTAATTGTAATGTGTTGCTCTTTCTTTTATCACTTCATATTCAACCTAACAATGTACCGAGCTGCATACTAAAATATCGTTGTGAACCCATCAGTTGATCTATCGGCCTTGTCCAGGAGGTGGAATGACTTATATCATTCTTCTCTTCTTAAAAAAAAAGTTTAAAAAAACGATAATATTGAGAACTACCGTGTATTGCAAAGTTTTGCGTCTACCCAAAAACACTGTATACGGGATGAACCGCAGTCCTTAGCGAGCGCGAAAAAGCATAATTTATAACCAAAACATTTTCTGTTTGCGTCCGATCTAAAATAATGCTATACCAAAAGAAAGGTATTTTGCCGCAGGTGTTTGGTAAACAAAGTTGTTTACTTAATTTTGATTCATTTAATTGAAGTTAATAGGAACATTAAGATAACCAACCAAAATATTTTTCTTTAACATCACATTCTACTCCTAAATACGCGTCGATTGGTACCTCAACCATCCCGATCCGATTCGTTATTTCCAAATGAACGCAGTTCGTCCCTCCGTTTGTCTATTTTCACTATTTGTTTTATGGCAATCCTGAAAAAAATTGGGGATGTTTGTTACTAAAATATAAGCATTTTTTGTTAAACAAATTTTAAAAATACCCTAAGTTCACGTTAAAAAATTAAAAAATGTTGTTAATTAAAATATGCATAACTTTATAACCAACAAGAAAGGAAAGCTAACTTCGGACGGAGCCGAAGTTGATATACCCTTGCAGTTGAGTGGCAGCCCGCTAGGTGGCGACACGCATCTTATATTATTGGATATATATCGGATCGTATATAGTCTGCAGATCCTTTTGATATTTGGCAGATCGGATTAGTTTGCCCAAAGTTGAACCCATAAAAAACCCCATTCTTCTAACTTAAAAAACAACGCAGTTATGCCAATTCCGATCAATCAGTTATATGGCAGCTATAGGATATAGTCGACCGATCCCGTTCCGACTTATATACTGCCAGCAAAGGAAAGAAGGGTGTGTGCAAAGTTTGAAGATGATAGCTTTAAAACTGAGAGACTAGTTTGCGTAGAAACAGACAGACAGACGGACATGCTTATATTGACTCAGGAGGTGATCCTGATCAAGAATATATATATACTTTATAGGGTTGGAGATGTCTCTTGACGTACCCTGCAAGGGTATATAATGAAGATACATAAATTTACAACATTAAGTTGGCTTTTTAAAACATCGTTACACTACGACTAATTTGTTGGAATTTTCGGCCAATTTTCAAATATTCTAAAGTGGATTGGATCCCATTTAGCACACCGCACGCCAACAGTTTTTGTTTTAAAAACACAAACTGCAAGATGATCTCATCACTTGTCCCACAGGAAAGATTAGGTCCATTGCTTTTTGTTCTTTTTCTAAATGATCTACGTTATAACTTATGCTTGAACACTCATAGTCTGCATAGACTCCTATAAATTGACCATGAAAATGGTCAACTCGAATAATTCGTGCAAAGAAAAGAACGACGTGTGAAAAGTTTGAAGTATTTGCGCAGAAACAGAAAGATGGAAAGACGGACTAAAGACACGCGTAGACTTTATAGGGTCGGAGATGTGTTCTTTACTGCGTTGCACTCTTTTCACCAAAATTATAATACCCTCCTCTGTCAATCGAATCAATCGATCTAAAATAAGAATCCAAACAGATACTTCCGTAACATAAGCATCAAAACAGATAAAACCATGTATTTCTCTAGAGGTGGCTTCTTACACTTTAACATAGAAACATATTTTTTTCAATAATCCAAAGCCAAAATATATTGACAAATATATTGAAATGCTCTCGAATAGTATCACATCACAGCCAACTGACTCAAATCGTCAAATCTTGAAAAGTCTCAACAAGAAATCACTCAAGCCTGCAATTATGCCCTTATAAAAGCAAAAACCAAATCAAAAAGGAACCTCCATGGTGGTCGACTGTCGACTAAGCTAACAACCCTCCGAATCAACACCTACCCTAGGCTATACCGCAAAAATTTAACACGTGGGGCGAAACTGCTCTAAACTGGCTCAAATATCATTAAAAGATCTCCCTCTCTATAGCTTCCCCACATATGTAGTTGCTCATATCAAGGATTGTCTTCATACCCAAAGCGCGGAAGCCGTCGCACACGACTCCTCAAGAATTAAGACCAATTACTTTATCATCATTTTTGCTTAAGAACCTTAAAAGTCATATAGACCTAAAGTCATATATCTGAATGTGGCTGGTTTCGTAACCAGTACTGCCACTACATGAAGATTTCTTACTGTGAGAGCGGAAGCGAGGCAAAATCGAATAGCTCTATCTCTGATAATGTCTGAGATCTTCGCGTTCAAAAATATAAGCCAATATGGAAACCAGAATAAAAATCGGACGATTTGCTGAAATATATTTGCCTTTATAATACTAATTTTTCACAGTGTTTTGCCTTCCGTGTCGAATTATTCAATAATCGAATTAATAATCGCGGAGTGCAGAAGAAGAGTTTGTAGGCCTAAGGTGACCTAAGATATATGACTTTCAGATATATGACTCACCTTAGGCCTACAAACTCTTTTTCTGCACTCCGCGATTATTAATTCGATTATTGAATAATTCGACACGGAAGGCAAAACACTGTGAAAAATTAGTATTATAAAGGCAAATATATTTCAGCAAATCGTCCGATTTTTATTCTGGTTTCCATATTGGCTTATATTTTTGAACGCGAAGATCTCAGAGATTATCAGAGATAGAGCTATTCGATTTTGCCTCGCTTCCGCTCTCACAGTAAGAAATCTTCATGTAGTGGCAGTACTGGTTACGAAACCAGCCACATTCAGATAAAAATCTAGACAAAATATTAGGCTTCACTAGCCCCAATTTAGTGAATACAAATGTTCATTTTAACCGTTTTTTTTCAAACTAAACGAGTTTTGTTTTGACAAATGTTTTGGATGAAAATTTTAAAAAATACTTACATATAGCGCCTCCTGCGGCACACAGTTTTGTTGTACTTTAGTCTCTGAACTCCAGAGTAGATGTACCCACAATTTTAAGATCCACAGTACATATTTATACGCGGTACATACGCGGGATGAGGAATGATGTAAAAAATATATTCAATTAAGTAATTATGAAAAGTATAATAGAATTTGGCATATCACACCTCAATCATTCTGATCCGACATTTCTTTCAAAAGTTATTCAGAAAAAACTTTTTTCAAGAATTTTCAAAATTTTGCTCCGAAAAAATGTATCATCCGCGTTTGTCTTGTTGTTTCTTTTAAAATTTTGAAAAAAATTTAGTATGTTCCTAGCAAAATACGAACAACCTTTGTTCTCCGATTTTTTTTTAAATTACTTAAGGTTACCTAAAAAAATTAAAAGGAGTTTTAAATTTAACAAACGCATAACTTTACAACCAATAAAGCTAACTTCACATGTTATATATTGGTTTTTTTTTTTAAATATTTTTCACTTTCTTTAAGATAATTAGAATAATAAGAAGAGAATAATAATTTTTAAGGAAAAAGAAATACTGAAATAAAATAATAAAATAAAAAAAAACTTGTTAAACATTTTTTTTTCATAATTGGTTCTGACGATCCTAATTATATTAAATGTGAAGATAGCCTTTGAGATAACGCAACTTTTGATATATCGCTCATATCTAGGAAAATCGCTTACTCAAGATAATAAGTTGAGTTCAATAAGTAGAGCAACCCATAGTGATGGCTGTGAAGCTAATTTGCATATTCATAGCATTATAGAAACATATTCGGTTGCCGGTTGACTTTTTGTGATTTGCGAACATAACAAATTAACAAAACAATAAATAGAAAAAATGCATTTAATTTATTATTTAAATAATAAGTTATTTGTTAAGAACTGGCCACTGGCTGCGACCGCACTTCGAAAAAAAACTCCCAAGCAATTCACAAACGGCTGATGGCATTTTGCCTGGTGAATACCGCACTCCGAAAAGAAATATCGCAAGCAATATTCAGCTTCTTGTCTTCACCGCTAGAAGCGCATTTCAATCGACACAAGCTCCAGAGAGCGCTCATGTTTTTGGGAGATTTTCAAAGTTGCACGGAGCAACATGGGAGCTTTTTGCGCGAAACCTTGGCAGGGATGCCCAACGGTAGAGTCCTCGTCGGATGTATGAAGGGTACCGGGATCGAGCCAAGTTCGGGATTTTTAATATTTTTTTTATTTTATTTTTTTACTTATTAATTTTCGTTTTTATTAAGTTTTGTTACTTAGTTTAGTTTTGTAAAAACACCTGGTTTTAACGAACCACCACAAGTAATTTTTACAGTGGCATTACGATTTCAACAATAGCTGAATGGTTAAAACGTAGCATTAATTGACCCAGATGATTTGGATGCGACTCCTAGCTCATTCAATCTGTTCAAAAAAAGACATATAAAGAAAATTAATAAGTTTAACTAATCAAATAAAAAAAAAAAGAAGTATTTATTTATAAATACATAAAATATTATATTTTTTTATAATTTAGCTATTTATCTAGTAGTTAGTACGAGAATAATTTTTCACGCTTAAATCAAATATTTCCGTTCTTAAAATCGAATTTTGGGATAACAATTTCGTACTTAAATTTCTTAAATTATGTAACTCTTGGTCAACCTCCAAGTTCGCTCGTACTTGGTTTAAGTACAAAATTCTTGGTTTCTCTCTGAGTGCGGTGACAAGCGTTCAAGCAACGCCCAAAATATCTGATGTCAATTTTGATGACGAATAAATGCAATATACATATCTATATAAAATTATATATTAAAAATATTCTTATTCGGCACATGGAAAAATAGCAATATACGATAAAAACACGTGCCGGGTAGGAATATGTTTAATGTTAAATTTTTATACATATATTGCATTTATTCGTCACCAAAATTGATATCAGATATTTTGGGCGTTTTTCTTCTACTTTTATCGATGATCACCTACTACAATCGATATAAACAAAAATGGAGATTTACAAAAAAAAGGACTTGAAATTCCGCAGTAATGTGGCTGCTAATTATAAACGGGCCAATGCAAAACTTCTGCCCCGACCCACTTTTGTGAATTGAAGCCTATTGCATCGGCTAGGGACGGCTCTCATAATGAGATTTTTCTGTTTACAGATGAAGCTGGAACTGTTGTTGCTGAGGAAGCACCAAATGCGCCAGAATCGTGTCGGGGAAAATTCAGTTTCGAAAATGCTTTGTCAACAGCAACACACATTTAAAATTTTCGGTTTAGTCGCATAAATTTTTATTTTTCTCATTTATTCAATACAATATGTTTGGATCTCCTTTCGACAATTTGTTGAAATTCTTTTAATCTACAACAAACCACAAAAAATTGAGTGAGTGCATTATAATTATTTGATAAACATCCTACACAATTACTCTATGCCTAATTATGTTCGGTTTAGTAAAAACATATGTTTGTACATGAATATGTTTGTAACATTAATAAACATACATATATGTTGGATTAAAAGTGTGATGTACGAATCGATGAAAACTATACAAATATTATCCCTATTACAACCCTAAGCCACGGGAGCGACGCCCCTTATCCCCACACCTTTCTTCATTACGCTGGCGTCGATACAATGGACGCTGTTTTTGCAACTGCAGCTTTGTGGTTTTTATGCCTCTGGTTAGCTGCTCAGCCCGATGAATCTGATTAACAAAATTAGTTTAGAAAACTCCGCACACGCGTTCGAAAGAAATATAAATTTGAGCTCAATTATTCGCTAAAATTGTAGAATTTTTAAGTAATTAGTTAAATGAAAATCTATTGTAAAAAATTAAATTTTATGTTCAGTTAGTTAACCAATCGAATTAAAATAACTAAATTTTCATAGTTCTTCGCAAATAGTTCTATACTATTAGTTTTTATAATATTTACAAAATAAGGTATGGGGCCACGCCATCCTATGCATAGTTACTATACATACATTTCATAAATATAAAAAAAGTTCCAGAAACGATCCTTTCTTTCATAAAATATTGCATATATAACTATGTATATATTTACGTATGTATGTGTATATACTCACTTTTTCTTAAACAAAAGACTTGTATAATACGGTAGACAGAAAACTACAACTTTATAGACTTACTGCTCGAACAGTATTTCGCTACGACTTCCAGCATCCCTTCGGTTCGCTTTAATTTTCATTAGAAGTGTGTGTGCAATTGTTCGCTAGAGTTTCCCGACCTCGAAAAAGTTTTGTTAACCATTTTGTGATCTATTTCCCAGAACGGTTAGTTTTTTGCCGACCGAGAGGGGTTTTGGCATCGGGCGACAGTCGGGCGTTTGGGTTTCTGTGTCGCGAAGTCGAGATTCCCAACGTGACGAAGAATGTTCTTGAATGAAAGTCAAAGTAAAAACGGCAAAACAACAAAATCCTAAACAAAAACAAAATACAAAAACCATGAACAAGGCCGGTGGGCGGGGAGGTGCAGAAGCGGAAACTAGAAAACGAGACGGAGAGAGCCAGAATATGATAACGCCCCAAGAGCCGGGTGAAAGACGCAAGTGTGAACCAGGGGGCCGGTCGCTTGGAAAAACAAACAAGAAGCGGGATCCACTATTTCAAGAGAAAGACCCCCTACGCTTGACTTCGGGCACTGAACAACGCAGTGAATGCAGCGCCGATGCATGAGTCAAAGGGGAGAGTGAAAGCGATTGGGGTGGGTGCCGTCGGACTGCTCAGGTGCGTTGCGGGTTGAATGCACGCAGTGCGGAAATGGTGGAGCAGCACATGCCAATGCTGCTGCATTGGCCGTCACTCTCTTTATTGCTTCCCAAGCTTTGACTCTCTGCTTATTTTGGCGCATGCTCTGAAGCTCTCGCGCAACGCACACATTTATGTGTACATATACACATAGATGCAGCAAGGGTCTAGGTGGGAGATCGCATGTAATGCAGCGGGTATTCGAGGGTGGGCTGGTAGATTTATTTATTTATTTCGATTCATTTCCGCTTTTGAGAGAGACTAAATGAAAACTCATTTCCCTTTGATATTTTGCTCCTGCCACTTTTTCTCGGACAGTGGGAGAATGAGATAGACATATGCACATATTTATGTATGTAAGCTAGCCCCAAAAGAGTGAAAGGAAAAAGCATTTTGCCTCTTCATCCCTCTTTCTCTTTCTCTAGGGGGCTGATTTTGGGTGCTTCTGATTTTATGGCTGCTACTGCGCGATAATGAAAAAGTGTAATGCACCAAAAAGTGACATAAGGCTGTAAATTAAATGAAAACAACAACAAAAAGCTTAAGCTCTAATATGAAGGTGTGTATGTAAGTAAATACATGTACGTATGTATGTATTGATGAACCTCCATCCATACATAAAAAAAGCTTCTCTGTACGTTTAAGTTATGTGTAGGACGCAAAAATGTATGGAAATATGTATGTATATGTATGTACATATTTACATAGGTGAATATACACAAGTGTATGCAAATACATATGTATGTATTTTCCTGTATAATCTGTTATTTACAGTTATCTGCATATTCCACATGAGAATCAGCAACTGGCAGGGGTCATGGGTGGTACAACTCCTGCTGCCGCGCTTGATACCCCAGCCAATTTAACCTTAAATGTACACATATAAATATTTACATATGTACATACTTACATCCTGTACATCGAAGAGCAGGCTACTTATATACATACATATTACCATTATGATCCTCTATGCCTTCTACCACTAAACTAAAACCCTCTTAAATTAAAATTAGTCGTCTTAAGTCGATCACTTTTAAATTGAATCTATTTCCATCTAGAAACTTATAAAAGGAGACGTACATCAGATAGGATATGTACCGCAAATATCGGATAAAGTTTACCGATCTTTCATCACTTCTGTATCAGACCAATTGCTGATAATATGAATTATGAAAAAAGTCGCAACCCATTTCCGATCGGTCAATTATATTGCAGCTATAATATATAGCTGGCCGATCCATGCAGTTATATACTGTGTGCAAATGAACAAAAGGATGTGTTTGATGTCGATCTTTAAAGCTGTTAGTCTAATTCGCGTCGCAACAGACAGACGGACATGCTTCATATCGATTGGGGACGTGATTGTTCACGTCTAGAGACCATAACTTTTGACCAAAAATAGAGAGTATAAATATATGAACAATAAAGAAAGATTACGAATATGATCAAATTAAATCGTTCCTTTTAAAAAAATTAAAGGAATAAGAACTGTAAACGTTTATATACCTGAGTACAAATAATTTTTATTTCTTTTATTTTGACTAAGACGTGATATTCTCGTAGGACTGCAAATTATTACTCTTTCAATATGCGAACTAAAACAGATCGACCTCTTGACGAGGTAAAATAACGGTGGGGGGTGACTGGATCTCCGCCACCGAAAATGTTTCTGTAATGCTATAAATATGCAACTTAGCTTCACAGCCAGTACCATGGGTTGCTCTACTTATCGAACTATATCTTGATTCGACTTAAGCGACTTTTCCCAGATATAAAAGATATATCAAAAGTTGCGTTATCTCAAAGGTTATCTCCACATTTAATATAATTAGGATGGTTAGAGCCAATTTTGAAAAAAAATTTTAACTGGTTTTTTATTTTTTGTTTTAGTGTATTTATTTTTTTTAATATAAAAACATTTAATCTTAAAGAAAGTGAAAAAGATAGTAAAAAAACCTTTCTAGCGAAATATAGGATGTGAAGATAGCGTCATTTGTTGTAAACTTATGCGATGTTTAAATTTCAAAGTATTTTTAATTTTTTAAGGTACCCTTAAGTAAATTAAAAAATTTGTAGAACAAACATTGTTCGAATTTTAATAACGAACATACTCAAAATTTACCAAATACCAAATATTGGTACCAACCAATATTTTGGAAAAAATCTATGTATATAAAAATATTTTGTCTGGTGACACCAATGTCCCTATCTCCAATTTAGTGAATTTAAATTGGAGATAGAATTGGAATCACCTTAGTGAAGTGTTTTACATTTACACGAATTTTTCCCAAGTCAAACTACTTTTGGCTAATTTTGGGATAAAATCCCTCTAATGAAAACAATACCTTTCATTTGGTATATCACTCAGTGAGATTGAACGCACACAGAAAATTTTTAATTCTTCGGCTATATACAGTGTCTTCCGCGCCTGCTTCAAGGCATGCGTGTCCAACAAGCAGACTGCCGTCCGCTGTAATAGATTATAATTAAAATATATGTACATATGTGATCTCTTAAAAAGTATTTAGGGACTTGTTGTATTTTAATGGTTTGTAGAAAACAATCCATTAGGAAAATTCCAAAGTAACAAATGTATTTATATATATATTTATGTATTTATATATATATTTATGTAAGTACATAGTAACTTTTTTGTGACTGACGTGTAAAAAAAGGGCCACAATAAAAAATGTTAATTCCGAGATATAGCAATCATATTTAAATAACTATAATTATCAAGGATTTATAATAAAATCATGATAGATTCATTATTTTTTGAGTAGTATTTTTTTTATCAAGGATTAAAATAAAATCATGATGATTCATTATTTTATGAGTTTTATTTTTTTTGTCAATAAAAGTTTTCGTTCGATTTTTTCTAACTCGTTCTAATTTTTAACGGTACGTCAGGAGCGAAGCAAGATTTCCATGCATATGTATGAAACTACGTGTTAATGTTAACATGTATGTTAATTACTTTTAAACTGAACAACTTTTCCTCTGTTTCCAAATTGTAATCATTGTAACCATTGTAATATGAAAATTTTAACATTCCTTTATAAGAAAACTGCACTGCTCGTATGCTCTTCTCGCTGCCAAACTAATGTGTATGCGTTTTATTGCTCTCGTTGCTTTTTGCCGGCACATTCAAAATATGCTGGCTGAAGACCGGCTGAAATTTACATTGCCAAAGTCGATAAAGTCGCAAAAAGCATCATCAAGACAGAAACCGGCTTTCCAGCTTGCACACACACTAGCAGTCAAACGAACAAAACTCACCCACATATGAAAGAACTGTCAAATACTACAGAAACCGGCTTTTGTGTGACCTAATATTTGAGTAGTTAACTTTGGCAAAAAGGCGACTCAAATTGGCACAGAGGAATTCTCGCATTTCATGAAGTGCGCGTCGCACTACCGATAAGATTGTCTATTTATTCCGAGCAGGGCAGCTCCGGCTTCTTATCAAGCAACATCAGATGCAAAGCGGAGAGCTTCCACTACCCAAGAAAGGGGGTTTTACTTGGAATCTTCATTTGGCTAGCGAGGAAAAAAAAATAAAGTTGTAAAGCTATGACCTCTTATTTTCCCAATACTAGATATAAAAGCAAAGATTGCAATCCCATTCCATAAAAAAGGGACAAATACATGTACATATGTATATATGTACATACATCCAATGTGCATATTAATTTTTTATTTAAAATAACTGTCGTGAATTGGAAAGAGTTGCGAATAGCAGGAAAAACTATAGGACGTTTTTATTCTCATACGCCCTGTGTGACTTCCCGCTTGTTTGCGTGGGCGATGATAATGAAGTACCGGAGTGGGTGGGGGAAAGGTTGAAACGGAGTCGGAATATGAACATACGTACATACATAAATGCAAATTTGAAACCAAATCGAAGACGAAAAGATTCTAAAGAGAGCGGAAGCTCTTTGCGCGCGCTCTATTGCGACTTTTTGCACCGGCTAAAAACTAAACATCGGGCAATGTTTTCATGCACACGCTCTCTCGTTCTCTCTCCGTGGTGTTGCTCAAGCTTTGTGTCCCCCGGTCCGATTTGGATTTCTCCACCCGCGCGTCCTCCCTTCAGAATGCTGTAGTGATTCCACATTGTTATTTCGTGTTGGCGCCAAATGAAAAAAATCTATTGTTGGTTGTACATTGTTGCCGCACTTCACAGCTTAGGGGCCTTCTTAGGCGAGCGAAGTTCCAGCTGTGGGAATTAAGCTCCAAATTTGTATATATGTATGTATGTGTGTATGTAGACTGCAGCACTGTTTACACCTCCAAGATTCCATTAATAGGGTGGAACCACCGATCCTCCTCCCACTCCTCGTACCTCGCGCACTCCCCACAATCGTCATATTCCGCAAAGTTTTCGTCCTCGTCGGTGTCCACTTCCACCTGACCACCCGCCATCAGAGCCAGCTCGAAGTTACCCTGCTTTTGTAGGGTTTGCACATCGTAAAAGTCAACCCCATAAAAATGAAGTTCCTCGATTTCGTTCTGGGTCGAAAGCGCCTTCTCCTTATCGGTTTCTCCCAAAAGGGTCAGCCCCGCAATGCCCCTGTAGATCAGATCTTGAACTATAAGGTTGAACTCCAGACTTACAGAGTCGTCGTTTTTCATTACACCGTCGTCGGTCAAAGAACATTCCTTTTGTCTCCATGTTGAATATAACCGCGGCTTTAAATTTGGGGTGCACCTACAGAACTTGATAAGGAGCCTTACAGCTTTCTTGCCTAGCCCTTGAAGGAGTTGTCTAAACCATGATTGCTTTCGGCTATGCATAAATATGGCTCTCATAGCGGGAGTTTATTAACGAGCAAATGTTTCGTGTTTAAATTGACTCAAATCGAAGTTGTCAAAGTTTATATTTTTCAAACTGAGCTTGTAGAATCATTCTAGTTAAAAATTTCATTTAGAGTACAAACTACATTTTGATAAATTCATACAAAATTATCTAACGAACCATGAATAAAGGGAACGCCAATGAACCTGCTATTGACCGATGTATGCAGGTCGCGCTTTGCGTCCGGGTGGTGGAACAATCAGAAGATGCCGAAAATTGCTCCGAAGCCTCTCGGTACAATCTTTGCGGTAAACCAAGCTTTTTCGTCTGCAAGGGCAAGAAATCTCCAAATCTTAATGAGGTCGACAGTGATACAGATCTCCGACAGCTGCAGCCGAACGGATTCTCTTATGAAGATACTTCTATGAGAGTCCAAGACATTATAGAATGTCAGCAGCACATCATTAGAATGGTGGAAGGTGCCAAGGAAAAGATCATTGACGAAAAATATACAAAGTAAATAATGAATTCAATGATGCTTCTCGCAAATTATATTAGGCCCAATATTGTAATACATATGCGTGGGCAATAATAGGGATTTACAATAAAAATATATACCTGTATGTACATATGTATGTTTGTACAAATATCGGCAAGGGCCGCTATGGCTTTTAAAGTGTAAACTGTTTGCTTTCCTGGATTATATTTAACATAAATATATGCATATGTATGTAGGTATGTAGCTATTTTGAGTTTTGTTATTGCTTTGGGGGTGCTCCCCATGTGCATTGTCTAAGCAACCGCAAACGGCCTAACGGAGACTAGTTTTTGAATTAGCCAGCCAGGAATTGTCGAGCAACCTGCTGCGGCTGCTTTAATTTTTGTGTTTAAAATTTTGAAGCTGAAACCTTAGAGCAATGCCCTTACCACCCAGCGAATTCGACTGATTTACCCACTTCTAAGCTTGGCGGGTTCGAAATCGTAACACTTTCGCGCTCCGCCGACTAAAAGAGCCAAAAGGAATGCCAGACAGCTACCCCAATGGTAGCTAGACCTGTCACAGGACTTCTTCTATGTTAGTGTTAACCCTTCTCATAGCCCGACGTAGAAGCATATACATACATACATACCTAGGGTGGGCGGGCATTGAAACCTCTACAGCAAAGGCACGCGACGTGGAGGCCGCAGCTGGCAGTGACGCGTGGGTTGACTGAGGAGCTCATGCGAGTCACGCCACAACTATATGTACATACATACATACATACGTACGTACACTCATACTGGTATGGAGATGTAGATACGACAGATCCACACTCCTCGCCACTACACCTTCACCAGAAGTTGTTTTTTGCGAACTTTTTACCGACGCTTTTTATTTGCTTTGCTTGTCTCTTTCTTTCTCATTCTGTCACTTTTTTCAGTCCCACTGCGCTCTCTCCCTGTTTCACACAACACACGCGTAAACAATCTTCAGTGGAGCTCTCTGCCCAGTGTTAACTTCTCTCTATTGGGGGGTTTGCGACCATGTGTGATGAGGGGGCGACATTCACTCGCTGTCTTTTGGAGCTCTCCCGTTTTATTTTTGCTGTCTGAGCGCAAGTGCTCGAAAAAAAGCTTTTTGCGCCTGTACCCGCACCCGCCCCACTCATCCATCGAAACTTTTTTGAGTTTCTTTTAACTCTCTCGGCGTGTGGCGAGTGGCTGGGGGCCGCCGACGCCGCTGCCGACGTAGCCAGCAGCGACTGCGACGGCGGCTTCAGCTTGGCCGATGCCGTTTTCATGGGTTCTTGAGCGTATGCAAAAGATTTTTGCACATATTCATCTTTTTGGCCGTTTTCGGTGCGTATCGCGGAGCGCTTGGCGTGTTCGCCAAAATATTTTGCAAATAAATACAGTGCCCGTTCTTTTGGCCTCTTTCATTCATTTTTGATGCATTTTTAGTTTATCGGTGATTAGTGATCTTTTTTTCGGTCCGTGTATATACAAAATATGTTTACCTTTAAGTGCTACGCGTATCGGTGACATTTCCTTTCCCCCCCTTAATGTAGTGGGACGCAACAAAAATATTCGCTTAGCCTATCTTCAAAGCAGAGAGATCCGTTTTCCAGATATGCATACATATGTGTTTAATAGACATACATAAATATATGTACATACCCTTGCTTGTGTGGAATGAACGGCCTTGCAAGAGACGAACTTTGCACACTAAAGCGCCTTCCATATCTGGAAAAATCAACTTCTCTATGCCATGTTCAAAATTTTCATCATAAAAATTGTCGGAATGCAAATTACAGAGAGGAAAACATGTGGATATCTATCCAAAAAAAATATATCCACCCGAAAAACAACTATCGTTGACGACTTCTTATTTCATTTCGGGGATGCAGCTCGCTGTTTCATTTTTTCGAGTAGTAGTTAGCTAAACTTTGTTTTGAGTTGTTTACTGGTCCATCCGCCATTATACCAGACTCACAGTACTCACTCCTTTGGTGGTCAACACTACCAGGAACACCTCCACTATCTTGCGGGGGCGATTCGAACTTGAAAATTTTGTTCATGTCGTGGTCCCCGCGTCCTTTCTCGTCCAGCCCCATCCAGCTTTCTGCCCGGCTCTCAGCGCTCAGTTCTCTTTTGGTTTCTCTCCGTTGTTTAGACAATGCCTTGTTTCCATACAAAACAAACGTGCCTCTGATTATGAATAGGAAAGCGGCTTCAGTTTTTAGCGGGGGTGTGTAGGCTGTGGCCATGTGTTGAACGTACTACTTCGACAGCTAGGGCACAGGAGGTGCTTGTAAGGAACACGATTCAAACCAATACATAGACAGTTTTACCTTGAGTAGATCCAACTATGATATCTTGAAAAATGTGATCTTTTTTATAAATGAATTATCTAAAGGTTTTTTCTCTTTATATTCCAGGTGCTTTTTGACTGTTTGGAACATTTTTAAAGATTACGTTAAAACGTTGTTGACACTGAAATATTGTTTTGTTTAAACGAATAATAATACAAAATATAATAAAGTAAATATAATACGAAACGAATGGAAGGAGGAACTATAATACAAAAAAATAAATAATAATAATACAAGTGACAACAATAATAACTTATGTGCAATCCGTTACGATTTAATTTTCATTGACTTATTACCAAATATATAAATTTTATTTATTTTTAAAGACGAAATGGTTTGATGATGAAACTTATAGCTACTACTACAAATAAAAGTTTACTTTAAGTTGTATAAAAAATAAAAAGTGATTTTAGTTAGTTTCTCAAAATTTAACAAACAAAATTTACAACAAAATTTGGAATACAACAACACCGCAACAAAACCTACAACAATAGCAGCAATAATTCCAACCACTGCATCAAACAACTACAAACAACCAACCGATAACAACAAGATAACAATAAAATACGATATAAAATGAAACAATATATAATACAAGAAAACTCATAATATAAGAATATTGTAACCATAAAACAGAATCTAACCCATAAAAATAAATTGAAAATAAATCAACGCGCAACAAGTACGAATCAAAACACCAAGAAACAGGCAAAACAGCATATAATTAAATCACACGACACAACTGAAAATAGCATCTGGCACAGAAGTTTGTCAGAACTACATCCCGCAACAGAAATAAAAATAATAGCACCTTACACTCAATTTAAATAAGAACCAGATCCAGAAATAGCCTTGAAGCCATCCACCTAAAAGTCCAGCGAAAGAACCCAATAAAACACCTTCCCCCAAAATAGCAGCCGCCAAAAAGGATAATTAATAGAAATAGAGCAACGAAAAAAATCAGCAAATCAATTGTGAAACTGAAATTCAAAAGCAAAACCAAACAAGTAAAGAATAAAAACGAAAATAGCCAAAATTTGTTAAATTTATTTTGTGTTTTTGAACAGCGAAAAGCAAAACAAAAGAACTTATGCAACAAACAATGTTTGTTGTTTAAAAAATTTTGATGTTGTGTTAGGGTTTACATTATCGAGTTCGTTTTAAGATTTTTCGTTCGTAAAAAACGGTCGTTAAAATGTTCTGTAAAAGTCTTTGAAAAAAACGAGCGAAAAAAATTTGATAAACGTTAAGAGGTGAATGAAAAATAAATAGAACTGTTTATGAAAATTAAACAAGTGTAGACAAGAAAATTGTGGAAATTTTGTGCCAAAGGTGCCACAAGAGTAAGTCTGTGAGTGCTGCACGAGGAGGAGGTATCCTGTACCAAGGAGAAAACCAGACAGCAAAACATTTAAATATCAATATATACCCATATAGAAATTATATAAAATTATTCATATCGTGGCAAAAGTTAAAAAAAAAAAGTATTTTGAACTTAAAAAAATTCAAAGTAAAATTAGTAGGGAAACGGCAAAAATACGAAAAAAATTCCCTTTGGATAAGTGGAGTATTTTAATCTAAAATAAAAAGTATGCTATAATTAGAGATACTTGTTTATATCTGAGCATCTTTAAAAAGCCATTCGGACGGAAGAAAGACAGGTCACCTTAAGAAGATCCCTTTATGATGCTGTCTTGAGGGTTTATCCGGTAAGAAATATTTAATACCTTCATTAATATACGTATATCAATTGGACCCCTATCATATACCTTAAATGCGAAAGGTTTAGACTTATAAAATAAAAACCTACTTTACAAATCTCTAAAAAAGGCTTTCAAAACATTTACCCACATACACATATGGTAAATATCTACAGAATGTACAGAATACATATGTATACTAAAAAGATATAAAATGGTACGTAGCGACAATCGGTATAACGAAATATGTACATATTTACATATGCTGATATGTACAATAAATATAAATGCATTTTCATCCACAAAAAATTTCATTTACGCGTAAAAAATTAATTATTTAAAAAAAAATGCGACAACATGCAAAGGGGAGGAAAATAACTCCAATGCCCTTCCCAATGCACTTTCAGGCCCTTCGGTGTCCGTTGAAAGGCTAGTGGGGATGGGGGGCGGCTATCAGCAGACGAAGCACAAAAGCCGAAAGGATGAGCTCCCCAACAGCAGCAGAAAAAAATGAGCCATTAAATGAATTGAAATGAAATTCGTATATAAAAATGCTTGTGTGTGGAAACCAAAGTACAGTTGACTCCACACATTTTTAACGCCAACGACAGGCAGCCAGAAGCAGTAAAGGCTGCAGAAGGGGTCTAGGCAGGAGCGGTCAGCGAAAGGGGTTGTCTGACCGAATGGTCAGTTGCCGAACACCGTGCATACGAGGATGTGGAGCAGAGCTGTCTGCCACCCACACTTGTCCATCCCTCAACCTGTCAGTCCTCCCAATTCACCAGCATTCCACCCTGGGCAGCTGCAGTTTTAATGGCTTGGAGCTGCCGATGCGTCGCCCAAAAGAGAGCAATTATATTTTCGCTCTCTATCTCCATCCACGCTCCAACTGGCTCCTGTGCATCCCGCATATGTGCGGGCCTACATGTATCCCATGGTATTAATGACAAGTATAATTTGCATTCGCTGTTTTTTTTCTCAATTTTTAAATTGGAAACTGCGCTTGCACTTGGCAACAGTCAGACTCCTACCAATCGGGCAGCGATCGTTTCTGTCTCACTCACTCATAGACCCGGCACTCAGCACCTACCAAATCGACGTAAATTGCATATTTCGGTGGCATTCTTTTCCAAACCCTTGCACATTATTTTAGCAGCGACTGCTTAAAAGTTTCTCTGGCTGTCAGTTTTTTTGCCAAGTCATTGATTGCAGCTTGAAGAACTTGAGCTAATATTATTAACGGGGTAGGGCGAAGTATGGGGCACGTTTTGGTTTCTTTTTTAATAAATATGTACTTACAAATAAAATATGTACATACTATATGTGTACAAGTTTTTTAAGCTTATTATAATTACCTGAAGTAATAATTTTAATGACGCTAGACGCGAAAAGTAAAATCTTTTTCCAATTTTAGTTAAATCCAATTTCAATATTTTATCCATGGAATGTTCGATAATTTTTAATACAGAGTTTTAAAACAAAGTCTAATATTTTTTATAAATGTTCGCCGAATAAACCTTATGCTTACATATATGTATGTACATACGTTTGGTATGGTATGTCTCAAGGCACACGTTTCATTATTCATGACTAGATTGAAACGAAGCATTAAGAATTTATTATCTTGATCTTTTGCTGAGCCTTGCCCGTCTGTCCATTCATTTGGATGTAAATGTATATATAGTTATATTTAAAAATAATTCGGAACGCCAAAACCCATCAGCTACTCATCAGTGTTGTCAGAATCTACCTATTCATATTTTTATACCCTTGCAGAGGGTATAATAATTTTGGTCAAAAGTGTACAACGCAGTGGTGAAAACATCTCCGACCCTATAAAGTATATATATTCTTGATAAGGGTCACCTCCTGAGTGGATATAAGCATGTCCGTCTGTCTGTCTTTTTCTTCGCAAACTAGTCTCTTACTTTTATGCTGCTATGGCAGCTTTAGGATATAGTCGGCCGATCTTTATTGAATTCTGCAGAATGGATTAATTTTTCCAAAGTAGAGTCCATAGAAAGTCCCATCTTTCTATCTTAAAAAACAACAAAGTTATGGCATTTCCGATCGATATGGCAGCTATAGGATGGTTTTTTAAGATAAAAGGATGGGACTTTCTATGTATTATTCTTTGGGCAAACTACTCCGATCTGCCAAACTTCATAAGGATCGGTTGACTATATACGATCCGATATATTTATACATAAAGCAGTTCAGTTCCTCGGGGAGGTTACCGTACCCAGTCTGCTGAAAATGAAACGAGTCTAATTCAATTAGTTTAAACAACTGAAAAGAGGAAATTTAGCGAAACGTGTTTGAAACTCAAGTTGCAGCAAATAAAGTTAAATTTTACAATAGTGGTACTACATCGACCAAAGAACGGTTTAGAGGTGACAACAAATAAGTCATGCGAAGCTGCCACCTTCTCATGTTCTACCTTTAGTGCGAAAATTTACGAGCTCTAGTTGAATGCTTTAAAAATGTTGGTCATACATTTATGAGCTCTGCGCCCCCATGCGATTTTCCTTCCCCATTTTGACCGGACCCTCTTCGTTTAGTGCTATTTATGTAAGTAATGGGATTACTTAGAAACACATTTTCACCGAGCAGATAAGAGTATTTAGCTTTAAAATATTGGGCCGGTCGAGATATTTTCTTTCTCACCTTGAAGTTGTCGCTACTATTTTTGCCAAACTTCAAAGCGATCAAACATTTTTTGCGACCAGAAATTTATTTTCAGTATAATATAAAAAAAAGAAAGGAAAGCTATGGATTCTACTTTGGGCAAACTTATACGAGTATAATATATTATTTTTATACTAGTTTCTCACTTTTGAAGCTATCATCTTCAAACTTTGCACACACCCTTACCTTTGCAGGCAGTATATAAGTCGGAACAGCCGGGATTGGTCGACTATATATAGCTGCGATATAACTGATTGATCGGAAATGGCATTACTTTGTGGTTTTTTTAACTAGAAGGATGGGAGAAGGATTTCTATGGATTCAACCTTGGGCAAACCAATTTGACATGCCCAATTTCATAAGGATCGGCCGACTATATCCTATAGCTTCCATATAACTGATTGATCGGAAATGACATAACTTCGTTGTTCTTAAAGATAAGAGAAAAGGATTTTCTATGTATTCGACTTTGGGCAAACTTATCCGATCTGCCAAATTTCATAAGGATCGGCCGACTAAATATCTAATAATATAAGATGCGTGTCGCCACCTAGCGGACTGCCACTCAACTGCAAGGGTATATCAACTTCGGCTCCGCCCGAAGTTAGCTTTCCTTTCTTGTTTCTTAAATGCTTGGGGCTGGTTCCCACATTTCATATTAGAAAATTGATTTAATAGTGAAATTCCTATAACGATCGGCCAACTATATACGATGCTACTTAAATGCAAGGATATATTAACCTTGGATCCGCCTGAAGTTAGCTTTCCTTTCTTGTTGATATTTTAGAACGATATTTACATACAAAACCAAAATAATTCGACCCTTCCCAATGTATGTACATACATACATATGTACGTAACAAGATCCAAGATGTTTCTTTTTACATCCTGCGACACATTCCTTGCATGGGATTCTAAAGATGAAGTCAATAAATATCAAACTTTTTATTCAATATATAGTAAAATTTTGTGGTTATGGAACCTATGTTTGTTCTCCACTTTGGTTCAGTATGTTTTTGCCTGCAATGGAAATTCGGTTAATTTTTTATTTCGAACGGCACAATCAAGAACTTGTAATTTTTTCGCATTTGTGCAATATTGCAAAAAACGACAATTAAAAACAGCTTCCCCAAGAGTAAAAAAAAAAACAAGAAAATGAGACAAAAACCCTATGTCAGCAGTCACAGCCCCAATGTACACATATGTACAGATGTATGTCTGTAAAATACACATGTACATACATATATACATAGTCATTGCCGAAGTAGGGGAAACTACCTCGACTTTATTCTGTTTATAAAGAAAATAAAAAATTGCCAACACTGTATATTTATAAAAAAAAAATTACTTTTAAATTTTACTCAGGGCCTTTTTCCCTCTAAATTTTTTAGCACCTCGGGAAGAGAATTCAATTAATAAATGCAAGTTTCCTGACGCATCGAAACTCCAACTCTTCCATGTTCTTCCATCGCAACCGAATAAGCATTTTGTAGAGTCGTTTCTATCGTATTTGTTTGGTTCAACCGTTTGGGTCAGCAGGTCCAAAGGTTGAACTGATTAGGCGATGGGTGCACATTGGGACACAGCAGTGAGGTGTAGCCTCCTTGGGGGCTGGTTGACGACCTTCGTGGCTTCAGGCCAAAACGCACAGAAATCCGCGGGATTATAAAAGAAATAAGAAAAAGAATATACACAAAATACGCAGTCAGCACAATCTTGGTGTTCATGCTTCAACATTAGAAAATTCACAACAGAGCAGGAGCTTTACGAGAGAATGCGACTGCACTAACACCTAGCCGATTGAGTAAGACATGGTCCGCACATATATATTCAAGCAGGCTCGTTCGCCGGCAAAAAATGGACAAAAATTCGCAAATGTTTTGACTAAAAAAGCTTAGAGAGGGGCACTCTCGCTACACTTGCTACTCTCCCATGACAGCGCAACGAGTAGCGCACTTACATATACACGCACAAATTCAGGGAGAGAGAATAAAAAGGAAAAAGAGGAGGAGGAGAACGAAAAGACTAAAACAGACGGCGGCGGCATCGCCAAGAGTTTAGTTGAGTCTCGTTTTGGATTTCGGGTTCGGTCTCGGATTCGGTTTGTTATTTTTTGGCATTTTGTTCGATTTTTGGCTCGACGTCGACGACATCTAATAAAAAAGCTGTACTCGGCAGTAAGTACATACATGTGTGGAGAGCACCGCGCTGAGAACCCCTGTGCAGCCATCAAAAATAATTCAAAATGTAGACTGCCAGCCAAACAAAGCGAACCCAAAATAAAACGCAAAAGTGCAGAAAAACAATCGAGAATTGTGTATAAAGTGTTGTTTAATCGTCAAAAAATCATTTGTATTGAAATAAAAGTGGTACACAACGCTGCGTATACGCAACGCTTCCTTAGAAAGAGGAAGCACAAGCTGGAGTACAGGCACAGCTTGGGCTATGAAAAACCGCCAAATGAACAGATTTCATGTCATTTCGAATTTATGTGGGAAACGAAACAAAAACTAAACATTTTGTGATCATTTAGTTCTCGTTTTTGAAATATTGCAAAGTGCACTCCGCCTATTAATCTTATTACCGTCCGTGGCGTGCCTGTGTGTATCTGCCACTACTGCCGCGTTGGTAGAGGTACACATCTATGCAGTCGCAGCCACAAAATTCGGTTCATTTTGGAGGTATCTGTGTGGCCACTTGCATCTTTGTGTGGGTGTGAACTGCGTCTGTGTTTGCGGGTCGTTGCAATCCACAATTTTGGCCTCTCGTAGCTCCCTGGCTCGAAGCTTCGACGAGTCGTGCCCATTGCCTGCCGCAATCAACATTTTGAGGTTAGTGCTTTTATACCTCGCACTCTCTCGCACTCATACAATTTACGTTACACTTAAAAAAAAGATGTTCTATCATGTGCTACTCTCTATGCAAAGTACCTAGCTGCTGCCGTTTCAATAATTTCTATGATAACACAATATATATATAGTATATATTACATCTAATTTCACATCACACACAGAAATAAAAAATTCTTTTTTCAAAAGACATTTACTTATTTTCCTGGATTTTTACCTGGTATTACCATTGTGACCTGTATCATGGATTTTGAAGAATTTTAATTTTGTTCATTTAAGGAACTTTTATTAATTTCAGATACATAGAATTAAGGGTGTACACATGGACGCGTCAGTTCTTGTTCATTCTTAGCATTATAAGAAAATAAGAAATTAAGAAATTATAACAAAAAAACAGAAGGCGAGTTTTTTATTTATTAATCTTTGTATTTTTCCTACATATTTTATTTAGTTATGTGTTCCACAAAATAAATTAAAATGATCTATTTTTAAATTATTTTTTTTGTTTAAAAATTTTTTTCTAAAAAACTAATCCAAAAATATTTTACATTGATTTTAAAAACATCCAATAATTTTGATCCAATATTTTGATATTTTGATAATATATTTTGATGGCTTGGTTCATAAAATAGAAAACTTAAAATAAAATATACATGTACATATAAAATGGAAAGAATATATATTTTGTTATATCTATAGTTTTTATTTATTATATAAATGACATTATTTCAATACTTGGGATCTGCAGGGTACTACTTTTATAAATGTCGTTTCATGAACTATGAAAGCTTTGTCCATGCTTTCCATCGATGCTTTAATCATGCTTTAATATATCCATGCTTAGTCCATGCTTTAATATATTCGGTAATTCTTAAGAAAACTAAAAAATGTTAGAAATGTTACGGTTCATGCTTTAATGCTTGTGATTAAGTAAGTTTAGTTGTGAGCAGAATATACTTCAAAATTTATCCATTTATAAATCACTATAAGTATAGCTTAGTAAAAGAATGACTAAAGCTTACTAATGTTTAAAATTTAAAATTCTTTGAAAACATCAAATTATTTACCTGAGGCGGATAAAACAGATGACACAAAGAAGGGGACGATATTCATTCGATGGGGGTACCTCATAAAATGGCACTAATGAGCTAAAAGCAGAACGCGGATCTAAAAGCGATAGCAACAAATAATTTGCCAAAATCATTTACAATTTTATTTACTTTTCGATTTTTTTTTCTCTCTTGTTGCTGTGTTGTGTTGTTATATACATATGTAAATATGTGTGTAAATATTTGATGTTTATCGCATGCAGGGAAGCTAGAGTACTCATTTCATGATCAATGAAAAAATCCATTCAATCAAATACCCAACTTTTTAATATAGTCAAACACGACACTTTTTAAATCAGATAAAAATATCAAGAGCTGTTTTCTCTATAAAAAATACAAGATTTTTTTGTTTTCTACCAAAAAAAAAAGACAAATGCATACATATGTACATCCATATATATTTAAAGTATCATTGAAACTCTATCCGTATAATACTATTTAATTTATAAGTTTCGCTACCGTTTAGGGAAAACCCATTCTTAATTAAGTATACAAATAAATAAAGATGGATCAAAGTGTTCCTTCTTTTGCAGTTACAGTTATGTACATACGTATACGTATTTAATTAGGTAATAATCGTCAAAAGATATTTGCAGTCAAATTATATATATATGTTCATAGATACATACATACATACATAAGCGTATATAAATATGTGCCGGTATTTAAATAAATAAAGGCGTGCTCCTTTTGAGTAGAAAGTATCATAGCTATTATATAATTTTATTTTGTGTAAAACTTCAAAACGCTCAAGCTAAGAAGCTCGGTGAAATAGTTCAAAATATTATGAGTTAATAACAGATATATTTTGTTATGTACATATGTACTTACATGCATACATATATTTTATGTGGTCAGGCGTGTTTGAAGTAGAAGATATAAACTTAAGCAACCTCAGAACTTTAAAAGCAGACAGTAACTGGACAGAGTGATGCCTAGTCCTTCCTGAGAATAAGGTTTACAATTTTCGATGTTCAAATCCTAGGACCTAGGAAAGCAAAAAAAATTCATGCATACATCGAAAGAACATTTTAGATTTTGCTGTTTTGTGAGTCACTTTTTGCCTTCTTTTTATTTCATGGCGCAAATTGTTTTTATTTACTCGAATCTCTATCTGTTCTCGCGGTAGTTTTCGCTCTCTCATTGCCTATCAGCCTCTCTTAGCTAAGCTCCTCGCATCGAGCCAGCACTTTGTGCGAAAAGCTTTTGCATGTGTATATTATTTGTACGTCGAACAAGATAGCTACAGAAATTATGTTAGAATTTTTGGCGCTCTTTTCTTTATTGCGAGTGCTTCCCCATGAAGCAACAAGCGAAACAGTTTTTGCAGTAAAAGTGTGTGCACTCTTAATACTAATAATATTGATAGCTTCAATGTCTTTATATTCATGGTAGTTTTTATCCACTTTATTGGATGATTCTCTGATTTCTGCTCACGGATATTCACGGATATACACTCATATGTACATACATACATATATGAAGGCTCTACTCGATATTTACCAAGCCAATCCACCTTCAACGTCATAAAAACCTGTCTGTTTTTTTCAAACATCCTTTTAAAAAAAATTATAGTTAGAATTGCAAAAGGTTGCTGTTGAAGTATTAATATAACAATACAATTTTTGAGCATTCCAAGTCACAAAGATCACTTTAAAAGCTTATTGTGTTTACTTATGTAGGATATTTAATAATAATACATATTTTGATTTTAGGGAGGGACCGGTGTAAAACTGGATCACCAATGACAACTTTCTCCTTCCGCGAAGCCGCAGTCACACACTTTAACTCGGATTCAGCCGACCGAAAAATGGAGTATCTTAAGGCTGCTGTTTGAGTAGAGTCCCGTTTGTAACTTCTTTTAAACTTGATTTCGTGTCCAGTACTGTTGTTCCTACTGTGGTCCAGTACAATCCACAGAAGAGTGCGATTTTCTGACCAATGACACATTTTCAAAATAATACATACATATGTGAATATTCAATTATTTTAGGACAGCAGCAGTTTATTATCTCTTATTATCCCCAAATTCTTCTAATGTTCTGGAAAGCAGATCATATCTCGACTGGCCTATGGCGATGGGGCGTATAAATAATTTTTGCCGAATCGTTAAAGTTTGCCTCGTTGCCTCGTTTGAAAACGTTTGAAATTTTCAAAAACATCTACGAAAAAAGAAAGGGTTATTCGAACAAGAATTTTCTCAAAAAGTTGTTCTTTGGGTCATTGATCAGGAGACTAATACTTAAAAGCTAAGCGACTTGATTACGTAAAAAAAGATAAAACACATGCTTATTTCGACTTGGAAAATGGGTTCCTGGTCAAGTATACTTCATGGGTTCGAAAATGTTTCTATTACTGCGTTGCAGGAGGGTTGAACGTTTTTATTATTTATTTTGTTTATCTTTTTAATTATAAATATTTCCAATTTGTGAAGTAAAAAAGAGAGATTCAGTTACATATATGTCTGATACATACATACATACATGGCAGCCGACAAAACAAACACTTCGAGTTTACAGATAGTGCAACGACAACGAACGCATAAATTGCAAATGCTGTCGCTCCGCCAATGGAGCGCAATAATTCACAAATAGCAACGGCAACGGTGCCGGCAGTAAATGCCTCGCCTGCATTTAGCACGATAGAGACTCTGACTGCATCTTCGCGTCTGGGTCTGCGCCTCCGTCGACGTCTCGCCAGCTGCCGCGTCCCTGTCCATGCCGCCGCTTCCGTCTTGCATGCGTTCCGGACCCGTTCGCTGCTCGCGTTCCACCACGGGTTCAAGGTAGTTTAGTTCTCGTTCTCTCTCGGGGCGCGATATCCGATGTCCGACGGATTGCCGATTTCTCAGTTCAATTCATTTTCTCGTCTTCGTAGAGGCGGGTTGCGAGGCAAAGCATCACAAGATTGAGAGATTGACAAAATCACTTTATTATCAAGAATAGATTCTAATCTCGTATTCATATCAAACAGACGACTGCCTCCTTGGAGTAAAGGGGACTGGCTGGGGTGATTGGAAAATGGAAGTGGGGGCCACTGGAGAGACGCATTCACTTCGAGACCTTGATCCCCCATTAAAAAGTTGGCATGTCGTCGTCACCGCTGTGGAGCAGAAAGAAGAGAGGGAAGGAAAGAAAAAAAAAAAACAATCCTAAACCGACCCGAACCGAACCGAAACAGACTCTGACAAAAAAAGGCAACAAAGCTTGGAGGAAAGTGAGTCAAGACAAACTGGCAAGGCCTGGCAAGGCCTGGCAAGTAAGGAGGATACATGTGGACATTTATTTTTTGTCCACAGGGGATGGTGCCTGCCTGCGTGGCATCTGGTGTCCATTTATGCGCCACTCCCTCCAATATGACGCTGTTGAACTTCATTGTTTTTAATTTGCAAAATATTTCTGCACAGCCCCATTTTGAGGAGTTTTGCATGCAGTTTGGAAATACTATGTTTCGCTATTTTTAGAATAATCATTTATTTTAAATAGGTACATATATACACTTATTTCAATGTTATATTCTGGTTTATTGCTTACAGCTACACCGGAAGAAAATTATCATACCCAAAGAAAACGAAGACAGTTTTTTTCAAATAATAAAGGGCTCTGCACCCTCTCTCAGCTCGAGGGCCGCCCACTTAAAACAGTTAATAAATCGTAAATAATTGAGACACTTAAGAAGAAAGGAATTTTAAAATTAACCGGGATGAACAAACAGGTTGAATCCGCAGATCAACTAAATAGCAATGGCAATATTTAACCTTGTAGCTAAAAAGGGGAAAAAAATGTGCGTTAGTACCCAGTAAAAACGAAACTTAAAATATTGAAACCGAAGCAGGAAAGCGGAAATAGCTTTTGCCCACAAAAACACGCCAACATTAAAGTGGATTGTTACAAAAGAGAAAATCTATCAAAACCTGCAGAGAAGATCTTAATCAGCAAACAGGATGGCCATAAACTTTTCGGCCTCTTTCGCGGCATGCATAGCAGCTGGGCTAAAAGTACCGCGCCAGATCATGTACTGCATTACGCAAGACACGGGGCAGCCGTACGTTCTTTACAAGGACTCGCAGGACGCCGAGCGGAACCCAGGAGCAATTGGCGCCAGCCCGGCTCAGTGGGGGAGCGAAATGTACCCCAACATCCAGCAGCAGGCCCAACAGCACCTGAGTGCTCAGCAGCAGCAACAACAACAACAGCAAAATGCAGTGCAAGCGGCAGCCCAGGCAGCCGCTGCGGCAGCAGCAGCTGGTCAGCCTCAAAGTCCGCCCGGTGGAGGCCAGGAACCACGTGAAAATGGCAGTGGCGATGGTCGCCAGCAACAAGTGTCGCCTTCGTCCAGTCCTTACCCATCGGTGCAGCAACGAGGAAATGGTGGGGGTGAAGAAGATGCAATGAATCAGGTGAGCCTATCCATTAAAAATTTTTGAAGATTGATATGCAATACCTTTGGCTTTTTTACAGCTTGCTAATCAACAAAACTCTGCGCCTAACCAAAACCAAAGTAGCAACGATCCCCAACACGCCGCACCTAACGCAGGGGAGACAGGAAACCCACACGTGCAGCAGAACGGGGGTGGCCCTCAAGGGGATCCTGGCAACGGATTTCAAACTACCCCGGACTATTACGCATCTCGCCATGCGCCGCCGCAGGGGGGAATGCTGGCACCTCCCGGATTTCCGCCACTCCACTATCTCAACAAAGGCGTTTTGCCCATGGAACAGGCCGGCGGTGGCGGCGGGGGAAGCGGTGGCGGAAGCGAGTCTTACTCCATGCCTGAGCTACTGCCGAGTCAACAAAACGGGCCTCAAAATGCCGGTCCGGCAAATGCCAATGCCAATGAAGGCGCTTCTACGGCCAACGCAGGAGGAGGAGTGAGTGCGACCGGTTCGGGCGCCGGCGTTGGAACGGTCAGTGGCGTGGCGACTGGAGGGCGAACGGGAAATGGCCCCGGGCGTCCGCATAAAAATAAGCCACACAGTGATTTACGGTTGTTCAAGTGCCTCACCTGCGGCAAGGACTTTAAGCAGAAAAGCACTTTGCTGCAACACGACCGCATCCATACAGACGCACGTCCCTTTCCATGCTCCGAATGTGGAAAGCGCTTTCGGCAGCAGTCGCACCTGACGCAACACCTTCGAATCCACGCCAACGAAAAGCCCTTCACCTGCCCGTACTGCTCGCGTAGCTTCCGGCAGCGCGCCATTCTTAACCAGCATATACGCATCCATTCGGGTGAGAAGCCCTTCGCCTGCCCCGAGTGCGGCAAGCACTTTCGCCAGAAGGCCATCCTCAATCAGCATGTGCGCACCCACCAAGGCGAGCGACAGATTTAGATAACTCCTTCCTTACCGATGCAGATTCAGATTGAGTCAGGGAACTATAGAGTTAGTGCTAGAGTAGACTCTGATGAGGAATAAGCAAGATGTTCCAGAAACACTGCTTGTTTTCAATTTCTTGGCAACTAATTCCCCTGCAAAATTTTCCATTTTATGCAAATTGAGCGAATTTTTGGCCGAATATCAAAATTGTCCCTAGGTTAAGGCATTGTCCGTTTGGTTTGTTGACTCGCTTAGCGCCTGAGGCGGAAACAAAATCAGAGGATTATTGATAACCTCTAGGCGTTTCCACCTGACGATGATTTTTTTGCGAGTCAGCAGCCAAGCTGATCTCTATATAAGTAAAAGAGGCTAGGCAGTTTATTTGAACGATTTGCATCCCGGCTGCGCGCCAAGTTTAAGCGTTACTAACATAACCTTTTGCTTTCTTAACTTCTTTTATGTGTGAACCTCTTATGCTGGATGATGAACCATACGTAACCTACAGATGTCTCTCCCCATCTCATATTCAAGAACGGGCCGCACCCTACACTGTGGCCTTCAGACGTTCCCTTTCCGGGCGAGGACAACGACACTAAGGGGGACATTGCTGGGGGCAGTGGGTACCACGACGAGGATTCACAGGGCACACCCGATGGAAGCGGTGGCATGCATTATCCCTCGTATTTCAAGGACGGGAAAGGTAAGTAGCTGCAGCATGCGGTAAAAATTTTAAGAGTCACTAACATTATTTGTTTCAGGACAAAAGATACTGCCCGAGGTGCTGCAGCACATTGGCGTACGGCCTGCCAACATGCCGCTATACGTTCGCTGCCCCATATGTGACAAGGAGTTTAAGCAAAAGACAACCCTTTTGCAACATGGCTGCATCCACATTGAATCGCGGCCGTATCCTTGCCCGGAGTGCGGAAAGCGGTTCCGACAACAATCGCATCTCACGCAACACCTGCGCATCCACACCAATGAGAAACCATTTGGCTGCATGTACTGTCCGCGCTTCTTCCGCCAGCGAACTATACTTAACCAGCACTTGCGCATCCACACCGGTGAAAAGCCGTACAAGTGTGGCCAGTGCGGCAAGGACTTCCGTCAAAAGGCCATACTTGACCAGCATACACGCACCCACCAGGTAGTTGTAGCCTAGCCTCAGCCTTAAGCTCATGTTCCGCCAATAATTTGTATAATATAAATTATTCTTTTATAATATCCGACACAGGGCGATCGACCTTTCTGCTGTCCAATGCCCAACTGTCGGCGGCGTTTTGCCACCGAGAACGAGGTGACCAAACACATCGACAACCACATGAACCCCAATACCACCAAGGTCCGCCGTCAGCAGCAACAACAGCATCAGCAGCAACATCAGCAGCAACAACAGCAACAACAGCAGCAGCAAAACAACAACAACACTGTGGCCCAAGTTGGATCTGTGACCAACCATTTAATGAATGATGCGAAGAACCTAGCCACCCAACAATTCCTCAACAATAATAACTCATCGAGTGTCGATAACAAGGCTAACATACTGCCGATGCGTAGTATAGCTGCCAACGCGGCAGCAGCCGCCGTCGTCCAACAATCGGTGGTGAAGAACGAGCTTTATTTTCCACAATGCTATGGGCCACCTTTCCAGCATCCCTTCCAGACCCAACAGCAAGCGCAACAGCCCAGCGTAGCGCACGCTAATGGGGGACCTACGCCGCCAGTGACCGTAACAGTGGCAAACTCGGTAGCTCCGGGAGTGGTGGTACAACAAAATGCGTCGGCCTCTGTGGTGGCTCAGTGACATCCCACCACTTCAGCAACTGCAGGCCCTCAGCAGCATCAGCAACCGGCTGTTTCGGCGCAGCAATCCCATCATCCACCCCCACCGCTGCCGGTGCCGGTATCAGTGCCGGTTCCACCCACATCGTCCGCCCACCATATTACTGCAGCGGGTGAAGCAACTACACCCGCGTTGCCTACCGCTGCTCACGCCACGCCAGTAACGGCACCGCAGACGGTTACACTGTCTATCACGCTGCCGCCACCGCCGAGTACCCATTCAGATCATGCGGGCCATTCTGGAATGGCAAACGGAGCTCCATCCCAGCCACCTCCCACTCTGTCACATGCGATTCCCATACATCCACATATACACTCGATATTTGGTTCTCTATAATGACTTTAGTACTCAGAGACAACAGCTGGAGTAGATATGATGAAATCAACTTGAAGAACGGACACACTATTCACAATATTTAATAGGTTTTATAAGTTTCTCTAGTATTAGACACATAAATTCTCCTAGTTTTTAAAACTAAACTCCAATCTGATTACCACAAAACACAGTTTTGGCTATGGAAAACCATCATTATGAACGGCTTGGACGAAAACGTAAACAGGACGAGTACTAGTCTTTTTCAAAAGGACTCTAAACTCCTTTCATATAAACCATAAACATGAAATGCGAATGGTCAACGATTAAGAGAAACAAAAAAGTGAAAAGTGGAAAACCGAAGAAAGTGGAGAAAGCCAAAACACAACGTTATACGATTCCTTTTTGATAATTTAGTTTAAGAATTCGGACACGAAGACAAGACACACATCAAATATTTATATTTACGCAAACACCCTTACACAAAAAAACACACATTGTTCGTCAATCTTGATTAGACAGGAGTTATACGACTAAGCGTAAAGTTAGGATAGCTCAGATCTAGGGAGTATAAATATGTGAAGTGATAGATAGAGCAGCTAAATGGTTAGTGGAGGATGACTGCAGCTGGTCGGAAATAAGGTACCGCAGACGTTGCGCTGAGTAATTTGTTTTTCGATTACAGCAGCTAAGTTTTGGTTTTGTTCTTCAGATATGTAACAATATTGGAGTTTTGGTAGGTTAAATAAGGTTGTTTGGCATAAGCTGGACAATTAGCAAAACCGATAGGGTAACCCTGGACTAGCAAACTCTCATTATATATTTTTTATATGATTTAAAATGATGTGATTTTTTTTTAATAATAAACAATTTTGATTGCAATGTAAAGGTAACGAACTATGATGTCCTGATTTATTTGAGCTAGGGTTATTTCATTGTCTTCCCAATCTGTGTTTCATTTTCAGTTTTAATTTGCAATTAGAAATATGTTAACCTATAATATGTCCACACAATGGCTAGCAGGCAGGTAAAAGGAGCGCTAAGCTACTGTTTATATAGCAATTAATAAATTCGAATGTGACTCTAATAGTGCCATACAATCATACAATAGTCAACCGTTAATAGACCAATTCAACCAATGCTTCCAAATTGAAATTTTCTTGATCCATCAACAGAAGAGCCCTGCTTACGCTCTTTTCCCATCCAATGTGTGGATTTACCGACAAATTTAGTTTATTAAATGAAATTTTCCAATGTACCGACAAAGCATTTATAATTGTTATTAATAGCTTATGTTTCCAAAACATTTACATACATACGTTTTGTGTGTGTCCCAATATTAAAATATACATAATAGTGTATGCATTTGCGCTTTTCTCGACAAACATTACTTACATATATTTCCAATGCAGAGAGATAATGCGAATAGAAGCATACACTAATTTAAGTTTAGCCGTTTCCTTTAAAAGTATCTACTCATTATTTATTACTTGCATAGCCATGTAGTGAATAATTAGGTTTTCATTAAAATGAAAACAACTCAGATGTTTTCTTTGTTTGAAGCCTAAAGAGTGTAAATTGTCTTTATTTAATTCTTTCAATAAAAAATTATATATTATATGCTTTTGTTTTTATTTTAATTTTTATTCGTTTATTCCCTAATATACGTTTTCATAATTAACATTACATGGGCTGACCCAAATCAATTTTGGCATTATAACATACATACATGCATAGCGATTATTTGGACTAAGGTAGGCGTCAGGATTTTGTGATACAAATGGGGCTCAGTTATAATAAAAAAACGTTTCGGAACAAATAAATTGTACATAGAATATTTCGGATAAACAAATTATATATAAATCAAACAGTAAAGGTTTATTAAAAGTTTGGAAAAAATTGTTTGGCAATATAAAGTACTTATTGAAACGTAACGGTAACGCTAGTCAAAATTTTAAAACATCTTTTAGGCACATTAAACAATATAAATCAAAATTTGAATTTGAACGCGAAAAATGAATTTGATCTAAATTGAATATTTTGAAATATAGGCAACAAAAAAAATTAAATATGGCACCCAATGAGGCGGCTTTTATTGGAATTAAGCCAAATGGTATTTGATCGGCACGATCAGCATGATTTGCTATAAGTAACACAATGCTTATCACTAAGCTATAGCTAACTTTTAGGCCTTCTTAGACGAAATTTTGAGAATTCTTTCGGCTTCAAGCAAATTCGAAAATCCAAATTATCCAACGACGAACGCACACACGAACCTTTTGGCTTTAAATCAAAATTATTTGTAGTTTTAGTTAAAAAACTAAAAGGAAGTTTTATGGGAATTATATCAATAAAATTATAGCAAATTATGCTATAATTCCAATAAAAGCAAAATTTAGACTGAATGTCGCTGTGATAAAAGCAAATTAAGAACAAAACGTAAAACCTTTGTAAATTTTAGGCATAAACACAAAATTAAAATAATACACTTAATCAAAAACAAAATCATAAATTTAGGCGCAACAAATTCTAGCATTAAAACCAAAATTAACATTTTCAAGCTCCATAAACATGTTGCAGATTACATATGTTTTCCTAAAAGGTCATCCGTATACTACATTCTCAAGATATCTTGTCTGGCACTATTTCATATTATGCTAGTCCTTGGGAGAAAAAGCTACGCAATATCCTGACTTTGTGGTATATGGGTCTTTTAAGATATTTCGTATACATTTTTATTTGTTTCAATTATTGTTTGAATATTTTTATTATAAGTTGAATCAGTTTTTCAACCGATTGATTTCGAGTTGCTAAGGAAGTTTTATAGCAAGATAAGTTCCGAAAAATGAAGAGAAAAGTATAAAACAGCTGCTTAAGTGAAACCAACGTAGCTAAAATGGAAGAGCACACCGGCCACGACAAAAAACAGATATTGTAAAACCGAACATTTAAGATCAAACATGTAATCTATCCCTGAGTAATGACATAAGCCTAGGCAAGAAAAGGGGCTACTAATTAAAAATTGAGACAAATGATCCATGGGGATATATACATACATAGGTAATGTTAAAATACCGCAGGAAAAGAAACGAAAACATGCTGAGAAAATAGAAAAAAAAAAGAAAGTTACAAGCATACCTAACAACCAACAATAGCCCAATTTAAACAACCAATAGTACAAATACAAGTAATTTTTATAGCAGAAATTTTAATTGCAGTATCAAAAAGCCGTAATAAGTACTCGTAAGAAATATTTAACTTTAATGAACATCAAAGAAACTCACACATCCAAATATAGGCATGAAAATGAAGCATTTTTAACATGGCACATTAGAATCGGAAAATAAATCAAACATGACAAAGACAAATTTATCTCGAAATCTAATTTTCGATGTAAGTTCTCGATACCCAGAAAATTAAAATCAAAAATCCAAACAATGAAAAATCCTTTCTTCTTAATGAAATTAATTCTAAATGAAAAAATAATCATGACTAAAATACATATTAAGGTTATAAATATTATAAATGATTTCCTTCCGGCTACAATTCAAACTCAACATGTTGCTAAAACACAGATCAACCAACCAAATTTATATTAATGCCTACTACACATACAAATAGTAACAATGCAGAAATGGAAAAGGATTACTAGTTGAAGGCAGAAGGTTATAAGCTCAAAACTCCCACGCCATAATCCTTGAAACGAACGCATTGTCTTTAGATACAGCCGCTTTCTGCAATAGTGATAATAGTTTTTAAGCCAACCACCCAGCAACCATCAAGCAACAAATAATTGAAGTAAATCACCAAAAAAAAGGAATAAATATTTAATCAGTAGATAAAAATGCATTGATATTGAAATGATTAAAATATACTCATGCATATTATTTCATTTTTGGGCATTAAAAGCTCAATAGAAAACATTTTTGGTTGATTTTTGTGGGTGGTAAAGAATTGAATGATCATAAAAAGATGAAATTAAACTAAAAAAGGTAAAATACTTTATTGAATAATAAACTGAAGTTCTGTCACCCTTAAAGAACCCACAACCACTCAAAAACTAAGAAAATAAAAAAGCATTTGAAAACCAAAAGAAACAAAATATCATATAGTGCATACTTATAAAAGCCTAAACTCTTATTATATGTATGATGTATTATATTTTTTAAAGTATTTAAAGCGTACTCTCTATGTATACAATATATCATAAAATATTTTAGGTAACCTATAAAAAACAATTGGAAGAAGTCATCCGAGGTAATGGAAGTACTGGCAACCAATTAATGGTTATTCCCAGTTTATGTAAACGCGAACACAAAATATTTACTTTAAAACAAAAATATGCCCCAGCAAGTATTTACTAAAGCACTTAATTTTGTTCATTTGATAAAGTTGAAATAGTTACATATTTTCCAAAAACAGGGAACTCTATTCATTTCAACTTACGTATTGAAATAAAAAAAAGTAAGCTCTTGCTGAATAGAGTGCCCCTAAGCTTAGTATTTATTTATATACGAAGTTGAAAGAAATGATTTTTATTGTGTTGCTTAAAAATAAATTTTTTAAACAATGTAAAATGAAATAGAATTCTCAAAATACCCAGAAATCCAGAAACACAAGCAAATCAAACGTAAAATCAACATAGCAACATAAACGATAAAAGAAAATAAAAAAATAGCAAAAGATAAACGCAGCAAAAGCCGAAAAAACAAACTAAAGCCGAAAATATAGCAACATTTACTTAAAAAATATAAATATAGGTGAAGTATGCGAATGAAAAACAATATTTTTAAATGTTGTGCTCGCCTATGTGAAAAGCAGATGACTAAGCGAAGAGATTATCAGATACAATGATTTACTATAAGTTCAATAACCTAAGATGTAACCACTTCGGAGTTGGAGATTGAGATTGAGTCGAACGCAATACAATTTTTGTTGTTGACAATTCATTATGAGAGTATACGTTTGTAATTATTATGAACATTTGACAGGGACTACCATTTAATAGCAACCATAGAAATAATAACTGAACGGAGCCAATAGAAACAAAGTTTATTTATGGTATCACCAGTGTGCTCCGACATTGACCGCGATATGCACTTTTTATTAATTATAACTGAACTTTAACTGTACATAAGCAAACAAAAACTGCAACTGCAAATGCAATAGTACCAAAGTAAGTAAATCAATTATTTTACACATTTTGCTAAAAAATAGCGAATGCATCAAATATAGAACAGATAATGAACAGGAAGTGTTCAAGCGGTATAGCGAAATAATAGATATTATCGAGTTTCAAGAATCTGCTTTAAGTTACAGCTGAACGCAACATATCCACAAAGAGGAGTATTAGCACTGCAATTTCAACAATTCAACTGTTTTTGACTTCCCAACAGATCACAAATTAAAATTTTTTTTATCAGAAAGTGAGAATTGCATTGAAGACTTAACAATTTTTGGTTTGTTGACCCAACCGTTTATCAAAACCTTAAAGTCGAATCCATATACCAACTATAACAGAATCATACAAAACAAAGCAATAGTGATACTATACTGCCAGGATCAGGACCCTTGCCTGGCCTGGACTAGCCAATAGCCTGATACATGTAAACAACAATAAACCGAATGAATCTCTTAATTTAAAATATACAAAGAACAAAAATGCAACGGATTACGGAGCAGCAGCAACCATAGTACAATAAACACGTTTTTCTTATTGAACGACTTTTATACAACAGACAGTAAAAAAACCAACCCAATTGAGCACTAATAGGTAAAGCAGTAGCAGATTATGAGAACCGAATCAAAAGTGGAATAATAAAATAGAGACGATTTTAAGTATACAACAAAGCATAAATCAAGAGCAAGCAGACTATATACATATATTTTTTAAAAAGGCAAATGCATTACCAGAAACAACAGCTAAAAATTGTTAAACATTTTTATATTTAAATTTGTATAATTTCTTATCGATTCAGTGTAAGAAAGATGTAATACATACATATAAATATAAAAATCAAACAAAAAAAAAAGTAAATAAAAAATAAAACAAAAAAAAAATTTATATTACAAGAGACATGTAAAAACATAAATCTCACTTTCCTGATAAAAATTGACTTTATTGGCACATCAATAGTAATTATTGTAAACAATATAATTGGCTACCCAACAAAAATAAATACCTTATTTCTATTAAGTAACATCTTAATTCAATCATAAACTTGTTCATTTTCCATCTAAACCAATCCTAAGTTAGTTTTGAAAACATCTCCAAGTTTGACGCTAAACAACATCCTTTAGACAGGCAAAAAATTAAAATTAAATCATAAATAAAAATTTTGAAGGCTACTGAAATTTTAATGGTATTCCATTTATCTTAGTTTTTGCTAAGCCATTATGATGGTAAATAATACCTTACACACATTTGGAAACAACATAATACAATTTTCTCAAAACTCCTCTGGCAACAGAATTAAAAAAAAAATCAAGATGGCAAACTTTCAACCTAAAGTATTTAAATAAAATAAACTTTTGGATGACTAAATATTCGCTTTTCGCGAAGAAATACATATATGTTCAGATATTTAAATCTTGGGAATGGCGATTTACCAATGGCAATGAATGAATGAAACCAGATCAAAATCTTGGCAAAAAAATACACATACACAAATCATTCTCGGAAAATTCAAAAAATATAAAAGTTCTCGGCTATTACAATACTCTCGGTCATTCCAAAATTATTAAAAACGAAAATTAAAGAAAAGGAACACTCGAATAATGGAAATCATGATATGGTTATTCACATTCAATTACATTATTTGGAGCAAAAAAAAAACAGAATATTGGAAGTTAAATTTAGGTCAAATGCCTAAGCATAATTTTTGACGTAAAATTTAAGTAATACTAAAAATAACTATTTTAGGTACTACGTATAAGAAAAATGAATTAAAAAATAAAAACACTATGATGTTAAAAACTTTGAACGTGAAAATTAAAAGTTTAATGAATAAAACGAAAATAAAAAATTGATCTCAAAATTCAAGGTCATGAAAGTGAGAAATTAAATAACACTAAAAAGCATAAAATTCAAAATTTTAATTGTTGTAAGCAAATTAAGAAACTACATATATACGTACATATAATCAGAACATTTATAACAATTTCCAACCCCCTCCAGAATTCACTTTCAAACTAGACAACCACTAAATCCCAGTTCAAAAATACAATATTCAGACCAAAAACCGAAAAGCTAACAACAAAATATCTGACCACCAAAGCAAACACCCACTGACAACACCACACGCTTAACCCCAAGCACCTTCAATTGGTTTAGATTTTAAGAATCATTTTAAAAATAATCATCAGCCAAAAAGATGAAAAATATTCGAAAATAGAAAATGATATCCATTATGGCAGTCCAAAATTATGGAATTCAAAAGTAAGAAAATACGATTTTAAGGCAAGAAAATATCGAGTCAAAACTAAAGTACTTAAGCGAGTAATTATATGCAAAAAAAAATGCGTCGTCTAGTTTAATGTCGTAAAATTTTACTTTTTGTAATAATTAATTCATATTTACATATATATTCTATAACAAAATCAAGACAAAAATACTTATTGTAACCGTCTTTTGCTTTACTAATTTCCAAAATGAAAACTCGAAAAAGTAAAAAACAGAGGGTTTAAAGAATAAAAAAGCCATTGCCTAGGCATATGCAACCAAAAAAATAAACTACAATGAATTTCTGGCATCAAATCTATAAGGACTACTTAAATTATAAAAACCATATGATTATACAAGAAAATGATTTGAAATAAATTGAATCTTGTAATATAAATTACCAACCTTTTTACACCGAATTGTCTTTTTTTTTTTTTAGCATTTTAGACTTGAAATTTATTAGCATGACAAATCAAACTTTACCACGCCATCGTAATCTGGGCCGAATTCAAAGATTGGCTGACGCTTCCTAGCCCGGTTGAAGAAGGCAGAATACGTTGTTTGCATGTAACTAAGCTCGGACAGAAGTTTCTCGCACTTAAAGCGCTTTAGATAGTTGTGGGTCTTGGTTAGATTCCCGAATGCCTGAAGTCGATCGACCTCAAACGGCTGTTGCGGGGGTCCCATCTTGCCATGATCTCTACAAGCGTGCAACATCCTTAGTCTAGGAAGTTCATGGAACTCAAGGGTCATGGTTGTGGTGAAATTGCGCTTCAAAGAATCATTATCAACCAGGTTCAAATTTGAACGCCCGTTTTTCATAAAATTCTGATAGGCCAACTTTCGGTGTTCCGTGAAAAATGGTATTGTTTCGGAGGAAACAAAATCTTCTTCCGTGAATGAATCCTTGTAGAGCGACCGATGATGTTCACATCCTATCACTTGGATGCCAGGCAGAATGGCGTTGCTCTGCTCCTCCACTGCGTAGCGCCGCTCCGCCCAGTTTCCAATCAACACAGACGGACTGTACTGCGGCGAGGCCCTGTCGTCCGTCAAAGACTTTTGACTTGAACTAATCATAACTTCCTATTTAATTTAATACTAGAGTTTTCGATTATAAAAAAAACTGAAATGACAACTATACGAGAGCTAGACAATAAATTCATAACCTCCTTTGAACCCGATGCCCCACAAAATCTCCAACACTCAATACCAAGAATTTCGATTTATTTCATCGAAACTACATTAAAAGTACTTTTTAAGTCTTCGTGCATGTTGCAGTTGAGAAAAATAAACTTATCGCGATCCCTTTTCTTGGTAGCTTCATCGGCAAGTGCCCACTCACCCATCTCCTCGGTATCGAGCCTTGCAGGCATCTTGGCGACAAAGTCGCCTCTATAGCTGGTTATACCGCGAGGTGGTCGTTCTTTGGCCAACTTGCATCGCATTTTGTTATGAACGATGCTGTAGTTTCCATAGCTATCTAGTCCGTCCAGCTGAACTGGCGAGTAGCGTAAATGACCGGCCTCTCTCATCTTTGCGCTCTGTTCCTGCCGAAGTCTAGGGAACAAGTCATACATGATGGTGTTCATGGAAGTGTAGTTGTTGAAGTACTGCTCAGCATCATAAAGTTTCAGACCACCAGTTTGCGAAACTTTGTTACCATACATCCGGTTTCTTGTAACCAAATGATCATGAACGGATTGTGCGTAAGCGAAAGTTGTGAAGGAGGCTTGGGTGCACGACTGGTGTTGTTCGCAACCCTTTTCTGTCATCAGACCCGGCAGTATTGTGCTTCCGGTATATACAGGGCCCTGAAATCGATTGTTGTACCAATTTCCAATTAATACACTGTTACTATACATTAGAACCTTCTCGTGCGCATACGAACGTCTTTCGTTCTTAGAATCATCTTCATCCGGCTTCATAGTGATAATAAATGGGTAAAATTAAAATAGAACAGCTCAATTGTCGAATGAAAATGTTGTTAAATACAAAGTCAGTTGAAATATAAGTCTCAGGGTAATTTCACACGGTTTTGCACTGATTCACGTAAAAAAAAAGAACGAACAACCTGCGCATTTCATAAATAGACAAGAGAATTTCATCAAAAGGACTTCGGTTAAAGGAAATTTCCTTGACATATCAGTTGGATGAGTTTTTTTACACAATTCTTATTATCTTTTTATAATCTTATTTTAATTATTCCTCTAACGAATAACATAGACCTGCTGGACGTCGTGACTGACCATTGCACAAACTCCCGGAGTGCCATCCTGACCAGAAAAAGACATAAGCACAACACCCAAATAGCAAACAGAAAGAGGCAGAATCATTTTGTGAACAAATCAAAAACGCGAGGGTTACATTTATGATGTAAAAAAAATTCAACTTTTAATGCTCCTCCTTACTTCCTCTACAACATCCAATAACATAATACAATAGTCCAATAAAATAGTATTTACTATTATTTAAAATTAAAAATAATTTTGGTAAATTCGTCGACTTTTGGATAATATTACACAGATAATAAATAGTAATTTCGATAGAGCACAAATTACTGAAATTACTTTCTGACTGTCTGGCACGTGTTTATGTCGTTTATTGTTAATATTCCACGTGCCGAATAACAATATTTTTAATGTATAATTTATACATATATTGCATTTATTATATAAATAGGATCGTTAGAGCTAATTTTGAAAAAAAAAATTTACGGGTTTTTTATTTTTTTTAATTTAAAAAACTTTTCTAACGAAGTATAGCATATGAAGTTAACTTAATTGGTTCTAAAGATATGCCTTTGTTAAATTTAAGAGTATTTTTAATTTTTTAAGGTAACCTTAAGTAATTTAAAAAAATCGTAGAACAAATGTTGTTCGTATTTTAATAACGAACATACTAAAATTTTAAATTTAAAAGAGAAAATAAGACAATGCGGAAGGTACATTTTTTTGGAGCATTTTTACAAACATCTTCATTTGGGAAATTCTTTAAAAATCGTTTTTCCTGTATGAAATGTCGGATCAGGATGGTTGAAGTACCAATCGACGCGTATTTTGGAGCAAAATCTGTGAATATAAAAATATTTTGACACCGATGCCCCCACAAAGTCCAATTTAGTGAATCAAAAGTACTTTACATTTACGCAAATTTCTCCCAAGCCAAACTACTTTTGACTAATGTTTGGATAAAATCTCTCTAATGAAAACATTACCTTTCATTTGGCGTATTACTCTTCTTCGGCTATATATAGTGTCTTCACGGGCCTGCTACAAGCAAGGCATGGTGTCGCCACCTAGAGGACTACCGTCCGCTGTGATTTCTTTAAAGTTGATTGGTGATTTGTCCGCCACATTCATTGTCTGTCTGCTCATTCAACTCCCACACCTCCCCAAAAAAAAACTGGAAAAATTAAATATTTCCGAAATTTTTAAAGCTGGGCTTCCAAAGTAAAGGCATCAATAGACGTTCATGTAGCAAAGACCAAGCCGTGTTAGGCTATATTAATTCACCTTTCAAAGGCACACTACGATTCTCAACCAGACTGTACTCATCTGGGTTTTTCATCGAGAAACAAACTCCCACTTCCAAGAAAAGTTTCGATTTGCAAATTCATTTGTGAGAAAAAATATATTAATATATTGGATTTGCATTGCATATATTGCATTTTTTGGTCACTCTGGCTCTAAAGTCCCAGGAATTTATTCTCACCTACGATCGTGTAGAGATCCGGTTCTTGCTGATCCAGAAGTTATTCGTGGTTCCCTCGCGACAAAGCATCTTGGTCGTTTGGAATAACCAGAAAAAGTCCTCCAGACTATAAGTTTTCTTGAAGCCAACATATGCATATTATTTACACTTTTGATTTTAGTTTTCCCATAGCACTCGGACTGCATTGCCATACTATCTGTGGACATACCATACTACCGCATACCATACTATCTGTGGACCAAGTGCCAAGGCAAGGAATTTAAGAAATTTCAAAAGTAAAATATTGAATTTTTTATTTCTGTTGTGGCACTGGGGACCCTCCAAGATAGAGTGCAGCGTTGGAACCTACAGCCTCATATACAATCTGTCTGGACATGAGGCAGAAGACAGCACTCTGGGGCCATATTATAATTGGAGAGATGAATAAATCAGAAGCAGGAGATTTTGATGTATCTGTTGGAAAAGTTAGTTGGTTATCCCTATGAGCAGGCGTTGCAACTGAAAGCTGACTAAGCCTCCACATTCAGCATTCGTCCTCCTAAAAAAAATTGTCCACCCAAAAATATGCCATAGATTCTTTAATTTATTGATTAAATAGCTTATTCTAAATAGTTAAAAAATATTTATTATTATTTTTGATATTATTAAGCGGCCGTGTCGACATGTTGCCCAATAAAAATTCAAAATTTATTAAATTTAAAATGGTTTCTTCTTTTCTCCTCAATTCTCGAAAAAAAAGTCCATGAACATTTAATAATGGATTAATAATGGAAAAAAAATAAACACATCCACCACATGAAAACACATCCGCCAAGTTCTTGTGGTGCTATAAATTGGATCGCCCCTCTGCGTCGAGGAGCTTTACAAATTTTGAGGAGGCTTCTCTCGCTGCCTTATGTAAAGTTTCACCAATGGATGCTCTCGGAGAAGTCTGCGTTGGCCCCTTGGAGTGTCGCCATTCGCTCCGGAAAAGTATCAATATATTTCAAAGAAACGGCTCCACAGCTGACATCTAAAATAAAAAGTTAGATATATAATTAAAATGTATTACAAATAAATACATACCTCGTTCTTATACCGCGTTTTCAAGGACTCTGGCACTCTCTTGTTTTGACAAAAATTATTTATATAATAATTTATTTTTATAAATAAATTAGATAATTTTTGTCAAAACATTTTCCAAAAGGTTTTTTTTAGGCAAAATAAGGGTGAATGTAAAAAAATTTTGAATCACTAAATTGTGTCTGTTGGACACATTTGTGTCCGCAGGTAGAATATTTTTCTTTATTTTACTCATAAATTGGTACCTCAACCTACCCGATCGATTTCGTTCGGAAGAAATTCATTTTTTATAGATCTTTCCTAATTAAGGCAGTTTGCTCTGAAAAAAAATTGAAATATTAAAAAAATATCGCAGCTTAAATATGATATGTTATATTAAAACATTTTTTTAAGTGTACTTTGTATTTTTTAGGACCGGGATGCTTAAAATCGTAAATGTCCTTCGTTAATTTTTTGTTTCATACAGATTAAATCAATATTAAAATATAATTATGTCGAAAATATTAAATTGTGATTATCGATATAATAACCAAATATCAGAATACTTTAAATTTAAAAACACGAATAACTTTACAACAAATGACGCTAACTTCACATGCTATATTTCGTTAGGAAGGTTTTTAAATATCTTTTTCACTTTCTTTAAGATCAAATGTATATAAAATTATACATTAATAATATTCTTATTCGGAACGTGGTAGAATGAAAATAAACGATATAAACACGTGCCGGGTAAGAATATTTTTAATGTATAATGTTGTATACATATATTGAATTTATTCGTCACCAAAATGATATTTTGGGTGTGGCATGCGAGTTCGCCACCGTTATTTTACCTCGTCAAGAGGTTTTTTCGAAGGCAACTAAAATACAAAGTTTCACAGTTTTTCAGTCGAATGACGAAAAAGTGTATTGATTGAAAAGTGTATCGTATGAAAATGGCATATACCTCTAGCAAAATAGTGTGTTAAAGTCAAAATAGTTCAGACCAGAGCCTTGATAAATCAATAGATTATGTTAAAGTTCTTAAAACCATTTCCCATTAACAACTTTTTATAAATATGCACTACATGAAGTAATTCAAATTTTATTCAGTAAATATCTTTTGTGGTTTTTGAAGATAAATATTATTTTTTTTAATTTTTACCTACTAATTTATAATATTTTATAATTTAAGTTTTATTTAAATTTTCAGACTGAATGGGGCTTTTCAAATTTGATAAAATATTTAACTTAAATATATGTGCGCATTATTGGTCGACTAGTAATTTTAGGTTCAACTAAAAACAGCCAAGAAAAAATATTTATCAAACTAAAATGTCTGCAATTTTAAATTTCTAGATATATTATTTAAGCTTATATTTAATAGCACAGATAGTAATAGTATTTTTTTTTAGAAAAAGCTTCTTTCAAATAAGGTATGTATGACACTGTTCGGCTTTTCCTCAGTTTGTACATTTTGTTGTAGTACATTACTGAATATTTCGTAGGTGAAGAAGTCCTGGCAACATAATCTAACATCCGTTATCGTGCTACTTTTTATAGCCAACTTCATTAGACATTTATACACATACATATATATTTATATTTGAGAAATGTAGCTCAAACTTTTTATAAACTGACAGTAAGTATACGATCTTGTTTTTAAATATTAATTATATTTCATTTAGGCATTCCCAAATTTAGATGTCACTCTTTGCTTTTACAATTATTTTGTGATATATGAATGTATTCATACCTGTTGGGAATAAATATTTATTTAGTTAATGTACTGAATTCAATATTTATGAATACCGAAAATATTATCTTTCAATTACTCATTTAACTACTACACTTAATTTTCTAATTATTGTTACCATTGGGATGAGATATAAGTAAATGTGCCTAGTTATTATTTTAATTGCAAGGACGTACCCAAATAATAGACAAATACTTAGTGCATGACTGTTCGGTGGAAATACAAAATATTATCGTCTATATGAAAATGTTCTATGGTTGGTTGTAAGTGGGAACAACTCATAGAGCAATGCAATAGTCATTTATTTTTCTAACTCGTAAAATTGTAATATATGTTTAAAGAATCCATGTTGTACCATTATTTTTTTTTTTTCAGTTGTAAGGATACGCCCTTATTTATTTTCTTTATACCTGTTTACATCGGATTACATTTCGTTTTATTTTTTTTTTTTTTAGTTTTTGCGTTTTTTTTTTGCCATGATATATGGAGTGCGGAGAGCTTAGCGTGATATCTTATGCGAAAAAAGGTTGCAATTTTTTTTATTGGTCCATTAATATGAATAATAATGAAGTTGTGCGGAATACCCAAAAATAATTTAAAGTTTTCCGGTTGAGCTCGAATGGTCGAAGGCGTTTCATGTTAATGGCAAGTGAGGTGACTGCGTTTTACGAACGGATATGCTATGTATGTAATTATGTGTACGTGGCAGCACCATAGATGGGGTAAGTATTTCTGAGATTTTATGATATGAATTGAATGTCATTGTATTTCGGTAGTTTGATATACTACAGATTTCGAATTTATACATCGGCTGCTTTTATGACACAGGCTAACAGTAAACAACTTAACACCTGATACATACCCTTTGGGCTCACCTAAACCAATGGTCCGAACAAAATTGATCAGTTATAGAACTGGCAAAATTATTTGTGGAGTATAATTAATGTGGAGATATTGTCAGCCTGAGTCATTTCTAGCAATATTCATTTGAATAAATTTCCTCTTTGTATAAATTTTATATTAGATATTGAGCTCAATAATCGCGTCGATGTCTTACATCTATTTATTTTCTTGCCTCTAATTTCAATCAAATTCGAAAAGTGAAGAATGTTTAATACATTTTATCCTGTTAAATCCATTAATATAAACAGAAATACTTGAATGTTAAAGTTCCGTTAGAATCTTCCAACGTTGCTATTATTTGGAAAAATTGGTTTTTTGATTTAAAAATAAACATATGGAATATTATTTTAGGGTTCAAAGTATATAATAATTGTTGTATAACAAATAATGCATAAAATTAAATAATCTAAATTTTTTAAATTTTTATTACTCATTCTCTATTTTAGCAAAGGCCTATAGAAACGCTAGAGTTTTGATTTGCAAACATTTTTTTGTCCAAATACCGAATAAATTATTAAACAAAATTACCAAATTATCATTTCCAAGCCTTGGCTATTTTTCAGCTTCTCACATGCATTAGATTTACAATTCTGTTTTCTGGGATTTCACGACCTTAGCAGCAGTATTTGTTTTTACTGAAATGTATATTAATCTTTGGAACATATACAGTTCATTTATTTTCCGCAATAATTGCGGCAACGAAAAATATCAAAAATTTAACAAATAAATTGGTGGTTAGGAATATTTTATAGCGTATGATTTGATTGCCCAAAAACAAAAATTGTATGTCACAAGTTGATTGATTCACTGAGTTGCGTGCTATTTTTGCATATATGCTTAAAATAATATCACAAACTGTGTTGCCGAAAATTGCAGCATTCTAAACACTTTTATTGACTTGCTTAGAGTGCAACCAATAATAAAAAAAAACATTAAAAGTAAATGATTATACTTTTTGTCAAACGGATAATTTAATTAATTCCATTCGCTGACATTGAGAAAGGAATATATTTATAAATTGTATGCCCTTTATAAACATAAATTGGAAATGAATTAAAAAAATGTCTAGAAAATAAGCAAAAGTCAGCTCACAAATTTACTACTTACATACAATACACATAATGATTTACAGCTATAAATTAACATATAACGTTTAGAATTTTTTAAACAATAGTATTAAAATCTATTAAAACCTAAAGAGAGCAAAGAACAAACCTGTAAGCTTACGTCAAATTTGTAAAACTTCCATTTGGACCCAATATAGTGAGGACCAAAAATTGAAAAGTTTTCAAAACCATTTAGGGCCAAATGTAAAAAATAAACACACTTCACTGCTCTTTGTTTTCTACTTCTTATCTACCATCTTTCGCAATGCTCCTCGCTTTGTTTTGGCATAGTTTTGTTTAAATTTTTTTGTTTAAATATTTTCATTTACTCGGCTTTGGGATGCAACTCATCTCTAGCGCTTGCGTTGTGTCATACGAAGTCCAGGTCGGAGCGGGTGCTATAAATCTTTCGCTCCATTGTGCGTTCGAACCACTTCTTTACTTCCGATACGATGAGCACAGACGATGTAAGCGAGACCAAGAAGAAAATGTCGTATGGAGTAAGAGCTTCCGTTTGAAAGACCATTTGCAGTGGCGGAAAATACACGACCAGCATTTGACCAACGATAGAGAAAGCGACAGCCAATAGAAACATGCGATTCGTAGTCAGACCTATGGTAAACACGCTCTTGGTCTGGGAGCGACATGACAGAGCGTTAAACATATCGAAAAACACAAAGCATGTGAAGGTCATAGTTGTATCCCGCTTTGTTTTTCCTAGCGTTCCATCAGCCATTTCACGCTGAAATACCCATAAAGTTCCTAGTACTATGATACTGGCGCTAAGGAGAACATTGGCAACAACACCCTTCGTAATCATCGGTTGTTTCACATTGCGCGGCTTTTGCTTCAGTACGTCATGATCTACTGGTTCTACGCCCAGGGACTGTGCAGGTGGCCCGTCCATAATAATATTAATCCATAGAATTTGCATAGCGTTAAGTGGGTTGGCAATGTCCATTAACGTGGCGAGGGCGATGAGAGCTAGAGCAGCGATTGAAGTACTAAGTTGAAAGCGCACAAAATTACGAATATTGTAGAATATGCCCTTTCCCTCCTCAATGGCAGCACTGAAAAAACAAAGAATGTATATTACGGATTACCTTTTGATCCCCACTGATGTGCGGATGACATGCACATGTACTCACATAATTGTGTGAAAATCGTCGTTAACCAGAATCATGTCTGCAGCTTCTTTACAAACATCTGTTCCATTCTTACCCATTGCAATACCAATATCGGCCTTTTTTAGAGCAACCCCATCGTTGACTCCGTCGCCTGTCATTCCGACTATATTGCCAGTACGCTGCAAAGACTTGACAATCTCCAATTTGTGGCGAGGGGAAACGCGGTAGAAAACGCTCACGTTGTTGGCCACCTTGTCCAGTTGGTGCTCGTTCATTTGGTCTATTTCTTGCCCAGATAAAGTTTGATGGTGTATGGTATCGATGCCGATGAGATTCGCTGAAAATAAATAATAATTAAATAATATTTTATATTGAAACGTAAAGCCAAAGTTTAAACTGCATAAAATAAATAAATGACGGCTATAAACAAGTTTCCCGACTTTGTGGTACAGTACTCTTCTCTTAGAGCCTTTTCTATTTGTAAATGTAATTTTTAGATTAAAGAACAGATTCTAACAAAAACATTTGTCTTTGCATTCTCTTATGTGTTTTACAAAGAAAAACGTATATTTTTTGTTTACAACCCACGTTTAGCCCATACCGTCACACAAGCCTCATTAAGCTCTAAATTCCTTTCTTTGGACATCTTCTAAAATAAAACCCCTATTTCAAATCTGGTACTATTTAGAATGGTATTGTCCCCGGTAATCGTAGAGTAAAAGTGTATTCGACCGAATTTTTGTACAGGAACTCACAACGAATTTATTTTCCGGTCTGATCTGTTGTCTAGACTTTATGAATATAGATCTATCTATAATATATTTAACGTGCAACGCTATCAAGAAAACATCTTCGAAGCTATAAAATATAAAATATGAAGAATATCATCCTCTCTTGAGTCAACACGACATGAATTTGTTTGGTTTAGGTAAAAAGGGGTTTTTTGATTGAATTTCATGTAGATTCAAGAAATCCTTGTATTTGGAAAGCATTTTTACGATTTTTTTCAAACCAAAAAGGGTATTTTTTTAAACAGAATTTTGAGTATATTTTTAAAAAGTTATTGAAAAGTACTGAACGTAATTGTTGAAGTCAAGTGGCGTGTTTTTAGTATTTCTGAAATGCGTTAATGTTTCCAAGTTACTCTAAACCAGCCGGACGCAATAATTTTTTTCCATTTCTATGTAAGGGGTAAAACTCAGGTTAATACACAACATATAGAAATAAATATTTTAATTCTAAATTTACAGATGGGACCAAGATTCGAAATGTAAAAAATAACGACATTGAAATTGGAAAGATGTTTTTTTTTATCTTTAGTTTTCATTCAATCAATTCAATTCATTCATCCGTACATTCATTTGGTTTAGGATGTGAAGGTTTACTTAATTGTTACTTAAGCAGTCCTTGAGCATCGTATGTACAGTAGACGTAGCAGGTAAGTGCATCTAAATTTGCTCGCCAATGTATGTCGATGTTTTTTATTTAACAATTGAATTTACATTTCCCTTTTTTCCACAACATTTTTCTTTGAGTCGGATGAGAATTTATCTCGGACGTGGCCATATACATGGCTTTCCTTCTAAAGGATTCATTGATACCTTTATTTCGAACGATACCTTTGTTCGTTTTTTTTTGTTAGTTACCTTTTATTCTCTTCGTTTTAAAAAGTTTTATTCCTATATTATATATTACTATACTAAAGAAGGATGAAAAGTAAAGTGAATATATACGTTAGCATATAATACGTTACGATTACACGATTTATATCATATTAAGCCGGTTATAAAAACGATCAAAAACACTAGCTGTGTGGCCAAATATTAATGAGTCTTTCCCTGTCCCTATTGTATTTTTGCAAATATTTAATTCAAAAATATAAAAACAATAAATATGTTAACTTAACTTGTTAGTTAGTATCTTACCGATAGCCAAGGCTGTTTCCTGTGCATCTCCAGTGACCATTTTGACACGCACACCGCTTTGCATCAGCATCTCAATGGATTCCCTAACAAGCGGCCTAGGTGGATCAGTAATGCCTACGAGACCACAGTATATTAGGTCCTGCATAGACCGGCCTTTGGCAAGTGCAAGTACACGAAGTCCTTTGCGACCTATTTCGTAAGCTTCGGCCAAAAATTCAGCCTCGTTCTGTTTGGTTAAAGGAACAACCTGAGTGCCGAACTGGTATTTAGTGCACTGTGGCAACAAAGTCTCTAGCGCTCCCTTAGCAAAGAATATCTCCTCCTTGTTATTGTTATATTTTTGGATACACTTAACGGCCATCATTTTCTGTTCCGAGCTAAAGGGGTACTCTTGGATGCGCACATAATTTTCAGCCGTGGCATACATACCATTTTTCATAGCCACGGCTACCAAAGCTCCTTCGGTAGGTTGGCCAAGTAACGTACCGTTTTGAATATATGCGTTATTGCAAACAGCCCCTATCTCTAAAAGATTCGTTATGTTGGTTTTTGCCATCTCCACATTGTTGCAATGACGGATGTGGATCTCTCCCTGGTCATTATAACCGGCTCCGGTTACATCTGCCATGTAACCGTCTGAAGTTATGATAATCGTTGCCGTCATCTCGTTCTTAGTGAGCGTGCCAGTTTTATCCGAGCAAATCACATTGACACAACCCAAAGTTTCAACGGTGGGTAGCTTTTTTACGATCGCATTCTGTTTAGCCATCCTCATTACGCCCAGCGCCAGCGTTACCGTGACAACAATTGGTAGACCCTCTGGTATAGCAGCCACCGCGAGAGAGACACTTATGTTAAACATCTCTGAGAGCGGCTTACCCTGCAACCAGCCTAGCAACATGATCACGCCAATGATGAGGAAGGAATAAAAACTTAGTTGAGCGCCAAGAATATCCATTGATTTCTGCAATGGTGTCTTTGGAGCCTCTTCGGCCTGCATCATCTTAAATACCTCACCAAACTCGCTGCGCTCTCCAGTGCTAACTACAATGCCTTTCCCATTGCCGCATCGCACCAAAGTACCCATGAACGCTATATTCTTCATGTTACTGTGGTCCTTTACGTTCGAGTTATTTAGGAGGACGTCAGTAATTTTTCGTGCGGGCTCAGTCTCTCCAGTAAAGCTGCTTTCATCGATAGAGAGGTCTACAGCTTCAAAAAGACGAACATCAGCTGGAACGCGGTCGCCTACGTTAAGGTATACCACATCGCCAGGAACCAATTCGCGAGCTAGAAACGTGTCTAGCCTGCCCTCTCGAAGACAATGACACTCAGGCGGAACTAGTTTCTTCAGCTCCTCTAGACTTTTCTCGGAGCGATATTCCTGAATGAAAGCCACCGTAACCACAATCAGAATAGCAATGGTTATGCTAACAGCATCGTCGAACTGCTTCATTATTACAGACACCAAAGCCGATCCTAGAAGTAGTAGGATAAGTGGATTCTTGAATTGCTCAATATACTTTTTCCAGGTAGGGTCTTCCTCAAGAAGCAAAAGCTCATTATGACCGACGATCTTGGCCCGGTACTTTGACTCCGTCCATTTGAGACCGGTCCGCACGTCGACCTGCAGTCGACCAGCCACTTCTGAGGCGCTATGCGTGGATGACTCCGACGTGGAAAGAAGCATTTCTGGAGTAAGTGTGAGACCCGTCTAAAAAAAATTAAAGAATAAATAAAACCATTAGCTGTGTTAAACGATTAAGAATTATATGAATTTTTAGACCAATACCAATCAAAACAAGAACGGAAAGCTAACTTCGGGCGGAGCCGAAATAGATATACCCTTGCAGTTGAGTGCCAGTCCGCTAGGTGGCATATATCGGATTATATATCGGATCGTATATAGTCGGTCGATCCTTATGACATTTGGCAGATCGGATTAGTTTCCCCAAAGTAGAATCCATACAAAGTCCCATTCTTCTATCTTCAAAAACAACGAAGTTATGGCATTCCCGATCAATCAGTTATATGGCAGCTATAGGATATAGTCGACCGATCCCGGCCGTTCCGACTTATATATTGCCTGCAAAGGAAAGAAGGGTGTGTGCAAAGTTTGAAGACGATAGCTTTAAAACTGAGAGACTAGTTTGCGTAGAAACAGACAGACAGACGGACATGCTTATATCGACTCAGGAGGTGATCCTGATCAAGAATATATATACTTTATAGGGTCGGAGATGTCTCCTTCACTGCGTTGCACACTTTTGACCAAAGTTATAATACCCTCTGCAAGGTTATAAAAACGATTTCCGACAAATTTTTTAGACAGTATACTACTATATAGTACAGTATACTTCTATAACTTTTATGGAATAATCTTTACAAATACATAAATACAGACTTTTTGTTGAGAGCTCCTAAAGTAGAAGTTACTATAATATCATAACATTACAAAAATCATAATATTACAAAAAAAATAATAAATACAAAACTATGAAAATTTGATGCTTAACACATTCATTCATTCAAGAGTGCAGTTTTTTCATTATTATTAAAATTTAGCATGTAAAATTACAGTACTATTATAATTTGTAGTTTTTGGATACCTTTAATTCAAACATCTTAAAAAAAAGAGTTTGAATAATAAAAATCGAAATTGAATTATATTAGCTATATTATATATGTATATAAAAGAAAAAGAAGCAAAAAGAGACTAAGCTTTGTTGTTCTAGAATTTAATTCTTAGTATATACTAAATATATAAAATAGTATAAAATTAGCATCAAGGCAAGTACAGCAAACCGGATCAAAATCAAATAATTTTAAGTAAACGACATGTTAGATTAATAGTTAGTATTGTTCAGGTATAGTAAATTATTATCGTTAGTATATAGAACCTATCGGATAGTTCTGGAAACAAAAGGGACTGATAGATGAGAAAACCATTGAAGGCCGACACAAACAATCACATAAAAATAACTAAAATTCAAACCAACACCGCGAATCAAAACTGTAGTATGTATGTATGTACATATAAACGTAAATTAGTGCTCGTCTGCCTAGGTGTACCTTTATGATAGGTGTACCACTTACGTCAGAGGCATTGATGACTATCATCTTGATGGAATTGAATCCCCTACAATGGGGCAATTCTTATCAGCACGAAGTGGAAGCCAGCCCACCCATTCACTGCATCTGCAGCCCCACTGAGCAACAATCAGTTCCGGCCGATTCGGGAGCGTTTATGGTAGTGGCTTGTTTTGTGTTCTCGGGCACGCACGAGACTCCAACATGAATAACAACGTTTACTGGCTTAAAGTAGTATACCAACGCACATACTACGTGCACCAATTTAGAACCAAGATTTCAAGACGCCTCATCTAATGGGGAAATGTTAATGTACACATATCAACAAATCGATATTTTTATTTTATTTCTTTCATGAAAAGGGAAATAAATCAAGCACTGCAACTTCAGACAACGGAATCCGAAGAATTGGTACTGCTCATTACAAAAACGATAACGTGGCTCCGTGGGTTTGGGGCTTTACGGACAAGTATTTCCTTGGTGATGCTGGTATACTTTTTCTTTCGAAGTTATTCACTGATTAATTTGCACAACTATTCACTTAAAAACAGACGTGTATCTTATGATGAAGGACCGCCTGAATTCCGAATCGGAAATTTTTTGAAGCGGTGATATTTACATACATAGATGGCCCCGGTGTTGTTTCAGAAGCTCGGAACACGACTAATGGAATGGGTTGCGCTCAGGTAGGTAGATGGTTAGGAAAATGAATTAATTGACTGGCGGAATGACAGCACGCCATGTACACATGTATCTATGTGAGCGAGGCTGTGAGTGAAGCGATAAAAAACTAATGAGATGTGGACAGCGGCAGAAACCTCAGCGTCTGAAGCACTGCAATGAACGAAAGGTGACAATCACAGTTCAGTAAAACAAAACAATAGCGAAACTGAGAGGAAACAATGAGGCACAAACAAGTCGCGAAAGAGTGGCAAAAAAACGAGCAGCATTTTCGTGGAACTCACGCGTCAATCGGCAGCGTCGAGAGAAAATTCACTATGTCACATGGAGCCGGGATTTCCAGGCTGTATTTTCTCAGACTATAAAACGCGTTTGGATGGACTTTTTCTTTCCAATATTTCTCCTAATTCTTTTAAGCATGACGAATGAAGATCAAGAACAAAATATACCCACTTAGCTAATTTCCCGCTAAATTTAGCTATTTTAAGGTTCATAACTTGTAACAATTTGACCATTGCCTGAGAATATTGAATAGAATTTTAGAATATTGAATATTTTTTACCAATTTTTTGTGTAAGTTTAAAAGTCTTCTATGAGGCAAATCTTTTGGACAACGACTGTAATATAGTCCTTTTTATCTTTGTAATCATTAATTAAAAAATGATATGAAAAGTAGATGGTAAATCTATACAACTATAAAATCTATAAATATAAAGGTAAATCTATAAATTTAAAAAGATTTTTCATTAATGAAGTAAGAAATCTAAATGTTTTTTCGGTAGTTTAGTTAGTCTATTCAACTACAATTGACGAACAACAGTTGGCAACACTGACAGAGACGAAACTCGATCATAAATGTTTACAGACATAGTGGAGGGAAGCGCTAACAGCCCTGAAGGTGCTGTTGACGCGAAATCACTCGTAAATTCAAAAGGGCAATGGGAAGATGTTGGGAAAACTCCATTGATTGCAGTGATTCCATTTGAAATGAGTGGGACGTCACTTTCAATGCGGATATAATCATCATCTAAGTATCGTATCGCTTGCCATTGTTTTAAATAGCTAATTACTTTATTTAAAGGCATCCGCTATCTCTGTTAATCGATGTGTTGAGCCTTAATTACGGATTCGAATTTTTTTTTTTTTAAATTCAATTCATTGTTTGGCATTGCCTTTAAATTAGTATATGCAAATCTCTCGAATGAAACCTGACGCGTGAGAGATTTTCTAATAGTTTGGTTTGATTAGTACAATGTATCAGAAGCTGTATTAAACAATCGCCACAAATTTTTATTATCCACCTGGAAAAGGCAAACCAGCATTAGAGGTTACATGCGATTTCAAAGACTAAAATTGTTTTTATTTTTTATTTAAAAATTTCCTTTGTGACTTGAAACGCGTTTTTGTTACAACCATGTTATGAAAAACCTTGCCACTATATCTCAACATTAAAAATACAACAAAAAAAATTTAGTCAGGCCTTCTGGTAAATTTACAAATGAATTTTTAATATTTCATTATAACTATTTAAAAAATAAAAACGTGCTACCACTTTCTACGATTTTTCGATTTTTTGTAAAAACCTCTGTTTAATTACTCTTTTTAATATTAAAAATGACCATGGGTGAGGGTTTTTATTAAAATTATTACACAATCTCAAAATAAAAATTTTGAGTTGTCTTGGTTTTTTTGTGCATTATTTAGGAATGCTGAATTCTGCCATCATTGAGACTGGTATCTTTTTTCCATCTCCTTAATATCTTATTATAAAATATATATTCTTATAAAAATTATACCTATCACTTATGACTACAAGAAACAGGGATCCTTTTTAGCCAAAAAAAACTTCGTTTATTGTAATAAAATTTGTTTGTAAGCGTTCTGAAAATTTTTGAGTATTGTTTTTTTCAGAACACTTAAATACATTGAAATAAATTGGATATATCCAGACAGTTATTTTGTTGCGGACCTGTGTTACTATTGAATTATTAAAAAAAGGCCGTTTTTTGGCCCCTGAATTAGTTAACCCTTAAGTGGTTACTACACAATTTGCATACATATGTATGTATATTCATACATACATACACAATAGAGTTAAAGACAGTGTAATTTACCCACAGAAAAAATAATGGATGAGATTTTGTTTTTCAATAGTACCTAAATTTTGGGTTTTGCATAATTTAAACTTTATTACGTGAACCGGATTGAATCACGCGGATATGACTGACGTTAAAATAATTGAAAGAGGACAGTTGTAGTTTTTGTCGCAAAATCTATTTCAATTAAACTGATTATTAACAATGCAGTCACTACGAATATAATCACGCTTATTCACATTTTCTCAAGAAAGATGGCTTTTCATAGCCCCTCACCTGCTGAAGAAACTGCTGGTCTTCCTTCGCCTCGTTGTGTGGCTCGATATTTGTCAGTGAATCATTTTTAATCTTTGTGTTTTCTTTTATTCGAGTTTCCACTGTACTACTGCATAGCCCGTTAGATGTCGTCGCATTCACTTCCTGGGTCCCTTGAGATTGGGGAACTATGGAATCAGTGCCCAAGGGTGGGTCGTTTGACGGTGGGTGCCGCTTTCTTAAAAAACGCGTTTGTGACATTTGAGCGAATTTTGACTGAAGCTAAACTCAACGATAAGGTGGAACAAACTTCAAATCCCAAAAATCCCCCCTTATTTTTTGAAAATAAATTTGCGAAACCAAAAAATCTCATAATTTAAAACTTTTTATTGAAAATTGAATGATGTTACAAGGTCACTAGAAAAACATATCTATTCGAGGAGGCTATTTGAGGAGGCTATTCGAGGAGAGCCTTCTATTCATATAAAACACCCTTAGAATAAGATTTTTGAGCAAAATACGTGTTAAAAAGCCCTTTAATCGTATTGGGGCACGGTAATAGTAGTTTGCATGTATGTATATATTATAGATAGATCGATATTGAATGATAGATATGAAAAAGAATAGATATAAAAATAGATTAAACAAGAAAGGGAAGCTAACTTCGGGCGGAGCCGAAGTTGATATACCCTTGCAGTTGAGTGGCAGCCCGCTAGGTAGCGACACGCATCTTATAATATTAGATATATATCGGATCGTATATAGTCGGTCGATCCTTATGAAATTTTGCAGATCGGATTAGTTTGCCAAAAGTAGAATCCATAGAAAATCCTTCTAACTTTAAAAACAACGAAGTTATGGCATTCCCCATCAATCAGTTATATGGCAGCTATAGGATATAGGCGACGGATCCCGGCCGTTCCGACATATATACTGCCTGCAAAGGAAAGAAGGGTGTGTGCAAAGTTTGAAGACGATAGCTTTAAAACTGAGAGACTAGTTTGCGTAGAAACAGACAGACGGACGATCGGACAGACGGACATGCTTTTATCAACTCAGGAGGTGATCCTGATCAAGAATATGTATACTTTATAGGGTCGGAGATGTCTCCTTCACTGCGTTGCACACTTTTGACCTAAATTATAATACCCTCTGCAAGGGTATAAAAATAAGAACCTGATAAGATCAAAGTATACGAAGATTTATCTTCAAATATTTGCCAACTTTTCCTTCCGTTCAAACATTATTGGTTAAATGGGATGTGTATATCCTCTCCGCCAAATATCCAATCCTGTGGTATTTCGAAGTAGGAAAATAAAGAAACAAAAGTATCTGTGCGCGATTTTCGGCAGGTGACAGGAGCTTCAAATCACACAAAACAAATGTATAGAATAGGCATATTGCTGAATCCCTCTTTTCAAGGGTATGGAGAAGGTATTATCTTCAACCTCATAAAGTATTTTCTTGATTATCATAAGAGCCGAGTCGATATAGCCAAGTCCATTTATGCGTATGAACGAGCTTATCCCAGAGAATATACAAGTTTTCAAGCAAATCAAGTTTTTTCAAAAATTGTATACCGCACGCTTCCACCCCGAAAAAATAAATCTTAACGTGGCGCGTGTCCAGAAATTTTTTTTTAATTGTTAATGGCAAACTATCCCATTTCCTACTTTATAGCTAAAATTAGGTTCAGTTAAAATCTGGCACCTATATATTTTTAGAGAAGTTGTATACTTTTTAATCTGCTTTCCTACTGAATGGTTTAAGTTGTTTATTCCGAAAGAGACAAAAAAGGCAACAAAAACTGACGCAACAACAAGATAAAAATACATTCTTCAAATAAATTTTTCGGGTGGTAAAATGAATCTACATACGTAAGAGGAAATTTATAAAACTATAATCCTGTATTACAAAAAATGTATAATCAATACTCGCATACGTTAATATGCATCGGCATTGTAGTTGTCAATTTTTTTTAACCCCTTTTTTTACCATACATTAAGTATATATTCATGTACATGTATAACATTATTAAATGACGTCTGTCTGTAAGCCATTCCGAAACCCATCCGTGACAAAAGATGTTAGCTCCAATAAGTTGGTGGTGGTGGAGCGTCGCTTCATAAAGCCATGTTGGTGCATAGGTGTTGCAAATGTGGAGTGATAAGTTTTTCGAAAAGCTTTGGAATTGCTGACAATTTAGAGATGCCTCTATAATTTGTAGCATTGCATTTTTTCCCTTTTTTATGCAGAGGAATAATGTAAGATTCCTTCCACATAAGGGGAAAAATCAAAGTCTCCAGCGATATATTAAAGAGTTTAAGGAGCTGTTTGCACAGTGCCTCGGTGCATTTCTCAGAACACAGACTGGTACTCCATCGGGGCCTGGCGAATAAACGGGCTTGACCTTAAGAAGATCTGATAACACTCCACTTTGATCAAAATATGGGAAAAATATAAGGTTGGCTGATTGGTTATTTGATTATTATAAGTGTTCGGCTGAGCTGGAATGGTGCTATCTGAATACGTTGTTTGAAAAAACTTTGCTAAGGGATCGGCCATTGCCAGATCAGTGTTTGCATACGAGTTCACAAACGTAAGCAGAGGAGGAAAAGATACAGATTCGCGCTTTGTGTTTACAAAGTTATAGAACTGCTTCGGGTCCTGAGTAAACTGAATCCGGCAGCGGCGAATATAATTCCGATAATATTCAGCGTTATGCACTGTGAAATTAGACCGAGCTACTAAGTATCTTGAATAACTAACTTTACAGCCAGATAATTTATGTTTGTTTAATATTCTATTCATTACGTTCTTTAAATTTAATAGATGCCTTGTATACCAAGGCGGATTATTTGAAACCGACGGATATTTCCATGGCACGCAAGCGTCGAAAAATAAATTCAAAGTGTAATAAAATTTGTGGCAGCATTTATATCTTCCCATGCCAGTAAATCGGACCAATCAAATTCAAAAATTAACTTATTGAGTTTCGTAAAGTCAGTCTTACGGAAGAAACGAACTTTATTCGATTTAAGTTTAGACTTAAGGTCAATTAAGCTATTGTTTTCGATTAAAACTTCACGAGTGGGATGATACGGACCCTTTGGGTTAGAATGGGGCAAAGTTCTGGAAAGAGTAATTCCATCAGGATTAGAAACGAAACACAAGTCAAGCAGCCGACCTAAGGAATTTCTAACGTGGTTAATTTGGCCGAGTATAAAGATTGACCGGACAGAGTGATTTTAACGAAAAGAAATTCTATGTCACCAAACTCTTGTGATTTTACCTCTTCAGAAGCGAATTTGGAGTCTACAGAAATTAGGACTCCTCCTCCCCTTCGCAGTGTTCTATCACGTCTAAAAGTGGTGTACTTATTTGGAAAAACTTCGGAGCTTAAAATCTCCGGCTTTAACCAAGTTTCTGTGAAGACTATAATGTGAGATGCAAAGGAAGAATTATCGGAATACAGTTTGGGAAGTTTACTACGTAGCCCTCTAGTATGATAGGTAAGTGTTAGTGAAGAAATTTGTTTTTTGAGGGTGAGGAAGATGAGGTGGAAGGTTGGTCAGTGTCGCTAACACGGGCACACGTATTTTAAAAGATGACGTGTGCCTGGTGTAAGAATATTTGAATTTCGTAATATCTGCCACCTTAATGTCGGCTTTTGTATTGGATTTGATATAACCCGAGATATCTATCTCAGAAGTATCAGGGGCAAGCCGAGAAACAAATATGGGTTTCGATGGCGGGATCACCTGTAAGGGTTTTGGTGCCGACGTAACTAATACTGCAGCATCAGTTCGTACCGGGGGTCCGAACGGTTGAATACCCTGTTCGGTGACTCTTAAGGGGGTTTGAGTTAATGGGTCTGGTGGTATCACTTGGAGTGATGCCACAGAGGACAATTCGGACAATTGCTCATTAATACTGAAAAATTCGGAAGTCGAATACGCTGAAGTTTATTCGCCACAAGTACATCACTAATAGCGGATTTCTAACGCTTTGGAGACTCATTTAATAGTTGAAGACTATTAAACTGTGTATCGAGCGCACAGAGTTGGTCATTGATTTTACGAATACCGGTAATCAACTCATTTCGTCCTGAACAGCACGACAACCAACACAGCAAAAGTGGAGACCAGACCTACGAGAAATGGCATCCGAAACTGAGGCCATGAACCAGGCACACTCAGCGTGTAAAACGTTTTGACACAGCCAGCAGTGAATGGTAGGCTGGGATGACGAGATTGTCTTATTACAAGACTTCGACGCACAGACGAGTTTAAAATCCATAATAATGTTAGGTTAATTTATAAATATTTTTGTTTCTATTTTTGATCGTACCTTGAACCACTGTACCGGGGAAACGAAAAGGGAGATGAAATATAGCGATTAGTGTAGGTTAGTGTGGATAAACCGCAAGAATAGAGATAAGAACCTTTACAACACCGTAAAAAATGAAGAAGTAGAGCAGAGCTATGTTTTGAATAAATTTAATAAAAATCTTATTTTACCTCCAAATATACCACTGCACACGCGAAGCCATACGGATGTAAAATTTTAATTTTATTAATATAATTAAATAAATAAAAATAAACACCGGGTTTTTTAAAGTTAATAACCAAAAGATGTAATAAACGCACAAAAAAAAAGCGTCCGTTCTGTTTAAGATAAAGAGAGGAATTGTTTTTGAAATTAGAAGGATGGGACTTTGTATGGATTCCACTTTGGGTAAAATAATTCGACATGCCAAATTTCATAAGAATCGGCCGACTATATCTTATAGCTACCATATAACTGATTGATATAGCATTGACGCGGAATGCCATTAAGAATTTTAAAAGAAGAAAGGGATTTCCTATGGATTTTACTTTGGACATACTAATCCGATCTGCCATATTTCATAAGGATCAGCCGACTATATACGATCCGATATATATCTAATAATATAAGATGCATGTCGCCACCTAGCGGAGTGCGACTCAACTGCAAGGGTATATCAACTTCGGCTCCGCCCGAAGTTAGCTTTCCTTTCTTGTTTTTTTTTTTTTTAATTTTGAAAGAATTAGGGTGTCATCCTTATTAAAACTAAATTCAAACAACGTTTGTTCTACGATTTTTTTTTAAATTTCTTAAGGTTACCTTAAAAAATTAAAAATTCTTTTAAATTTAACAAACGCTTTACTTTAGAACCAATTAAGTTAACTTCACATACAATATTTCGTTAAAAAGGTTTTTTTTAAATATATATCTTTTACTTTCTTTATGCTCAAAAATGTCTATATTTTAGAAAAAAAGAAATACACAGAAAAAAAATCCACAAACCAGTTAAATTTTTTTTTTAATAAGCTCTAACGTATTTATTTATGTATATTAAATGTGGAGAAAGCCCTTGAGATAGCGCAACTTTTGATATATCGTTCATATCTGGGAAAAGTCACTTACTCAAGATATAGTCCGTTAAGTAGAGCCACCCATGGTGCTGGCTGCGAAGCTAAGGTGCATATTCCATAGCCATACATAAACTATTCGGTTGTTAATTGGCTTACAAAACAAAACAATAAATAGAAAATATTCATTTAACTTATTTAATTTAAATATGAAATTTAATATTCGGAACTGGCCACTGGCCGAGACCGTACTCCTTAAAAAATTTTTCGCGCGAAACCTTGTCAGGGTTAGCCAAACGGTAGAGTTCTCGGTTGATGTGTAAAGGGGTACCGGAATTTTTTTTATTTTGTTCTTTTACTCATTAATTTTTGTTTTTATTAAGTTATCTTATCAAATCACCTAGTATTTACGAAAAACTTCGGTTAATTTGGACAGTGATATTACAATTTGGACAATAACTGAATGGTTAAAAAGTCGCATTAACTGTCGACTCCATATATTCGACTCCTAGCACATTCAATAAAAGAATTAAAATATAAAAAATGAACTAAACAAATTATAAAAATTTAAAGGAATTAATAAAAAAAATTGTATTTTTATTTATTATTAAGGAATTTTTCTTTTCTTATTCGGCTCTTGGAACAATAAACGATATAAAAACGTGCCGGGTATAATTTTGTATACATATACATATTTCATTTATTCGTCACCAAAATTGTTATCAGATATTTTGGGCGTGGCATGCGGGTTCGCCACCGTTATTTTCCCTCGTCAAGAGATTTTTTATTTGATATTATGTATGTATATTTTTAAAAATATATAAAAATATTCAAGTCACACACCACCAACTGTTGACCGTTGGGCCTACCCAAAGTATAGAAGGCTAGGAAAAACCCACATATTTATGTAGCTAACTTTCCATGTTGCAAAAAATGGCAAAATACATCTTTGTCGCATATCGATTTTTTCGTTCCCTTTTTTGTTTCATTTTGTTTCAGGTGCTTGGTATCTAACACATAGCATTGGAAGTGCATTCGGATGCGGATCGTTCTAGACTCACCTTAATCACACTGGCACTGCTTAGACCGCAAATTTTCCTCTTTGCAATGAGCTGCTGCTGTTCTAATTGCTGCTTCCGCTTATTCTGCTGACCGGATGTCACGGAGGTTTCCGTTACCAAAGGAGCAACACCTAAACTACCCTTGCAGCCGACACTCCCGCCTGTTACGCCGTCGGAGGCGAAAAGAATCTCGTTGTCTTTGTTGTCCTCGTCGTCGCCCAATTCCAAGGAGATGCATACATTTAGGTTGAGAGCAGCGACATCCGCATTCCCGTCGTCGATAACGTCGATATCGGCAGCCGTCTCCGGCAATAGGTCCAAATCGTTGTGGAAACTCAGGTCCAGGTCTTGAGGCAACTTTGCATACTTATTGTGGTTTTTCATTGTGGCCTCTGACATGAGTCATTTGGCCCTGCGATGTAAAAACGAGGCGAGCGACCGCGAACCAAAACAAAAATAATAACGCGGACACAATCGATTTTTCGATCTCGGTTTACCGCGTCAACAGTGGATGGTGGGTGTAAAAAAACATCGTTAGAGACTTTAGAAGTGCGTCACCCAGTGTTACCAGTTACCCTTATTCTGAAAGAATGTACCTAAAGCGTGAACCTGAACCCCAGAAACCAGGACATTGGGACGGTTTAAATTTGTGTGACCAAAGGAAGAGAATTTCATCCGTTCTTGGTTCCCTGAATCAGCCATTCAAAGGAAGAATGTATTCCGTTACAACGTAGTTACCAGATGAGTGCAAAAATAAGTTTAACATAAAAATAAATAAAATACCATTGTGGAGACAACATGCAGAATCGTATACCTCAACATCGAATATCAATCGTATAACTCCCTAAGATCTGCGTGATAATTTTGAACACAGCTACAGTTTAATTTTTAAAATTCAATAAAAATTACAAATCAATTGCCAATACCAGAAATAAATATATATTTTAGATCAGGATCACCTCCTGAGTCGATATAAGCATGTCCGTCTGTCGGTTTGTATGTCCGTCCGTCTGTTTCTACGCGACCTAGTCTCTCAGTTTTAATGCTATTTACTTTAAACTTTATACACATCATTCTTTCCTTTGCAGCCAGTAAATAAAACGGAACGGCAGAGATCGGTCGACTAAATCCCACAGCTGCCAAATAACTGATTGATCGGAAATGCCATATTATTGTTGTTTTTTAAGTTAGAAGAATGGGACTTTCTATGGATTCCACTTTGGGCAAACTAATTCTATCTGCCACATTTCATAAGGACCGTCCGACTTTATCCTATAGCTGCTATATACAGAACGATTCGGTGTTGAAAAAACCTTTCCTAAATTTTTGGAGTCCTTGCGTTTTTAACATTTTTATCCTAAAATCTATTTGATAGCGAAATTAAATCTTATAAGAATCGGCCTACTATATACGATCCGATATGTACCTAATTATATAAGCTGCCAATTAACTGCAAGGGTATATCAACTTCGGCTTCGCCCGAAATGTATTTATTTTTATTTTTATATATTTAATTTGACTCAAATGTCGCACACAAAATTTTCATACTTCATGTTTAAAATTTTTTTCTTTCTTAATTTTGAATTATTTAAAAGAGAATAAAATGTATTTAAATCATTACAAAAATTTGTGAAAAAAATACTGCATCAGCTTTTATCTAACTGCCAGTATAAAAAATAAAAAGGTTAGCGCGAAGTGGTGATAATATTACTTTTTTTTAGTTTTCCTTTTTTCCTTCTTTTAGACCTTATTTATTTACATTTTATCTTATTTTAGTCCTCCGCAGTGTCTTTATCCAACACATAAGCTTACTCGTTAAATTTTCTTTAATTTTTATTCCATTATTTTGAATTTTATTCAATATCGTAAAACTTTTATTCAGTTTAAAAAAAGGAAACAATTAACATAAAAAGAGATTTTTTTAAATTTTGTTCGAAAACGTTTTTATTTGTGTGATTTTAAGCCACATTACAGCTGGTAGTTTCATGTTTTTATTCCTTATCATACAAAAATGCTTAATTAAAAACAAAAATTTTTTATAAAAAGTGAAGCATGGTTTGTAGCTACCTTTAGGTGCCCGGTTGTTCATGGGTTAATGTGGGTTCTCTAAAAATTCGACCATTTTTTAATCGACACATTTTATATTGCAGAAGCGCAAAAGCCTCGTGAAAAAATCATTAGTAACTGATAGGAAAATATCAAAAAGATTTCATTTATCTATAAAATTTTGTAAAAACATAAAAATAAATACTGATCACTTAATCTACGTATAGCGCGCACTCATACTGCTTTGTCAAATTAATTATACATAAACTATAACATCATATATAATTTTGGTAATACCGAGTTTTAATGCTTCAATAATAAAATACGTTTCATTATCATATTGCAATAATTTAAGTACATACGCCATTTTTTTTTTTACTCTTAAACGGCATAGTAAAATATTCGAGTTGTGTTAACCCCAAAGGTCTCACCGCCTTCAAACGATAAGATTTTGGCAAATGAAATATGTGTAAGGTTTTACATCTTGGAAAAATAATATTGACAAAAAACGACACGTAAGTTACTAGCTTCAGAAGCTTTTCTTAAAAGGGACATGAGTGTGCAAAAGGATGAGTGACTTTTCCTCCTAAACATATTCATTTACTTAGTCTAACGAATTCTTTTCCCAAAAATAATCATGGCAAGTGTTTTTATGTAGCTCTACACACATCTCTACATAATTCTTAATGCGACTGTTGCTGCTGCTCATGCAGCTGCTGAAGTAGCTGCTGTTTTGTCTCCGCTTTTACAGTTTTATAGCGGTCCTTCTCCTCGGTATTTTCTGGAGTCTCGCATTCAAAGGAGGCCATTGAAAGAGTGGTTTCGTTAAGCACAACACTGTGCTGTAAGTAGGCAATGACGTTGGGAAGCTTTTCAAATGGACAGTTGACCTTCTTCCACTCGTTAAACTCCATTACTTGTTTGGCTAACTGTGAGCACTTTTCAAAGTTGATATGATTGTTTGGCAGCCTACGAAAACAGAAAAAAATATATATGTCATTATAAAATCTCAGACAACCATGGACTGTTTCGTACCGATTGGAACAGCCTTCGTTTAAAAAGTACAGGTCCTTAACAAATAAACTAAAAAATGGAATGATTATTCGTTCGCGTTCTTCGGTGGCACCTTCTGACCGCCACATGGCAGCTTTGAGTGTCGAGCGATAGCTGTTGAAGTTCGATGTTGGATCCATTTGATGTTCCAGAACTGAGAACTTGGCTGATTGCACTTTGGCCCACTTTCCGGATGAAATATGAAATTTTATAAAATTAAAAAATGCGAATAATACATAGAACGCAACCTACTGTTTTCTTGAGTCTGCTTATGGGTGCCAGATTTAGACCAGCTATTATGGCCATCAGACTGTTAAAGTTGCCAATGTTAAAACACTCTCTAGCAGTTTCGATCCAGTACTCAATGATGCGTACTCGCTGTTTCTTTTTTGGATACTTAAGATAAAATGCAACCATTAGATTAATTTTATGTCTCTTTAAAAGTGGTATAAGTTTAACCTACCTTAACAATTTCACTAGCAGTCAAATAACTAAGCCTATTGAACCACTGCACATACGACTCCAAGTTCCTAGTCTTTTTTAAATCATTCAACGAACCACCACAGTTTCTTGCTTTGACGCCTTCTTTTGCCTGGTGCTGATATTCCTTCGCAAATGCTTGGACAAACTCCTCGGGCCCGATATGCGATAGGCGCTCCAGTTCGATGGCTGTTAACTGGTGGGCCAGGTTAGCACAGCTCTGACATATATCCATGATCCCAAACACTTCTTCCGATATGGGTGTAGTAGAGTTCGGATTAGATGAGGACGAGGACTGGGCACTGGAGATGTTCGACGCACCGCTAGTCAAAGCAGCTGAAATTGATCCATTCGCTTGAGAAGAGGTTCCCAGGAAACTTTGAAATGGATTATTTATGTGGTGGTGATTTTGTTGTTGTTGCGCCTGCTGCTGTTGCTGACTCTGGGATTCTTCGGCGCTTAAAGTCTGGAGGAACTCCTCGTACTGCTCTAGAGCTGTCAGCCGGGAAACGAGAAGCTGAAGAATTCTCGAAACATTCTTACCCAGCGAGTTGTCGATGTAGACACATTTTCTTGCTAAAATGCGCACCTGTTGCATCAAACGCTCATCTCTAAAGTCATAAGGAAAAATTTCAATCCATTCCGAAAGCAACTGAATGCAGTGCTGAGCCGAGCGCTGGGTGGCAGTTCGTTGAAATGGCCGAGGCTCCAGCTCCGAAGTAATCACGGCCGTTGCAGTCGATCCCTTCCGTTGTGTAAGAGGTGAAGCCGAGTTGATGTTAAGCAATAGCGGGCGGCTAGCCAATTGTCCTGCATCATCCACAACATCGCACTCCAAACCTGCCTCTTGCTGTTGCTTCTCCCAGGTCTGCGAGATCTGCGCTAACAATTCGTAGGGGCGTACGAAAAGCCTAGCGCTAAGAAGAAAGGCGAATATAAACCCCTCATCCGGATAGTATTCGTGTGTGGGCACCATATGAACAATTAAAGACTGTAGTTGTCCTGAATGTAGTCGACCCTCGCAATAGACGAGGTAACCCTCCTTGGGTTCTTTATCCATTTCCTGGCTTTGGGGAGGAGCATAGCTAAATATTTTCTCAGAAACCTTTTCGGGCTGAGCAATTCGTCGAACACCAGAAAGTGTGTCATGGGCATGGCAGGCACTGTGACTTCGTTGCGTCTTTAAGTCTGGCAGGGTTTTATGAGTAATTGACGAGGTAGTGGTGCCGGCTACACCAGATCCTGCTGTCGCTATTCCCTTGATGTTAGGGTTTATGTTGGCACTTCCAGTACTTCCGCTGCGGCCGTTGGTGCCGCTGTTAAGGCCCCCGTTGCTTGACATCTCAACTAACTTGTATCCTCGATTAAAGCATTTAAGCTTTCCGGCTGGCAATATGACCGGAATGCGTCGCGTAACCGAACAGCCAGATGCTATAATTGGCGACAAAAATAAAAAATTTGTTAGTTATACCTAGATGGGTAAAACAAGGAAGCAAAGATTACTTAGGAAGGAGCCAAAGCAAAACCAAATCCCTAAAAGTCTCAAATTTTCTACAAAACAGTTTTTTCTTATAAATGTACAGAAATTAAAATTCTGTAGCGCAATCATTTGAAAAATTGTTAATGCCAATCCGTGTCATAGTTGAATTTATACGTTAAAAAATAAATAAAAGTTCCTAAATGGAGTATTAAAGACTCATTCTGCTCCTCTAGATTTGAAGGAATGTTGTAATATCTTTTTTTTCCTTCCTAAAAGTATGCAACACTCTATTTTATATTATATTAGGGATCATTTTTTGAAAGGTTCGTTAAATTGGAAAGAACTTTTTTAGAAAGAAACTGCGTAGACTTTAGGAGAAGAGTGCCGGGTGTCCTATAGTGGGAAACCTCGACTACAGTCGCCCATTCTTGTTTTAAATGGAAAGGAATAATAATGGAAGATAAAAGGTTGTTGGAAGATAATAAATTTAAGTCAATATTGTGACAACCTTATAAATTAGTTTAATAATGGAAGTCTGTCTTTGAAAGTCTATAAGTACATGTAATTCTCCTCCCAGCGTACGCAGCAAAAGACGCAAAGTCTTACAGAAAAACAGAATGCTAACAAAGTAGTCAATAAGGGAATCAAGCAAACAGAGTGTGGGCTAAAAACAACAAACAGGTAGAGGCAAAGGGGCATGCCCGTGGTAGATGGAACTGTGGTGTGTTTGACTGTGATACCTAGGAGAAATTCCTAATTGGATGTCTTGAATGGAATTTTATTTTAGGAATTTCTTACCAGATGTTGCTCTCGAGCATGCTGCACACGGACGGGAATCCTTAGATCAGATCCACGTTACCAGTACACGCCTAAATCCGGGGCAAGAACACGCCCGAAAGATGCTGCCCCAGATGCACTTGCCACGGCGCAGACGAAATCAGGACATGGGTCGCTGCTTGCGTTGATGTCGGAGTTGCAACCAAAAGTGGAACACGATGCCAGCCAAGGGTGAGTGTCTATGCGCGGTCTTGTGTTTGCAAAAACAATTTACGATACGCGAACGGCTAACATTTCACTTCCAGCCTTCAGTTCACCACCTCATGCACTCGCACACATACATACATGCATATGGGCACTTGGAAACGGACAAACTGCCACCCCCGCAATAATGTATTGGCCAAATGCAGGGAAGATCGGTCACAAATGACCCGTACAGAAATTAATTACGAATACTATGTTTGTGGACTGTGTTTTTTATAAGCATCGTATTGAAGTGCAATTTTCCGCACACACCTTGAAGTTTTTTTCCACAATCATAAACGCGTCTGAGCTTGTGTGTATATATGTACGCTTCTGATGCGACCGGTTTATTTGCTGTAAAGAGTTGTCCATTTATCATCACTATAAGACTGATTTTACTTTCTGCACTAAACTCCATTTACTTCGGACATTGGACAGTAGAAGACTTCGCGATTTGGCAATTAGCTTCTTGATAATGCGTCTAATTGGCGGTGAGCGTATAGTTTGTTTACTATGACTAGCCAGTGTTGCCAGACCTTGAATTGGATTTTACTCCTAAAAATTCACTAAAAATCCCCAAATTTTGAATGAAACAAAGTTTCCGTGAATCCCTAAAACATCGATGTTTAAAACAAGGTGACGTTGAATTACGAATACTCGGAGAGTTGATATGATTTGACTTCTTATGTATGTGTTAAAAAAATTATAATAGTAATAAAAAATTGTTATGTATAATAAATAACCGTAAGCGGCTTTTAACAAAATAAACTAAAAACAGCGCAAAAGCACAAGTGCTGGAGCGACAAGTCCTTGAATTTTAAAGTAACGTAGTAACATATATAATTAATATAAACATTTTCATTTCAAATATTGATATTTTTATATAAATATTGATGAATGTGATTCAATTCTTTGGCCGCCTAGTAAGTGGACAGCACCCAGACCTGGTACCTTCCTACGAGAGTTTTATGGATTTCCATCGTTGGCCGACATGGTAGCACTGGAATTTTAAAGAACGCGCTTGAAACTTTCCCCACTAAGTTATTTAACTTCTTTGTTAGTTCGTAAATATAAATACATTGTAATGTTTTTGTTAAGTTTTTTAGGTACGGATATGTATATATATTTTAGATAGTATCTTATCATGAAAATATAAAAATGTTCGTACATATGTGGTAAATCTACCTTTGCTATGCAGCCCTTGAACAGTACTGCAAAGCAATACACAGTTTTCGAGACTTTCCCAGCACTGCTTGGGTGCCAGTGAAAAGTCAGCAGGGAAATGAAATGCGAAAATAACCGAGTTGTGGGCAACAACGTAAACATAGAGAATACTTATATGTCTACCCATCAGGTGGCTAAGATACAGGCACAAGACCCATTGTCATTGTCCAGTTATCAGGCGAGGAAGTGATATCGCGGGTACTAAACTGACCTGTTTTGCATTGTTAGTAACATATTTATTAAATGGCAAATGGCAACAACGCCACCACGAACGAAGAGGCCACAGCCAACAAACAGTGCAAGCAGGAGCCTCAGAATATGCAGAAGAGTCCCCAACCTACAGGTGAGGCGGCTGTGCCTTCCAAAGAATTCGCAACGGTGGCAGTGAATGATCTAGTAGCTGATCTCTGCCAAAACGAACGAATGTCGGACTCTATCGGAATTCGACCTACAACATTTTCTGGCACTACGAGTGTAACGACGGGATTTGGACCGGGTTCCTCATCGTCCTTTTCATTCAAGCACTTTCTCAGCAGCACTGGCACTGTGACGGCTCCGACAAGCACGGTGACATCGGTGGATGCACCTGTGGCAGTTCAGACGTCTACAGGTGCGCGACCCAAAGTGCCCCAATCGGCTTCTACTTTCCATATGCAACCGTCAGATGGGAACGGCTCCAGCGCCTCGTCCAAAATGAAGCGCTCACCTCGATTCAGTTCATTTGACTCGCAGGCGAGTCTGGCAGAATATACTGCCTGCGGAGGGGGTCCCGGCTGTAGTAGTGGTTCCCAGCGGCGCTTGCGACCAGATCTGCGAATGGAAAACCACGCCGTTGATGATGACCACGTGGCACTGGCCCAAGTTCGCAATAGCAGACTTTACGACGAGCAGGCAGATGAAGGTAAGTTTTACATTTTTCTAAGTAAATAAAATATAATTAAAATCAACGTTTAGATATATTTCCCTCAGCTGCTTCAAATCTCCAAGCGGTTGAGCCAGGGTTGGGCTACGTACAACGTTCTTATTCCAGCTATGAGATGCCTCATCCAGGAACGTGTCCCTCGTCTTCACCACGACGTCGTCAAACTGGAAACAGAGAACAGCGACCTAACAGACTGGTCCTGCCTGGTGGCCCGAAATTAAAGCTCGACCTACCTTTGGATACGGTCCCCGGAACGTGCGCTACTACCAGTTGTGGGTCTGCTGTTACGGCCGCCCTGCCCGACTTCGTTCAAGACCATCTTCCAGACGCAAGGTGTGCGAACCAGGACGCGCGCCTAAGTTCACCTCCTCAGTCACCGCTAGGTGCAGCGGAAGCTCCTTGCGGACCAATAGGTCAGCCACCGTCGGCAGTGGCTTCGATGGATATGACCAGTGTCGGAGCCATACCCGGCACAGCAGGCGAACCACCCGCTGGCTCTACGGTAAAAATGCTGCCTGACTTTCTATCGGATGGCCCCATTATGCACTCATCTCAGCGACTAGCCGATGTGGCCATTGGACTGCCTTCAAATTCCATAGACTCTCCTCCTCAAGAAGCAGTTGGCACATTGCAATTGTCAACCTTGATGCAAGAAAACGAAAGCCTTAAACGGGAACTGCAGGAGACGCGTTTTGAACTCAACGCTCAGACCAGGAGAGCTAATGATTTTGAGAAGCAACTGCTGCAATTAACAGAAGCTACGCGTAGACGCGAGACAGTGGTCACAGCGGCAAACACACAAACCGCTCAGCGTCTGCGTCGCCAGGTGGCGGCGTTAGAGGTACGTGATTTAATTATAGTGTAGAGACTAAGAAACCATCTGTATATTAAAAAATTAAAATTTGATACGTTGTTGATTTGAGTGATATTTTTCATAAACTTATTCTCTCGAATTTTTACATAAAATTGTAAATTTAAATTACATTTTAATTGGTTTTTTCCCGGTTCTGTGTATATAGTGAGGGGGAGTTTGTATATAGTTTATTTTTCCAAAGGATGGTCAGCAATATCCGATACGTATACAGTTTACAATACAAATTTTTAAAAATTTTTTATTTATTTCTCTTTATAATTACTTAATATTTAATATTACCTAATATTTTCATATTCAGGCAGAGCTTTGCGCTTTGCGTAGCGCCAATGCATCTGATGGAGCCGCGGGAGGAGTTCCTGTGGTCACTCCTGTTAGCGGCAGTGGTAGCGCTACCAGCAGCGGAAGCAGTTCATCTCGTCCGTCCAGAACGCAGCAATTGTCAAGGGATTTGATGCGCGCCGCCGATACTGCCGAACAAAATTTAAGGTAAGCCGACAAATCTGTAGACTTCTTTTAATGCTCCTAAACATGTAATGTTCGCAGGCAACTCTTAACTGGCGTAGAGAACCTTCGGCAGATGGCGGCCAACCTTGATCCACCAGTTGAGGGAACCACATCACCCTGCAGTCCCGATTTATATAGTGATTTCAATTGATTGGCTAAGAAGAACTGCGAAATACTAAAGAAGTGCCCCAACAGGAATGTAGATTTTTGTGTAACCATTGTAGACTCCAAACCCAAAAGAGCTTCTTATTAGACAACACAGCAAATGTTCTTAACTGGCATCTAGTGTTTTGCATTGGGCTGCTTACTGCAGAAAAAGATTAGGTTATGGTTGTCTGATAATACAATGTGAGAATCAAAGCGAAAACAAGTGATGTCGATGGATTAAGCAGAATATATTATTATTTGAAGAACAGAACGTTATACTTATGGATGTTATTTAACAGCGCATTGTACGACAAGACTTCCAAGTCTGCACAGGGCAAGTCTAGCACAGACGATACTCATTTTGTTGAAAAAAAAAATGACTTTTCTGTGCACCTTAGTAGTTTGTGCTTTATACCTAGCAAACAAGAATTCAAATAAATTGTTGAGACTAAACGCTCTGTAATCATTGTGTATGTTTCTTTTGGCCAAATCCAGGTAAACAAGCACTTCCAAAGCCTTTTGACTAGTTAAAGAATCTGTAACGAACGTTCTTTAGTTTTTTAAGTTTTTGATTGTGCACCTTCATCACCGATTGTTTACCCCGTTAAACGATTATTTTTCTCTAAAAGTTTTTTGTTTATGTCCACAGCTTTGGTTTTCACAAAACTAAGAAATGTGGTGAGTAATTTAAAGGAAAAAAATTTATGTCACAATAAATAATTATAACTAATTATAACACAATAAATAATTATTTATAATTATAAATACTATATTATTTATTTTACATGCGTGTTTCTGTATATCCGTGCGTAACAGTACATCGGGAAAATTAAAGTTTTCATTAATTTACTTGTTAATTATCTGTTAACTGAACAACTTTTAATTTAATCCTTTTATCAGACAGTTTAAGTGATTGTGTATAATGACTAAATAGTTAAATATATAACTGATTTCAAATGGACCTAAAGTAAAATATTTTTTTTATTTTAAAATTTTGTTGGTCCTGGTTGATAATTTTCAATTAAGAAGCGCAGCTTCTGTTGTAGGATTTGCCCTACGAGCTGCACACTCCACATGGACGGATGAGAACTAAATATTGTCGGCAGCGCTGTCTCATGGATTCTTTGGATCAAATCATCTGTTCGTTTCATCACACTTTGTATGGTAAAAGTCGCTTAGATACAAAAACGATTACTTGCGACAAAGGAGTCGAGAAATCTAGTAATCGTCTTTCGATCCTGCAGGACCTCCATGGTATCATTGCGCTAAAAATCTATATTTCATCCAAGATCACATTTCAAGATTCATTTGAACGCTTCCCAACACTAAAAAGGTGCGATAAACTGGCTTGATGCAAATTCTCATCACTAAGAGAAACGTTGTGGAGTTTCTGTGCCTTGCCGATCTATTCAGCAATTTTAACCATAACATGTGAAAATTATTTGCCAATGTGATTGCAAGAATAATGCGACTGGTTTTGTTCAATCCCGAATGGGGCACAGACATCTAAGGAAAATTTGTTGATACTTATAAAAAAAGCAGGGAATGCTCACTGCCTCCTAAATATATGTATATTCATTAAAACATTAAGAATATTCCTTTTCGGCACGTACACGAAAAACAATAAAAAAAAAACATCAGACACACCCTGGAAGGAATATTTTTAATGTGTAATTTTGAACACCTAAAATAGTATTTTTTCGTCATAAAAATTGATCAAATATTTTGGACGTGGCATGCGGGTTCGTCACTGGTATTTTACCTCGTCAACATGTTTTTTTATTTGATCGGCAGTATCCGCAATCTTGAATCGACGCCATTGTGGTCGGACGTGTTTTGATATTGCATCGCAACCGTAAATTGAGGCAGTTCTCATCAAAGCATATATTTGTGTATATGAAAAGTATATAAATAGTGACAATGTCAAAACGACTATTTGGTGAGTTTACAGTCAGGCAATAGGATATTCTTGCAAGGCGAAACCAATTTGAACTTGAAGTAGTGCACTTACTTCTATTCTGCGGGATCTCGAACGTCACTTTAGGATTTAAATACCTACACTGCGTTTTCGTATTATTAAACAGTTTTATCGAAGACTCGACATTATTTTAACTATATAACTTGAAATATTATTACGTTTTCCTTTGCGTTTAAAACTATTATTTTTTGTCCGCTAATCTTCTGAAATAAAAGGTAATTGACGTGGTACTGATAACAATAAGATGGCAGCCAGATAATTCAAGCGTGGGCTTCTCGGAGCTACGAATTTAAATGCCTCTGTGCCCGGTGGGGTCTATTTCTTAGCAGCAGCTAGGTTTATAATAGGTTTTGCTTCGAAAAAGATAGCGAGTTTGGGAGACCAAATTGAGTTAAAATAATTGAAAACTCGTTCACGCTTTTAAGGGGTCATCCCGTATCGCGTGTTCAAGAAATACATTTCTTCTATAAATTGATATTTTAAAATGTTTAGAATAAGATGTTAGAAGCTGCGCATGCAGTCGTTAAACTTCCAACGGGTTTTTATCAAAAACACTCAGTATCTCAATAACGGATAAATTCCTAAAATTTAATTTTTCATAGGAAAAAAAAAATGATTTAACGTAAGTTGTTTTGTTTTTCAAACGTCTACCAATACTCCATTTTAAGTATATTTATTTGATTCTAGTTTATTCCATGCATTTAATTTTGTTACGGCGCTAATTTTTTGTTTTTTTTTTTTCGAATAAACCAATCACCCGGAATCGTGGAGGAGTTTGAGCACATTTTTTAAGGTGGGAGTGTTAACAAAAAACGGGGTAACTTAGGTGATACACAATATTTTTAGTTCAAAATATATATATGTATAGTTTAAGTATATATTTATAAATAATAGATGATAAGATGCTAAAATTTGAATGTTTTATATATTTCATAGAGTAATATTTTTATAATAAAAGATTATAATAAACGTTTATAATAAAAGACTTTTTTTTGTACAATAAGTATTGTATGGGAAGATGGGAAAGTTACTTTTCTCCCTTATTCTAACCCAGTCGGCTTTGCCTATCCATTCAAAGTCCATTGTACCCATTCAAATCATATTGCACATTCCACGTTCCTGTTTGAAACCAAATATGAAGAACAAGAAAAAAGAACAAGAAAGTCGGGTGGAACATCGATTTCAAAGAACTATAACTCTATCCCATGTATAAAATGATAATCCGAATCTTGTCGCATAGAAACAGAACTTTACTACTAGGACCGCTGTGATGGCCACCCGTTACTGGGGACTTGCATTGAATAAGATGTAAAAAATTTTTAAAAACCTTAAGGATATCTATTCTAAAATAATTACAAAAACTTTTTTTATTTATTATTATTTTTTTTTTTTTTTTACAAAAGCCGAAAGAAGACGGCTTCTGCCGCACACCTCCATTCGATGGACCTCTAGCACATTGAACTCGGAGTCGACGTCATCTATAAGAAACCACGGGCAGAATGAGATGCCCAAGTGTGAGCACACACCGAAGGCTTATGTCGGACCCAGCTATGAACGGATCCTGGAGACAAGACGCACCCATCTGACTCCCAACCTGTTAGCGCACTTCAAGAAACCCCTGGTGATCCACGCGGGACACATGCAGTGGCTGTTCGATCACGAGGGACGTCGATACTTGGATATGTTTGGCGGGATAGTCACCGTCTCTGTGGGACATTGCCACCCGTAAGATGTTTTGTTCATATTATTTCATCTTCATTATCATTATAAATTCAATTGAAGACGTCTTGGAGAGTTCAAATTTAATTTAAAATATACTGATATTATTTTATATATGTTAATATGTATTTAATTTTTATATTTATTAATAGATATTTATAAATTTAATAATTTGTAAGTTATTAAGTATAATTTTAACCTAAAATTAGAAAGTAAAGCTAACTTCAAGCGGGGCCGATTCCCCTTTTAATGAATTTAACATTTTATCTCTTCCGCAGCAAAGTTAACCAAGCACTGAGCGAGCAAAGTTCCAAACTGTGGCATACGACTAATATTTATATGCACCCCAAGATTCATGAGTACGCGGAACGATTAGTAGCAAAGTTTCCGGGTAATCTGAAGAGCGTATGCTTCGTGAACTCCGGCTCAGAGGCAAATGATATGGCCATGCTATTAGCGCGAATGCACACAGGGAACCAAGATATTTTGTCATTTCGTAACGCTTACCACGGGATGTCGCCGTACACTATGGGTCTGACCGCGCACTCCACTTGGCGCTTTCCCCTTCCCGGTGTTAACAACGGGTTAATACACGTTATGAATCCGGACCCGTACCAGGGTATATGGGGAGGTTCAGCCTGTCGAGACTCACCCGTGCAAACAAAGCGCGAGTGTCAGTGCCAGGACTACTGCCAAGCCGGAGATGCATACTACAACCAGCTGGAGGAGACGTTTAAATTCTCGCTACCACGCGGAAAAGTAGCAGCCATGTTTGCAGAGTCGATTCAAGGAGTTGGGGGGACAGTTCAATTCCCCAAGGGCTACCTGAAGCGGGCAGCTACCCTTGTTAAGTCCAACGGCGGTCTTTTCGTGGCGGATGAAGTTCAGACTGGATTTGGACGCACTGGAGAGCACTTTTGGGGCTTTGAGAGTCACGACTATCTGCCGGACATAGTGACAATGGCCAAAGGCATAGGTAATGGATTCCCTCTGGCAGCAGTGGTTACCACGGCTGAGATAGCAGCCTCACTGGGTGAGGCGCTACATTTCAACACATATGGTGGCAATCCGTTAGCTAGTGCGGTTGGTCTTGCGGTGCTCGATGTCATTGAGGAGGATGGACTTCAACGCAACTCGTGGGATGTGGGCACCTATTTCCTGCAGGGCTTAGCCGAGTTGCAGAAACGATTTGAAATTATAGGTGACGTTCGTGGCAAGGGGCTCATGATCGGCGTGGAACTGGTCAGTGATCATATGAAACGGACGCCGCTGTCTTCGCCACATGTTCTGGATATCTGGGAGACGTGCAAGGATCTGGGAGTGTTGTTCGGACGTGGTGGGCTACACGGAAATGTAAGTTTTATACAATAGTTATGTAAAAGTGCTCCACCCCGGAGCTCCTTCGCCCGGTGCTTCAGATCATTTTACTAACCAGTCTAAAGAGAGTTTCCAGGTTAACTTGGGTCCTGAGTCAGTCTTTTAAGGCCACTTTCATCTATTCGTTCTTTGTCTTTATACATATGTATGTACATCTCTTATACAATTTCCCAGGTACTACGCATCAAGCCGCCTATGTGCATTAATAAAGCAGATGCAAAGTTCGCCGTGGATGTACTTGCCGAAGCCATAACGTTGTCACTCTCGAAGAAACACTAGCCTTGAATTAATTTGGATATAGAGCCTGGGTGGGTCGATTGGAGGCTCTTCTATTTGCATTTATTAACTTAGTCACTATAAGGACCAGTATAGAAACTATGTTTAAAAAAGTTTACATTTTGGCCCAATTTTATTTATCATACCCGTGGTTATGACAAAATCCATTTTTGTTTGTTGTATAAGATTTGTAATGTAAAAAAGTAACAAATTACAATAAATACAATGAATGATAAATGATAGAAAAAATTCGTGGCCCTGTGTTGCTGAGGATTTTTCAAAATCTTTTTATATAAAACAAAACTAACTTGGTGATATCTAAACCATATGAAAATTCCTATATACATATTTTTTTAATTTAAACTATTAAAATTATTATAAAAAGAAGGTGAATACTTTTTCTCATGGTTTGATATAGATTTTTAAAATAAAAAATTTTAAATATTATGAAAGGCGTATTTTTGTGATTGGAAAAATAAATTTTTCAAACTAATTTTTTTAATTTAATATGTATTATTTTGGCATTTTACAAAATTGACCCGATGTTTGAATCCACTGGTGCCTCAACAATTATGTTACTTGGTCATTTTAAACTAACACTGGGCATAAAGTGGTCTTAGAACCGCAAAATAATACAAAATGGATAATACACTCATTATAATGCATCGTTACTCCCAACTCAGGTACTCAGCTGCAGGCCACCGCTTTGCTTGACTAACGATAATATTGACTTCAGCCTGGACGTTCTGGACACTGCCCTTATGAAGCATATTACCAAAAGACCGAGAAGCTGGAGATATGGCCAGAAGGCAAGATAGCCAAGTTTTCCTTCAAACTTTATTTCTTGTATGACGCGCAACTAGTATGTTTAGCAACCTGAAAAAATAATGCCTTAATAATAAAACTTTCATTCAAATATTTAACTTAGCAGGTCTGTATCTAGTCGACTACATATAAAATATTGTGGATAGTCCAACAAATGCACCTTGGAAGGACTATGCCGCAATTAGCTTACGTATATACATAATTACATAAATTGTAAATAGTTTAACTCCTTAGAATAGGGTATTGTTTGGCTTCGTATTTAACTTGGTATATATTTTAAAACTAGCTAATGCACAAATACAGTCTTTTCCAACTTTTCAAGAGATTAAACGCTTTGGGGATCTCTTGAAACTTAATCGGAGAATATCCTGTCCTCGTGAATCCTGTTACACCTGCAGTTCAGGGTGTTTACTTTCGTTGTCGTAATCCGCGCTTAAAAGTGACTCTGATAGCTCCTTCCGCGCCCTTTGCACTACCCACAACATAAGCATAACGCCACAAACGACCTTCGAAAAACAAAAGGTACCAAATTAGAACGTACTTTTTTTCAAAACAAACATTGTATTTGACGTTGAAAATATTGTGTTATAAAATTCATTCTTAATTAATGAACTTACCTCAAAGGCAAAGCTTAGATATCCCGTCACCTTGGAGTGGTTGTCATTAAGCACCTCGTGTATAGATCTCAAAGTAGAGCCTAAGTACACATTGATAGCCTGGGCTGGCAACAGGCCAAGCAAGCTGGCTAAAAGATAGTCCCTCGAGTTGACTGAACTAACCTGTGGAAAAAATATTTAAAATATAAACAGAGTGTGTTGGGCGCATAATAACAGCCCAATAAATAGGATTATTTTAAATTTGCACGAATAGAAAATATTCTCAAAATATATTCTGTAAAGCTTTTTCTAAATAATAAAATATATGAATATTTTTTCTAAATAATAATTATAAATAAGTGAACGAGTCAAAGTCAGGATTATATTTCGAGTTGATATAATAAATTCGATGCACTCACCCCGAATATAAGATTCTGCAGCCCAAACGGAATGGGTGTGAGTCGTGTAAAAAGCACCACACGGAAAGCCTTCTGTCCTGATATCACACGAAGAATGGCGTGTCCCGTATCATTCTTAATCAGTCTAAAAATGAATAAATCAAAACTGAGTTATTGGCAACGTTATTAAAAATTAAAATAAAGGGGCTTGTCTATTTTAATATAGAAAAATATTTTATAAACAGCTTCCATTCTACAAATTAACAGTTTAAAATAGAATATCGAAATACAAGAATTTTTACAACCTTACAATTTAGACAAGGATAATTTAAATAGATTTTTCGTTAGCCCATTAAGGCTTAAGGTGCGGGTTCAGGCCTGGCAAATCCACTATTGACCAGATTTTCACCTTGCGCCAAATCCTGGAGAAGTCCTATGAAAACCAAATCGACACACATCCCCTCTTCGTCGATTACAAGGCTGCATTCGATAGTCCACGGCGAGATCGCCTACATGCCGCCATGTCTGAACTTGGTATACCAGCAAAGCTGATACGGCTTTGCATGATGACATTGAGCAACACCATCAGCTCTGTCAGGGTAGGAAATGACCAATCCGAAACCTTTCATACCAAATGTGGTCTCAGACAAGGCGACTCGCTTTCTTGTATGCTCTTCAACATCCTAATGGAGAGTATTATAAGGAAGGCTGGTGTGCATCGGACGGGCACAATTCTGACAAACAGATGTGTCCAACTCCTTGGCTACGCCGATGATATTGATATCATTGGCCGAACCAAGCGTGATGTTACAGCAGCCTTCGGGGCTATTGAAAAAGAGTCAGCTAAAGTAGGACTAGCAGTGAACATGGACAAGACAAAGTTTATGGTGTGCTCTAGCAGAGAATCGCGGCGTCTTGATTCCCAGCTAGCTGCAGGCAGCCATAGCTTTGAGTCCGTCAAGGAATTTATTTACCTTGGATCTGCAATAACTAGCACAAATGATGTCAGCCTGGAGATTAAGCGGAGAATCACACTTGCCAACAGGTGCTACTTTGGGCTCAGTAGGCACTTTAACAGTAGAGCCCTCTCTCGACAGGCAAAACTAACACTCTACAAGACGCTCATTCTTCCAGTACTCTTATATGGTGCGGAGTGCTGGACAGTGGTGCAATCCGATGCAGCTGCTCTTGGAGTGTTCGAGAGAAAAATTCTCCGCAAAATCCTTGGCCCAATCTGCGTTGGCGATGCTTATCGCATCAGATGGAACCACGAGCTGTATGAGCTGTACGGGGATGTTGATATAGTTAGCCGAGTCAAAATTCAAAGACTCCGCTGGCTGGGTCACATCGCCCGTATGGAAGAAGACGCTCCGGCTCGTAAAGTATTTGATGCGGTAATCGTCGGGAAACGGAGGAGAGGACGACCCCGGATACGTTGGCAGGACCAGGTGATGGAAGCCCTGTCTGCATCTGGTGTTACCAACTGGCGAGAGCGTGCCCAGGACAGGGAAGCGTGGAGGCAGACTGTGCAACAGGCTGTGACCCGATAGGGTTGGGATGGCCAATAATAATAATAATTAAGGCTTACTTCATTGTTTATTTTAAATAGGGTTTAAATATTATTCAGAATTGTGCTTCATCTGTATATCAAATAAAGTTTATATTTTTATTAGTTCTCTTAAATTAACTGAACTTGTATTTTACTAGGCACTGCAAAGAAAGCACTTCCACTCTGCAGTTCTTCCCGATATGCAATATGTTTCCTAGTTGGCAGAAGACTACCCTGAACTCAGGATAGGCCTGAAAACAATTGTCTGGAATGGATATGGAGAGGCGTAGAGATATTACATTCCCAGGAAACAAAGGACTCTTGAGAAGTTGGCTAGTTTCACAAAGATCCAAACCTACATGGCATACCACGACAGGTGAGTAATTATAATTTACTGCAGCTTTAACAGATTCTTTTGGACTTCTTAATGTCTTCGGAAGCACATGCAGCTCCTCAAGAGCACAGGAGGATGAGGTACGCGGCGTGTACATCTAGTGGCGTACGGACTGGCCCACCTGCATCCCATCGGATAAGCTCACAAAGATCCCGATCAAAATCTAAAAGAGCATCATACAGCAACGTCTGAGGAGGCGTAAACCGGCCAGAACCGGGAGAAGTTCTGGCAAGCCCGTGTCCTTCCCCGGGTATCCTTCGTACTGGCAGCCCGCTTCCATAGTCCCGCTTCCATGTGCCATATCCACTAAGAACTTTAGCTTTAAAAGACTTATCTGAATGAGCATATCGCCGACGGCATTTAAAGTCGAATAAAGTGATCAGGTCCTGTGGAAGCAGCTTATGATGGTGGCGCTCTCACACTTCTCTTGCAATCACCGCGGCCATAGACTCTGCAGAAATGGTATTCGCCTGAGGAATAGCTCTAGGCTCCCGAGCTGTTTTAACAGTACGCGTATGCTGCATTATGTAACGAGGATTGTACGCCGGCGTTTGAATATTTTCGGATCTGCTATCGCGCTTACTAATCGACTGACTGCATTAGATCGTCCTAAGGTATGCCAAAGTTTTGGAGAATCCTTAAGCAGCAGGGCAAGTCGTTCCTTTAATCGCGTTAGTGGCAGAACTTCGTCCACATGGTGCAAGTCAATTACAACTGCTACTTGTGTCCACCTCTTCAAAGATATAGAGAATTGCTCCCGTGTTTTTCTTTCAACTGCGATGTAGCACAAGAGCCGAATGTGGCCGCGAACAATCACAAAGGTATGGAAATTCGGAACTTTGATAAAATGAGCATCCCTTGATTCAGCTCCAGCCACTATCAGTATGTGAGCGAACACCTATTGCTTCCGATATGGCGCTTTAAAGGCAGACTTTGATTCTATGTAGGTATTGAGGTCCTCCAGAACCACCGCCCGATGCAAATTGATCTCCTCAGGAATGGCAACAGTTTTTGGCTGTGGTTCATTACGCAGGTGGTTAGTTGGTATCAATATGGGACCACATTGGACCTGATGTGAAAGCTTTTCGATCAGTACGGGGACTGCAAGAGGGCAGATACGTCTGGCGAACTCAGAAAGCACAATCATGGGAAGCGTTAACTGCACATCGCTTCGATCTGACTTGACCGGATAGGAGCAGAAACTCTTGGGGATATCTCGCCAGGCTGAGAATTTTAAATTTCCAATGTAACGGAGCATTTGAGTGCTGTAGGAAATGTTGAGGATATATGGAGTAGAATTGACTGTCGTGTTCAGTCAAGACGACAAGGCTACTTGAGTTTATATGGTACTTCCCAAAAATGACTCAAAACACTGATATTTTTTTGGTTATTTTTACAAAACGTCAAAATTTCTTATCTATTTAAATGAAATTATGTTTTGGAATTGATTAAATTAAATGACTCATTGTTAAAAATAAATAAATTCATTGAAGAAATACATCGCAAATTTTTATATATATATTTATTTTACCGAAACCTATTGTCTGTTCAGAATTGTATTAAAATTCATAACATATATATGCGTAATTCTCCAGAAAGGTCAACCACACGCACAAAATTCAAATTTTATAAATGTATGTTTTTTTAGATGTTTTTATAGGGGAAAATTTAAAATATTTTACATTTACTAATAACACATTTTGATATATTTCAATGCAAAGTCCGACAAGTTTGAAAGTTCAGTCAGTGTTTTAAATAAATTTCGTAAATAGAGTTTAAATGCATTCGTATTCACTATTTTTAATATTAGCTAATAATCAAAGATTAAAACAAAAATTTAAAAGACAAGATGCGATTGCTAATTATTGCTAATTTTATAAACAAAAAAGTTTTTGAAAACTATATTTTCTACACTTATTTTATTTAGCTAAAATTTAAAGTTTAATTAATATAGAATATATGTTTAATTATTTTAAAAGGACAAAAACAAAAAAAATTGTATGGAAAAAAATGTTGCGTGCGACAGTGGTTAAAATCGGAAAAATAACTACCAATTATTTTAAAGTGAAACAAAAAGAATTATTAAATCAATTAATAAATGCCATTTTAAATTTAAGTGAACACAAATTTCTCATCAGGTTTTACTGAAATCATTGTTTGAAATAGTTTTTCAAAAGGTATATATTACAGGAATATTTTAAAAACAAAAAGTCATCCAAAATGTATATTTGGACCAATTATAGTACTTGTCAAGAGGTATAAGATTCACTTTTTAAAAAATTAAAAACATTCTAAGCACATGTCTTTTTTTTCAGTTTGAATGCGTACGAATGTCGTGTTCGACATTAGAGAATTACCCATACATACATTTACCTATTTTGACAAAAACTCACCTCTTTACTGGCATACGGTGACGACAGGAACGAATTGTAGCATGGGCGATAGCGACGCCTAAATTGGCGCCCAAAGTCACGATCAACCAACCGCGGAGACAACCAAATAGGTAGCCTGCCGTAATTAGCAATACGAAGTAACCAACTACTACCGGAAAACTAACTACTGTAAAGAGCCCCATGAAGACGGTAAACATTATCCAGCTGTTTTGTTCCTCAATCCAAAGCAAAAGTTGTCGGGCGTAATTCCGGGTCAACCACCCAACTAAGAGCAATACACCTATGATTATGACTGGCAATAACAGTCCCAAATACCATTTTAACATTAAAAAAGAATGGGCGCGTGCCCAGCAAGATCCCCTCATCCGATAATGGTGCAGGGTTGTGAGGGTGTTAAAAGGGCGAGAACCTCTGCCTTCGGCGTCACTGCTGAGGAGGAAAGTGTCACATTCAGTGGCCTGAGTGTCTCTGTTCGCATTAATAGATGAGTCCAGAAGACACAGTGCTACGGGAGGGGTATTGGAAGCAGCTGCCCCTACATTGATGCCTATATTAGACATCAGTTGGGAAGAATCGCCATTGAGACTACGTGGGATATTGGAATCACTGCTGCTCCTGAAGCCGTAGTCCGTTGTCATTGCTAGGCTGCGATATACCCCATGAGTGTATGTATGTCCCACTTTCTTATCGCAACGAAGTAATAATATTTCACTAGCCTTTGCAAACTTTTATGGTCCAGGCACATATGTTGAAACTGCATTTATCAGCAGGTCTATAGAAAACCAAAACAAGACGCTAGGGTTGTCACCTTAACCAAACTGTTTAGGTAAACCATGGTTTAGAATATATTCTTCTCTATGGCTGTTCCCTAGGTAAATAAATATTTACTTACTTTTGATATAATCACTTAATTATAATTCTTATATTAAAATAGTTTTAAGATGCAAAAACTTGTAACAACAAAAACAGGTAAATTTCAAAAAGTGGACTTTTTTGACAGTGTGACCGGTCAACACCAAGGGAAAATATCCCTATTAAACCGCTTATATCTGGCATTTAAAAATGCTGCGGGCACATTTCGCAGCCAATGTATTTGCAATAGCCTCAATAACAAAATAAAATTAGGGAAATGGCCAACAAGCGAGTGCTGCCTGTTTATACGGACTTTCAGCGTCTAAAAATACTCGAATCCGTCAATGAGAAAAGCATAGCTCAACTGCTTAAGTAAGTGTTCTTTTACATAGGAAGCATGGTTTTAAATTAAAAAAAAAAACTTTACTAAAGCTACGACATAACCAAAGCAAAAGCAACAAAACTGCTCGAATGGAAGTCCAAAAACGGCCATTTACAAGAACTAAGCGATATTTTGAATATCGAAGGATTTGGTCTAAAGGCGGTCACAAAATTCTTTGGCAGTCTTCTAGAGGCTTCGGACAGGGGAATAAAAGGCGTCAGCGGAGCCCAGCAAAAAACGAAGCCGGTACTAACTGCTTCTTTCATTAGCCCAACGATGGACGAAAAACAACGTCTTCGGATAGGATCAAGCGTTGGCATCCGCATCGGAGTATCTAGTGTTAGTTGGTCGCGTTTGGAAATTGAGAATAGCGAATCGCCTTGCAACCTTACTCATTGGCATCACTACAACCTTAATGACAAGAAGCTACACCTAGGGGAGCTAACACGACGATGTTTATACTTAGTCCACCAAATCCAACAAGCTGATTGCTACGTTATGGAGAGTCCACAAATGGCGCAGGCCGGCAATAATCCCGGGAGCATAGACCACCAGAACATAAACATTCAAAAGGCACAGGTGTCGGCTATAATTAGTTACGCTTTAATGTTACGGGCTGGTGTTGATAAAATTAGCACCAATAACTTATTTTTTATGCGTCGTTTTCTTACAGCCCGCCTTTTTAATCACCTTGTCGGGGCAGAGCGTGTATCTTCTGAAGATGCATTGTTGTCTATGATGGGCAAAAATGGTTCCACAGAGACTTCGCCTAACAAATTCCTTGAAGCCGAAGTTCTATTCCCTGAGAAACTGTGCAAAATGTTTGAGCAGCAACAGAGATATCAAAGAGAACTGCTGGGTCAGGCCTTTCTTCTTAACTTGGCCTTTGCCCGTCTGATTCTTTTTCAGGATCCAAAAGCCATTTCCTCTGTTTCCCGCCACTCCCAGGGTTCCGCACATGCTGAATCATCTAACGAGGCCAAAATTTCATAATGTTACTTTATTTTCTTATTTTTATGTGAAATAATTTTTTAATGGATAAAGGTATATGGACCTAACGTATATAACATCAAGTCAATTTTTTGAGGCGAGTCAATTTTTTTTCGCTATCCATCAAAGCTTCCAGCAAAATAGAAATTTAAAGAATTTTTCAGAAAGAAAATAGTCGTCTAAAGTGTATTCTTATCGAGAATGGTAAAAATTTCTACCTTCATCGTGAAATATTCTTAGAATATTTGTAGAAACTGAATTTGCTCCATAAAAATTAAACCTAAAAGTTTAAAGAAACTAACTGCCTTTCCGATTTCACAGGTCAACATGAAATTGTATTTAGATATTGAAGACTTTGTTCCCGTTACTTGTAGAGAAAAAGTACATTTGTTCGTTGAATTCGAGTGAGTGTATGTTACAGAAACAAGAAACTATCTTCGACTCCATAGAGTATATAATCCTAGATCAGTATCAAAAGACGAGTCGATATAGTCATGTGAAAGTCCGATGTTATTTTTTAAAACTGTTCAATTACCTGAAATAAGTCGTAATGTAGCATTTCCGAGCTTAATTTTTCGTCAATTTGACTATTTTTATTCGAAAAATTGCCACGCCTAGAGGAGGTTTTTGGAGAGTTAAGTCAAAATACACATGTAGTTCCATAGAATTATGCAGAAAAACCATTAGTATAAGTGAAAAACCGGGAAACATTCAAATTTTAAAATGGTCACATAACCAGTATATTCGAACGCTTTTCAACTGAAAACAAGGAAGGAAAGCTAACTTCGGGCGGAGCCGAAGTTGATATACCCTTGCAGTTGAATGGCAGTCCGATAGGTGGCGACATGAATCTTATATTATTAGATATATATCGGATCGTATATAGACGGCCGATCATTATGACATTCGGCAGATTGGATTAGTTAGCCCAAAGTAGAATCCATAGAAAATCCCATTCTTCTAACCTAAAAAACAACGAAGTTATGCCATTTCCGATCAATCAGTTTTATGGCAGCTATAGTCGACCGATCCCGGCCGTTGCAACTTATATACTGCCTGCAAATGAAAGAAGGGTGTGTGCAAAGTTTGAAGACGATAGCTTTAAAACTGAGAGACTAGTTTGCGTAAAAACAGACAGACGGAGATTCTTATATCAACTCAGGAGGTGATCCTGATCAAGAATATATATATACTTCAGGAGATGTCTCCTTCACTGCGCTGCACACTTTTGACCAAAATTATAATACACTCTGCAAGGGTGTAAAAAGACATTTTTTAAAATTATTTTTTTATTAATTAATTAATAAAATTAATTATTAAAAATCATTAATTTTTTAAAAAGTGTATCTTATACCTCTTGACAAGTACTATAATTGGTGCAAATATAAATTTTTGATGACTTTTTGTTTTTTAAATATTCAAACAAAAATAGACTGTCGCACGCGACACAAGCAGAAGTTACCTTTTGAAAAACAATTTTGAAACAAGTGCACTCAAATTTAAAATGGTATTTATTAATTGATGTTAATAATTCTTTTTGTGTCACTTTAAAATATTTGGTAGTTTTTTTTAAATTCGATTTTAACCACTGTCGCACGCAAAATTTTTTTCCATACAATTTTTTTTTTTTGTTTTTGTCCTTTTAAAATAATTAAACATATGTATATTCGATATTTTATATTGATTAAACTTTAAATTTTAGGTAAATAAAATAAGTATAGAAAATATAGTTTTCGCACCATCATAGCGCATCAATATTAAAAATAGTTAATATCAATGCATTTGAACTCTCTTTACGAAATATACTTAAAACAAATCGTACCACTGAAATGTTCAAGAACTGAACTTTCGCACTTGTCGGGCTTTGTATTGAAATATATCAAAATGTGTTATTAGTAAATGTTAAATATAATAAAATTTGTTAAATTTAAATTATTTAAAATTTTTCCCTATAAAACCATTTGGAAAAAACAGAATTTGAATATTTTGCGTGTGGTTGACCTTTGTGGAGAATTACCCATATGTATATACATGTATAGTCGAGAAAGTCTTAACATGATATCCTCAAAAACCAAAATATGGGTTCAATTATACGGTTCAATAAATAACGGTGCATGCCACCCTCATGTCACGCCCAAATATCTGGTATCAATTTTGGTGACGAATAAATGCAATATATGTATAAAAAATTATACATTCAAAATATTCTTACCCGGAACGTGTTTATATCGTTTATTGTTATTGTTCCATTTTTGTATATTGCATTTATTCGTCATTAAAATTGATTCCAGATATTTTGGACGTGGCATGCGGGTACGCCACCGTTATTTTACCTCGTCAAGATGTATTTTTTATATGATATCAGATATTTTGGGGGTTGCATGAACGTTTGTCACGGTATATTGCATCGTCAAAGCGGTTTTTAATTTATATTAACATTTTTTTGTAGTTCTATAAAAAATCGTCCATATTGTTTTGATCACATAAAAATCAAAACACAGCCTTTATACTTCTTATCTTAGCTAATCGCCGCCTGCCATTGTACTGGTATTGTATCATTATTTCCCGTCTGCATCCTTGGGGTGGGTTCAGGAATAGGATTATTGCCAACCAAAAATATACATAATTATTTCGTTTTCAAATAATCGTTTTCGTTTTCAAATTAAATCAACTCGATTTTCGAGTGTTACCGTTTGAGAAAAAAGGCGATTGCTAAAAATTTTTAATCGATAATCATTAGTAAACAGCTGTAAATTGCTTGGGATATTTCTTTCGGAGTGCGGTAGCCATCAGGAGGCGTCTCGCTTCAGCTGTTTGCTGTCGCGGCCAGTGGCCAGTTCTTAACAAAGAACTTTTTATTTGAATTGAACTTTTTATTTATGTTCGCAAACTAAAACAAAAACAATCGGCAACCGAATATGTTCCAGTAATGCTATAAATATGCAACTTCGTCACCAAAATTGAAACCAGATATTTTAGGCATGCGGCCATTTTTTGTAGCCCTATAAAAAGTCGTCCGTATATTATATGTTTGATCACATACAAATCAAAACACAGCCTTTTTACGTCTTATCTTAGCTATCATTATTAAACAGCTGTAAGGTGCTTGAGAAGTTTTTTTTCGGCAACCGAATATGTTTCTGTAATTCTATGAATACGCAACTTAGCTTCACAGCCAGTACCATGGGTTGCCCTACTTATCGAACTTATGCTATAATGCTACTAAGCCAGATATAAAAGATATATCAAAAGTTGCGTTATCTCAAAGGCTATCTCCACATTTAATATAAATAGGATAGTTAGTGCGAATTTTGAAAAAAAAAATAATTTTTTTTACTGGTATTTTATTGTTTGTTTCAGTAGATTTCTTTTTCCTTAAGATTTAGACATTTGATCTTAAAGTAACTGAATGAGATATATAAAAAACCTTTCTACCGAAATATAGCATGTTAATTTTAAATTAAAAATTTTTTTTAATTTTTTGAGGTAACCTTAAATAATTTTAAAAAATCATATAACAAACGTTGTTTGAATTTTAATAACAAACATACTAAAATTTTTAAAAAATAAAATAAGGCAAACGCGGACGGTACTTTTTTCGGAGAAAAATTTTACAAACATCTTTACTTGGGAAATTTTTTAAAAATCGTTTTTATTTAATAACTTCTAAGGAAATGTCGGATCGGGATGGTTCAGGTAACAATCGACGCGTATTTTGGAGAAAATCTGTGTATATATAAATATTTTTCTGGTGACACCAATCTTCCCACTATCTCCAATTTAGTGAATCAAAAGTGTTTCACATTTACGCAAATTTCTCCCAAACCAATCTACTTTTGGGTAATGTTTGGATAAAATCCCTCCAATAAAAAATACCTTTCATTTGGTATATCACTCATTCAGATTTAACGCACACAGAAAATTTTCAATTCTTCGGCTATAAAGTGTTTTTTTTGCCGCACTTGCTACAAGCACAGGCATGCGTGTCGCCACATAGCGGACCTAGGTGGTTTACCTATTAAATATTCGGCAAGTTATCTCCGTGAATCTGTCTGGTTAAAAAACAATTTTCTTTAATTAGTGGTGGAAAGTTATTTTTAAATATATGTATATTTTTTTAATTTTCATAACACTAAGAAGTCAAGTCGGAAGAAGTAGGGTCGGAGATGTCTCCTTTACTGCGTTGCACACTTTTGACCAAAATTATAATACCCTCTGCAAGGGTATAAAAACAACTAGGAGAGCGCTTCAAAGTTTTGAAAGTATTGAAATCGGCTGACAAGACAAATTCCTCATACCTATGTAAATACTCCGGATTTTTTACTCCGATGGTCGGAATATTTTGACATTGTTGAGATATTCAAAATTACAACAAAATACCTATAAGGCTCTATGCCTATAATAAGCTCTAACATGTATAAATAGATATTATAAGGGTTAAATAAGCTGCGATTCTACCTGAGTTTTCGCTTTGTTTCCCATTTTAAAATGTTTTATAATAAAGAGAAAATTTTGCTAAAACTATATTTACTTCATAGTTACATTTAGTTTTTTTTTTTTATTTAACGAATTAACAAATGAAAACTGGGTCTTTATCGGGTACATCCGTGAATACATAATAAAGTATAAAATTAATTTTTTTCACTACAAACTTATAGCGATTAATTCGGTAGCTTTGCAAATAAAAAAACATGTTGCGAATTTTTCTAGTACAACTGTAAATATACATGTAATGCACAAAATGTAAGATAGGATAAGATTTGGATAAATGCACAGTAAATTCTTATTGTACATCTTTTTTCTATAGAATGTAACAAATCAAAATGTTGTTTTTTCCTCCAGTAAAAGTGAAAATATTTGAGTAATGTAATTTATGTAGGTGAACGGTATAAAAAAAATTCAGTTGATACTGTTCAGTAAAATCTAATGACGGGCCTCCTTTCTAGAGCTTGTAACACTAAAGTCGTCATCAGAAAAATCTTGAAGAGAACGGGTGTGAGCGGGTAGATTCCAAGAACCCATAGTATTAGATCGCTGGGCGCCATTACGACCGTTAGCGCTTCGCCGCCCACCGAGAGATGGAAATTCGTCTTTCTTGTTAAGGTCGCCAACAAACGAGGTATGGTCTGTTGGCACGTAAGAGGGAGATACGAGTAATCGCCGGTTGGAGACTGGCGATAGAACTGTGGGTGAATCTTCTTTTTTCTCACGTGAAGCAGGAAATGAGTAAAATGAATCAAAGGAAGACTCGTGAGCACTCAAATTAGCGGGGATTACTCTATAGTTCGGTTTTGTTTTAGGTGGAATATGTTTTCCCGGTTGAACGGATATAGCCAGGTCACTGCACATATAATCGCTAAAGCTATAAGCCCATCGCATCACAAGGCTCTGCGTGCAATATTTTGAGCGGTCATTTTCTTCATGATACTGTAATGATATAGCAAAGAAAATTAATCAACGTCTTTATGTAAATAGTGTAACTCACCTGGCATGCAATTTCAGGAGTGAACTCAAAAAAGTCCTTTAAAAAGTATGCGTCGGTCACATATAAATTTATTTTGTCGTCTGAAACTCCAGCGATGTCCAAAACTTCCTTTTTCAGGATGAAAAGCAAATATTGGATGTCAAGTACCTGTATCTGGTCTCCGATATCATAGGAGCCATCCTGACTTTCGCAGGCCAAGTAGCGAAAGCAAGACTTAACGACCGGTACCATATCGGTTTTAGTAAAGACTACGAGCGGTTTATTAGAGTCTTTGCCTTCCTGAATTTTCGATAGATATTCCAAAATGTTACTGTACAATTTTCCCATATTTTTTTCACCCAAAGCGTTAGGAGGCAGCGGCAGGTTGTGCGTGGTCGAAGAGTGATGTTGGGCGTCGCTGCCCTGTCCAAAAATAATTTGACCGGGGTCGATTAAGGTACTGTACACGGACATAATTCCTTCGTTGAAAGAGTATTCACTCGCTGAAAATTCGGCTGGGACGTATACGTCGGTGGTGAGGGCCTTAGTAAAATAATTAAAGGCGACAAAAACAAATTTGGTGTTTTCTAGATCTGCAAAAGCCCGATAGAAAATATATGTTATTACTAACTTTAAAGCGGATGTGAAGAAGGTACTTACCATGCGAGCGTTTGGCATCCATAACGATGCGTTCGGTACAGCGCTTCATGTATATTTGGTTCTCGGCCATTTCTCGCTCTTCCATCTCAACTTGGGACAGCACCTGCCCATGGCAGTTAAGCCGCTCCTTCTTTACGCGAGACAAAACGTCAGCGTTTTTAGCCCCAGAGTTGTACGGACCCCGTTGCTGAGCAGACATTTTCTGCAACGACGTACATATGTACTTATTCGTCACAATTGGCTGAGTTGTCAAAACTTACCTCCCAAATAGATCCACATCGGGATACAGCTTGGGCAATGCTTAAATTGCGACCTTCGGGGTTGTTGTCGCGCCATTCGTTGACGAACATCATAAATCCGCTGTGTTTTTTCGGTGGCATCTTGAATTTCTAGGAGCACTTTAGGGCGTGGAAATTTCTGGGTAATAAATACAATACCGCGATGAGAATGGCTCTCTCAAACAGGTAAGTAAACACGTGTGTCCGGTAGGACCTGAAAATTAGTGGGTCAGCAACCAATCGAACACCGGCAACAAGGCAGGTAGAAGAAAAATGATTTTTGGACTCAAGGGCTCTTTGCTTGACGTTTTCCCATTGTGCACTCATACTCACTGAACCGAAGCGAAAATAAACAATATCAGCAAGTCTTCGAAAACAATTCGCCCACTACAAAACCCTCTTAAGAGTGGTCACAAAATAACAAGAAAGAAATTTAATTCCGCCAAAATGAAGACATAAAGTATTAATCGAATGTGAGTAATTCATTTTTGCGTTGCTTAACACTTTTTATATATTTGTTTTTATATACTTTAAATAAATACTGGAAATTTTTTAGTGTGGAGCTTTTTTAAACTATTTTAAAATTTATATTTTTTTTGTAAATATTGTCAATTTTTTTTAATAGCGCTAGAAGTCGGCGTTTCAAGATGTTAAGTGCACAATTTTTTTTGTCTAAAGTGTAAAATGAAAATTTTTGTTTATTTATTTAGACACAAAAAATTATGAATTCCTCGGCTATATATGTATGTATAGTGTCTTCCGCGCGGACTTCCGTTTGCTGTGATATGTTTTCGATATTTTCTGCACGTTTTCCAATGTCTTTCTGTTTTGAAATATATGGCCCTTTCTAACACTAAAAACTGGTGCGCCATTTTATTTTGGAAATCTATGTAGCTTTTGTGTGGTAGATATAAATCGATGGACACAAAACGCTGATCTCTCCCGGCTCGAAGAGTTCCACATCCAAGTGGGCCTCGAAGTTCCCTTGCTTGTTGAGCGGCCACTCACACCCAGGGCGCAAAGCTCTTCGCTATGCTTATATTATATTCGATTTTCTGTTACTGTAACAATCGAATAAACTGCCCATCTGTGTATGGACATTTTTTGGTATGTTTCTGAGCACTGGTTAATAAAAGTGTTTACCAATACGTGAAGCTTCAAACAACAGGTATGCAATAGACAAAGTCTGTGGAGAGATCTCTTTTAATTTGTTCTACTTGTAATTTATGTTTACGTTTAGTATTTTACTATTATTTCCATAGTGCCCATGTCATTATCCTTTGCTTTTTAAAAGGAAAGCGAAGATGAACAGCAACCAGGATAAAGAGCGTCAGCACATTCAGATGCTTGGACTCAGCTTGACTGACCTGGACTTTAGGAAAAGACAGGAACCAGCTGAAACCGACTTCAGAATGAATGACGCGTTTGTGGCCATCATCCGTGCCAAATCTGGGTCAGATCGCGATTCGCGAAATTTTGATTCTAATGCTATCAATGAGGTCACGTCCCCTCAATCTGACGATCCATATCCCTGGATGAAGTGCTGCGGGCGTAATTTCACGCGGTCAATATTTTCCTTGCAGCCAAGCCACCAACCACAACGTGGATTTTGGCGCCACCAACGTTCTCTTTCCAACAGACAAGAACACCAGCCAGCCCCATAAATATAAGCATATGAGATAAGTTAATGCTTATGTAAAAGGTATTAAACCACATAAATAAAGAAAGTTTCCTTCCCTTCAACTGTATAAGAAGCACTATAAATTTACACTTTAAATTTACAAATCTATACTTTAACCTTTAAGTGAGACAAGATAAGTTTGAAAATTTTTCTCTTCTCGGCGGGGCTAAATGTTCGAAATAATGTTTGACCCCTACTTTCTTAGTGAAATATTTTAAAAACACTTTGTAGATTCCGATTTTGATGGACGCTTTGAGTGAAAAAAAATGTACACACTTTCGCTTTGTATATTTTTATCAGTCTTTTCGTAACTCTGCTTCTTCTCACACAATTTTTCTTTCCTGTTTTATTTTTTTTTACAGTTTACACTATATAATATTAGTGTGCGATCTGTTCCAATTTTTTATAAAATTTAACAACTAAAACATAAATACCAAATATGTTCCAATGCTAAGCTGTAAAACATTGCTCCAATGAGTTCAATCAAAAACTGATTTTTTTTAGGAAATCTAAAATTTAAGATGTTGAAAATACTTATCAGCTACATAGAACCACTAACCATACAGTATATGGCATAGAACGCATCAGCTAGACCGCATTGCATTCTGGCCTGCTATGTGACTCATTTGAGCGCGACAACTAGTGGTGTCAAATACGCATTGTTATTTAAGACTTCGAGGGGTCGGTCCTAAAATATGAAATACATTTGTTTGTGTGGGAAAATCACTGGAAACTGTATCTTTATCTACACACAGAAAATGTTTAGTTCTTATCATCCACGGTTCAACTGTGTGACGAAACGCATGCCTATGCGCGAGATATGTATGTTTATGTTTATGTCCTGGTAAAAATATTTATATGTTACACTTAACCGTTTTAAAAATTTAAAAATCCTTTTTCTCTGTAGGATGTATCTAGTTATTCGATATAAAGGTAGATAGACGCATTGCAAATATCCTATATACACCATATTTAAAACATTTGTTTTGTTTCGTATTAAAAATTTTAAAATCCTTTTTCTCTGTAGGATGTATCTAGTTATTCTATATAAAGGTAGATAGACGCATTGCAAATATCCTATATACACCATATTTAAAACATTTTTTTTGTCTCGTAAAGTTTAGTTTTGTTATTTAGTTGATCAACTTTTTTTTTGTCTTTAAACGTTGCTTTTATTTCTTGAATCTTCTCTTTGCGAGACTAATAAGAGGTGTATGAAATCATATATTTTTAACTTAACTAACAGTCATATTGACTGATACAGAGTTAAACGGCCTTCAAAATCTGGGTTGGAAGGTCGTTGCGTCGCAGGCGGGATCCGCTAGAAACCCGAGTCAATCCCCGAGCGAGGAAATTTTGGTGCGAAGATAGTTTTTCTTTGTAGGACTCTTTTTTCTTCTGGATTTGGTCTTTCACTGCGAGGATGCCCAGAGCCCGGTGGATGTTTTCATTGCTCAAGATTTTTGACTCTGTATGATGTCTATGTCACAGCTGGGAGCCATACGTCCAGATTGGCTTTAGGACTGATTTGTCGAGTAGTAACTTGTAGTCCAGGCGCAGTGGCGATCGTGAGTTTATGATCCAGTGGAGGATGCTGGCTTTCAGTTTTTGGTGCATCTTCTTGCATTCGATGTGGCGTATTCTGGCGTAACCAAGTTAGTCGTCTATCAAGTTGAACGCCAAGGTACGTAACTTCGTTAGCTTGAGGGATCTGCATCCCGTTTAGTGAAAGCGGAGGGCATGTTTGTCTATTAAGAGTAAACGTTACATGTTTACACTTGTGCTCGTTTATTTTAATGCGCCAGTCGGACAGCCAACTTTTCACTACTATTAGATGATTAGCTATGATGATATTAGTTGGTTTATTGCTTGCGTTGGGCATTTGGAGCGACTAAGGATAGCGGTATCGTCGGCGAACATTGTCGTGCGTTCGTAGGAATATCCGCAGTGTACAAAACATATAGACTCGGGCCGAGTGCGTTTCCTTGTGGAACTCCAGCTTCGATGATGTAGTCGCTCAAAGTAGCTGTGTTGCATCTCCCTGAGAATACCCTATTGTAAAGGTATGATTCCAGTACCTTGTGGGTGTATGTTGACAAATAGGTTTTAATTTTGTCAATTTTGATAATACTGCAAGCTTCCAGATGTGGTATTATGCGACTTATTAGATTGGGAAGTACTTTGCTGGAGGGTAAGCATCATAGTTTCCGTTTTGCTATGTGGCTGTTCTGGGGCCTGTTGAGCTAAATTGGGCTGAATGAGCTAGGCTGAATTGGATTTCCATTCCAGATCGTAGAGCATTGGCATAGGAGGAGCCGTTGGTGGTGTTTAGGAGACTGAATGAGAACCTCGCAGCTTTGGCGAAGAAGACGTCTGGCGTAGCTTTTGACGCAATGTACAAATTCTGTGGATTTTGACGCATGCGATTCTTCAACTCCTTGTGCACCATACATCCTCCATAGCTTGCCGTATAACCATACCTCTCTCTGCAGTTTCCACATTTCTTCACGGTACTGTCCTCGTTTGTAGTGCAGTGAGAGGAGTTGTGGGCGTCCCCGCAAACTACACAGACAGCTCGAAGAGTGCAGTATAACCTAATGTGTCCATACTCGTGGCAATTAGTGCATTGCACTGGACCGTTTAGAATGTTAATAACATTCTTAGCGGCGAAGCCCTTTTTTTTAAGGGCTGTTTTTATTCCCGCTGTCGTAACATCGGGTTCGATTCCGTTTACTACCACTTTTCAGCTGGTACGTTTACGTAATAGTTTTTCTAAGCATTGCCCATATATTTGGACACGTTTCGGAAGTGCTCTCCTGTCTTGGTTTGCACCTTTGTTTCATGGATGTTCCTTTTGGTAAGCGGGACAACATGAAAGTTGTCACCGTTCCCGATCAACGCCGCAATTCGGTTGACCAGGGTCGGTTGACCAGGGCTTTTCTCACTGATATAGATTGGAGGGGGCTTGGGTTTTTTTGCGGCTGGTTATCCTCAATCTCCGCCAGTGGGGCAAATCTGTTACTACAGGATCTGCCTGGTTCTTCGTCGATCTTCTGGACGAGGTTAAATTTTGTTTTATTGCTGGCCGGATAAGGGGCTAGGGCTAAGCTTGCGCTTAATTTGGATGTAGCGTCCATTCCAGTCTGTGTGAGCGGGGCCGCTTGTTCTGCTTGTTGTTGGTGGAAGCAGAGGGGGGGTTTTACACTGTGAACTCCATGACGCGGGAGTCGGAATGAAAATAGCGGGTGAGCAAGACCATGCCCTTTGGCTTTCAGGGGTTTAGTAAAGCCGGGTTTCTCTTAATCGCCAATTTTTCCATTTCGGTATCGCGGGTTGAAAAGTACGAGTAGATGCTGTTTCTTTGGTACAGCCGAGTCTGTAACTCAACGACTATAAGCACTAACCATACAGCATATAGACTACTCATTTCATACAACGAAAATGGACGCAAAAATTTCTTGCGACAGGCCCCAGCAGGCCCCAGAGAAAATCTTACTCTCATTCTTACGCTCTTTCTTACGCTCATATTCTCAAAAAAATTTTTTGGTTCTTCAGTCGCGGAGAGGCCCTTGATCAAGATGGTTGGTCCGCGGTTAAATTCATCTTTATATGTATGCGTGCTCACATATTCACATACACGGTTTCATGTGTGTGCGTTCTTTTTCGTTTTGAATCCAACCAAAATTTTAGATTTTTGTAACTTTTCAGGCTTGATACCCTAAGAAAATTGGGGTATGCATTATTGAGTTAATGATGATGAAAGAATATATACTTTATTTATTATTATTTCAGAATAAATTGTTTTTTTGTTTGGGAATACAATGCAGTGGTAGCAGTAAAATGATTTTCATATATAATTATTACGAATGAATAAAAATCTTTATACTATGATAGAAAGAGGGTACATTTGAGTCGGTATCACTTAAAACCCCGATTTAATTTAGTTGTTTTATTTTCTGCAAGCGGATAGTGCTAGCATACCCTTTTGATAAATGATTTTTAAGGGAGTGAGCATAAACAACAACAGCTGATTTTTAGTTTTTGTGGGCATCAGTAGGGTATGCAAGCACCATCCGTTTTAAAAAATATCAGCATAGAAAAATATTTGGGTTTTAAGCAAAACCGACTGAAAGATACCCTGTTCCAATCATAGTAAAAGAATTTCCATTATTTTTTAAATATTTTATATATAAAAATTTTTCTGCTACCACTTAATCGTTTTTCTAAACATTTATAAAATGAATGCTGAAATATTTAAAAATATAATATAACATAATACAATTTTTTCGTCATGAAACCAACAATGAGTAGCCCCCATTTTTAGGGTAGCAAGCCTGAAAAGTTACAAAAATCTAAAATTTTGGTTGGATTCAAAACGAAAAAGAACGCACACACATGAAACCGGTATGTGAATATGTGAGCACGCATACATATAAAGATGAATTTACCGCGGACCAACCATCTTGATCAAGGGCCTCTCCGCGACTGAAGAACCAAAAATTTTTTTTGAGAATATGAGCGTAAGAAAGAGCGTAAGAATGAGAGTAAGTTTTTTGGGGGTGGGGTTTTTGCGTCCATTTTCGTTGTATGAAATGAGTAGTCTATATGCTGTATGGTTAGTGCTATAAGGGAGCTATAATATTTTGAATGAAGACTCCTGTGAATGAAGCTCAGGGGAAGATTGATTCAAATTTTTTCCACGCCCCCAAAAAGGCCATATTTCTGTAGCCCCAATTCAATAAAAATAATTAAACAAAAGTTTTTTCATTTGATTGGACATTATCAATGCAATCAACCACACTATTGACAACATTTCATCCGCATTTTATACCCCCCGGCGAAATCTCCTATCTATCTGTCCAACTTCGTAGAAACTCTAATAATATGGATATCATTGGCCGCACCAAGCGTGATGTAACAGCAGCTTTCAAGACTTTTGAAATGGAATCGGGTTAAGTAGGACTAGTAGTGAATATGGGTACATGGTGTCCCCTAGCAGAGAATCGCGGCGTCTTGATTCTAAGCTGACTATACAGAGAGCTATAGTTTTGAGTCCGTCAAGGCTATAACAAGTCTTGATGTCAGCCTGGAGATTAAGCGGAGAATCACTCTTTTCAACAGGTTACGTAGGGCCTAGTAGTAGATCACAGCGGACGGTAGTCCGCTAGGTCGCGACGCGCATGCCTAGCTTGTAGCAGGCGCATGAAGACACTATATAAAGCCGAAGAATTGATTATACATTAAAAATATTCTTATTCAGCACGTGTAACAATAACAATGAACGATATAAACACGTGCCGGGTAAGAATATTTGTTATGTATAATTTCTTATACATATATTGCATTTATTCGTCACCCAAATTGATATTTGATATTTTGGGCGTGGCATGCGGGTTCGCCACCGTTATTTTACCTCGTCAAGAGGTTTTTTATACCCTTGCAGAGGGTGCAAGCTTATATCGACTCAGGAGGTGATTCTGATCAAGAATATATATATACTTTATAAGGTCAGCGATGTCTCCTTCACTGCGTTGCACACTTTTGATCAAAATTATAATACCCTATATAAATATAAGGAAACGTTATATCCCAATCCCAATTATTAGTTGATGAAACAAATACAAAAAACCAGGGATGGACGCAAGGGGGATGGGGTCCGGAGCCCTTAATTTGTCACAGATTTCACAAACTGAGGTAAAATTTAAGAGGAAAAGGTATATTTTATCAAGCAGTATTTTTTATCTAGGCACGGATTTAATAAAGGCGATTATACAGCAGTTAAACGTAAAGACAAATGCTTTTTCAAAGCCAAATATTTTTCAAATATTCAAATGTGGCTGGTCCCAAATAGCAAGGATGTTTACAAGGATGTTTAAAATAATTATACTCAAAAGTATTTTTTTGGGCAGAGTTTAAGAGGCTAATTTTATTTTAAATTGTATTTTGGTTGGTAAAAATCCCCGTATTGAACCGTCATCGAGAGTGCCGACTGTTAATGATGCTACAGTGCCTGTAGGCAAAATTTCAGGCGACGATCAACTAAAGTTTAAAGTAAGAAGTATATGTTTTGATTTTTAAATGTGATCAAAACATATAAAGACGACTTTGTATCATGGTTAGTACTGATTATCAAAGAAGCACTTATATCAAAATGACCCGCATGCCTTAGCTTGCGCGAAGAGACACTATACATATATGAAGAATGAAAGTTATTGTTTTAATAAGAGCTTTATTAGTAAAATATATATTTGGGAAGAAAAGTCATAAAAACACTAACACGGACGCAGAATAACCAATCGCATGGCGAACGGTGATGCATGCATGACGATAGTAGCACTAAATAGTAAAATTTATAAATCGCATTTAATACAAAATAATATGCAAAAAGTGTTTACAAAAGTGTGTTTTCAATTCTCATTTTTATTATAATTGAAACAAATATGCGGTTGCAAAAGTACTCAAAATACAAGTCGATTTGAGTTTCATTTAAATTTCAAAGCATAAAAAATATTTTTCTTTCTATCGAGTGTATTGACAAGAAATATCTGCTATGTTCTTATACCTTTAAAGAGGGTATTATAATTTTGGTCAAAGTTGTGAAACGCAGTGAAGGAAACATCTCCGACCCTATAAAGTATATATATTCTCGATCATGATCACCTCCTGATATGAGAATGCCCGTCGATATGAGCATGCCGACTTGAAACTTTCCACACACCCTTCTTTTATTTCCAGGTAGTATAAATTTCGAGACGGCCGGGATCGGTCGACTATATCCTATAGCTGCCATATAACTGATTGATCGGAAATTCCATAACTTTGTTGTTTTTTGAGTTAGAAGGATGGGACTTTATATGGATTCTACTTTGGGCAAATTAATCCGATTTCCTCCTGCCAAATTTCATAAGGATCTGCCGACTATATGCGATCCGATATTTATCTAATAATATAAGCTGCTACTTAACTGCAAGGGTATATCAACTTCGGCTCCACCCAAAAGATGGCTTTCCTTTCTTGTTTTTATTTAAATTAAGTTCCCAACTGGAATATACGAGTCGGAAACGTACAATTGTTGCACAGTCAATTTTAACCAAAAGCTTACATTCCAGGCGTATAATAAATATGTGTGTTTGGTAGCAAACTTTATATATTTAAACATAAATAATACGTAAAATTACAATAATCTGTTAAAAAAATTTTTTTGATAGGTTTTAGATTGATAGAAGATAGATAGGTTTTAATAAATAGGTTTACTTAAAAAAATACCTAGAATTCCATCACCGAAAAATAAATCTGACGATTAATTTAATTATCGATAGTGCCTGTTAAGTCCTGTGCATTTAATATTAAGACACTAGAACACAAATATACACACAACAAAAAACACAAGCACTATAAGTATATAATAAAGACAATATTAGGTCATAGCCTACATAAAGAACGATGAACATTAAAAACCAAACCTTCCAGGATCAACAAACTGAACGGCAGCAAGAACTGGTGACAGTGCAAGTCAATGCAACCGACAAATTAGTGCAGAATATTCCATTTTGAAATTGTTAATTTATTATTTTTATGTTTTTGCGATATTTCCATTAATTTACCACCTAACCAATATCCATGTATCAAAGTATCTATAAGTATTGAACTTTTATACTAATAAAGTCAGTCTCAGACAAACCCATTCTGAACTCAATTCTTTCTCCACGTCCAATTTGTTCAAGTGCAAGTTGCGACAACAAACCAGGAATCGGTTCATGTATCCTTTGCTCAAAACAGTCTTTACAGATTAACATTTTGGTGATCCCGACGTGATCCTGTAAGCCCAGGATCACTAATCGAACAAGACTCGATTCGATATCGTCTTATCTAGTTCTCTATCAAAATAAATTTAAAGTGGACAGTATAATGGTAAAAGTGTAAAATGTAAGCCTAAAATTAAAATATTGTGTGTAGTGTAAGGCAAACGTGTCAGTGTAAAATCTAAGTATACATGTAAAATGTATTATATAACATATGTATAACATATAACAATGTAACGTGTAAACATATAACATATGTATAATGTATAACATATGTTATTCGACGTATGTAATACATACTACACATACATACTATACATAAACGATTTAGAATCGACACCGAGTAACTTTAAATCTGAGTTTATTTTTAAGTAACCGTAAAACATCAAAATCAAAATTCTTATATTGGATTTTAGGCAAAATAATATTTTATACAAAGAATACCAACGTATTGATGTTATATATTATAAATTAACATGGCCTTGATGACGACGAACGGTAGGAATTATGCACAGGCACAAACCAAGAAGCGAGAGCACAAACCATGTAGCAAAGGCAGATGCTATGAAACACTTAAAACCTTTGAAAAAAGATAAATATGAATACAAAAATTAAACAGTACTATGTGAATATTTTAGGGTAGTTTTCGGTATGTGAAAGAAAGTGTGAACAAAATAATAAAACACCAGGAAAAACTTATTTACGATTTTAAGGTAAAATGCATTTTACGATAAAACGTATAATTTTCATTAAAAGAATATCGATATATAGACATATTGACAACCCTAAAACACACCGAAACATACGTCCACGTACGTCCTCAGGAGATTGTTTCAAGAATATTTCTATTTGGAGCGTTAATTACCAAACGTCGCCCAATAAAAAAAGCAAAGTTATCAGTGAGGGTTTTGCAACGAGGGCAGTATAGATCTCGCATACAACAACCATCTACGTGGACTATTTTTTAATCCCAGCCACACAAAAGCGCAATGGCCACCCAAACTACGGGACCCTCCAAGCAGGAGATTGAGTCCGTCTTTACTCGCCTGCGCGCCCAGCCAGCCAATAAGGTGAGTGCCCTACTTTTATTAGCTTTGGTACTTAAAATGATTCCAATCTCTTTACTTCACCCCATCTCCATAGTCCTGCTTCGACTGCGCGGCCAAAGCACCAACTTGGTCCTCCGTCACCTATGGCATCTTTATTTGCATCGATTGCTCGGCTGTGCACCGCAATCTGGGTGTTCACCTGACCTTCGTGCGCAGCACCAACTTGGATACCAACTGGACTTGGCTTCAGTTGAGGCAGATGCAGTTGGGTGGCAACGCCAACGCGGCTCAGTTCTTCAGGTCGCATAACTGCACCAACACCGACGCTCAAGTCAAGTATAACTCGCGAGCAGCTCAACTTTATCGGGACAAATTGAGCAGCCAGGCCCATCAAGCTATAAAGGTTCACGGCACCAAGGTTAGTTATTAAATCCCCCGTTTCAATGGATTCTGCTTTTTTTTTGACACCGATCCAATAATAAACATTTGCTTCCGCTTCCCTGGCTCCCGCTTCTATTACCCACCTATTTCCACTCCCACTCCCGCCTTTCCACTCTTGAACGCCTCCAACACAGCTGCATTTGGAGCAGTCGGAGAAAAGCGAGGGTAATGAGTCTGCTAAGGAAGAAGACTTTTTCTCACAATGCGATCACGATATGGACTTCAACGTAGAGAACAACAATTTCAAAAAGGTAGGGCGACACAAGAAAACGACACGCATGCAGCTTGAAAGTTTGTTATTTTTCGAGTATACTATAAAACATATTTTGATGTTCGATCTTCTCCTAGCAGGAACACAAGCCAACTCCAGCATTAATCAAAGATTCTGAACCACAATCAGGAAGTGGCCCCACCGTAGATCTTCTTAATTCGGTCGTACCGACAGCCATTCCGTCCACAATAGGCGTACGCAAAATCCAGCCCAAGAAAGGAGGAGTAGGTAACATAACTAAATGTAAAAAACTTATCCTAATCCAAACGATCTTCAGTTAGGTGCTCGAAAGGTTGGTGGTCTTGGGGCCACTAAGGTGAAAGCTAACTTCGCGGATATAGAGGCGCGTGCTAATGCGGCTAATGAAATGAAGACGTCTGCGGCCTTGGCAAGTCAACCAGATAAGCTACCGACTGCCGAAGAGGAGGTGGAGACGGTGGCCAGCATGCGGCTGGCATATCAGGAGCTGTCTCTTCAAAAAACTCGAGAGGAGGCCAAGCTTAAGAGCATGGACCCGGCTAAAGCTAAACAGATGGAGCGTCTTGGCATGGGTTTTAGCTTGCGTGGCTCCGACGTAGCCCACTCTGCTATTGGCGACATGGAGACTATCCAGCAAACGGTCGCGCCCAAAAACAAACTCTCGTCGCTGGAAAACGATAGCTTCTTTGCTGACTACTCCTTGTATGGCAACAGTACTGCAGCCAGCGGCAATGGAGGCGTTGGCGGTTCTAGCGATAAGAGAGAGAGTATTGAAATGAGCTCAAGCAAGCTGGACAAGTTTGAACTGGATGCTTTGGGCTACGAGACGATTGAACCTATTGGTGGAACTCATGGCAATATAACATCAATGTTTACTAGCAATTACGACAGCGAGATACCTAAATCTTCGCCGCCGTCAAAGAGCTGTAGTGGGTCTGCATCTTCCGTTTCCCAGACCACTGGCAAAAACAAAAACTCCAGCAATGATCCTGTTATAGCACAGCAAAAGTTTGGTAACTCAAAGGGTTTTGGATCCGACCAATACTTTGCCAGCGAGCAGTCTACAGCTGATATAAGTGCAAACCTTAATCGCTTCCAAGGCTCACGAGCTATATCTTCTTCAGATTACTTCGGCGATGGCTCTCCTGCGGGCAGTTCAGGAAGCAGGGGTAAGTTTTTAGTGCACTAGAATCAAGTTTTGGTCAGCGTCTGAAATTTGATTCTTACAGGTAGCTATTCGCCGTCGGTCAATTTTAGTTCACCCGATTTGGATGTCGAAAGTGTGAAAGAGAGCGTACGCCAGGGTGTACATAAAGTGGCTGGCCGTCTTAGTAATCTCGCCAACGACGTTATGACCTCGTGGCAAGACAAGTACGGTTACTGATATCAGCGGGACTCTGAAACTGATCTGAGCACTTGCGATTGGAAAACCATTAGCGATGGTGACGGAGGATAGTCAAACTGAACCGTTTTTGTAAATTAGTCAAACATCCAATATTTAGCGATTACGCAAAAAGTTTTAAGCAGATAGCCACTTAGTCGAGCTACGGGTGGCAGTTTTACAGCCTACTCTCTCTCGTTAATGCATAAAAAAAGAACACAAAATCCATGTAGTGCAGTAAACTGTATTATACAGTAGTGTCTTTTAAATATAAATAAATATATAAGAAAGTCCGTGTTATTTCCATTCCATGCACGTTGACCTTATCCTTTAGACCGTTGCAACTTTTATTTTCTGAAGGTACACAAAAAAAAAGTTGATTGCCAAAATCACCATTTCGAATTTGGGGCCCATGGGGAAATATCACCAGCTCCGCTCCATTACAAAAACCGAAGATTGAGTTTGCTTAAAAGGGCGCAATGGAGGCCAGACAGACAAAAAACAGAGTAAAATGCTTTACTAAAGTCTGTGTAAATGACAATCTGTTTGTAAGCCATTCAAACCAAAAGAAAATTTCAAATAAGATGGTGGTAAACATAACCATGGTGCAATTAGGCACGACAGTTATGTGTTATCTCACAGTCTGTATTATCAAACGAAAGAATCCAACATTTACTATGTTGCACGGTGAAGTTAGACCGAGCTACTAGATATTTTTAATAAGTAACTAACAGCAAAAAATTTTTTTTTAATTTCTTATAATAATATATAAGAAGGTGGAAATGGAATTGGGGGCATATTATTTTTAGAACCGTGCAAAACATGATTTCTGACTAAATTTTTAAAGATGATTTTTACACATTAGACAGCTAGACACCTTTCTTATTGAATTCAAATTTGTTCATCTTCGAACAAGGCAGAGATTAATGGAAAATGTTTTGACACTTTGAGTAAGACATGTCTTTATTCAGATGTACAAATAGTGTTTTAGCTAGCTAAAAGAGAAAGAAGGTTAAAAATTCTGTCACTACAATCTGACATACTTTTTAGTGAAGTGTGTTTGTTTTAAGTTCTGAATTTCAATGATTGACGTTTAACTTTAAAACTAACTCATTTTGAGCACGATTGCCAAATTTTAGCTCTAACGATAGAAAATGAATTTGAGTCCACTTTAATTTATTTGGCTCCCATAACTGGTTTAGTTTTTGTTCACATGAATCTACATGAGTTGGTCGGTTTTCATACAACCTTCATTCCTTTGCAGTATATAACATTAAACCAGCACGATCACTGGATTTCATTCTATGGTTCAATACATATGATATAAATAAAATATTTCATAAGAAACGGCAGACTATATTCTGTACCTTCCAATACGGATGATATAAAATCATATAAAAACAAGCAAGGAAAGCTAACTTCGGACGGAGCCGAAGTTGATATACCCTTGCAGTTGAGAGGCAGTCCGCTAGGTGGCGACACGCATCTTTATTATAAGATATATATCGGATCGTATATAATCGGCCGATCCGTATGATATTAGGCAGATCGGATTAGTTTGCCCAAAGTAGAATCCATACCAAGTCCTATCCTTCTAACTTAAAAAACAACGAAGTTATGGCATTCCCGATCAATCAGTTATATGGCAGCTATAGGATATAGTCGACCGATCCCGGCCGTTCCGACTTATATACTGCCTGCAAAGGAAAGAAGGGTATGAGCAAAGTTTTAAGACGAAAGCTTTAAAACTGAGAGACTAGTTTGCGTAGAAACAGACAGACAGGCGGACATGCTTATGTCAACTCAGGAGGTGATCCTGATCAAGAATATATATACTTTATAGGGTCGGAGATGTCTCCTTCACTGCGTTGCACACTTTTGGCCAAAATTATAATACCCTCTGCAAGGGTATAAAAAAAACTCTTGACGAGGTAAAATAACGGTGGCGAACCCGCATGCCACGCCTAAAACATCTGGTATCAATTTTAGTGACGAATAAATGCAATATATGTAAACAAAATTATACATAAAAAATATTCTTACCCGGGACGTGTTTATATCGTTTATTGTTATTGTTCCATGTGCCGAATAAGAATATTTTTAATGTATAATTTTATATAATTATATATAATTTTTTCGTTTTTATATAAATGTATAAAATTCGTTTTCCCTGAATAACTTTTGAAAAAAATTGATCATTATAAGGATTATAAGGATCGGCAGGCTATATCTGGCCGATATAAGTAAATTTCATAATGGTTCAAATAGAAGAGAGAGACTTTTTTCAAAAATCCCTATATAAAATTGTTTTGATAATAAAATTTCTTTAAGGATCGACCAATTATAGACTATGTATCTATATGTTTTTAGTTCTAGCACTAATTGGAACACTTTGCAATTCTTTCATAAATATTTTACATGGAAGCTATTTAATTTTGTACACTATAAACCCAACAAGGTGGTTTGATATTACCTCTAAATTCTTTAAATTAATAATAGCTTTCAAAGTTCAATATTATTGGTTACCGATTACTTGGCAACTGGTCAGTAGAAATATGTACCATTAGTATTTTGCCAAATTTCATAAATTGATTCTAAAGATAAAATCAAGTCAGATAGCGTTAATAAAGTAATTTTAAATTATTTATCTTATTTACATATAAATTAACGCTAACCAGCGTTCTTACATGGGTCCCACATGAGAAAAATTTGTAGCCATGAACTTTACTTGGAAGAACTTTACTTGAAAATACTCAAAAGATGTACAAATTAGCTAATAGTTTACAGGTTAACTTTGAGAACTTTTTAGAATCATGTGCCTTTTGCGAGATGCGGGCGCGAGCAAGACGGGACGGATGAAGATCGACACTTGGTGGCTTAGTGGCGGAACTTGCTGGGGTTGGGACGCACTCGACGTGCTGCTGACTCGGGGGAACCGTAAGCGATGGCGTGGCTGGTGGCGGATCCGCCCTCCCCGGTACTGAAGGAATTCGCGATGGCAATTGCGCCTCCGTTGGTGCCACCAAAGTCAATGGGAAAGAAAGTACCGGCTGGCAGAGGAGCGGCTGGCTTTTTTACGGGCTTACCTCCGGCCGGAGCAGCTTTAACGGGTTTTTTAACTGTAGGGCGACGTGCGTTGGGCACGCGAACGGGGTTGACTGGCTTCACGGGAACGGCTAGCTCCTCCTCGTCTTCTTCGGCATCGTCAGACACGGCGGTCCCAACTTCCTCTTCATCTTCAAAAGCCGCAGCGTGGGGCTCTTCCTCTTCCTCTGGTGACTGGTCCAACTCGACGATTACCTTCTTCTTAGCGGGGAGGTATCGGTTGCCGGGCACGACGCTGGCTGGTGGAGCAATAGCTGCGGGCAGTTCGGATTCAACAGCAACAGGAGCAGCAATAGACTCCTCGTCGGCAACAGGGACAGAAACGGGGCCGGAAGCGGGCACAACGGCAGGAGTTTCCTCATCAGTAAACACAAGATCCCGGGGTACCTTAGAGGCGTCATCGTTCTCTGATGGGTTCGATTCTGGGGCAGGATCAGCCTCGGTTTCGACCTGTGGCGCTACGTCGGCATTGATGGCAACCTGGACGACAGGTTCAGAGTCGGGATAAGCCTCGGCAACGGATGTGGCACTGTGGGCTCCAGCAGCGGTTAATGCATCATCGGCCTGAACTCCCTCGGCACTGACCTCAGATTCTGCGTGATTGCAATCTTTGGTTAGGAAGCGCATTGTTAGTGGCGAAGGTAAGTGAGTGGGTTGGGGGAGCCTTACCTCTTAAGAAGGTTCCGGTGGCGACCGTTTCGCCCGCCACGAGAGCGCTGGCCGCTTGGGTAGATCGGGCGTGGGTGCGACCTGGCTGCACGTACTGCATGTACATGATACGCTGTTGGGGGACGGAGCCATACCACTCGGCGGCGGCAGGCTGCTGGTAGTATACCATTCCTGGAATGAGGTGTTGACGGTCTTTATTTGAGTAACGAATGTGAATAGAAAAGGAAATCAGACGAGGACGTGCGTATAAGCAAAGCCGTGAAAAATTTGTAATCCTTTAATTTGCTCTACTCACTCTTGCGTGCCGGGAGGGCGTCGCCAGTGGCAGCGATGCCGGCGATCACCAGCAGAGCCAAGGCAGTACTGAACTTCATGTTTTGGGATGGTGGTATTGGAGGCGATTCTTGATTAAATCCACAAACAGGCGGGAGGGAAAATATAAAAGGATATTTGCACTGATCACGACAGGAGCTAAACTTGACACTGAAGTTTCCACCAAAGAAGTGATGTCTGACCAGGGCAGCGCGTTAGATTTATATACGCGGCGCGACAGGCAAGAAGTAAAAAAAAGACTAAATAAAGAGCATAATGAGGGGGCCAGTTGCAAAAAATCGGATATACCCATAGTTGTGGCTGATCCCTGCTTAGTATGCGGCAGGGAATTTCGCTGAAACGTGCTAACCGAACGCCAGGTAACTTCGATCGCTATATAATGACGTTGCTCGGTTTGGTATGAAGAGGTAGCTGTACACCTTCTGTGAAACATTTTTTTCCTTTTGAGCTTAAGCGGGAGCTACAAACGTATGGGCCAAAGGAATCGGATATATTTTTGGAAGAGACTTATGGTATGAAACTTAATAAACGCATGTGGGTCTTAAAAGCAAAATTTGCAATTAAGTGGAAGGTCAGCCCGATACCCAGCAAAGAGACAATCACTTGGAATCAAGGTTTATGGGTGCGTGTGCGCCTTATCACCCCAATAGAAATCCCCGCTAGGAGTATTAAACAGCCCCTAACAACATGAGGTGCATACGAAAATAAGGTGAGAACTGTCTGGTATAGCAAGTGATTCATAGGGCCATCGATGTCAGCAAAGGCTCATGGCGTTGGATTCTCAACTATCTGATTCTCAACTCAAGGAGCAGTTCAATTCACATTAATGGAGTCCTTTGCTGCATTTAAACAATAGGCTTATCTGAATTGAGGGAAGGGCGGAGTGGGGGCGGGTAATCCTGATATTCGGAGACCTCAGCATCACTTGTCGAGGAGCATCAATGTGCATACGCAATGTGTCGTCCTGCGTAATGGTAGAAATAATTTTTTGATAAAAATTTTCACATTTGGTGTCATCTGATACGTGTTGTATTGGCTGATACGCCTGTGTTAATTGTAAAATAAATTAATTTGATTCATATTAAGTATTACAAATTATGCATTTTAAGCTTTAATTATGCAATCGTGGACAAAAAAATGTATTACGTAGTATGAACTGATTTATAAAATTGAGAAGACTATCGGTTTAAACCATTCAATAGAGTTCTATTAAACACTACCTGTTCCAGACCATCAAGGAGCGTAATTAAATACTTTGTATTTACGGATCCCAGTTTAGGATTTTGCTACAGCGCAATTCGAATTATGTGTATTTTTTTCAAAAAAAACCCATAAAGTTCTCGAACAACGACTTGCCCAAGTCGTGTGTTTGGCATAACAATAACCAATATGACATAGTTATACGCAATAGCTTGATTTAAGAAAACTATAAACAAAAACATTGAGTACTCCGTCGTAAAGCCAACAAATTTATTTTTTTAGTAGTCTTTAGTCCACTACTTTAGTCTACTAGTTTAGAATACCATGATTAATATATCATGGGTATCATATATTTAGCTTTTTAAAATTTCTATCTTTTATAATAATAATAATAATATATCATTTATGAATATAATAAGCATTTTGTCATTGAAGAAAGTGCTTTTGGACGTGTCCTTTATTATTTTTTATTGTAGACATGGTCTAATAAAAAACAAAATGGCTCTTATAAAAAAGAAACATAAATAGCAACGTAAATAGCAATATAATTTTATATCCTGTTCAACACCTTTTTATCTGTAGCCGCGGCTGCCTATTTATGCAAACGAAGAGATCTCACTTGCTGCTTTCCAGTTTAATTTTATTTGGAACACCAAAGACTATTAAATCGAATGATTGTGCGGCAGATAGTGACAGCCCAGTACAGCAATAGCTAGCAAACTGGACAGAGGGAAAAACAAACCACCCAATATTCGACATTATTGCCGGTACGCGAAATGAATCATAATGGGGCCTTATTAAAAGGCTTATTTGAGCTGCTTGGCGACGCCAAAACTCAAGCCACTTTTACATAAAAATAGATAGTTCAAAATTTCCAAATTAAAGAACATCATAGCTTCATTTTAATTTCAGAACATGTGTTGATTTAAATTGTCTTCAAATTTCTCTACTGACATTTACCACTTGCGATCTCGATAGCACAGTGGTTGAATTTGATAATTTTTAACTAAAAACAATATTTACTTCAATGCAAAATTAGATTATATATTATAGTTATCTAGATAAACATTTAAACTAAACTTTTTGGCCTTATCTTTTGGTCTTAAACTACATTTTTTATTGAATAGGAACAGTACAACAACTGGCTTTTCGTGAGTGGCGTCCTGTGAAGCACCTTCTGGACGACGAGTCATATTTTTGGCTCATACGAAATGGATTTTTTATTACTTCTGCGCACAATTTGTTTTATGGCTTATATATTACATGACATTTTTTTTGTACCTTTTAATAAAAGTTAATTTTATGTCCTAAAAATGTTCACTAAAAGCTCAATAGGATGAAAAATTAATTAGCAAAAGATAGTGCAACACTTGGCAATATCAATTTTTAACCCTTAGCTGTCATTATACACTCCTTCTTAAGGGAAGCAACTCCCACAAGACTTTATTCTAAACTTACAGTTTAATTGGATTTTGATTTTGACAGTTTAATTGTTGAAAAAAAAATTAAATATTTTTATTGATCCTTAAAATATTTTCCCACATTATTGCACCGACCATGGTTTACACTCAGATACCAAGCTAAAAAGTTTTATCCATAAATATCTTTCATATTTTCATAAATCTGATTCAAAACTCATCAAACACATAATTACTTAATATATTGATAATCATAAAATTTTTTTTTTCGCTTCGTTCTTCTTTCTTCAACACTCTTCTTTTCCTTCAACACTCTCTTCTTCTTAAAAGAAAGAATTATTTTAAAGATTATTTATAACTTAACTAAAGTTTTTCAAAATATGTTGTCCGTGGCGAAATTTTTGTATAGTTGGGTATAAAATTATCCTTTTTTTGGGGAATTAAATGTCAGTAAATTAGCTTGGGACAATATTAATATTTAAATTAAGATGGATTAGAGATAGGAAACCGAGAAATGGAATACAGAACTAAATAGCAGGAATGCTCCAGCAATGCTCCAGTGCCTCAACAATAAGTGTGTATATGGTACCTGCTGATCAAAAAATGTATTCTTCTTTCCTATTTTTGCACAAGGCGCCGGGTGGTCCCGGCAGTGATTAAGTGCCGCTAGCTTAGGGCATGTGACACCAGCTGGCCCAAAATTTCACGCTGACCTGACCAGTGTTCATTTTTCTTTCTGGCTGTCACTGACCAAGTTGGCAATTAAAGATATCTACATATGTACATACGGTTGCGGACGAGACGAGCTTTCCCCCTCATTCAGGACAAATAAATTGTATAAATGGAAAATCCCTAGAACAGCTGTTTGAATCTTGCCGCCGACCAACGGTCGTGGATTTTAAATAGCAATGTAGATAGAGTGCATGCAAAACAGTCACCATATTCACATCTGAAACTTTTTCAAATTTATCTTCACACTCCCGAGGACAACATCCGCGGATGGACGTAGGACGCCACATGGCCACTAGCCCTATTGCCCCTGCCTGCTCGCTCCAGTGTCCCTAACTTCCGTCTTGGGCTTCTGCTCTGGTTATGTATGTGAGTGCCTCATCGCCAAGATGTTGCCATGTTTTGCCTTGTCTGCCGCACTTTAATGGCTTCATATTTCCTGCAAAATTAGAGAAGTTACTTTTGCTTGCATTTCGAGTTCCTCTGGCTCCGAGCTTCCGAGGGTCTACACAAAACCTTCCCCTGCCTTAAAAGGCAGAGGACCGAACTGTTGCGGCTGCTGGTGTCTTTGTTTTCAGTTGTGACTTGGCTTTGTTGCAAGTTTCTCGCTGCTCATTATGGGCAGACCACGCACACTTCCCGAGTCTACTCCATTAAACTGTAATTTTTGGCAACATTTTGGAACGCATAAATCCTGACCCGACTGTAGTTTCCAGTGTTTTCAGTCTACATTCTGGACGGTCTCTGGTGTCCTTGTGGCTCACGCTCGCTCATGTTTCAAGTTTATTAAAAAGTCCTCAATGTATTATGGTTACTTAAACTATTAAAATAACAATGTCTGCCTCTGATTCCCAGAGAGGGTGCCCGTGTGTATGGCGTTCGCATTGGGGACATTACGGACGCCTTTAGGAAGGCTCCTGTGGCACGGGTAATGTTTAAATAATTTTAGAGTGCAGGAGTCGTGAGTATATAATACTTGGTATAAAAAGACACCCTTCCCTAGTCCAATCGCCTCTTGGGGCAATCTATTGTCTAAGTCGACAATTATAGCATCTCGTTCCTATTCCGAGATTGTTCTGTGCAAAAGATACAGCAAAGCTGTACCAGGATTGTTATGAAACTTTTTCGGTCAGTGGATACAGTGGCCCGACCTCTTCCCACAAAGGGACAGTAAAATAAATCGAGGTAGGATTAAAACATGACCACGTGAGATGCTCTTAGCTTGAAACAGAGGATAACGCCGCCTGGAAAAGAAAACAAGTGCAATGTGACAAATAATGGCAAAGTCGAAATCGGTTTGTGGTAACCTCCCGTCCAACTGGTGTGGGCTTGGGGTCGATAGCGACTCTGCTTCCATAGCTCCTGGCCGTACGAGGGGAAAACATCGCCGTATGAAAATAGTGCAAATACAAATAATTTACAAGAAAACCGCAATGTCCACCGTCCCTGGGCAATGCATTGTAATAGGGTAACGGCAACGCGAGCAACCGCTAATGTTTAGCCGCATGTGGGAGAAAGAAAGCGACGGCTAAAGTTTCAGACCCTCGAAATTGCATTGTCAAAGTTACAGGACAGTGGTATGTAAATTTCTCTAAAACAAGTTCGGAAAGTTATTGCATCCAAATTGTACACATAGAATGTGTAGTTGGGTGACATCTATGTTGTGTGGGAATAGAGAAAAATTAAATTTTATAATAAGGTAAGCCAATCGCAGCGCAGGGTAGTTCGCTAGGTGGCGACAAGCATGGCCTTGCTTGGCGCGTGAAGACACTATATATAGCCGAAGATTTAAAAATGTTCAATCTGAATGAGTGATATACCAAATGAAAGGCTTTCAGTGGGGGGATTTTATTCAAACATTAGCCAAAAGTAGTTTGGCTTGGGAGAAATTTGCGTAAATGTAAAACACTTTTGATTACTAAATTGGACATTGTGGGGACATCGGTGTCACCAGACAAAATATTTTTATATTCACAGATTTTGCTCCAAAATACGCGTCGATTGGTACCTCAACCGGATATTTCTTTCAAAAATCAGGAAAGTCAGTCTTTCAGGAAGTTCAGGAAAAACGATTTTTAAAGAATTTCCCAAATGAAGATGTTTGCCAAAGTTTGCTCCGACAAAATTTACCGTCCGCGTTTGTCCTATTTTGTCTTTTAAAATTTTGCAAAAATTTGAGTGTGTTTGTTATTAAAATACGAACTACGTTTGTTCTACGATTGTTTCAAATTACTTAAGTTTACCTTAAAAAATTTAAAATACTTTTAAATTTAACAAACGCATAACTTAAGAACCAATTAAACTAACTTCACATGCTATATTTTGTTAGAAAGGTTTTTTAAATATATTTTTCTCTTTCTTTCAGATTACATGTCTAAATCTTTTTAAATACACAAAAAAAATAAATAAAAAACACGTTAAAATTTTTTTTCCCAAAATTGGCTCTAACGATCCTATTTAACTTTATTAATTAAAAATATTCTTATTCGGCACGTGGAAAAATAAGAATAAACGATAAAACACGTGCCGGATAAGAATATTTTTAATGTATAATTTTGTACACATATATTCCACTTATTCGTCACTAAAATTTATACTAGATATTTTGGGCGTGGCATGCGCGTTTACCCCTGTTATTTTACCTCGTCAAGAGGTTTTTTTATATGATATATCACTTATTTATATCTGACAAAATTCGTTAACTCAAGATAAAGTCCTATAAGTGGCTCACTTTAGAATATTAGATGTATTTAATAGCTAATATTAATTTGTACTACTCTGCGAGCTTATTATTTGATGAATATTTTCCCGTAGGTGAAGAATTCGCGTAATACATATGTATATGCATATGAAATTTCTTTCAGAATTCTTGGTATGAGGAACTCGTCAATTATTTATATATGATATTACGACTTACATCATTTGTTTTTCAAATTTTAAGCGCAATATTATGCACAATTATGCAATACATTAATGATTTTTTATGTTATTCTTCGTAAACAAAACAAAGTTATTTTTCGTATTAGAATCATCATAAGTAATATAAGTTTTATATGTAAAATGTTTACATTTACTTTTTTTGGCCTGCCACTTTCTAGGAGGGAAAATCGCTAGTGAACCTTTTCTAGGCACTAATTGCCGGACTGGAATTGTCAATGCAAGTTACGATTATGGGCAGGAAAAGCAACCAAAGAACAGGATCTTAGAGCATTTATAAAGGGCCACGGCTCAACATGGCAAAGTGCCAATTAGCAAGCAAAATAGATTGTAGTAAATTTTAATGGCATACACGGCAGAGTTGCTTCCGCTACGGTATTGTGCTTTTTATGCTCGTCCTGGTGGTGGCTCTTTGCAGGACTGACTGAATCCCTGCAGACAGTCAAGGCGTTGGCCGCCTGCTGCATCAATGAATTCAAAACGCCTGGCCAAGTGTTAGTCCGTCCAGAGTGTGTGCACTTCAATTAAAAAGACTTTCACCCAGCGCTCAGAAGCACAAAAAATCTGGCAAAGTAAATCGGCAAAACACTTCCGTCTTGCTTTGCTATACTTTTATTTGCGCCTTGGTAAACGTTGCAATTGCTTGGAAATTGTTCAGACGTGCACGGCGTCCTGGTCACGGCACAAGGATGTCTCCGGGGTCAGATCCGGGGCCGGCTTTGGTTGAAAAAAATGTCTGCTAGTAGACAGGCGGTTTTGATGCAGCCCGGAATGACTTTCGTACAACCGGGTAAACCTTTTCGAACAGGGAAAGCTTGTTGACGTGGCTTTTTTCTCCAGAAATCAATTGAATGTCAAGAAGCACAGCATTAACTTTAGCTTAATTGCCTTTTCGGCTATCAAGATCAACGTATGATGAGCATTCTCAAGGGCAAAATTATACATGAATTTTAAATTAAAGCAGCTGCGAAATATCATAAGCATAGAAACTAACTAAAATTAAAGAAACAATATAGGTTATAACCGAGTTTACCTATTATATGGTACCCAGTACCAGGTGCCACAGAAATCGCTTTTTCTCGAAAACTTTCAGATTTAAGACAGTTCTGGTACAGCCTATTTCGCCAAAAAATTTGAAGCTGACTCATTGCGCTGGCATAGTGTTGCAACCTATTTCATTATGAGTTATCTTTTCTAGACTAGCACTATGCCAGTTCAATTTTCTAAAATTAAGATCCTTTGTTAATGTAAAGGAAATTAAAATGCAAAAATACTTCTACTTTTTGTGCAATTGGTGAAAATTTGTTTTTGAATTTATTCTTCTGTCAGGACGCGTCTGTTTAGAAAGTTGTATGAAAATTGTTATTTCAGATTTATCAACAGGGAACGTAAATAATGATAATTTTCTTTTTTTTAACTAAAAAAATCAAACACTTAGAAAAGATATAAAATTTAATTAAATTCACACTAAATTTTCTTTCAAACAAACTACACATTTCAATGATTTTAAAATGAGAAATTTAGCAGTGATCATTTTTTGTGTCATTTTTTGGCTGCCAAGTCGGATAGCTCTTATCTCACATAGTCTCTTAGATCCGTTAAAAAATACAGCAAGTTAATATGGGAAGTCGAATATTAATGTAAATCCTCTAAAAATCGGACGACTTAGCTGTAAAAAAGGCTTTGATCCGAAACAATTTCGATGGATAATTTGTATCTGCAAAAAAAATAAATATCATAACACTCCTAGAGGAGTTATAGAGTACAAAAAAACGTACAAATAAGGATAGATATATTAAAAACCTTTTATATAAATGAGAGTGTGGGTATAAGAAAAGTGTACCGGGTATCATAGGGTAACCCGACTATGGCCGTCTTTTCTTGTTTTTTATTCGTTTTTCAGTGTTAGCAGTAAGCTTTCTCTGTTGCAATTATGGGTTCCAATGAATGTACTAATGCTGACCATCATTATTACGTGTTGGCAATGAAATGCGCAGCTACATGCAAAAACGAGTAGGCCGTTCCATCTAGGACAGTACAGCAGCGCCAGTGGCTCCGTATCGGAGAGGGGTCTTAAGGGGTTATACACAGTTAGGATCGTAAAATACGTTTTCTTGATATTTCTTAATATATATATATTTCTTTGTATATATAGACAAAATTTTAAGTCGATCCGACGAATATTTTCGACTTAATGTAGTTGAAAAAATAAATTAACTACATGTAAAGGTGCTTTCCAAACTTTAAACGTGTTTTTCTCGAAACGGTGTGAGCAAGATTTTTCAGAATAGGTTGAATCGATCGGTCTGAAATTTACACAAGCTTCTTGACTATATTTTTTAGAAATTAATCGAAAAATTTCCTCAACCGATGAAAGTGTCTTATTTTTATAAACAATTAAAGAGCCAAATTTTGGTCGAAAATGGACTCTTTTGAATTGATTAAGTGCCATATTGTCAAAATATTTTTTTTGGCTTATTCCATCGATTAATCTCTAGATTATTTGTTACATTAATTATCTTTATTTGGTTGTTGCTGATTTTTGATGATCAGTCCAAAGAATCAATAAACCAAATTTGGCTTAAAAAATTCCTGAAAATGCATTTTTTCTACCTCCTAACTGTAAACCCCCTAATGATTGAAATGGCTGTGCTCCAGGGTTGGCTTGCTGGGTTGGTTTGCCATGGTACTTCCTTGTTGTTGCAGGCAGCCCTTACCCAACCAGGCTTCCAGCCAGCAGGCAACGCGAACGATACAATAAATTTGCATATGAATTGAGAATTAAGACTATTTTGCACATCGTGCACTTCATCCCCCTGTCTGCTCTCTGCCCGTTTCAATGCCAATTTTTTCGCTCGGCTGCTTCGAAAATGTGTTCATAGATATATTGTGGCCGTTGTTTGGCCTTTGAATTAGAGCCCACATGTTCTGGACCGCATCGGAATCCATTCTCACATTTCCATATCGGCAGAGTGTGTATGGCTTATGTCGTTCTTGCTTTTTACTTGATTTTTTTGAATTTACATTTGACTCTTTGGGTAGACAATTTTGCATACTTTTCTCCCAGGCAATAGGGAAGAGCAGAGAGCCCAATGCAACTCGTTCAGTTATTGAAATTAAAAACGTTTTCAAACGGATGAGATTAGAATAATCATCAATGTGGAACAGTTTAAAATTAGTAGATATAAAGTTTATAAGTGTATATTATAAACCATAAATATTTGACCCCAATGGCTTAAAAACAGTAAAAACTAGCGAAAGTACTTTAAAATAACTAAATTCTAAAATAAAGGTAAGCTTTTATTGTCAAAAATTGTATACCTAAAACTTATAGAAGAAATCGGGCTTGCATAAGACTAAACTTTTGTGATTACGAGACTAATTATCCGAATTTTATTATATAGCGGCTATGATAAATTTAATTTAGAAAAGCAAAATAACTAAATAGCTAATATATACGGTGAAAAATAGTGAGTAGAAATAGACCCGACTATCAACTCTCAAGACGTGCAACATGTTAAACTGTCTCCAATTTGTATCGGAATAAGTGACGTTTTTAAGTATTTTAAATTGAGTCTTTAGTGAAATCCGCCGAGCAGCTTTTTGGGAATCTATTGCCGGGAGGTGGGTGCTCCTCGGAAGTGAATGTGGCGATGAGGGTAAAATGGTGTCGTCGCCTCTGCTGGTGTCGACGAATTGCAGACCCAGCAACAAAAACCAGGCCAATGACATTCCGAGCAGCCAGTTGTATTTGCGGTCCAATAGTCTGAGATCAACTGAAATGTTATTCCTGGGTTACCTGTGCCGTGTGTGATCTTCAAGACTCGGAATCAGGTGTGTTGTTGTTTGCACATCTTACAGGTGTTTCTTGAATGGTATCTTAAGCCCAACTCTCTTCTAGTCTCTTAGCCAGGTTTCAGCATTGAACATACTCTTGCCTAATGTTGATTTATGGAATTTTTTTTTACTCAATGTTGTTGTTCTAAATTTTATTTGATTTTCCACCGGTTCCTGATTTTGATAATTTTACTTTTTATGATTCTCGGTTTTGAATAACGCGTTCGAAAATATTGTTTGACCCCAAATATGGTGAAGGATTGAAGAGCATTCTAGTCACTTTTTACGAATTTTTGCAAATGTTTGCATAAACATTAAGTAAAACAGTACCAAACTCATTTAAATCGAACACTTACAGAACACTTATCATTCTTCGGCTTTTCTTAATCTTAATTTATTGGAATATTGCATATGTATGTATGTATGTAATTAACTTAGCCAATGAATTCCTTTAAAGAAAACTCATCACTGATTAAACTAGGAGGAGTCCCTTTAACCTCCTAGGGCAATAATATAGAAGGGATTCCCCTTTTTTATATTCTTTTATTGGAGCTTCATTCGCAAAACTTTAGCCATGCTCATAAAATTGCTCGTTTAATTCATTTAACTTTTTTGGCTTGGGGCTCGAGCTATTAGTGTTCGTGACCGTGTGGGCTAGTTAGCCATTTTATACTCTATTTCATTTTAAGAAACTACATATCGAGTTTTGTTTCACAAAATTATCATAGGTAGTAAAGCTAGACTCTATTTGATTTTGGCTGCATCGTTATGTTTGACATATTTGCCGTACCTTATAATCTTGGCAATCAACTGACAATATGAAAAAAGAAAAATTGATAATATCAGCCAGATAAAAAGACCGGTGAAAATATTTTAAAATATGGGAAGAATCCTTTAGAAAATAGAGAAGTGGTTTTCCCCATCCTAAAAGGCACATACGGCGCTGCTGGCAGAGTATATTAAATTCTTTTTTGGCAGAATTTCACTTTCCGTATTCGTTTTGTTTAGAAAGTTTGCATAAATTGTTACAACAAGAAAAGTTAATGCTGCCAGCGGGTAAAGTCGAGTTGGAGCGACAATGAAAATAATTCAATTAAAACACTTTTCCCACTTTTGGGTTGCACACCTCCGTTCTCGCATGCATGTCAATTTGCAATTACGCCGAATGAAATTAACACGTAGACCTGGAGGAGGCAGGACATGGAAAGTGTTGTGTATAGATTGGCCGCAGGGCATTCTGGCCACAAAGCTCTCACCATGTTGGTCTTCGGTGGCCGCGTCTTTGTATGTGTGCCTCCTCTCGGTCGTAATACCCGGTCACTAGAGTTATATTTGGACTGCTTACATTGTTACCTGTTTCCATTGCTATCGTGTTTCAGCTTAATGCAGAGAAATGGGTTCGTTTGCTTTAACATTTTATTGAGCCAAGCCTTGTCCATAGATATTGTGCCAAAATAACCCCGTAATACAGCAAGAATATTATTATACCCTTGAAGAGGGTATTATAATTTTGATCAAAAGTATGCAACGCAATGAAGGAACCATCTCCGACCCTATAAAGTATTCTTGATCAGAATCACCTCTTGAGTCGATATAAGTATGTCGATATAAGCATGTTCGACTGTTTGTCTTATTGCCTGTCTGTTTCTACGCAAACTAGACTTTAAGTTGTGCAGCATTGTCTCCGTGGATGGCATTAATTAATTACTGTGGGAAATTAATTAATTAGATGTATGCTAATTTTGAATACCTGTATTGCATTTTTTCGTCACCAAATTGATATAAGATATTTTGGGTCAACCAAGCGGGTTCGTCGGTATTTTACCTCGTGAAGAGGTAAATTTTATTTCATGGTATATATATATGTATATATGTAAGTCGGAATTTAAGAATTGCTTTATTTGCCATTGTAGTTTGATATATGCCCAGAATGTCCCTCATAGGGTTTTCAAACTATAATGACATCTACCGCAAAATATCGCTTGATCATGATAAATAAATATATAAATTAACAAAATACATTTTCAGAAAAACAAAGCGATAAAAATGTGTTAGGACCATAGGGGAATCTTTCAAATCTCTCCTTAAATCTTCATTCCCCAATCCGTGTTTATGTTGATCACTTTATGAAGCAATCAAGTTGAAAAAGGACGAAAACTTTTTTGTGACGTACAGACATAGAATAAGATGTGGCTCGGGGAATGTATATAACTTATCTGCTTTTTCGTATTTAGAATTGGCATTGATGGCAGATTGCCAAGGTCTGGGAAATATGACAACAATAAAAGATGCCTGCCCGCTTTTCCCACCGCCTTTTACCTTTTGGCTAGCGGCATTTCTTTTCTTGGCTCTCCCAATTTCTGCCCAGTAAACGAACGAAGTTTGCAAAATGCAATTTTCTTCCGAGAAAATCTGATAAGGATTGCAAAGGGTCACAAATGTGGGGTAATATAATTTGTGGGAGAACTTTCTGCGGCGACGTTGAGCAATTAACCAACACAAAGCCATCAATTTTGAGTACGATATTGTTAACTGAACTCAACTAAGGTACTTAACCCTAATGCTGAATCAATTTGGAAAGCCATGCAATCTCCAGCATAGTCGGAATTCACAAATTTCACTCATGTCGAAGAAAACCATTTTCCCTTACAACGTGACGGTTTTGTTAGCTTATTCGGAGTAAAACGACGATGATGAAGTGCCGTCCTCAAACCAAATTTTTATAGGAATGCACACCCCAAATTTTTTCGCATTTAATACATATTTTTCAATTGGGGTTGATGGGCATTTGGCACTGTACCATCCATGTCGCCTACTTTCCCACAGTTCAAAAATAAAATAATCTTTTTAATTTTTGTCGACTCTAGGCTGCCGACTATAGGGCTCAATCTAAGGCACAATATACTCTTGGAATAGCGCCAATTAATTGCTGAATTAAATATGTTCATGCACGTGTCTGTCTGTGATAAAGATATAGAACCAGTTTATTCCTTCAGCTCTGAATTAGAAAATACTTTGTATTTTATGCCAAACTCACAATACATACAAGTTAAGTAAATATAATTTTTTAAATTATTTTAGCCTGTATTAAACGGAAATAAATTTTGCTTGCAATTCATTTAAAGTCGATGGGAATTCGCTTTAAATATTTTTCTGATAGCCACTTGTATGTTTTTATTTGCGACTCTTAAAGGTTTTTAACCTTTTTTCGTGTTTTTAACACGAATTGATAGCTGGATGGGTTCATGCTCGTTAAAAATCAATCCCCAGTAGGCGGGGTCTGTGCGGCGCCGGTTCAGCATAGGTGTCGCTACCTATAGTCTCTGACCCTTACCTCGCCACCTCTTCGCGGTCAATATGCGAGATTGTAACTCCATATAAGAGCCGATGCTGGCACGGAAAACGTCACAATGCAAGGATATCTTTTGGTATTATATTTGTATCTTCCTGTTGGAAAGCAAGCCCTGGAGGTGTCCACAGTACAAAAATTTTGTTTTTTTTACACCAATTTCTACTAAAAGATCCCTTAGTAGAAAAAATATGTAAATTTTCATGTACCACAGCTGCGAAACGAGTATTCTGAATCCTTATTGTACGGTATTTGTTAGTCTAAATGGCTGGTGATATTAATGGGACGTGCCACAATCTGAGGCGCAATGAAGCGCAACATACGCGCGACGTTCTCAATCTGCACGGCATCTATGTATGTATGTACAATATATATATGGATGTATTTTGGTATGTATGTATGTGGATCCCCAGTTTTGTCCTGCAGTTTGTGTATCCGAAATGTGTCTGATGTAACGCCACAACAAAGAACGTTAATTGAACCCGAAATACAAATGCGTAAAAAAACAAAAAAGGAGCTTCCTCTGAGTGTAACCACCACGAAAAGAATGAATCGCTGGTGAAGCATGAGAAAAAAACATTAGTCCATTGGACACAATTTGTATATTGCTGGACACTATCCTCGTTCTTCGTATCTTGACGGGACTTTGCAAGTTTGAATGCCCTCCGACCCGACTCAATTTGATCCAAGCCGGCCTGAGCCGGCCTCAACGTGAGGTTAAAGTGGCTTTATTAACCCCTTGAGAGGGCCACGCGAAGGCCACAACCTCTTTTTTGGGCCGTCCAGTTCACGAAGTGGGCGTTGTTGAATCAGCACACGTGATTAATGGTCTTTAATTATGTCAAAGCGCGACGGAAGGGCTCTGACCAAGTCCCGTATGTAACGGTATGGCAGTTAAACGCTTGACATTAAAAAATTGACACAATCCGGGGTGAATTGTCGGTAACGTACAGTGGGTTCTTTCATATTGTCCATGCGAATGGAATGAGTTTTTCGGTTCGGTCCGTTCAAATATACTAAAAAACTCAATCATATAAATTAATTGAATCATAATCACGATTCATTATTTTCAACAAGAATTATAATTATGTCCGTTCTTTTCTATGTAAAAACTTGTTAAGAATATAAATAAAAAATTTTAAATTAGGGAAATGACATCGAGCAAAATTGTATATAATGTATAATACGTATATACCTCTAATATGTATAATGTACATTAATTAATTCATAGAAATTGATCCGTTCTTTCAGGGCCTATTATATAAATAGCGTGTTTTTAAATTGACTTACCGGTGGTTCTACTGTGCCTGGTTTCTACTCATCTCTCCATTTTCCGCTCCCACCATGTCGTTTTTGTACTGACAACTGTCTGGCACCCGTACCCGAGAACTCTGCGCTGTCTTTTCGGTCTGCTCGATACAAATTTAAAATATACACCCCACCAAGGAGCGTGGTCCTAGAAACTCCTTTGGACATTTGTTTCCCAGCCGTGATTGTATGTGGGCGTTTGTCTCGCTTGTCGCTTTTAATGAAAGCGTCATAAATTATGTTGCAGTTGACGAAAGCAACAGCGAAACTCCCGTTTGCTAAACGACTTTTCCTGCCCAATAACCGGGACTGGGGTCGTGGGGTCATTTAACATATTTATGCATGTGCTAACAGGAATGTCTATCCTAGAGGATTACTAAAGCTTCAGGCATTTTAATAGGTAAAAATTCTCTCATTATACCCTTGCAGAGGGTATTATAATTTTGGTCAAAACTGTCGGAACGGGCGGGATCGGTCGACTATATCCTATAGCTGCCATATAACTTCGTTGTTTTTTATGTTAGAAGGATGGGATTTTGTATGGATTCTACATTGGGTAAAATAATTCGTCATGCCAAATTTCGTAAGGATCGGCCGACTATATACGGTCCGAGTATATATATAATAATATAAGATGCGTGTCGCCACCTAGCGGACTGCCACTCAACTGCAAGGGTATATCAACTTCGACTCCGCCCGAAGTTAGCTTTCCTTTCTTGTTTTTTATTTGTGTATGTAAGTCCTAATGTCCTAAATGTATATCTATTAAAGTACATTTATAAAGTAAATTATATTTATAATATTGTATATACATATACCCCATCCCAAATGTCTCAAATGTGTTTTATTATGTTGAATTATATGTAATTAATAAAAATTGAATAACTTTACATTTTATTGAAATAATGTTTTTTTCTTTACCAAAATGGGCTTTCAAAGTTTCAATTGGTGGCAACTTTTGATGAGTTCAAAAGTACACGTAAATATAAACATATATTTGGTATTTTACTGCATTAATCTATAGTGAAATAAACGAAATTTTTTTTGTTTTAAAATAAATACATATTATGAAAAATAAAGATATATGCGCCTAACGGTAAACGTTCTAATTAGAATACATAAATAAAAAGTTTAAATAGATGTTCTTCAAAATATGCACCAGTAAGAGTATTTTTAATTTACGTATTTAATATTTCATTTAGGCCATTTTAGGCATCGCAAAATGTGTGCCGGGGTTGTCAGACAAATTCCACTGACGCAATCTTAAAGCCCTTCACCCTGCTTCTGGTACAAAAATTAAATTTTGGGAACAAACTTGGTGCAGCCCCAGCGCCGGCGAAACTTTTTTGCTGATGCTTTGGGGCAAAACTTTCGACCCGTTTAGGCTGAGGGCTTCCTGTCTGTCCCTCGCCTCTGTCCCTCCTGAACAACTGCCTTTATGCCAATTCGAGTTTCAGAACTCCAGCGATGCGTATGAAATGCTTCACAGCCTGGTAGGGTCATAAAGCTGGCTCTGCTCTGAAGCATTTGATTGCTAAATGGGTGGAGAAAGACACTATTCCAAGCCCTTTCCCGAATTTTTTTGATAGTTATTTCTATTTGGCTATTCTCCGTTGAGGTTTGTGCAGGATGAATAAGATTTAGATTGTTTTAATGACGATTTTAAGCTAAGTCTATCAATAATAATAGTGGGAGAGAAAAGCCTCATTCGGCCGCAGCTGAATTTATAATACTATTGCTTTTTTTATTTAGTTTCAGAAGGTAATAAAACAATTTTACATGAAATTTTACTTTCTATAATCAGTTTAAACTGATCAGTTTGCCTAATTGGAATCCATAAAAAGTCCCATCCTTCTAACTTAAAAAACACTAAAATTATGGCATTTCCGATCAATCAGTTATATGGCAGCTAGAGGATATAGTCTACCGATCCCGAGCGTTTCGAATTATATAATACCTGCAAATGAAAGAAGGATGTGTGGAAAGTTTCAAGTCGATAGCTTTAAAACTGAGAGACTAGTTTTCGTAGAAGCAGACAGACAGATCCTGAACAAGAAATAGATATTCTTTATAGGATCGGAGATATCTTCTTCACTGCGTTGCACACTTTCCACTAAAAAGCGCGGGAAAGATTTTGTTTACTTGCGAGCGTGCCTAAATTTTTGTTCCACGGATATTTTGGGCGTTGCATGAACGTTTTAAATTAATAGCTTTCGGTTTTTAAATTAAATAAACTCGTTTTCTGTGTGTTACCGTTTGAATATGGAGAAATGTCGATTGCAGAAAAATTTTATCCGATAATCATATTGCATATTGTTGATAAAATTTTTTTCGGAGTGCGGTCGCCGTCATGCGGCGCTTTGCATCAGCTGTTTGCGGTCGCGGCCAGTGGCCAGTTCTTAAGAAAGAACTTTTTGTTTAAATATAATTAATTAAATGCATTATTTCTATTTATTGCTGGGTTGTTTTATTTTTCCTTTTTTAAGGTAATCTTAAGTAATTTAAAAAAAATCGTAAAACAAATGTTGTTCGAAGTTTAATACCGCACATACTCAAATTTTTTCATAATTTTAAAAAATAAAAAAGGCAACCGCTGACGGTACTTTTTTTTTACAAAGAAAAGAAAAATTTTACAAGCATATTCATTTGGGAAATTCTTTAAAAATCGTTTTTCCTGAATAACTTTTGAAAGAAATGTCAGAAGAAGATGTGTGTGGTTGAGTTACCAATCGACGCGTATTTTGCAGCAAAATATGTATGTATATAAAAATATTTTGTCTTATCAGATATATGTTCTATCAGATATTTTGTCATGCGGGTTCGCCACTGTTATTTTACCTAGTCAAGAGGTGTTTTTTATATGATATCAGATATTTGGGGAGAATTTTTTTAATTTTTTTTTTTTTTTTTTTTAAAAATGGAAAAAAATTTTTTTAAAAATAATGTTGTTGTTGGGGAAAGTATTATTATTTTTTTTTTTTTGTGTTTATTTTTTGTTTTATGAAATTTGGCATGTCAAATTATTTCACCCAAAGTGGAATCCATACTATTCCTAACTAGTTTCTACGCAAACTAGTCTCTCAGTTTTAAAGCTATCGTCTTCAAACTTTGCACACAACCTTCTTTCCTTTGCAGGCAGTATATAAGTCGGAACGGCCGGGATCGATCGACTATATCCTAAAGCTGATCGGAAATGACATAACTTCGTTGTTTTTTATGTTTGAGGGATGGGACTTTGTATGGATTCCACTTTGAGTAAAATAATTCGACATGCCAAATTTCATAGGGATCGGCCGACTATATCCTATAGCTGCCATATAACTGATTGATCGGGAATGCCATAACTTCGTTGTTTTTTAAGTTAGAAGAATGGGATTTTCTATGGATTCTACTTTGGGCAAAGTTATCCGATCTGCCAAGTTTCATAAGGATCGGCTGACTATATACGATCCGAAATATATCTAATAACATAAGATGCGTGTCGCCACCTAGCGGGCTGCCACTCAACTTTCCTTTCTTGTTTATGTATAATTTTGTATACGTAGATTCATTGCGTTTATTCGTTACCAAAATTGATATCAGCGTTATTTTACTTCTTCAAGAGGTTTTTTTATTTGATATTATGTAGGAAAAACTGTATGAACTAATTATATGATACTAATTTACTTCTTCCCGTTAAATGCATTCTTTTTTATTTGTCTAATAGAAGGTAAGCAAGCCGAAGATTGTTCCAATTATTTCAATATTAACAATATCATGTGATTCTGAAAGTCCTTCTATGGCACCGATCCTTAACCCCGGCGGTTCCTGCGCTGTCTCTGCTGGCGCCTCCTGCGCTGCTGCTGGCGGCGACGTCTTTGGCGCTGCCGACGCTTGCGGCGCTCACGGGCCAAACGCCGGCGCCGACGGGCGGCGGCCCTTCGTTTAGCAGCAGCGCTGGAGGATGAGGAGGATGAGGACGATGAGGTGGTTGTAGTCGTCGCGGAGTCCGTATCGGAGGAGGCTGTCGTTGTATCAGATGAGGAGGACGCGGCTGTGGATGATTCGGTGGCACTATCCGTGGAGCTATCGGAAGAGCTATCGGAGGAGCTATCCGAGGTAGCTCCATTTCCCTGCTGGGCGAGCAGGAGGCAGGCAAGTACGCCCAAGAGAAGCACCAACGAGAATCGCATTACAATTGTTTCTTATAACTTCAATGTATCTCACGCGTTTTTATACTCCAAACTAAACCCCATCCCCATTCCCCGGGAATTTCCCACATATTTAACGGATTACCTTTCAGTCTGTTTAAATATTATTTTTACAGTAGACCAAATTAAAAGCAAATATTTACGGCTTATTTATTTATTTTATGTTATACGTGAGTAAGCTACGTAAATTACATGGAACAAGGATATATGAAGTTATTTTCTAAGTCGAATAGCGAAATGACTTTAACCGGTTTCTTTTAAATTATAAATAATAAAAAATGTATAGGTTCAGATTTCAATATTAAACAAAAAAATTTGCAATAGAAAAATTTTTCCAGACAAATACATTTTTTCATCATATGAATAATTTCCATAACATTGTGATTCTCTATTAAAAAATAAACGGCTGACAGCTGATTTACATAGTACGAAGATCACTTCAACCATATGCAGCGTTAAACATGAACAGCTTAAGGGGTTACATAAGTATCCGCGAGCAAAAAACGACCTTTTTTCAATAATTTTTTTTTGCATATAAAATATCTTAATTAAACCTTTTTTTTAAACTAATTAAACATTTTCTGAAATAAAAAAAATTAAAATGGCAGTTAGTCCCTCGGAAAAAGGTGCCTCTGTGTTGTCAGCAGAACTTCTTTCAGGATCATCAGAAATAACAATTAAAAAATACTTGTTTTAGTAAAGACAATAAACTAGGTATTGAACAAAGGAAAACAAAAAAAAAATTGTATTTTTGGCGCACGTTTTTTAAATAAAAGTTCAAATTTCCATGAAAATTTCGCGACACTTTTTTTTTTAAATAGTTGAAATTAATAAAAAGAAAAATACTTTGTGAATGATATCTCAACCTGTGTAAAATTTCATTAAGATCTGCTGAGTAGTTTGCGAAAAATCTTGACAACCGAGTTTCAAAACATAGTTTTGAGAAAAACGCGTTTAAAGTTTTATGAGACAATAAAAGGTCAGGCGCTCAGCCACCTTTTCAATGCTCTATCTCCGATACAATTAGTCTGATCAACTTGAAAATTTAGGCAAAGTATACAATGCTAAAGTTAAACCGCATAAACACGTTTGATTATACTATCTCCAGGATAGATATCTAAATGGTTTTTGCTAAACAGACTTGGTCGATAATTAAAATTTTAATATAATGATATTTGATATGTACATATGTCTGTGGTTTAAAAAACACATTGCATATTTATTACCTTTAAAAGAAATGCAAAATGTATTTTAATTTTTAATTATTTTAAGGCAGCGGCACGAAAAGCGAAGGCGCAGGATGATCCATGAAGCTTAAGTTTGTTGCGTGAAATATTTTGAGTGGGTAGAAAATTTTACGGAATAATCACGGAAAATGAGAAACGAAGTTCAGCTGTAGTAGCAGCCGGCAGAGTCGGTTGGCCTAGTTTATTTAGCTTTTAATCCATAATTTGGTTGTAATTTTTAAGAAAAAAGTGTGGTTACGGCACATAAACGACGGTGACTGGAATATAAGTATATATACATATGTAATATAGGGGGTCTGATGGCCTAGTGGGTAGTGTAACTGCTCGCGTGAGGTCGTGGGTTCGAGCCCCACTCATGGAAATTTCATGACCTGTTAGTTTTTCAGCATAATATGTTTAATGGAATTTTTATCTGGTCCCATTATATATATGATGTTTATATTATTATATGCACCCGGCTAATCACCGGATCGACTGAAAATAGCTGATTACTTGAAACGACGAATAGACGAATACATGCATTATTTGTATGACAAATTATACTTTAAAAATATTCTATTTCGGCACGTGGAATAATAAACGATAAAAACACGTTCCGGGTAGGAATAGTTTTAATGTATAATTTTTTTTTATACATATGTATATTGCATTTTTTTTTACTGTAACGACTCAATTCAAACTTCTTTTAGTCTTCTGGAATAAGGTAGATTATAACAAGAAAGGAAAGCTAACTTCGGGCGAAGCCGAAGTTGATATACCCTTGCAGTTGAGTGGCAGTCCGCTAGGTGGCGACATGCATCTTATATATACATAGTCGGCTGATCCTTATGAAATTTGGCAAGTCTAATTATTTTTCTCAAAGTGTAATCCATACAATGTTATGGATCTATACAAAGTCTATACATCCATACGAAGTTATGGCATTTCCGATCAATCAGTTATATGGCAGCTTTAAGATATAGTCGACCGATCCCGGCCGTTCCGACTTATATACTGCCTGCAAAGGAAAGAAGGTTAGCTTTAAAACTGATAGACTAGTTTGCGTAGAAACAGACAGACTGACGGACCGACGAACATGCTTTTATCGACTCAAGAGGTGATCCTGATCAAAAATATATATGTATACTTTGTAGGGTCGGAGATGTCTCCTTCACTGTCTGCAAGGGTATAAAAATAGTTAATATAAGAATATTTCAGTAAATTTATAGAAATTATTGTCGATTAAGCGCAGAGCCGGATTAACAAGTGTGGGGGCTTCGGGGCACTAATAATGTGGAGGCCCCCTAACCGTAACAAATCTAAAATAATAAAAGAATTGACTTTTAAAAAGACATTTATTCTCGGTTCTTCAACGTATAAATCAGACATACAAGTCATACATATATTGAATAAACAGATTATATATCCATATCTATATATATTATTTGATGTCTGTTAAAGATATCTTCAGAATTTTACTCCCGTACAAATCTCTGAATACTAATAATAATAAGTGATCCTTCTTTGGCACGTCATCAAGATTTAATTAAGTTAAGCTAAAGAAACTTTTGTTATCCGTTTCGGCATGCTGGCAATTAATTTCCAAAGGAATCTCGTCCCACGTCTTCTCTACGAATTGCTACAATTATTCTCTATTTCGAAATGTGTTTGAGGCAATCCGACGTTTAAGCTCTCCCCATAGGTTTTCTACTGGGTTTAATTCTGGAGATCGACCAGGGATCGGTGAACCAGGGCTTGACCAGCTTTGAAATGTGTTTTGGGTCGTTATCCTGTTGAAAGACCCATCTCAAGGACACGTCTTCCTCTGCATATGGAAGCATTATGTCAGACAATATATTTTTATACCCAAATCGGGTCATAGTATCGGTTATTCGATGAACTGGCATGGAGTTGTGTAGCGAGCACCCTATATATAAAAATAAAAACGACTTTCTAGGCAAGCCAATATTTTTCAACCTTACTGTATTGAGAGAGAAGGTAGAACATAATGAATGAGACATAAGCAAAGCCCTGTTACCCACGCAAGCACCCATCCACAAAGTAGGTAGAAAATCATGCGATCTTACCGTAGGTCGGGAAGCTTTACTGCAGTAGGGAATGGCTGTACATACCCACGCTCGCATCTAACTACATTTTGCGAAATATTTGAAAATCCCGCAGACACGTATAGTGCAAGAAAAATTATAAGACACAATAAACGGAGCCCGGTCAGTGAAGGCAATTCAGTCAGAAAAATTAAGACACTTTGATAAGAAAAATTGATTGTGTTTGTTTCGGGGTTGAAAACTCAAGTTTAAAACCTGACCCATCCCTTGTCAGGTAGCCCATAATTGACCAGGATCCGCCTGATAGGCTCTCCGGGTGGCAAGTGGCCTCGGATGGGACGTCGGATCAGTCAGGAGGCAGTAGCACCACCCAAAGCCACTCCCGCGGAATCAGTGGGACACACCTGGTGCGTCGCAGCCGCATTGTTCCGTCGGTGCACCGTACCCCAATTCCGATCTTCTCACCAGGTGGCGATAAGGTAGTGTGGCTCGTGTGGCTCTACAGCTGCAGCAACAACAAAACAAAACAACAACAACAATGCCGCCGCATACCCTCCAGGTTTTCTTTTTCGGCTTAAGCGAGCTGCCGTCATGATTTCGTGAACAGGCATAGGACCCACATAGCCAAGTATTTAGTTTTAAGCACGATAACCATGCCTGCGAGCATGTACGAGGGTCAACATTTTCATTGACGCAATAGCTGCGCCGAATAGTATCGACTCCCACCATGATAATAATTTCCTTGGTTTTGTTACTAAAAATTCTATTTTATAAATTTCTTAATTCTTTATAGATGCAGTCTCTAACGAGTATAAATTAAACTAGTGTAGGACCTTATCCTTAAATTTAGACTCTAAGCAAGCCAACCCAGCCTCGAAAGAGAGATCAGCCAGGTCTTTTCCCCATTGTATGATTTTCTTATAGGTTAAAGTCAACAGCGAAGATCACCTACGTCATTTTGGGCCCAACGATTGATGCAGAATCGGAAAAGATGAGTGAGTTAACACAAAGAGTAATAGTCACTTACATAGACATTAGTTCAGTGGGAAGTCCTTGTGATGTTCTGCCTTTCTATCCCAAACTATGAAGTTAGATTGTAATTCTATTTTAGTACCGCTACTTTTGAGAATATCCAATTATATGAAATGAACATGGAATAATTTCTTTTACTTGGAGCACTTCGGATCCGAACATTGCAGTTGAATATGGGTAGACCCTCACTGTTTAGTGACACGGTGTAGACGTGTAGGGAGGGTATAGACGAAGGACCACAACATCCAGTCTTTCGGGCATCCGGGCCAGAAGAGTCAACCACTTCGACCTACTTTCATTCGTTCCTTTCCAACTTCCCCATCTCTGTCTACGAGAAAATCCGTAACGTACTTGGTCTAGGTTGCCGTGCCCTCACCCACGCCCCTTTCGACTGAGCCCAGCCGTCAGAGACCATTCGTGCAGTGTTAGGGATAGTTTACTGTACCTAACAGTTTGACAAAACCGTACGTCCGTTACAGATTTTTGGCGCCCAACGTTGGGGCCCGAAATTCGTGTTTATTTCACCGAACAACGTGGCCTATATGAATTAGCCCAAAAAAAGCCCAAATCTATTTACCATCCTTTTTTTATCCTTTCCTTTGGCCAATTTCAAAATTTGATGTTTAAAGTAGAGTCAGCGTTTGCGTATGTATACCAGTGGATTGCTGTGACTCTGAGAGCAGTCGGACACAGACCGTGGTTATTAAGTATGCAAAGAAACATGGATTCCAACCGAATTCGAATCAAAAGGTGATTACGACTGGCATAGGATTTTTATCATTGAGCCCAACTCGATTTTATACCATGTCAGATTAGTTGTCCTTTCCCATTTGAAAAATTAAGAGTGAGATTGTCTATATCTGGTATATGAGATGTAGAGGAGGACTATTTCGATAGTGTATTTTCGATATTTCGATAGTATTTCGATAGTCCTCCTCTACATCTCATATAGTTGTATTGCGTTCAGTTGAAAATAGATCTCTACTACACTAGAATATAATAATCAACGCTATGGGAAGATCCGCAGGTAAGCCTCTAAAAGTATTATCGAATATATTATTTACGTCTTAAATCTTAAGCAAATCATTTATCGTGAACTTCCGCTAGTATACCTTGTGCGACAATGTCGGTCAGAAGAAGTACCGAAAATATAGCAGTCACTCCGGTAGAGAGTTTGGTGCTGTGTGCCATTTGTAACGATACGAGCCCTAGTGATAGTATCTTGGAAACTCCATGTAAACATAAGTTTCACAAAGCATGTCTGTTAGAATGGCTGGAAAACAATGATACTTGTCCGAACTGCAGGCAAAGCTGTCCTCGAGCTTTGATGATAGATAGACAGTTTACTCCTTCCGAACGTAGAATGCCGAGTAATATACAGACCGACCAGGAATCTAACCCAAATCATTCTGGAGCCATTCCACGATCTCGTATGAATACCAGGTCACAGGCTTCTAACAATTCAAATACTAATAATCAGAGGACAAGGGCAGGTAGTTCGAACCCTAGACGTGAACTCGTTCAGGATAGGATTTCTAGGGAACAAAACTCTATGCAAGAGGAACGTATTCAGAGAATTATTTCCAGTTCGTTGGAGAATTATAGAGCGAGTATAACAGCCTCAATTAGTGACCAAATAACTACAGCTATTAGGAATTTAAACATATTCTCTCGAGACCCACAAGAAGAAGCCCAACTTGAATGGGATAACGATATAGCACCTTCGTTACCACGAGTCAGCAATGCTAGCAATGCACGCAACAACAGTCAAAGGTATAGACCACCAAATGCTAGATCAAATGATATCGCAATAGAACAACCAGATAGGATTTCTAATGTCATTTCCAATTGGCGCATCAAGTTCAGTGGTAATGACCTTCCTGTCGAAGATTTCATTTACAGAGTCAATTGTCTTACTTCCCAGTGCCTTAATGGTAATTTCCCGTTGCTTAGTCAGTTTGCCCATCTTTTATTCGCTGGACCAGCACTTTCATTCTATTGGCGTATCCATAGAACTTCGGAACACATGAATTGGTACGAGAGATCAGACCGAGATATTAAAAACGCTATTAGACACAGAAAGCAAGGAACAAATGAGAGTTTTGATGAATTTCTTGACTCAATCTTGTCTATATCCGATTCATTGCGCGAACCAATGTCAGATGGCGACATAGCTATAGAGGTTAGGAACAACATAAGACCAGACCTTAAACTAGAACTACTTCATGTAGATACCCCAGATTTAGCAAGTTTACGAAAAGAATGTCATAGGCATGAAGAGTTTTACCGTAGTTTTCGTACACGGTCAACAACATGACCAACGATGCGTAGGAATTTCATAGACGAACTATGTGCTCAAAAGGAATTTGAGGATACTCCCGGCGAAATCGAAGAGGAACGCCCAGGCGAAGTCTTGGCCATTAGATCACCTGAGAAAGTAACATGCTGGAATTGCGAGGAGATAGGTCATCGATATCATGATTGCCTTAAGCCACGGCGAATTTTCTGCTATGGTTGCGGCTTGCTTGATACGTACAAGCCAAGCTGCTCTAAATGCAACGCGAGCTCGGAAAACTCCGCCAGGGATATCCGCCGCACTCCGAGAGGGGATGTCCGCCAGTAGCCTCGGACCCAGTAGCAACAACTTCCAGCATCACCACTACACAGATCAGTGCTACAGTCTCTAGACCACTTAAACCTTACCATATTCGTCTCAAAGAGTACCAGAAGCGCAGAGAAGAATTATTCAGTAACCCCTGTTCTTCTGCAGGAATTGCAAGATCTTCTCAACGCGAATTTTCATGCGCGAATTTTGGTGCAAAAAGAAGAACTTACGAAGTCTTATCATCTCGTCAATTGTACGAAACGGCGAAAATATACGACCATTTACTTCACTTACAGTCTTCGGTGAGGAAGTTTTGGCACTGCTAGATAGCGGTGCTAACAAGAGTGTTATAGGAGGAAGCATAGCACAAAAAGTCATATCTCGAAACCCTTTTCCTAAGAATTTAAAAGGAGTAGTTCGAACCGCGGATGGACAGTCACAGACCGTATTCGGTCTTATTAAACTTCCGCTAACATACAACTCAATATCAGCCGAGTTCTCATTTTTAGTAGTACCGTCAATTAAGCAAATTAATTTTGCTTAATTTGCGGAATAGATTTCTGGAAATGTTTCGGAATCTCCATCATACATTCCAGTTACCTAAACGAAATTACTGTACCAGATTCCTTACAACCGCCTCTGAGCCTCAAACAACAGGCACAACTAAAGACAGCTATCCTCTCATTTCCGTCGTTCGAAAAGAGGGTTTAGGATACACGTCGTTAATCGAACATAACATTGAAGTAGCCGATGCTAAGCCAATCAAGCAACGCTTTTACCCCATTTCGCCCGCAAGAGAGAAATTGTTATGTGACGAAATAGATCGCATGCTTGAAATGGACGTGATTGAGGAAGCACCTAGTTCACCATGGTCTTCACCGGTTATGCTTCACGTCAAGCCAGGCAAATTTCATTTGTGTTTGGATGCTCGGAAACTTAATTCAGTAACCGTGAGGGATGCCTATCCTATTCCTATAATGGATGGACTCCTCAGCCGTCTTCCACCGGTTCACTGCATATCTAAGATTGACCTTAAAGACGCCTTTTGGCAAACATGCCTCGACAAAGATTCTCGAGCAAAAACTGCCTTTACCATACCGAACAGACCATTGTACCAATTCAAGAGGATGCCATTCGGATTAACGAATTCACCCCAAATAATGTGCAGGTTAATGGACCTGGTAATTCCGTAAAATCTCAAGCAGAACGTTTTAGTCTATTTAGATGACCTGTTGATTCTATCGAATAGTTTCGAATCCCACCTGTCACACCTATCTGAAGTAACCACTCAACTACGAAAGGCAGGACTAACTATTAACATAAACAAAAGCCAGTTTTGTCTTAAACAGGTAGACTATCTTGGTTATATAGTTGGGGAAGGAACTTTACGAGTCAACCCAGACAAAATCGCTGCCGTCAAAGAGTTTCCAATCCCTCAGAACCAACGACAACTCAGACGATTCCTTGGAATGACTGGTTGGTACCAACGTTTCATTCCTAACTATTCAACAATTATATTTTCCTTGACCGAACTCCTAAAAGGAAAATCCTTACAGTGGAATCCTATGGCACAAGCAGCTTTTGAGGAGATCAAGAAGCAACTGTGCTCTGCTCCATTTTTGAGTCATCCAGATTATGATAAGCCATTCATTGTGCAATGTGATGCATCTTTATATGGTGTAGGAGCGGTCATAGCCCAAAAAGATGATTCAGGGTCGGAACGTCCCATAGCATACATGTCAAAAAAATTAAATAAGGCACAGCGCAACTACACTGTGACAGAGCTGGAATCCTAGCCGTAGTTTAGCCATTCAGAAATTCCGATGTGAGGACTGTATTTGAAGTAGTCACAGATCATGCAAGCCTTCGTTGGCTCATGAACCAATCCGACCTGAATGGACGATTGGCAAGGTGGGCTATCAAACTGCAGGGATATGGGTTCACAATTGTTCACCGAAAAGGAAGCGAGAATGTTGTGGCCGACGCCCTTTCCAGAACGTATGAAGGTACGGTCGCAGATGCTATTTCCATTCTCCAGTACGAAACTCTTCCGCAAATCGACTTGGATTCAGAAGCATTCAAGTCACCCGAATATACTTCACTAATAGAAAAGTTCAAAAGCTCTGATTTACCAGATTTTCAAGTCATGGACGGTTATATTTATCACCGAACCGAATTTTCCGATAACGGCCATGCGGATGATCGTTGGAAACTGTTAGTTCCCAATTCACTGCGTATCGGAGTTATATATGCGGCCCACGATCAGCCGGCTTCAGCTCATTGCGGTATAGCCAAATGCTTAGATCAAATTAGGCGAAGATTCTACTGGCCCAACATGGTAACAGACGTTCGAAATTATATCAAAAATTGTCATGTGTGTCAAACGACCAAAGTACCAAATAGACCGTTAAAATCCCCAATGGGAGCTCGTACAACAACGGAACGACCTTTCCAACGTTTGTACCTAGATTTCATAGGACCATTTCCTAGAAAAAAAAGAGGTAACATAGGCATATTGATTATCCTAGACCATTTCTCAAAATTTACATTCTTGAAAGCAGTTAAGAAGTTCACATCAAGGACAGTAATAGATATCCTAAAGGAGGACATATTTACATGTTTTGGAGTGCCCGAAATGATCGTTAGTGATAACGGAACTCAATTCAAGAGTCGCGAAATCACTGACTTCCTTTCTAATTTTGGTGTGCAACAAATCTTCACTGGTGTATATGCCCCACAGTCGAATGCAGCTGAACGCGTGAATAGGTCAATAAATGCAGCCCTTAGAGCTTGGGATACCTTCTTGAGTAGCATAAATGCCGCTCTTAGAAATTCCATCCACCAATCGATAGGAATTTCCCCTTATTTCGCAGTTTTTGGCCAACACATGCTTAATCACGGCCAAGATTTTAAACTGTTACGTAATCTAAACCTCCTATCCGAAGGCAGTGCTAGATTACCCAGATCTGACGAATTCCAACAAATCAGATCGAACATAGATAAGTATGTGTCGAAAGCCTACGAACGAAATAAACGAAGCTACGATCTGAGATGTCGACCGCGAACCTTCGAGGTAGGGCAAAATGTCATCAAAAGGAATTTCTTGTTATGCAAGGCAGCTGAAAATTTGAACGCCAAGCTTGCCCCAGTTGGAATGAGAGCCCGAATTAAGAAGAAACTAGGCCAATCATGTTACTTGCTGGAGGACATGAATGGCAAGGAAATAGGGAAATATCATGCCAAAGATATTTGGTAACTGGGTACTCGCCTAGTGTTATCCAGTTTCAATGCAAGGGTGTTCCCTCGATTTAAACTGTAGGGGAGGGGTGTGTAGCGAGCACCCTATATATAAAAATAAAAACGACTTTCTAGGCAGGCCAATCTCACCCTTACTGTATTGAGAGAGAAGGTAGAACATAATGAATGAGACATAAGCAAAGCCCTGTTACCCACGCAAGCACCCATCCACAAAGTAGGTAGAAAATCATGCGATCTCAGCCGCCTCCGCGTTTAATGGTCTTTTTCGTGTAACGGGGATCGAATTCACATTATACATTTTTCGTCACCAATATTGATATCAGATATTTTGGGCGTGGCATGCGTGTTCGCCTCCGTAATTTTACCTTGTCAAGAGGTTTTTTATTTGATAAAAAAATAATGCAGGAATCCGGAGATCAATTTTAATCAGAAGGAGGGAGTTTCGATGGGTTACCAAATTTATATAAGACCTTGTTTAGTAACAAAGAAGATAGTTAAAGGTTTTGGGTTTAAATGATATATATAAAATTACTTTCAGAAGCAACAATTATGCCTTTAAACGACTTAATGGGTTATATACAGTTAGGATTATCAAAAAATCATATCTATATATATTATTTGATGTTTGTTAAAGATATCTTCAGAATTTTACTCCCCTACAAATCTCTGAATACTCATAATAATAAGTGATCCTTCTTTGGCACGCCATCAAGATTTAATTAAGTTAAGCTAAAGAAACTTTCCCAGCACATTTCGATGCAAAATCAACGATAATCCCGGTAAAATCTAATTGTCGTAGCAATTCAAGTTCAATACTGAGCATGAATAAACATGCTTTTCAATTGAATGTGGTAAGTTTTCATATATTCCAAATTTGAAATTCATTTTTTTGAATTTGTGGGGGCCCCGGGACAGCTGCCCCGTTTGCCCCGTGCTTAATGCGGCCCTGAAAAAACATTAAGCCTAAAAAACATAAAAAACGGTTGGGCAAAAAAATAAGTACATGATTTTTTTTGACTTCTGTTATTTATTTTCTTATTTTCTAACTTCTGTTATCCGTTTCGGCATGCTGGCAATTAATTTCCAAAGGAATCTCATCCCACGTCTTCTCTACGAATTGCTACAATTATTCTCTATTTCGAAATGTGTTTGAAGCAATCCGACGTTTAAGCTCTCCCCATAGGTTTTCTATTGGGTTTAATTCTGGAGATCGACCAGGGATCGGTGAACCAGGGCTTGACCAGCTTTGAAATGTGTTTTGGGTCGTTATCCTGTTGAAAGACCCATCTCAAGGGCACGCCTTCCTCTGCATATGGAAGCATTATATCAGACAATATATTTTTATACCCAAATCGGGTCATAGTATCGGTTATTCGATGAATTGGCATGGAGTTGCCAGGAAAAACAGCCCCAAACCATAATATTTCCGCATCCGCGTTTAATGGTCTTTTTCACGTACCGGGGATCGAATTCACATTATACATTTTTCGTCACCAATATTGATATCAGATATTTTGGGCGTGGCATGTGTGATCGCCATCGTAATTTTACCTTGTCAAGAGGTTTTTTATTTGATAAAAAAATATTGCAGGAATCCGGAGTTCAATTTTAATCAGGAGGGAATTTCGATGGGGACGCAAATTTATATAAGACCCTGTTTAGTAACAAAGAAGATAGTTAAAGGTTTTGGGTTTAAATGATATATATAAAATTACTTTCAGAAGCAACAATTATGCCTTCAAACGACTTAATGGGTTATATACAGTTAGTATTATCAAAATATAGATTTTTTGGCAATGTCCTAATATGTTATATATGTGAACAGGTCACTTCTGTTAATAATAAGTTTAGCGATCCGGCAACTCAGGCACTCTGGAAAATAACAAGAGTTGCGAACGAACGTCACTCCTTGGAAAGTCGCAAAGGTGTTAAGTCGTCGCTGCAGAAAAAGTCGTAGCTGATAAAATATAATGCATAATATTATTATTCACTCCAAGTTATCACGATTAATAATAAACATTTAATTTACATTTAATAAAATACTTTACATTTGGGGGCTCAACCGGTCGTGAGTCTTGTGTGTGAAAAATTGAAAGTTGTTGCTGAAAATACGGATAGACGGAACAGTTGCAAAGTTGTGAAATAGGGTCTTGTAAGTTGAAGCCCTTATTTCAAAATAAGTTGAAAGGTCCGAATCCAATAAGCAGTAGTACCACAGTGGAAGTTGCAAAAAATTCAATTTTGGTGATCGTCTGCGTAATTGAGTTGGTGAAAAAAACGCCGGCAAAGAAAACGTATGTACAACACGAAGAAGCAGAAGAGGAGGTGACGTCGAAATTAGAACTTGTGGTAGAGAACGAAATGGAAGAAGAAAATGAAAAAAGAATGACCAGCAGTGTATCTGACAAAGTTGACCAAATGCTGCAGCTGTTAAGTTTGAAAATAGAAATTGATGAAAAACAAAATGGCCAGATTAAGATTGCAGCCGATAAGTTTGAAAAAGTTGTGGCCGATTACGATGGAAAATCGATACCAGTTAAAAAGTGGTTTGAAATTTTCGAAAGAAATGCGGATGCCTACGAGCTTTCAGAAAAGCAGAAATATGTTCAAGCCAGAGGCAAGATGGTTGGAACAGCCAAGCTATTCCTGGAGTCTGAAGATGTGTGCGGTTATGAAGAGCTGAAACGTAGTGTGATCGAGGAGTTTGCATGCAGTGTCAATAGTGCAGATATACACAAGAAGCTGCAGGATAGAAAGAAGAAGAAAGATGAGTTAATGCACGAATACATGTTGCAAATGAGGAAGATAGCTGCACTTGGGGACATTGAAGATATAGCTGTAATTAATCATATAGTAAATGGACTCGACATTAAAAATGAATATAAGTGCAGTATGTTGCGATGTAAGTCACTTAAGTCATTGAAAGAAAAGAAGAGTGAGCAACAGAAAACAAATGTTAACAACAGGCAAATGACGCCAGCTCGTAAAAAAGATCATTGCTATAATTGCGGTTTGACAGAACATAAAAGAAAGGATTGCAATGCCAGCACAAAATGCTTTAGTTGCAATCGAGAGAGTCATATTTCGCGTAATTGTCCTACAAAAGTTGAAAAAGTTAATATACGACAGTTGTATACGACAACAGCCGCACCAAAAAGATAAAAGTCAACAATCTTGAAGTAGACTGTCTGGTGGACACAGGATCGGATGTGACGTTGATAAAGGCAAATATCGTAGATCAAATAAAAAACGTAGAGCTTACTAAGACTGCCTCAGTATTGCGTGGATTGGGCAATGCCACGACACAACAAACTGGATTTTTCAACGCGCAAGTAGTGGTCGATCGGCTGTCAACTGACCAAAATTTTATTGTTGTGCCTAGCAATAAAATGGAATACGATGTACTGCTAGGGCACGATTTCATCAATAAATTTCGCATGGTTGCTGACAAGCGAGGATATACTTTTTTGAATATGGAAGGAATATATAATGACTTTTTTGAATATATAATATTTGCGAAGAGTCTTCTTTTACAGTTTCGCCAAAGTATCGAAAGTCTGTCGAGCAGTTGATAGAGGACACCTACGAGAAGCCGCCGCAAGTTGTTAAACAGTGTCCTGTCGAGCTAAAGATAGTGCCAGATGGAGTGGTTAAGCCGTTTCGCCATCCACCTGCTCGGTTATCACCAGATGAAGCTGCCGCTGTACAGTAGCAAGTAGAAGAGTGGATTGATCACGGAGTCGTATGCAAATCGTCGTCAAATGTTGCAAGCCGAGTAGATGTTGTTAAAAAGAAGGACGGCACACTGCGAGTATGCGTTGACTACAGAAAACTTAACAGCATGGTACTGATGGATTGTTTTCCGGTGCCACTGATGGAGGAAGTGCTTAAGAGTTTGCAGGCTGCACGTTGGTATACGATAATGGATTTGGAGAATGGTTATTTCCACGTGCCAATTCAAGAAGAAAGCAAATGGATGACAGTTTTCGTTACACGTGAAGGGCTTTACGAATTTAATAAAACGCCGTTTGGTTTTAAAAATTCGCCAGCTGCTTTCATAAGATTTGTTCAGTTTGTATTCCAGAACCTTATAAACTCTGGAGACATGCAGCTGTACATGGATGATATAATCATATACGCCGAGTCGCCTGAGGTATGCTTGCAGAAGACCAGACGAGTTTTGGAGACAGCAGCGCAATATGGCTTAAAAATTAAATGGAAGAAGTGCAGCTTTATGCAAAATAAAATCAATTTTCTGGGCCACACCATTGAGGCTGGTAAAATTTGGCCGGGAAAGGAGAAAACTGTAGCAGTCAGCCATTTCACCACGCCGAAGAATATTAAAGCAGTACAGTCATTTCTGGGATTGACGGGATTCTTCAGAAAATTCGTTTGCGGATATGCTCACATTGCACGCCCGTTAACTGATCTTTTAAAGAAGGGGGCAGATTTCCATATTGGTACGGCAGAACTACAGGCGATACAGCAGTTGAAGGATATACTGACGAAGGAACCGGTATTGCATATTTACTCAAGAGATGCCCCGACCGAGCTCTACACTGATGCCTCTAAAGACGGTTTTGGAGCTGTATTACTGCAGTTGTTCGAGGGCAAGATGCACCCGATTTACTATTGGAGTAAGAAAACGACGAATCAAAAAGACACAGCTATTACTTAGAGGTCTAAGCAGCCTATTTAGCAATCAAAAAGTTTAGACCCTACTTGCTGGGTGTTAACTTTAAGATGCTGACGGACTGCGCCGCATTTAAGGCTACAAAAAAAAGAGGAGGTTCCACGAGAAGTTGGGCAATGAATATTGTACTTGCAGGATTTCAGTTTTGATACAGAACACCGTCCTGGGAATAGAATGCAGCATGTAGACTTTCTTAGTCGTTTTCCAAATTCCTGTATGGTGGTAACGACCGAACTGACAGCTCGCATAAAGAAAGCGCAATCGTTAAAGAACGACCTTATAAAGAGTTTAAACTGAAAGGGGGTGTTCTTTTCAAAAATGTTAATGGAAGCGAATTACTAGCTGTTCCAAGGTCACGCGAGCTGGAGGTTATTCAAACAGCACACGAAGTTGGTCATTTTTCGACACAAAAGACGATGCATGCTATCCAGCAGCGATTCTGGATCCCACATGTGGAGAGTAAGACAATTAATTTAATCTCTAATTGCATAAAATGTTTAATTCACAGCAAGAAATTGGGGAAAATTAGAGGGTTTTCTAAACACGATCGAAGGCGATGCTCCCTTACACACATTACATCTGGATCATTTAGGTCCCATGGATGCATCTGCTAAGCAATATAAGTACATTTTGGCGGCAGTAGATGGATTCAGCAAGTTCGTATGGCTGTTTCCAACCAAGTCGACTGGACATGAGGAAGTTGTGAAGAGGTTGAATGAGTGGTCCAATGTGTTCGGGCTGCCCCAGCGTATTATTACGGACAGAGGAGCAGCATTCACATCGGATGGATTTCAACAATTCCTTGACGAGAGGAAGGTAGACCACGTAAAGACGACGACAGGCGTGGCAAGAGGTAACGGACAGGTTGAACGGGTTAACCGAACAATTTTGTCGATTATATCAAAATTGTCAACAAGTGAGCCAGACAAGTGGTTCAAGCACGTCGCTGCAGTTCAGAAAGCCATCAACTCACATGTACATGCATCTTTAAAGATGTCTCCGTTTGAAGTACTTTTTGGTATATCAATAATCAATCCGAAGATCTTTTACTGCAGATGTTAGAGGAGGAGTTGGTCTGTCAATTCAACAATGAGCGGCAAAAGCAACGTGAGGAGGCGAGACGAAATATAGAGAAGAAACGCAATTTCGACAAGAAGCGCCGGCTAGAGCAGACATATAAAATTTGAGATCTTGTCGCCATAAAGAGAACGGAATTTGTCGCCGGACGTAAACTGGCAAGCGAGTATCTTGGTCCATACGAGATAACAAAGACGAAGGGAAATGGGCGATATGACGTTCGTAAGGCAGCTGATATTGAAGGGCCTAATATCACTGCTTCTAGCTGCGACAATATGAAGCTCTGGAGGTTTGTATCGGACAACGAGGAGTTACTGTCATATGGGACAGATGAAGAAGATCAGGAAGGCCGAATGTAAACAGGTCACTTCTGTTAATAATAAGTTTAGCGATCCGGCAACTCAGGCACTCTGGAAAATAACAAGAGTTGCGAACGAACGTCACTCCTTGGAAAGTCGCAAAGGGGTTGAGTCGTCGCTGCAGAAAAAGTCGTAGCTGATAAAATATAATGCATAATATTATTATTCACTCCAAATTATCACGATTAATAATAAACATTTAATTTACATTTAATAAAATACTTTACATGTTTATAAGTCGATACGACGAATATTTTTTATATTATTTATTGTTTATAATATTTGATTTTATAGTCGGACGATCCTTATGAAATTTGGCAGATCGGATTAGTTTGCCGAAAGTTCTATAAAATCCATAGATCGCATCCTTGTAACTTGAAAAACAACAAAGTTATGGCATTCCCGATCAATCACTTATATGGCAGCTATATGTGGGATATAGTTGACCGGAAAGAGGGACGGACGGACAGATGGACATGCTTATATTGCCTTAGGACTCAGAACTAATCCTGATCAAGAATATATATTCTTTATAGTGTCGGTGATGTCTCCTTCATTATAATAAAAAATTATAATACCCTCTGCAAGAGTATAAAAATTAACTACATGTAAAGGTGATTTTAAAACTTTAAAAGCGTTTTTCACGATACAGTGTCTTCAAAGCCGGTAAGCAATATTTCTCAAAAACGGCTGAGCCGATCGGTCTAAACTTTCACACACGCCTCTAAACTATATTTTTCATAAATTAATCGATGGGTTTCCCCATCCGAAAAACATAATTTTTCTATTTTTTTTAAACAGTAAAAAAAAAAGCAGAATTTTTAACTTTGAGTAGCATGAATTTGTCAAAAAATGTTCTAGTTCCTTCGAATAGTCGCTCTATTTAATGAAATTAATTTGGTTTTTGCATTTATGATAATCTAGCCAGAGATATCTTGTTCACCGGAACAGGTCTTTGTATTTCGGGCCTCTGCAAAATAGACAATATCACCGTTTCCGATAATTATTTTTGAAAATAATGTGAATATATGAATGAATGTGAATATAGTTTATAGTTGTATTAATATACCTGACATGTTTCAAATCAATAAACATGAAATATAGTTTGCTTAGCAACAAATTCATAAAAAAATGTTTATTTTTCGACCTCCTAACTGTATATAACTCCTTAAGAAGTTTAAGAACATCTAGTTAGATACATACATAAATTCATTGTCAGCCTGAAGCTGTGCAAACAATTCGTAACAATAATTAACACATCTGGCATATGTATGTGGTAAACCCCAGTCGCTGGTTGTTGTTCAAAATGGTATAAAAGTGCGTTCAGCTCCCAGACGTGGCATATCACAATGCGCTTCTCGATCGCCTTAAGCTTTGTGGTTGTCGGGTGCATCTACCTGGCGGGGGCCGCTACAACCTCGAATTCAACTACATCCTCCGCCAACTCCACGACCACCACCACCACCACCACATCGTCAAGCGATACCACGACTACAGTCTCTTCCAGCGACACCACTACCACCTCATCGTCTTCCTCCTCGTCCTCGGCTGCAGAGGCCAGAAGACGAAGGCGCGCTCGCCGGCGTCGTCTGGCTCGTCAAAGGCAGCGTCGTGAACGCAGGAGGCAGCGCAGAACGGAGAGACTCCGTGTGCAACTGGAGACTCAGAGGCGCCTGATCAACCAGCTGCGTGGTTAAGGACCACTGCGCCCATTTCTGGGGCGTATCTGACAAAAATGAAATAGCATGAAAAATAATAAAAAAAAAGTCATGAGATATGAAACAAATTTTCTTTAAAAGATTAAAAAATATATTCCTTTGTAAAGGTCAGGAATGTTTGTAAATTACTACATGCACCAAGAGCAGTAACCTTTTGAACAAATTTTATATAAACTACTATTTAACTATCGAAAATATTGCTCACTAACTATAATATATACAAAACAAGAAAGGAAAGCAAACATCGGGCGGCGCCGAGTTGATATACCCTTGCAGTTATATTATTAGATATATATCGGATCGTATATAGTGGGTCGATTTTTCGAAGTAATTCGAGTTCGAAGTAATCGAACTCAAAAAAATGAGTTACCAATTACTTTCGCGTTTATGAGTTGTGAGCACTTAAATATCAAATTTTGAACATGTACTCAACATGTACTTGGTTCCCCACTGTAGCTATATGTATATCATATAGCTATGTATATCATACTGCGTACAAAGGAAAGAAGGATGTGTGCAATGTTTGAAGTCGATAGATTTAAAACTGAGAGACTAGTTTGCGTAGAAACAGACAGACGGACAGACGGACATGCTTATATCGACTCAGAAGATGATCCTGATCAAAAATATATATTCTTTACAGGGTCGGAGATGTCTCCTCCACTGTGTTGCACAATTTTGACCCAAATTATAATACCTTCTGCAAGGGTATAAAAATTTTTCTTATTTTAAAGATACTTGGGGCTGTTTCCAACATTTTTATCAGAAAATGGATTTGATAGTGATATTCTTATAAAAATCGAGCCACTATATACGATCCGATATATATCTAATAATATAACTGCAAGGGTAAACAAATAGCAATACAAGACGACTATAGACGTCTTGTATTGCTATTTGTTTAAAAATATCTGCAAAAAATCTCCGACCCTGAAAAGTCGAAAAATATATTCTTGATCAGAATCTCCTCCTGAGTCACTGTAAGCATGCCCGTATATCTGTCTGTATCTATGCGAACTAGTCCCCAGTTTTAAAACTATCAACTTAAACTTTGTATATAATTATAGATCGTATAATTACAAATCGTATCTATGTCGTTCGTTTATTTACACAAATATCAGAAAACGTGATATCTCAATAATATATTCCTCAAGAAAGAAAATGTACCATTATTGAGTTAATAATCTATCTATCTAAAAATTACACATTAGTAATATTTTTATTTGTCACGTGGAACAATAGCAATTTGCAACATAAACTCGAGCCGGGTAAGAATATTTTTAATGTGTAATTTTTTATACATATTTGGCATTTTTTCGTCACCATTTAACCTCTTCAAAAGGTTTTTTTATATGATAATAATAGAATCGTAGCATGCGTTTTCCCCCCTCTCCAGGCGCTTAACGAAAAATTTTGACTGTTTTTGTCCCTGATATCCCATCATGTCCGATGTATTGTGAAATCTTTGATTTGGTATATGGAACATACCATTTCAAAAAGGCTGTAAACCTGGTGGTACCAATAATGATGATGATAAACTTGTTATTTTCCGCGGAAGAATCCCATTTACTCAACATGTCCCAAGTAAGTGAGCTCGTTTTGGCATCAAAATATGGCAGCTTGGAACAGTAGCAATGTATATGCATGAAAAGTGCTGTATCTCTTCTTAAACAATTAAAGAGGACCGCCACCACAGCACAGCCGCAAAAAAGATGGTATGGTATAAAATATAAATATATAAAGTGTATGGCCTATAAAGCAGAAAAATATACAAAGGTATGGTGACTTCTGCTCCTCTAGTCAGAAAGCCCGTTGTCCAAAACATTATTAAAGCATTATTTTATATAATTAATGTCTAACAGAAGATTGTAGTATAATTAACTAAAAAAGTCATATATGTATACTCTTTTTTATTAAATAATTTTTAAGTCGAAAGTGTATGTTTTGACCCTAATAAGGAACTAGGTTGGGGTTTCAAACACGGAAGAACGGGTAAAAGCGTTAAGCGTTTAGGTAAATTCAATGTCAGACGAGAAGCTGCACAAACAATTCAGAGAAAACCCAATCGCTTCTAATAAATTTCGTAATCGAGTTGCGGGTTTTGGATCATAATTTCGTATAAAAGGTCGTACTGCTCTCAGACATGGCATATTACAATGCGCTTCTCGATCGCCTTAAGCTTTGTGGTTGTCGGGTGCATCTACCTGGCGGGGGCCGCTACAACCTCGAATTCAACTACATCCTCCGCCAACTCTACGACCACCACCACCACCACCACATCGTCAAGCGATACCACGACTACAGTCTCTTCCAGCGACACCACTACCACCTCATCGTCTTCCTCCTCGTCCTCGGCTGCAGAGGCCAGAAGACGAAGGCGCGCTCGCCGGCGTCGTCTGGCTCGTCAAAGGCAGCGTCGTGAACGCAGGAGGCAGCGCAGAACGGAGAGACTCCGTGTGCAACTGGAGACTCAGAGGCGCCTGATCAACCAGCTGCGTGGTTAAGGACACTGCGCCCATTTCTGGGGCGTATCTGACAAAAATGAAATAGCATGAAAAATAATAAAAAAAAAAGTCATGAGATATGAAACAAATTTTCTTTAAAAGATTAAAAAATATATTCCTTTGTAAAGGTCAGGAATGTTTGTAAATTACTACATGCACCAAGAGCAGTAACCTTTTGAAAAAATTTTATATAAACTACTATTTAACTATCGAAAATATTGCTCACTAACTATAATATATACAAAACAAGAAAGGAAAGCAAACATCGGGCGGCGCCGAGTTGATATACCCTTGCAGTTATATTATTAGATATATATCGGATCGTATATAGTGGGTCGATTTTTCGAAGTAATTCGAGTTCGAAGTAATCGAACTCAAAAAAATGAGTTACCAATTACTTTCGCGTTTATGAGTTGTGAGCACTTAAATATCAAATTTTGAACATGTACTCAACATGTACTTGGTTCCCCACTGTAGCTATATGTATATCATATAGCTATGTATATCATACTGCGTACAAAGGAAAGAAGGATGTGTGCAATGTTTGAAGTCGATAGATTTAAAACTGAGAGACTAGTTTGCGTAGAAACAGACAGACGGACAGACGGACATGCTTATATCGACTCAGAAGATGATCCTGATCAAAAATATATATTCTTTACAGGGTCGGAGATGTCTCCTCCACTGTGTTGCACAATTTTGACCCAAATTATAATACCTTCTGCAAGGGTATAAAAATTTTTCTTATTTTAAAGATACTTGGGGCTGTTTCCAACATTTTTATCAGAAAATGGATTTGATAGTGATATTCTTATAAAAATCGAGCCACTATATACGATCCGATATATATCTAATAATACAACTGCAAGGGTATATCAACTCCCTGCTTGCTTGATGTTTGCTTTCTTTTCTTGTTTTGTATATATTATAGTTAGTGAGCAATATTTTCGATAGTTAAATAGTAGTTTATATAAAATTTTTTCAAAAGGTTACTGCTCTTGGTGCATGTAGTAAGTTACAAACATTCCTGATCTTTACAAAGGAATATATTTTTTAATATTTTAAAGAAAATTTGTTTCATATCTCATGACTTTTTTTTTTTTATTATTTTTCAAGCTATTTCATTTTTGTCAGATACGCCCCAGAAATGGGCGCAGTGTTCTTAACCACGCAGCTGGTTGATCAGGCGCCTCTGAGTCTCCAGTTGCACACGGAGTCTCTCCGTTCTGCGCTGCCTCCTGCGTTCACGACGCTGCCTTTGACGAGCCAGACGACGCCGGCGAGCGCGCCTTCGTCTTCTGGCCTCTGCAGCCGAGGACGAGGAGGAAGACGATGAGGTGGTAGTGGTGTCGCTGGAAGAGACTGTAGTCGTGGTATCGCTTGACGATGTGGTGGTGGTGGTGGTGGTCGTGGAGTTGGCTGAGGATGTAGTTGAATTCGAGGTTGTAGCGGCCCCCGCCAGGTAGATGCACCCGACAACCACAAAGCTTAAGGCGATCGAGAAGCGCATTGTAATATGCCATGTCTGAGAGCAGTACGACCTTTTATACGAAATTATGATCCAAAACCCGCAACTCGATTACGAAATTTATTAGAAGCGATTGGGTTTTCTCTGAATTGTTTGTGCAGCTTCTCGTCTGACATTGAATTTACCTAAACGCTTAACGCTTTTACCCGTTTTTCCGTGTTTGAAACCCCAACCTAGTTCCTTATTAGGGTCAAAACATACACTTTCGACTTAAAAATTATTTAATAAAAAAGAGTATACATATATGACTTTTTTAGTTAATTATACTACAATCTTCTGTTAGACATTAATTATATAAAATAATGCTTTAATAATGTTTTGGACAACGGGCTTTCTGACTAGAGGAGCAGAAGTCACCATACCTTTGTATATTTTTCTGCTTTATAGGCCATACACTTTATATATTTATATTTTATACCATACCATCTTTTTTGCGGCTGTGCTGTGGTGGCGGTCCTCTTTAATTGTTTAAGAAGAGATACAGCACTTTTCATGCATATACATTGCTACTGTTCCAAGCTGCCATATTTTGATGCCAAAACGAGCTCACTTACTTGGGACATGTTGAGTAAATGGGATTCTTCCGCGGAAAATAACAAGTTTATCATCATCATTATTGGTACCACCAGGTTTACAGCCTTTTTGAAATGGTATGTTCCATATACCAAAACAAAGATTTCACAATACATCGGACATGATGGGATATCAGGGACAAAAATGGTCAAATTTTTTCGTTAAGCGCCTGGAGAGGGGGGAAAACGCATGCTACGATTCTATTATTATCAAATAAAAAAACCTTTTGAAGAGGTTAAATGGTGACGAAAAAATGCCAAATATGTATAAAAAATTACACATTAAAAATATTCTTACCCGGCTCGAGTTTATGTTGCAAATTGCTATTGTTCCACGTGACAAATAAAAATATTACTAATGTGTAATTTTTAGATAGATAGATTATTAACTCAATAATGGTACATTTTCTTTCTTGAGGAATATATTATTGAGATATCACGTTTTCTGATATTTGTGTAAATAAACGAACGACATAGATACGATTTGTAATTATACGATCTATAATTATATACAAAGTTTAAGTTGATAGTTTTAAAACTGGGGACTAGTTCGCATAGATACAGACAGATATACGGGCATGCTTACAGTGACTCAGGAGGTGATTCTGATCAAGAATATATTTTTCGACTTTTCAGGGAGGGAGATTTTTTGCAGATATTTTTAAACAAATAGCAATACAAGACGTCAATAGTCGAGTATTCCGACTATATGATACCTGGTAGACCTTCAAAGTATATATTCTCAAAACAAATTTTGTGTTGCATACTTTTGTATGTTTTGGAACAAAAAACTTAAAAAATCACAATATTTTTTTTGAGTGCGGGAGGGGCGTGTCAAAAATTTTGACGCATTCAACGAGTCTCTGTTTCAAGTCTTATAGCTTTAACCATCTTTCACTTGGTACTTTAACCATCACGATCCGACATTTCTTTCAAAAGTTATTCTTGAAAAACCATTTTTAAAGAATTTCCCAAATGAAGATGCGCCTTCCGACGGCTACCGCACTCCGAAAGAAATATCCCAAGCAATTTACAGCTGTTTTCTAATGATTATCGATTAAAAATTTTTAGCAATCACCTTTTTTGTCCGTAGTGAAACGGTAACACTCGGAAATCGAGTTGATTTAATTTAAAAACGAAAACGATTATTTGAAAACGAAATAATTATGTTTCCATATGAAAAAATGTATATTTTTGGTTGGCAATAATCCTATTGCTGAACCCACCCATGCAGACTGGAAATAACAATACAGTACCAGTACAATGTCAGACGGCGTTTAGCTGACATTAGCTAAGATAAGAAGTAAAAAGGCTGTGTTTTGATTTGTATGTGATCAAAAATATATGGTCACTTTTTATAGAACTACAAAAAAATGTTGATATCAATAAAAAACCACTTTGACGATGCACTATACCGGTGACAAACGTTCATGCAACGCCCAAAATATCTGGAATAAATTTTAGTGACGAATAAATGCAATATATGTATAAAAAATTATACATTCAAAATATTCTTATTCGTCACGTGCCGGGTAAGAAATGGGCGCAGTGTTCTTAACCACGCAGCTGGTTGATCAGGCGCCTCTGAGTCTCCAGTTGCACACGGAGTCTCTCCGTTCTGCGCTGCCTCCTGCGTTCACGACGCTGCCTTTGACGAGCCAGACGACGCCGGCGAGCGCGCCTTCGTCTTCTGGCCTCTGCAGCCGAGGACGAGGAGGAAGACGATGAGGTGGTAGTGGTGTCGCTGGAAGAGACTGTAGTCGTGGTATCGCTTGACGATGTGGTGGTGGTGGTGGTGGTCGTGGAGTTGGCTGAGGATGTAGTTGAATTCGAGGTTGTAGCGGCCCCCGCCAGGTAGATGCACCCGACAACCACAAAGCTTAAGGCGATCGAGAAGCGCATTGTAATATGCCATGTCTGAGAGCAGTACGACCTTTTATACGAAATTATGATCCAAAACCCGCAACTCGATTACGAAATTTATTAGAAGCGATTGGGTTTTCTCTGAATTGTTTGTGCAGCTTCTCGTCTGACATTGAATTTACCTAAACGCTTAACGCTTTTACCCGTTTTTCCGTGTTTGAAACCCCAACCTAGTTCCTTATTAGGGTCAAAACATACACTTTCGACTTAAAAATTATTTAATAAAAAAGAGTATACATATATGACTTTTTTAGTTAATTATACTACAATCTTCTGTTAGAATTAATTATATAAAATAATGCTTTATATGTTTTGGACAACGGGCTTTCTGACTAGAGGAGCAGAAGTCACCATACCTTTGTATATTTTTCTGCTTTATAGGCCATACACTTTATATATTATATATACCATACCATCTTTTTGCGGCTGTGCTGTGGTGGCGGTCCTCTTAATGTTTAAGAAGAGATACAGCACTTTTCATCATATACATTGCTACTGTTCCAAGCTGCCATATTTGATGCCAAAACGAGCTACTTACTTGGGACATGTTGAGTAAATGGGATTCTTCCGCGGAAAATAACAAGTTTATCATCTCTTATTGGTACCACCAGGTTTACAGCCTTTTTAAATGGTATGTTCCATATACCAAATCAAAGATTTCACAATACATCGGACATGATGGGATATCAGGGACAAAAATGGTCAAATTTTTTCGTTAAGCGCCTGGAGAGGGGAAAACGCATCTACGATTCTATTATTATCAAATAAAAAACCTTTTGAAGAGGTTAAATGGTGACGAAAAAATGCAAATATGTATAAAAAATACATTAAAATTTCTACCCGGTCGAGTTTATGTTGAATTGCTATTGTTCCACGTGACAAATAAAAATATTATAATTGTAATTTTTAGATAGATAGATTATTAACTCAATATGGTACATTTTCTTTCTTGAGGAATATATTTTGAGATATCACGTTTTCGATATTGTAAATAAACGAACGACATAGATACATTTGTAATTATAGATCTATAATTATACAAGTTTAAGTTGATAGTTTTAAAACTGGGGACTAGTTCGCATAGATACAGACAGATATACGGGCTGTTACAGTGATCAGGAGGTGATTTGATCAAGATATATTTTTCGACTTTTCAGGGAGGGAGATTTTTTGCAGATATTTTTAAACAAATAGCAATACAAGACGTCAATAGTCGAGTATTCCGACTATATGATACCTGGTAGACCTTCAAGTATTATTCTCAAAACAAATTTTGTGTTGCATACTTTTGTATGTTTTGGAACAAAAAACTTAAAAAATCACAATATTTTTTTGAGTGCGGGAGGGGCGTGTCAAAAATTTTGACGCATTCAACGAGTCTCTGTTTCAAGTCTTATAGCTTTAACCATCTTTCACTTGGTACTTTAACCATCACGATCCGACATTTCTTTCAAAAGTTATTCTTGAAAAACCATTTTTAAAGAATTTCCCAAATGAAGATGCGCCTTCCGACGGCTACCGCACTCCGAAAGAAATATCCCAAGCAATTTACAGCTGTTTTCTAATGATTATCGATTAAAAATTTTTAGCAATCACCTTTTTTGTCCGTAGTGAAACGGTAACACTCGGAAATCGAGTTGATTTAATTTAAAAACGAAAACGATTATTTGAAAACGAAATAATTATGTTTCCATATGAAAAAATGTATATTTTTGGTTGGCAATAATCCTATTGCTGAACCCACCCATGCAGACTGGAAATAACAATACAGTACCAGTACAATGTCAGACGGCGTTTAGCTGACATTAGCTAAGATAAGAAGTAAAAAGGCTGTGTTTTGATTTGTATGTGATCAAAAATATATGGTCACTTTTTATAGAACTACAAAAAAATGTTGATATCAATAAAAAACCACTTTGACGATGCACTATACCGGTGACAAACGTTCATGCAACGCCCAAAATATCTGGAATAAATTTTAGTGACGAATAAATGCAATATATGTATAAAAAATTATACATTCAAAATATTCTTATTCGTCACGTGCCGGGTAAGAATATTTTGAATGTATAATTTTGTATACATATATTGTTTTATATTTTATATATACATATGTTGTCACTAAAATTGATATGATAGCTTATCGCCGCCTATAATTGTACAGGCACTTTAGCATCATTAACGGTTGGCACCCTCAGTGAGGGATCAATACAGGGATTTTTACCAACCAAAATATAATATTAAATTGAATAAGTCTCTTAAACTCTATGCACAAAAAATTACTTTTGAGTATAAAATAATATGTAAAAATCCTTGCTATTACGGGGCCAGTCACATTTGAATATTGTGGCATCATTGGCTTTGAAAAAGAATTTGTCTTTACGTTTAATTGCTATAGACCTGCTGTAGAATGGCTTGATAAAATATACCTATTTCCTATTCAATTTATCCTCAGTTTGTGAAATCTGTGACAAATTAAAATTCGTTTTTTTTTGTATTTGTTTCATCAACTAATAATTGGGATTGTTATATCACGTTTTCTGACATTTTTATACATATATGATCCTAAACGATGAGGCGATTGAAGAGTGGACTGCAACTTTATTGTTCTTGTCTAAGAGAGGGGTTTGCTGTCTAATTGATACTAAAGAAAATTTACAGATCTGCCATTTGTTGAACTTGAACATATGTGTATGTATACATGCTGTGGATCTTAAAGCTAATGAGTACAGAAAATATAAAGATGACAATATGAGCTAAATTCTACTTTAAGTATCGATAGTTCCTGAACATCCCGGGCGGCCCTGAAACACGGTTTTTGAACAGGGAAGGTCGTTCCGTAATTTTCGTTATTCGCCGGGTCAATTTTCCCGTTGCCATCTTAAGCCTGACTGCTCGAACCATATTGTCCTTTCAATGATAAGTGCCGATCACCTTCTCTAGATGCCATGATGCTGGTGGTGTGTTCGACTCCTTAACGAGCACAACGCCGATTGAAATGTTGTCGTGGGCCACTTGGGACGCTGCTGCAGACTTGTCAGGTACTCCAGGGGCCATTGTGTCCAGAAGTCTTGGTAAATAGATTATATATTCTGCCAGTATCCCAGCCGGCCCAAAGGAATAGAGAGCTGTCATCGTATCTGAGGTGTAGCATAGAGGTCGTGAGTTGACGACAGCACTGATTTGGGCAAGCAAAGTGCGCATTTGTTCAAACATATGTATGTAAGTGTGGTGTTTCCGATTACTCGTCGAAGATGCAGATTGATTCCTATTTTCCTCCCCAATGCGGAACACTTGATGGAATGAATGTCCATTGTATCCCTTCGTCTGCAAGCGTGTTCACGATCACATCGTTGAGTTGTGATGAACTCAAGAGTTGCTGCATTTCATCGAGGGATCGCTTCGTAACGATGAAATTTGTACCATTGTACAGTGGGAAAAAAAAGAAAGTGTTTTGGCATAAAATCAAATTATTTTACAAATTATTTTTAAAAATAAAATATATTTTTTGAATTTACATACCCTAATTAGCCAAGAACCGTAATGTACAATTTTTCACTATAGTGTTGACAAACGAACAAAGTCAGCTGTTCGATTGACTTTGTTGTGTGCTTAAATTAGTGAAAAATCTTTACAAACTTTCACTGTTTATTTTGTGGAGCAACAAATTGATTTATGATTTCTGATTATGGCAAATCGTAGCAAATATTATTATTTTTTTATAAATGTATCTTAGATTACATGTTTTAATTATTAAGACTTTTTGTCCAACTGTGAACTGTTTTAATTTGTATCTTTTTAGCTTAAAACTAACAAGTATGTTTGTGTTCCGTGGTGTATAATTTATAAATGGCACAAAGTTGCAAAAAGGTAAAAACGCAAAGTTATTACCAAATGTATCCTTAATATCGCAAAACTAATCATTTTTGCAACTTTTTGCACGTTTCTTCAAAAAAATGACTTATGTCCAGCAACTTTGGGAGAAAAACAGCCGCTCGGAAGATACTCTAAGAAGCTACATACATACATATACAACTTTACGGCGAGCAATTTGATGAAACTTTAAATCAAAAAAAAACAACCAAAATTAAATGTTTCATTGGTTATATTAAAAAATAATTGCCAAAAAACTGCCGTATAATGGACCAATTTAGGAAAAAACACTCTTTGTGGATAGCCGGCAATATGAGTTTAAGCGTTTGTGCTCAAAATATGTTATCAAATAAACGAGGTCGCCCAAAAATGAATTATGAGGATGCTGGCGTAAGGCTCAAAAGAAAATTAGCATCTGAACTTGCAGAAGAAAATAATTCACACCATTTCGGCAAGAAAATCTAATGAAAATAACATGCATTTTGTTCTAAAAAAAGCGGCTTCAACAGAACCTGTTGGTCAGTTAAAAGAGACAATTAGCAAAACTGATTCCAGTCCCATATCTTCTGAAAAAGCCCTATCCTTTTTTATGGAAAATAGTTTAACTAAACAACAATATCAAAATATTAAAAAAATTAATAAACAACAGGGCTGCGATATCTACCCACCATATTCGAAAATAGTGGAGGAGATGTAGGCCTGATGGAATAGTTTGCATCGAGTGCGAAATGAAGATCAAGTCTCCTTACAAAACTTGTTGTTACTACGCGTAACGATCTTAATCCATCTTTGTGCCTTAATCCAGCCTGTATGGATTGCAGAAGTTGACTCAGAAGTGCGCCACATTGTTCCAGGCGCGGCAAAGATTGCTGATTTAAAGGTGCCACTCTTATTGAGAGAGACATTGTCCTTAACCACTCGGCTGTATACCACCGCTGCGTACGCTTTGGTGGATGCATCTGAAAATCCGTGCAGTTCGATTTTCTGTGTATCGCTTTTAACTAACGTGGTATCTGGAGCTTTGGAAGATTGTCTGAGCCAGTTGTCTGCTAGTTTTCTCGGTAGTTCGTCGTCCCAATTCAACAGCCAGAGTTTTTTAAATAGTATTTTGAATTGAACTAGAATTGGTGCCAGTAGACCTAGAGGGTCAAATATGTGTAAGACATCCGACAACACATATTGGGGCAGCTAGGATCATTCGATAGATTCACATTGTACGACAATGTTTGCTCCCCAGGGTGCCAATGCAGACCTAGGACTTTGACTGATGAGTGTGAGGAATCAGTGTCCCTGTTGCGTAGAAGCTCATTCTCACAATTTGATCCAGTGAGAACGTCGTCGACATAGAAATCTTCCAACACGATTTTTGCTGTATTCGGAAACTCGGTTCTGATAGTCAGCAGCTAGTTGCTCCAGCACTCGGACTGCTAAGAATGGTGCGCATGATGTTCCATACGTCACAGTGCATAGTTGCAAGTACTTAATAGGATCTGATAGGATCCTCTGTCCATAGGATTTTCTGATCGTCTTTATGTTTTTCTCTCACCCAGATTTGACAGAAATGTACATACGGATTCTCAAGCACACTGCAAACGGGTCTCCCTGAATACTCGGTCCGATCGAGAGGGTGTCGTTTAACGCCATGCCTTTGGCGTCTTTATATGAGCCGTCGAAAACCAATCTGAGTTTCCGACCCAAAACAGGATGATGTGGTATGTAGAAATTCCTACCCTTGGGAATTTCGCTCGGTGAGATTTCTCGCATATGGCCTAGGGAATATCCCCTCATGAATTTTACGTTGTCGTTACGTAATTGTTGATTTTGTGCCAAACGTCGTTCAACTGTTTCAACCTCTGCAGCGGAAGTTCCACGATGTACTTGCCCTGTTCGCCTCGAGTGTGTGTTGCAAGAAAGTGTTTCTCCACCTCTTTGTTTTTAGGTTGCACTTTTGCTTTGCGTAGCATGCTTTCCAGTTCCCAAAACCTTTTAAGATAAGCATAAATGTCGATTGTTGGTGTAAGTGTCATATCGTTCTTTGCGCGTGATGAAAGCAGTGATGTAATTACCCATTCGAAAATAATGATATAGCAATGAGCCTTCCATTGTTGTAGATCTTTTTCCCAATTATAGCACTCCAAACATGCTCACTGCCCAAAAGAATGTCAATTGGGGTAATTTTGCTAAATTGTGTATCTGCCAGTTGTAGATCGTTGAAAAATCGAAGCGCGGACGCATTGATGGTCTGCCTTTCCAATGATGATTCGATTTTTCCAAGCACTTGAGCTTGGACTACCAGCTGATCTTGCGAAATACGGGATTGGTTGCGTAGAGTGTTGCATCCCCTTGTAGTTTCTACTTTAACTGACAAAATTCCCGTAACCAATATGCGTGATGGCGTACGAGCCAAAACAAGTGTTTGTATACAGCGTTCAGATACATACGACAGTTCTGAACCCGCGTCCAATAGGAATCGGCATGCTACCAAATCCCCATCTGCGTTGCGAACGTTGACCTTGGCTGTGGTCAAGGTGCTCCTGTTCCATCCAGTTGATGGTTCTGAATTGGCACTGCCTTGTGCACATACAGTTGCGGCAGTCACCATTGAGATGTGTGCGCTAGGATACTCCTTATCCTCACCAGTTTGAACGATTATTCCAATAGCCTGTTGCGTGGCTTGCAGGTGCAACAGTGAGTGATGCTGACCTTTACATTGTCTGCACTTGAACGTAGATTTTCATTTTCTGGCCCCATGACCAGGCTTAAGTAGAGAGAGTTTAAGTAGAGAGAGAGAAATCATCTTTCCTGCTGACATATCCATAAATTGTTGGCATCCATATGCTCTGACAATTCTCTGTAGAATGACTTTTTCTGCGCTTGTTTTCTTCAAGTACAACCAACGAATGTGTGACCTCCTTTGTCTTGTCACCGATTGAGGCTGTAGTCTTGCCTCCGATTGTTTCACGCTTGCTGAGCTCCAGTTCCTCGCAACGTGCACTTTGAAATTTGAAGAATTCCTATAGTGTGGGTGAGTTTGACTACACACTGCGCTCAATCTACCTACGTCGAGTGTCTACGTCCATCTTCTCCAGCGCTTAGAATATGATCCAACAGTCCCGTCCTGTTTCCTCGGTGGTATCCAGACCACGCATTACTTCATTTGCGCCGTCTGACACCTTTCGTAAAGTTGCTGTATTACCTTGTTGTTGTTAGCAGCTTCATAACCATCTACCTCGTCTAGCATAGCTATTTCATCCCCAAATCGTCTTTCCAAAGTCTTTCCATATTGTGTTAAGATGCTCCAGTTGCGAAGACACCGCTGCCCTTGCGGCGTTCGATTGCTGCACGTCCTCAGCCGAAGCCAAGTTCCGTGTGATATTGCCTTGACACCGGCGCGTTTTTTTGTCAATGCTTTTCATTGCTGCCGAGAAACAATGACAGTGAGAACAAATGCACAGAAAAACTACAAAAACATCCGTCTCGAAGGAGCAAACAATGGTCATAAACGATGAGGCGATTGAAGAGTGGACTGTAAAATTTATTGTTCTTGTAAGTTTTGCTCTGTAATTGTAATTGATCTTATAGAAACTTAAACAACTTAAACATATGTGTATGTATACATGCTGTTCGATTAAAATACTTAATGGTAATCAACCATTTTAGCATGATCATTTTTATCAAACAATTTTTATGTAGTCGTTTAGTGTTAAACTGATGCTATTTATTCTATAAGTTCCGTATCGAATGAAGCCTCAAACCTCCCGGACTTTTTTGGTTGGTATCATTTTTTGGTTGGTTTAATGTTTTGAAGTTTCTTGGAAAGTACAAATCATATTTCAAGAATACTGTACAAACGTCAATGTTTAAGGTGAATTCAATGTTTCTTAAAAAGCTGTTCAAACAATTAAGAGAAAAACCAACCGTAGCTTGTAATTTTTGGGGACCACGAATTGTCTGTTTTTGTTCATAATTTTGTATAAAAGCGCGATTAGATTCCAGACAAGGCATATTACAATGCGCTTCTTGATCACTTTAAGCTTCGTGTTGCTTGGGTGCTTCTACCTGGCGGGTGCCACTTCATCCACGAATTCAACTACAACCAACTCCACGACCACCACCACCACTACAGCCTCGCCAAGCGACACTACCACCACTTCCTCCTCTTCAAGCGCCACTACTTCCTCCCCATCCTCCTCCTCGAGTTCGGATGCTGAGGCAAAACGCCGCAGACGTGCCCGCCGCAGGCGACTTGCTCGCGAGCGCCGCCGCCGCCAGGAGAGAAGGCAGCGGCAAGAAAAGCGAAGGCGCAGGATGGAACAGCTACTCGAGAGACAGCGTCGATTGATCCGTCAGTTGCAGGGATAATGTAGTCGATGGTAGTGAATGTAAAAAAATATTCATAAAATTATCACTCATTATTGAGTGTTATAATTTAAAAAAATAAACTTAAGTGTTTGACCATAAACTGATAAACAAATGATGTTATGCTTTTGCGCATACATGTATGTATGAAGGCGGAAACGTCACCTCCTCCGAGTTATATTCGTACATATGTATGTACATAAGGGCGGGTAAATTTTCTTTTCTTACATTTGGGAATGGTTGGGAACGGTCGAATATATCCTGAAGCTGTCATACAACTTATTGACTTTGGCCATCATTTTTGTGGCCATCCCTCCAGCTAACTTTCTATAAGTTCTATGTTAGGTCAAGTAACCCGATATACAAGATCCTTATTTTCTTTTTTCCTACATTTCATAAGGATCGGCCGACGATATCCTATATAACTGAACGATCTAAAATTTTAAAAGTTTTTTGTTTTTAAAAATATAAGCTTTTCAAAGTCTTATTACAAGAAAATTAAATTGAATGAATATTTGTTTGTTGTATTTTTAATGAATTGTAATGTATATTTGTATAAGAACCGGTCAACTATATCCGATCCGATATATATAATATAATAAATTATAAAATTCCTTTAACTGCGTGGTATATCAAGTTTACTTCGTTCAAATTTATGTGCATAATGGACAATAAATGTAGAATAATCGTAATATAAGATTCTGTCTATATTTGTTCCACGGTTGTACGCCAACTTTATTCAATAAGCTGTTCATGGATTTATTAGCCAAATGCACGAATCTAACAGGATTGGTGTGTTAGGTCTGTTCGTTGACGGCTTAGAGCCGTGGAGGAGCTTGACACCGTGAAAAACAACCTTTATAGCAACTCGACAAGAAACAGAATTATTTCCGAATAATTTGGAAAACACACCAACAAACACAAGTAATTTTAAGTTCCCAAAATAGTTTTTGTTAGCTTTTGTTTATTTATTTGGAAATAACTATGAAACTATATAGCTTACCTAATTACCATAAAGAAATAAAAATACGTCAAATTATCTTGACTAATATAATATATAAAACCAAGGTTTTCTTTTCGTGCACTTATATATATACAACCCTCATTGTTTAGGTTGAACGAAAGCCAACTTCTTGATAAATGTTTTGCAAACGTTTCAATAGGATGGAAATTTTGTAAGGATTTACTACACTGGCGTCTCAATAGAAGCTACTACACTGCCGTCTCAATAGAAGCCCGTCTTTCTTAGTCCTTGCAGCCTTCATTGAACGAAAAAAGCTTATGGGAAAGCTGAACAATGATTTTCTTACATGGAAAACCCTTTGTCATACTTTATGCCTGTCTAATGGAGCTTAAATGGCCATTGGCGTGACTCTTGGAACAATAAACTGAGAACGAATGCAGCCTGGAATATGTGAAATAAACCGAGCACAATAAAAGGTAATTATCGCAAGTTTTTACACCCTTTCAGTGGGTATTATTAGGCTGGGTAAAATTATTCCACGATGGAAGGAGACATCTCGGTGAGAAGGAGGAGGAGTAGGAGAGGTAATTTTATCGCATTATGGGCCAACATTTTGAGTTTTTTATTAATAACACATAATTAGTTAATTTAATAAATAAATTAACTTCAAGTTTCATGCAACGATAATATTGGAAAAGTTGCTTGTCAAATCATTGGTAAATTTTTTCCTACAAGCACCTCTGCAGAGAGGTCCAACAATGGCTTGGTAATAACTTTGAATAATAAATAAGATAAGAAGAGATTGATAAGAAATTGTTTTGCTAATAAAATTCTTAGAAGGATTAAATCATTTATATCCGATTTAGTAAATATTACATAATATAAACTGGCACTACGCTGTGTGGGAAAATTTTATCCGGTTTTCAACTGCATAACACCCAGTTATACATACAATATTATTGTATGATAATATTCCATATATTACAATATTACTTACAGTGATATATCCTTATTCCGATCCTTACGAAATTTGGCATGTCGAATTGGTTTGACCAAAGTAAAACTCATAGAAAGTAGACTCATTCCATCCATCTTACTCAAAAAACAAAAAAGTTATGCCATTTCGGATCAATCAGTTATATGGCAGAAATCTACGCAAACTAGTCTCTCAGTTTAAAAGCTATCGCCATCAAACTTTGCACACACCCTTCTTTCCTTAGTAGGTAGTATATAAGTCGGAACGGCCGGGATCGGTCGACAGTATCCTATAGCTGCCATATAACTGATTGATCGGAAATGCCATAACTTCGTTGTTTTTTGGGGATTTTCTATGGATTCTACATTGTGCAAACTAATCCGGTCTGTCAAATTTCATAAGGATCGGCCGACTATATACGATCCGATATATATCTAATATTATAAGATACGTGTCGCCACCTAGGGGACTGCCACTTAACTGCAAGGGTATATCAATTTGCGGAACATGTATACGGTACATCGTTAGCGAAGAATGCAAATTTGATGCCAGTTGACCACAGTCCATAGAAATGCCACCTTGAATTTGCTGCTTTTGAGACAGATTTATTTGCCTGCGGGGGGTAACATAAAAGTTATACAAATACATTCATTCAACACCATTGAGACACGTGACGGAGCTGGAATGCTCATCTTGGGCAAGGCGAGTGGCCCCAACCAATCTATGCCACCTTTGGAAGCATGGCGAAGATGCCTGGCTTGAGGTTGCTCACGTCCTGAACGACGAACTCCCCTCCGAAGTGGTCATTCATGACCATAGTGCGCTTCTTGCTAGCGTCTATGTGGAAAGCCTGCCAAATAATCTCGAATTCGAGTTCGGGCAGGATGGCAGTAGTTGGGTCCTCAGGCCACCAAAACTTGTTAATAAAGTAGGATCCCTGTAATTTACGATGTAAGTGAATACGGTGCCAATGGAACCGGCCCTAGAACGGACCAAAACGGTGGATTGTAAAGTGAAACCGTGAGCCTCGCGTGCTCCCCGGATGCCTTACTGACCTTGGCGATGGGGCAGTTGTCGATAATGTTGCCGTACTCGCGGATAAAGCCATGAACGAAGCGTCCCACAGGTGATTGGTTCGCGAAGCCCAGGATGCGGCATACGTTTAGGGTCGTGTTCAGAGTGGTGGTGTACAGCGAGTCCTGCTTATTGGCGATGCGCACCTCCAGATGTATGTCCACGTCGTGCAATTCCTGGTGAACCTCCATGGAGAAGTTCAGATGCGGGTCGCTGTTGTCATACACAACCTTATGACTGAGCATCTTCTCCTCGCTCCATATCTTTATGTCCTTAAACTTGGGCCTCATCATTTTCTGCAGGAGTGATTCTTTTAGGTTAGTAAAATCAAAACATCAAAGTACATTGGCAAAACCCACTTCGGCCAGGGATCCGTGGCATATGGCCAGAACGACTTGCACCAGTAGAATAGAATATACCAACATGATTTAACAACGTTCACTGGCTTTCGACTCCAGCAGGCTGCCTATTTATATGCTAGAAGAGAAGTATTGGTAATAGTTTAGGCAATTTCGGAGTGTGATTTTAATCGGAAACCAGGTGAGCAATAAAATGCTTGAATGATTTTTCAAAGTCCATCCACTTATCTGACCTACCTCAGCATGGCCGCTTTTGGGAATCATTGGGCAGATCGATCGTGAATCAGCGCCTAATGTCCGGAGTACTTTGTCGTCCAGTGGGGCCTGACTAATAACAACTGCACTTATATAAACGGTGCTTAATTGAAAAAGTGCCCAGTGGATAATTGCAATAAGATGCGTGAGGTACTCACCCGTAGCGTATGGGGCATGTGCCTGATGCTCGTGATTTTCGTTCCCTTGAGCGGGGCTTGGGTGAGTATGGCTTGGTTTGGCAATGCAGCGCTGAAAGCAATTAAGGAAATGATTAATCGGAAATAAAAGCGCTCTTTTAAGGTAATTCTCACCGGCGTTGAGTTCGAAGCCAACGATAAAATCGTAAACGTCAAGGCGAAACTTCAAAATGATTCTGGCGATGCCAAACTGACTCTGAACATAATAGTTCTCGAGGACATAGAAGACGTGGAGATGGCAGTTGACGTGGCTCTTGAGACTGATAAGGGGAATTATTCTACCCTTATCACCCGCTCCATTAACTTCTGTAAGCTGATGAAGCAGCGTAACTCCGATCCTCTAATGCGTCTCATCTACGATGACTTGCTGAAGCATGGACAATTTTTTAAAGAGTGTCCCATCCGGAGAGGACCCTTTAGCTTGACAGACTACAAGGTAGACGAGGAAGCGCTCCCCAGCTTTTTGCCAGAGTCCAAGTTTCGGTTTGGTCTGCACATCAAAAAGCCAAAGAAGGACACGATCGTTCGGGGCACCATTTTCGGACGAGTCGACAAGTCCAAGGGCTTCGACAATCTGAAAAGATTTAGTCTGGGCTGACATCCTTCGGAAGGCTCCCAATAAAACTCCGCTGTGCTTCTCAGACCGCTGTGTTTTAGTATGCAAACTGCTTTTGTGAGACGGTTGGCGTCGTGATTGTCACCTCATGGCCGAAAGCGTGTTGTCACCCGCACACACCACTTCTTCACCCGCCCCTCTTCATTATCCTCATTGCGCCGTCACGTGTTTGCCTGCTCGACTGCGAAATTCCCATGTTTACCCGACGGTGACAAGCTGTCTGCAGGCAGCCAGTGGCTTAGCAACTGATGACGACGCTGACGATAATGGCGACAAAGGAATGGGCTGCTGATGAGCAGCAGACGACGTTGATTTAGAGCGTGGAGGAGCTGGGAGGAGCTCGTACATGCCTTGGAATGGACTGGTGTGATGAAATTGTGTGTAATACTGTAGTTTACTTATGGCCTTAAGATTCCAAGCAACATTGGTAACAATATGACAAGCGTGGGAAATTATTTTGCTTTTAAGCTATCCCAATACATTAAATCTCACCAATTTGGGTCTAGAAGGCCTATGATTCCCAGCCGATCTCTCGAAACGCACATTAAGGATGCATAGCACACCTCCGATTAAAGTCGTTGACAGTTCCATGAGTCACTCCATAAACCCAAAGTATTTTTACCCCTGGTATATATGTATCAAGCGGAGTTGGCGATGGGCTGCTGATGAGTAGCAGACGACGGCTATAAATCTTGTGTAGAAAATTAACTCAAAGGAGAGCGGCTTCTTTAAGATCAGTAAAGCGAGTGAAGCGATCTTAATTGCTCAATTGCACGTCAGGCCTTTGAATGATAAATACGGGCTTAGAAAGTGGCGCAAATGACGGTTGAACTCACAATTAGTTTTGTTATAGATGCGCTGTTAGTGTGTTTTAATATTCACTCAAGCCCATACTGCTCGAAATAAAATTTTAAAATATAGAAATTGCCTTGGGACTTGGGGTAACTACAGTGTGTGTTCCAAAGTAAACAGGACTTTTACTATCTAGCGCCCACTGGGCTGTTTTAAACTTGGTAAAAATTTTACGAAACGTTTCAATTAATGAAACAATTTTATGGTTTGGCTCTCAAAGAAAGAAACATCGCTACTATGATTCTTAGTTCTTTACTTAGGATAGACAGAATCAGAGCCGGATTAACAAGTGTGGAGGCCCCGGGGCACTAATAATGTGGAGGCCCCCTAACCCTTACAAATCTAAAATAATAAAATCATTGTCTTTTATAATGAGATTTATTCTTCAATGTATAAATCAACCATACAAGTCATACATATAATGAATCAACAGATTATATATCCATATATATTATATATCTATATATATTATTTGATGTTTGTTAAAGATATCATCAGAATTTTACTCCCGTACAAATCTCTGAATACTAATAAGAATAAGCGATCCTTCTTTGGTACGTCATCAAGATTAAATTAAGTTAAGCTAAAGAAACTTTCCTAGCACATTTCGATGCTAATTCTCATAGCAATTCATGTTCAATATTGAGCAGAGATAACGCTCTTAACGCTTTTGAGACATGGTTGTGCGTAATCTGTTTTTAATTATTTTCATCTTTGAGAAGGAATGCTCCCCACTACAGTTAGAGACCATTAACACCAAGTAATGCAATTTGCACGTTAGGAAACGGAGTCCCAAAGTTACTTTCCGCCAAAATCCTGTAATAGAACATCTCTTTTGATTCATTGGACTGCCGCTGCTCTCCGCAGCTATCAATCAGGGATACGAACTGGATCAATTCACTTGCCAACGAAGATTCCAAGTCATCATTATAAATTTCCACTAAATTTTCTGCAGCCGCCTGCATTTTTTTGAATTTGTGGGTCGTGCTTAATCCGGCCCTGGACAGAACCCGCATCAGCATGGCTATAAGAATCATCACGGGGCACTAGCTAGTGGGACCACATGCTAGGCGAATGAATTCACCCCACAACGACTACTGCCGCAGCAGTAAGGACGAAGAAGAGAAGAAACGGTTGAGCATCTTCTCTGCCTCTGCCACTGCCCAGCCCTGCAGTCTCTCCGACTTCTACACCTCTTTTTCCTCCTTCTACTTCTAGGTTGCTCTTCAACATCTTGGTGATATCAGAAAAAGATTCAAACAGGATAGAAAAGATTACCAAAGCCTCCGGGTGGGGAAACTCCTAGAACATGAATCCTTTCTGCAAAAACAACATAAATTATGGCCCATGGTGTCATAAGGGACCGAATACGGTCTAGGTGTGGTGATGCCTCTCTTGGAGGTAACCGCCAGCCTTCTAACTTAAGGCAAGGTATGGGCCAAAGCAAAGAATTTGTTGCACCCGCCGCATTTAATCTGAATGCATTCAATCTGATTTGGATAACCTTCAAAATTAGTGTTTGGAAAATTAAAGCCTAATGCCGCCAGCCGTACTTGGAGTAATGGATCGAAATGTAAACTTGTCATTTTATCGATCTAACCCTCCACAGGCTACGTACTTTCGGTATGGGTGCGCTGTAGAAAGATTAACTCAGCTTAAAGATTTGGGTGCCCTATTAGAAATAAAATTTACATTTTTTGAATAATTTAATGACCTCTAAACAAAATTCATACATATCTTTGGTCCATCCGATACTTGAGTATGGATCCTGTCGGAAGTCCTCAATGCGACATAGATCGAGATCACATTGAATCTGTCTAAAATACCTTCTTGAACTTGGCTGTCAGAGGATTAAATTGGGATGGAAATCTTCACCTTTCTTGCTATTATACAATAATTTTATTAATAAACTTGCCTTGAAAACAAAGCTTTTACGCTGCTGGTTGTCGTTTTGCTACATAATATATTATTATTAGTGGTAACATTTAATTATTCTGCGTTAAGAGTCGTGTTAGCTTTTCCTTCTTGTTATACCCCTGCATAGTGTCAAATTATAAAGGTCAGCTCAAACCCTATAAAGTATAGAAATTTTTCATCAGGAACAACTCCTGAGTCACGTCGGACGGCAGTCCGCTAGGTGGCGACACGCATGCCCATGCTGTAGCATGAAGCTGTGAAGACACTACATATAGCCGAAGAACTAAAAATTTTCTGTGTGCGTTCAATCTGAATGAATGATATACCAAATGAAAGGTATTGTAATAAAATTTTTGTAACTAACTAAATTAAAGGGATTTTATCCAAACATTGGCCAAAAGTAGCTTGGGAGTAATTTGCGTAAATGTAAAACACTTTTGATTCACTAAATTGGACATTGTCTGGTGTCACCAGACAAAATATTTATTCTGAACCTAGATTTTAAACATAGATTCTGATCCAAAATACGCGTCGATTGGTACCTTAACCATCACGATCAAAAGCTATTGGGGAAAAACTATTTTTAAAGAATTTCCCAAATGAAGATATTTGCCAAATTTTGCTTCGAAGCAATGTACCATCCGCGTTTGTCTTTTAAAATTTTTTTTAAAAATTTGAGTATGTAACATTACGTTACATACGAACGTTATTATTACATTATTATTAGTAACATACGAACAATGTTTGTTTTACGATTTTTTTTAATTACTTAAGGTTACCATAAAAAATAAAAACGACTTTTGAATTTAACAAACACATAACTTTACAACCAATGAAGCTAACTTCATATGCTAGAAGGGTTTTTTAAATATATTCTTCACTGTCTTTAAGATCAAATGTCTAAGTCTTAAGGATAAATAAATACACTAAAATACAAAACGGTTAAAATTTTTTTTTATTCAAAATTGGCTGTAACGATTCTAATTATGTTAAATGTGGCGATAGTTTTCGAGATAACGCAACTTTTGATATATCGTTTATATCTGGGAAAAGTTACTCAAGATATAGATCGATAAGTAGAGCAACCCATGGTGCTGGCTGTGAAGAAATGGAGAATATTCATAGCATTATCCATCATAGCATAAACCATTTGTAATTTAGCGTATGACGCCACGTCACTGGCTGCTAACTCACTCCGAAACAAATATCCCAAAAAAAAATTTCTCTCACCGCTGTGGACTACCAAGCAATTTTTAGTTACTTGTTTCATTGCGCTTGGCGATGATGCTTTGCCACTGACAAATAATTTCCAGCTCCTTTTTCATCGCTACGGGCGTTTCGCAACTGTTGGCACAAAACCGAAAATAAGTTAAAGATTCCTACATTAAATAAAGGCTATTATACTACAGTTATATGAAGACAACATTGTTTACAAAGCCAATTGTTACAAAAGCAATAATTTTCTAAATGTGCTTGTCCACGTAATAGCAAATATCTGTACATATTATTTTCCACTGAAAAGTGATTTTTGTGTTGGAACGGACAAACATATATGGACGACTTTTTATCATGATATAGAGTAACAAAAAATTGTTTTATATCAAATACAAAACTCTCGACGATGTAAAATATCGGTGACAACGGTTCATGCAACGCCCAAAATATCTGATATCATATAAAACAAGAAAGGAAAGCTAACTTAGGACGGAGCCGCAGTTGATATACCCTTGCAGCTAAGTGGCAGTCCGCTGAGTCGACACGCATCTTATATTATTAGATATATATCGGATCGTATATAGTCGGCCGATCCTTATGAAATTTGGCAGATCGGATTAGTATGCCTAGAGTAGAATCCATAGAAATCCAAGTTATGGAATTCCCGATCTATCAATTATATGGCAGCTAAAGGATATAGTCGGCCGATCCTTACGAAATTTTTACCCAATGTGGAATCCTTACAAAGTCCCATCCTTCTAACTTAAAAAATAACGAAGTTATGGCACACCCGATCAATCAGTTATATGGCATTATATGACCGATCCCGGCCGTTCCGACTTATATACTGACTGCAAAGGAAAGAAGAGTGTGTGCAAAGTTTGAAGACTATAGCTTTAAAACTGAGAGACTAGATTGTGTAGAAACAGACAGACAGATGGACAGACGGACAGATATCGACTCAGGAGGTGATCCTGATTAAGAATATATATACTTTATAGGGTCGGAGATGTCTCCTTCACTGCGTTGCACACTTTTCACCAAAATTATAATGCCCTCTGCAAGGGTATCAAAAAAAATTCTTGACGAGTTAAAATAAAGGTGGCGAACCTGCATGCCACGCCCAAAATATCTGCAAATGCAATATATGTGTAAAAAATTATACATGAAAAATATTTTAATTCGGCACGTGGAACAAAATCTTCGGCACGATGTAAACACGTAAGAATATTTTTAATGTATAGTTTGTCTATTTTGTATAGTCGCAGAGGTCATGTAGGCTGACCGACTGACGGAAGGTCCAACGAACGGACCGACGGATTCATATTAGGTAGACTAAAAGTTAAAATTTGGCATGTCGACATGCCAAAGTTATAAAAGTTTATTATACCTATACATATGTAAAAGTGAAAACGTAAAAGTAAAAAGTTCGTAGGTAAATATTATACTGCTTTCAATTGATCACCACTATATGAGGAGAGTTCGCAGTTTTTAAGAAAAGACTGAATATTTATGAGAAGCGATCTAATTCGCATCAGGTGTTCAAATAATACATCTTTAAATGGACTTTTATTAGATTTGGAAAGGAATAGCCGCTTATATAATAAAATGAGTTCTTGCAACCCAAAGACCTGATCAAAACAAAATCAGTTCGAAGTGGGAATAGAAATGTTTATCAATCAATACGAAAAGGAAAGAATATTAATTAGTAGCAATGTGAGTGGAAATGACATATTGAAATACCACTCCTATTTATGAAGTACTATACCTTAAAACGGTTCGATAGTGCGAAAAACTTTTTATCAATTGCCTAAGAACGAACTGGACACATGTATATGTTGGAAGATTACCATTAACGGTAGAGACGCTTTCCAAATTGTAAATTATTCTTGCAAAACGATTAGAAAATCATGAGGGGAACCGTATCCACTGAATTGAGATTGGCAATCGAAATCCCAACTTCTGGTAGCACACGAATGGAATACAAATTGAAAAAAATGCGAAATTGTGTTAAACTATATTTATAGTTTTCAGTGTTTGTACGCAATAGTACCATATGAGGTCTTACGACATGAATTTTGATAGCCATGGATGGGTTCAATGGCTTGGGAAGTTTCTCCATTTGATTTAATTATGTGAATTAAAATTCTTATTACTTAACAATATTTGTGCAATTACAAACTTTAACTTAAATCATTATAATAATTGCATTTGGAAGAAACGGCAAGAAGGAAATATGAATATTTATGAAGTTATTAGGGTTCGGAATGACTTGAAGGGGAAAATAAATAAACTATAAGGCTTGTGGAACAGGCAGACAATTGGTAAACAAACAAATGGTAAAAAAATGTGTCGTCTTTTGGCTAGGAAATACAAATTTAAGCAAAAGCTTGCCTTCGGTCAAAACTTTTTTGAAAAAGCTTATACGATGCAATCAAGAAAATCTACTATGCTTAATGTATGCAATCTGGACCGTTTTACAGTACATTTTATATTTTCCGGATACAAAGTGACGACAAACGGAACAGTTGGATGAACCATTTCCTTGGGGACTAGCGAAGGATTTAGGCGTTATATTGCTTGTACAAATTGCTGAAATAAGGGAAATTTATTCGTTCTTGTTCACGGTTGATATATTTCTTTTTGCCTCTGGCGACAAAGAGCTTATTTCAGTTGCTAAAAAATTTTACATAAATTCAAGTTCCGCAATTTTGTTCCTAGTTCGCCTAGCTTGCCGTCATTTCGATATCTTCACATTACGCCAGGGCTCTCAACGTTTGCTCACTTTTTGCAAACTTTTTTTTTTAATAATTCTGTGGTAGGTGAGAATCCACTTTCAATTGTTTGAGTCTCTGCCTTTGACATTCTGAAAATTTACCGTATTTCTTATTCTGTAAAATAAGTGAGGGGCAAAGGACGAAGCGGGGGAACGCTTCGGTATTGCCGCTGGGTCCTGAATCATTTTAGCAGGTGTAAATAAAATCTAGTAAAAAGATGCTATGCCATTGACTTCAGAATCTGTTTCTTTTACTATGAAAGCCTGTTTAGTTATTGTCGTTGCGTAATTGTTTATTCCGTTCGCAAATCGTCACGGAAAGTCAACAAATTTACACAAATAATCTGAATACTTTTACAATAAAAGGACTTAATTTAAAAAGTGCTTTGATTATATAAAATATTATATTTATTTATTTATTTATATTAAGCTAGCTCATAGTTAAAACGTAAACGTGGTATTTAGCTTATTTTATAGAATAGGGTAGGCTTAATATAGTTATTTGTGTGTTAAGTTTGTTATAGCTAATCTATTATGTTCATTTTCTAATTATAGAGATATCTAATAAATTGTCTAACTTCTATGAAGGCAGATTGTTTCAAAAATTGTTGAAAATATGTATTCCTGCATGTAAATGTATTTTGTTGTATTTCTTAGGTAACTTAAAAAATCGTAGAACAAATGCTGTGATTAAACATAACCTTTATGTAATAGAAGAAGTCTAGCCTATGAACCTTTTAGTGGTATTCAAACAATTCGGTCAGGCACTACGCATGAAGAAGATTAATTATGTAAATTTCTTCATAAATTTAATGGGGTATAAAGGTAGTGTGGTTTTATTCGTTGCTATTTTATTATAATGTGAAATACGTACATAAATGATCCTGGCCAATTACTGAATACATAATATCGAATTAAATGCTGTCCGTGCCCTGAGGTCAGGCCCCACAAAGTTCAGCACACTGCCAACAGTGAAAACAGTGACAATAAAGTAAAAATGTGCCACACGGGAGTGCATAAGCTTTAAAGCTCAAATGATACGAATTTATGATCGAATAATAGCAATCTCATTAGGACACTGTCCGCCAAACCGATGCACAGACATGACACCAGCTCCGACCAAGCCAATTTTCCATGTTAAAATAAATATTCGCATTTTGTAAAATATTTAACAATAATTGAGCGTAAAATAATCGCTCAGCCGCGAAGTCTTCCACCCATTGAAAATAAAGCCCGGAATTGACCCTATCATGCCGTTTCGACTTGACGGCATGAGTGTGAAACACTCTGCATTTTACTGCCCACATGAACCAGGTCCAAAGGCCGAATGCGTTAATTGCAGTTGACGCTGCACAGGACACGGATTGCGGCGAAAACGACATTCGTAATTAAATAGACACCATGTATGAGCCACACACCCACCTGCCTCCAGGAGACGTCGGATTCGGAGCATGTGCAAGTTGCATGGACCGATTTTGTTGTATGACGATTTTGTTTTTCTCAATTATGTAGAAAATAATTGGTAATCGAGATACAGAAATTTGTAAATAATATAATACAATTTTTATACCTTTACCGAGGCATGTCTGGACTGCGCCTAAGATGGCTGATGGTTCTTGGTTCTCGTTAATAAAAGGCTGATAAGCCTCCATAAAATGGGAAATCATATACTTATAGGTATAAAGTCCCTTGAGTGTAACCATTCTCAATGTCCCAATGTTATTGATTCGCGTGCCATTGGCATAATGCCGTCGCCTGGTAAGAGAAAGGTAGAAGCTAGCTTGATTGCCGGCCATGTTAGGTTCCTATCAATAAATAGGTATTCCAGTGATTTACACCTTACTATGTTAACTTCGTCATGAAATTTCGGCTGTTACCAGGTTATTTGAATCATTATTTGATGCTAAATCAAAATGAATCTTGGGCAGTTCTATTCAACGAAAAACGGTTCCGTTGTAGGAGTTTTTATGAGGGTCGGCGGATTATATATAAATGTCATATAACTTCGCAGTATAAGCTTTATTATTAGCTTTCCGTTCTTTTTATACATGCATGCACGTACATGCGTTGTGTACAATACCAGTAGCTCTTTTAAAAGAAACTTGTTTAATAGTATGTTATTTGTGTATAAAGTGATCTAAAGTATACTCCATAAATCGTAATAATTATGGTTTTATTTTATATGGTTTATTTATATCTCAAAGCCAAATTATTAAAAGTGGTTTGTTATATGTATACATTTGGGCGGTCTATTAAAAGAGGGAGCATACTTTTCGGCCAAATTGAGGCTTAGGATGAACGCAGTGAACTAGTGGTCGTTTGGAGCCGGAACCGCTTCTCGGTCGTCACAATAAATATTGAACCATATTTGCTGGGAATATTGAAATACTTTCACAGCCACGTGCGCTCTAGGATCTGCGGTCTCCACGTCGCAGTAGTTTTTGCCCGTTTATTTGACTTTTGTTTTTTGCTGCTTCGTCTGAGCGGGGTTGTGAACTGGCGGGACTCAACCCTTTTCCGTCGGTTCGTGATGTTATTTGTTTATCTTATGTGCAAACTCAGTCTTGCTTTTGGACCGGAAGCTGGCAAATTTATTGCAATCACGCACGGGATTTGTCGCTTAGTCTTTGGCAGTCTTGCATCCTGGAAAAAATGTATCGGGCCCAGGAAGAGAGCGAGGAGCATAAAACCCACAGACCGCAAAATGTTTGCAACTAACAGGCCAAAACGCGCTGCGCATTAAATTTAAACTAATTGTTTGGCATTTGTAATGGTTGCCGCAGCGACAAACGTTTTAATTGCGGCGGCAGCCTCTGCGAGTGCAGCAACAACTGTTATGCTGCAGCATATTATTGGGAGGTTACGAGCCCAATGGTGGAGAAGAAATAGCATTCGTAAAAAACGGGAATTTATTTGGGGCTTGGGTCTGATTCGGGAGCAATTAATTCGAACACGCAGTTCTTCCCCTACTTCCGGTTATGGTTTTGACTTTGCGGTTACCCTCAACAGTCACCCCGTCCCTTTTATTTCGGCTAATGGCTTCATTGCACTGAATGCAATGGCAGTGCATTTTTGTTGGAGCCCTTGTCCTGCCATCCTGTGACGTCTATCCTGATATATGTTTCTGAGGAGGGTCGGCTAGCCTAGCCTAGCACACTGGTCGCTCTAAGGTGCCGCCATTAGTTTTTGCTAAGGCAACAGTTGAACGACACTAATGCGGAAGGCAAAAGTATCTTCTTCTCTGGAAGGTCTTTTGTGGCTGGGCATGTGTAAAAGGTTGTTTAAAGAGGTCCCTTAAACTTTATTGACTGAAATATTGCATTTCTGTTTTTTCTAACTCAATCACCATTTCTCTAAAGTAGAACCTCACTTGGGCTTGCCTGTAACCTTTCCGTACAGCTGTTCTGGGGTTGGGATATCGCTGACGAAATAGTTGGCCGGAATGAAATGAAATATTTTCTTCAGGACATCCAATAGAATGTCTTCGATGGTCTGGGTAATGACGGTGTATAAAGCGTCCGCCAACATGCGCCAATTGTCGTTAAAGAATTTATTGGTGCTGTCCTCTGCAATCAAAGATCAGTCAGTGGGAAATGGGGCAGTTGGTGAATAATGTTACCCAATTGTTTGTTTCCGTTGAAGAGGTTAGAGAAATACGACTTTAGCCCGTCCATTTTAAAGTCTACTCGCAGGTTGGTCACATTGTAAAATGTGAACCCGCCCTTGGAGTACAGTCGGGTCTTCGTGTGCATAGTTACAGTCATGTTCTCGGCGTCCAGGAAAACCTGCCCCCGCCCGTTCAGCGGGATGAGAAGGATACGGCCAAGCAGGCTGTAATTCCCCTGGAGCTTCATCTCGGGCAAGGTGAATATGGTCTTCCAGCTGTAGTCCCTCTTGAAGACTCTGGAAAGAATCATGAGTTCAGTTTGTAAAATAGTCCTAAAATAAAAATCCAACTTACTGGCTCTCTAGAACGTTCGTGTGACCGAATCCAGTGATTTTAACGTTGGCCAATTCCACTTTGAGATTAATCGCATTACTGTTTCCCTGCGAAATCCGAATACGATGCAAAAAAAAGGGATCGAAGCTCTTGATACTTGTCAGACCGGGTATTCCTGTAGATATGGTTTTGTGTCAATAAACAATGGTGTTCGTGGGACACTGCTCTCACCGTCGTTGAGCTTGTTGAAGAGTTGCTGGATGCTGTGTGTTGAGCAGTTTACAAAATCCTTCTCCGCTATCCTACACTCTTTGATATAATCTGCTGCGGTTCGAGTAGAATTTTATTTCAATTCAGTTCGGTTCATAACAGTTTGGTGCAATTTCGATTTCATTTCGAGTGCAAGGTAAAGCATAAATTACACGCAGAAAGTACAGAGAAACAAATTTCTATTTAGTGGTGAATTATTTGTAAATGACCCTAAACCTATGTTAGGTACATCTTAAATATATTTCCATTCACCGATTTTAGTCAAGCCGCAACCATGCTGCACTTACGCGGCTCTGTCAGAAATTCATCGTCTCCTCGAACTACACTTGAAGCCAATGCCCCAAACAGCACAATCCATACCACGATCACCTTCATAATACTTAACCCCGTGATTCTCTTCATTATCCGTCTGTTTTTCGAAGAGGAACTACCAATTCCTTCTTAATACCGACCGACATCAATGGAAAGCACTTGAAAACTGAATGAAAATCTACGATTTCCAAATGTGCGCGATAGCTTTAGGATGGCGGGAAAACTGGATTTGAGTGGCTTGCGAAAATTTCGCAACTGACCAGTCGGACAAGTGCCTAGCATTAGGAGAACAGTAGTCCATAGCTGAGTGCTTGCATGTGACTGTTGCAGCCAGTCCAAGTCACTTCTGTTTCGACATCGATCGCTCTCATAGTTCGGAATGGGTGGATGGCTATTGCGGCGTCAACTCGACATGAGCCAAGCAAAAAGTTTACAATAGCTGATCTGCGCTGGATAGACTGCTGAACTATCAGTTAATTTTGTTGCAACACGTGGTGGATAAACAGATGGCACTCTCGGCGGTTTCGCAAAAGCTAATGACCTATGTATATAGCTGGAGGGTAACAAATTAAAACTTTTGTGCTTCTATTCAACAGTTTTGTATCAGTTTCCGACATGGTGATCTTATAAATGATAATATTACAAAAACATTGTTATTTTTTATGTACATGCATAGTTATGTAATGTTTTTAGGAATGTAACTGCCAAAACTAGCTCTCATCAAAACACATTTAAGAATGCCCCAACTACCATGACCCTTTGATAGTCAAGTAGTATATAAAAACTTTTGGATGTATTTACATATAACTCTACTTATGTATATATCATATAAAAACAAGAAAGGAAAGCTAAATTCGGGCGCAGACGAAGTTGATATACCCTTGTAGTTGAGTGGCAGTCCGCTAGGTGGCGACACGCATCTTATATTATTAGATATATATCGAATCGTATATAGTCGGCCGATCCTTATGAAATTTGGCAGATCGGATTAGTTTCCCCAAAGTAGAATCCATAGAAAGTCCTATCCTTCTAACTTAAAAACAACAAAGTTATAGCATTCCCGATCAATCAATTTTATGGCAGTTATAGGATATAGCCGACAGATGCCGGCCGTTCCGACTTATATACTGCCTGCAAAGGAAAGAAGGATGTGTGCAAAGTTGAGGTACCAACAACCCCGATGTCCCCACAATGTCTAATTTAGTGAATCAAAAGTGTCTTACATTTACGCAAATTTCCCCCAAGCCAAACTACTTTTGGGTAATGTTTGGATAAAATCCCTCTAATGAAAACAATACCTTTGGTATAACAAACATTTGGTATATCACTTTTTCAGATTGAACGCACACAGAAAACTACATATGGCTATATCGGCTAGAAGCAAGGAATGTGTGTCGCCACCTAGCGGACTGCCGTCCACTGTGATAAACTTTTATATACAGTAAGGTCCAAGTTCAATTTCATATTTAAAATTTTCATAAAGGTCTCAGAAGGTGTAGACTCAGAGGTCTACAAATAAGGTGTAGTAACTTTTCTTCTAAAAAATGTGAATGTATATAATAATAAATGTAATAAAAAAAAAAAAAAAATTATCTTCCGAAATAATTGATTCCAGAATTAACCTTTTATCATGCGGAAAATTCTTCAATATGATTATCGTTATTCCGCCAGAACAGTATGTAGATTCAATTTACAGTCCAATTTGGAAAAATAAAAAAAAATTGTAAATAATATAAAACTAAAAGCTTCTGAAGTTAAATTATGTACTTAAAAAATAATCACTCCATTATATGTAATAGAGAGATTTTTGGGAAATGACTTTATTGGGAGCTTCAGGGAGTCAGTAAAAAACTCATAATGCAATTTTAAACTGAGCTTTAATTCCCCTACTAAAGTGGGCTTCCCATCCGGCAAACCCGAAAAATTTCTATGCAAGTTAATTTGCATCAAGTGGGGGAAAACCGGAAAAGGGCAGCGAGACAAATAAAAGCGTAACCAGTGAGAGGATTCCCAGGAATGGACAGAGCAAATATTAATCCGCAAAAAGGAATTGTCACAAATTGTGTGTCCGGGCTTTGCTTTTTGACTACAGTCAAAAAAATATTCGTTCCCATAAGTCGAATATTACTCGACAATATACCGAGTATTTTAGATAATAGTATCCAAATATTTATACTAATTCTAATAACTATCTAAACATGTGAAGTAAATCCAATGGTTTTATATTCATTATTAAAAATATTTTATCAATAATTATAGTTTTCTGGTCGCTAATTTTATGATCATTCATTTTATATTTCATATTAAGATATAATCATATTAACATAAATAATTTAAAAAAAATACTACAAGCAAACCAACTGTTATGGAATTTTTTTATAGTGCCATGACGGCGAAGCAGCGTAGCCATTGTCCGTTCCGCAGGGGTCTTAGAGCCAGTAAGCCAACCAACCCCTTTGGTCAGGATGCTTCCCTGGCCTTTCTGTCCGTTATTGCTTTTGGGGCCAAAAACAGCTACAGCTGCAAAATGGACAAAAGGTCTATGAAGTTGCCCAACATTGGTTGGGCTGGGAGGTAGGTCGCTGATTGTTTCAAATCGCAAGTTTGGCTTACCTTTTTGGGAATTAATTTGCCAAATAAACGCTGACAAAATGCTGGCAACTGGACAAGAACAAAGCCAGGAGTGCTAGTCGTGGTCAGATATCCAACTAATAGGATTTTGATGATAGTTGGGCTGCTGTGCTCTCCTCTTTGCAGGGCTTGCTGGTTTTTTCCTCATTGCGGTGTCGCCATAATCAATTTTTGTCCCTCTTTCACTCTACCATCTAGCATCGAGATGATTGCGGCTCATGACCCATGAAATGAGTTTCGCCATGTGTGAGAGCTGTGCTGTGCTTTGTGGGGTGCTTGCAAAATTAAAAGGCCAAAACAGGCTTACTGAGTCGCATAACCAAAGCTGCCGCACATTTTGTATTCATGACTTTCTCCTCCGTAACCCTTGCCAGAAAAAATACAAGGCGTTTTTGGCAGTTTGTATTCACAGATCACTGAAATAATTAAGAGCAACCTCTTAACAATAATTGTGGAAACGCGATTTTAATTTACATAACTAACCTCTAATAATTACCCACGCAGATCAAGTTTGTTTCAAATGTTTGTCACCCTACCTACGGCCCCAAAAAATGTCATTTTTCTGAATAATGACAAGAAAGTATTTTGGAAAAGTTGGGATGCCAAATTGTTCTGCCTAATCGAAAATTTAGAGGAGTTATAGACATTTATATGTATATTCTGATTCCCATATTGACTTACAGAATTTTTGACCGGGACAGAGACTATATGAGATATAATTATCCGATTTGGCACATAGATGCGATTAGGCACTTTTGGCACAATTCTCTGACCCTATAAAGTATATATATTCTTGATCAGGATCACCTCATGAGTCGATATAAGCATGTCCTATCTGTCCGATCTGTTTCTACACAAACTAGTTTCTCAGTTTTAGAACTATCGACTTGAAACTTTTTACACACCCTTCTTTTTTTTTGCAGGCAGTATATAAGTCGGAACGGCCGGCATCTGTCGACTATATCCATAGCTTCCATGAAACTGATTGATCGGGAATGCCATAACTTAGTTGCTTTTAAGTTAGAAGGATTGGACTTTCTATGGATTCTACTTTGTGCTAATTCGATCTGCCAAATTTCATAAGGATCGGCCGACTATATCCTATAGCTTTAAATAACTGATTGATCGGGAACACCATAACTTTGGTGTTTTTGAAGCAATCCCATCTGCCAAATTTCATAAGGATCGACCGACTACGATTCCATATATATCTAATTATAAAAGCTGCCACTTAACTGCAAGGTATATTAACTTCGGCTCCGCCTAAAGTTAGATTTTCTTTCTTGATGTAGCTTGCGATCATATAAAACCAAACAATAAATATAAATATAAAGTTCTCTTTGTTGAGAACTGGCCACTGGTCGCGACCGTGATGGCACTTTGCCTGGCGGCGCACTCCGAAAAATATATCCCAATCCATTTGCAGCCGTTAAATAATGAATATCGATTACAACCTCTTAGCAATCGATATTTTTTTTATGAGGTTTTTTTTATGATCTACAAAACAAATCTTAAAATCTGATGGTTTCCAAAGAAATAATGGATCTTTTATTCTGATTATCTAATAGATTATGTTGGTTGTTTATTTCAAAACATACAAAAGAATGCAAACAAAATGTTTTGTTTAAAAATCTATACTTATCATACTTATCTATACTGTACAAAGGTAATGTTAAGGTAATGTTATAGTCGGGAAACTTGTCTATAGGTCTCTTTTTTCCAGTATAGATTTTACGAGGAGTGAAACCCATATCCTTTATTCGGAATAATTCGGGCTTAAAACATTTTTAATTTTGACTGCAATTTTTTGGTCCTAAAATTGTTTTCTTAAATTATTAAATTGTGAGTTCTAAAATGTTCTCTTTGAGAATCTTTTAATATGGAGCGAGATGAAGTTTCTCTCGCCAGCTTGTAAATAAACTCAAATACTCTAAGCTAAAGAACGATTTGATCCCAAGACTCCAAATGGAAGCACAACTGGAAATCAAAGTAAATTTACAAATATGTTTGTCTGTGCCCAAAGAAAACATATTAGTTGTGTGTTACATGAAACCGTCGTCCGTCAACTGTCGGAGGAGCTGCCAAACTATGAATTTAAGGCCAACGTTGTGGAGGCGTGCTGGGCCAAAGCAAACTCGGTTAGGCAAAGTTTCGAACAAACACAAACTACAGCTTAAGCTGCCGGCAGGACAGATATCTGTACCTACATATATAGCTCCGTGCGTGTGCGTCTGTTTAGACTTTAGAGTACGGGACTTCTGGGTAATGTTTCGCCGAAGCCATCTACGTCATCTTAAGGGCACGGGCAACGGCATCATCATTTTTGGTAGACCCTGGAAAGTAATTTAAAAAACCAACAGCTGAATTCAGTCCGTCATTTTGGATCAAAATCAGACCAAGCATTGCTTCAAAGTTGGCTGTGCGTAATACAGCTCACGCCGCCGTTGCGGTTTTCGTTGCAATCGCCCTTGAAAAGTCAGGTTTAGAAAACATATTTTTGCCATTTTCGAAAATCAAACTACTGGCACTGGCTTCCCTTGTTTGTGTATCAGGCGGTTGTTGCTACTCGAGCCCTGAAGTAGATGAAAGGCTTTTGGCTTCTGGCAGCTCGTAGACCTTAACGCGATTTTGGGCCCTTGTTTACTTTAGAAGCCTGTGGCCTGGGCGGTGTCTTTTTCTCTTATTTTACTCCGAGCCTGTGTAGCTCCGCCAGCTCAAGTGTGTTTGCCAATTGAAATGCTAGACAAAGTATCTGTGTTAGGGCTTGGCTTGGGTTGCTGATGATGTCGATGAGTGCCACAGATAGACGGTAGGATATAAATGGGGTGGCATCGAATTGTGTCTTTAAGAGCATCTTGATGTGCTTTTCAAGAGTCTACCCAATAATCCGACAAAGGGGATATGCAGAAAAAGTTTCCTATATGCAAAGGGAAAAACTATTTTTGAGGTAATTTTAATAAACAATCAAATAAAAATATAGGAATCAATTTTGTACGGACCTTGACAAAAATTCATTCTTTACCATTATGGATTGAGGTATTCAATCAATGTAGGCAGCAGTCCATGAGGTAGCGAGCCGCATGTCTAAGAGTGCGCGAGAAGACACTTTATACAGCCGAAGAATTAAAAATTTAAAAAAATTTAAAAAAAGAATTAAGATCATTTTTACTAAACATTGGCCAAAAGTTGTTTGGTTTGGGAGAAATTTGGGTGATAGTAAAAGTATTGATTCATTTAATTGGAGATGGGACATGGGCAGACAAAATTTGGTTCCTTAATCGCATTCTACTCCTAAATAAGCGTCGATTGATACCTCCAACTAACCCTTCGCTCTGAAGTTAATCAAATGACGGGAGTTTGTGTCTCTGGTTGTATGTGTGCACTATTTGTTTCTTAGCCATTCTGAAAAAAATATTTTTTACTAAAATATGATCAACTTTTGTTCTACCTTTTTTTTTTTAAATACCTTAATTTAACGTTAAAAAACGTTTTAAAAATTTAAATTAAATTATGTTGCGTAATTATGTTGTTTTAATTATGTAATTATGTTACTTATGTTGCGTTTGGAGGTAACCCCTGTGATGACGCAACTTTTGAAATATCGTTTATATCTGGCATAATTCGCATACTCAATATATAGTCCTATAAGTCGAGCTACCAATATTCCCGTGTTTTTATACCCTTGTAGAGAGTATTATAATTTTTGGTCAAAGTGTGCAACGCAATAAAGGAACCTATAAATTATACATATTCTCGACCAGGATCACCGCCTAAATCCTGACCTCCCATCTGTCTGTCTATCGCTCTTTATGTCTGCCTGTTTGTTTCTGCCCAAAAAAGGCTCTCAGCCTCTTTTAGGCGCTCATTAGCCTCTTTATAATGTAAATATCTAAGGAGTTCGAAAAAAAAGAGTTTTGGCTGTCACTAGGAGTGTAACTTTATTCTTCTATATAATATGAGTCCTTTTTTATATAAATTATCGATTTATATCACAGGGGACGGAAGTCCTCTTTGTGGTGACACGCATGCCTTACTTGTAGCAGGCGCGTGAACACCCTATATACAGTGATGGAAAAAATAATAATATGACTATTTTACTTAAAGGCTTATTTCTAAGTTTTTGCTTTACCAATATGTATAACGCCCACGGTGTGGGTGGATAGCGTGGATAACGGTACTTAGTTACGATCTTCTTTTTGATCGCTTTTCTCCCGCAATTTTGGTTGTTCATGAAAATTTATCAGAAGACCTCGGGTTTGGGTTGGAAAAAAAAATAAAAAACGCTGTCGTATTTTGTTAAAAACTGTGGCTATTTTTTGTTCAAATTAAAATAAATGGTATAGTTTTCAATATTTTTGTTACCAAGACTGCTAATATAACAATTTGTTGTAAAATTTATCTTTTAATTTTGTTAAAAGCATCAAAATGGGTCGTGGAGCACATTGCAGTGCAGTAGAGAGAAACCTAATCCTTAAATTAAAGGAAGAGGGCCAATCCATGGGGGAAATTGCCAAACTATTGGAATGCTAAAAAAAAAGTGTTTTCTGCTATCCACCATATAACAAAACAGGAGAAACGTGGCAGAAAACGTGCAACTTCCACAAAATTTGCACGACCCTTATAAGGAAGTCGAAAAAGAAGCCATTCCTTTCTTTGAAGTATCTTAAAAACTACATGAATGCGTCCGTAACAAGTCGCATCATTCGCAACAGGCTGATTGAAAGCGGCTTGAAAGCGCCTTCCGATGAGACAAAGATTGATTTTTTTTGGATCTGATGGTAGGCCCCATGTTAGACACCCAAAAAATACTGCATTTGATCCGAAATACACAAAAAAGACAATCAAACACGGAGGTGGCAATATAATGCTATGGGGATATTTCTCTGCTTCAGGTGTTGGTCCATTATATTGGGTACAAAGCAATATGTGTGCAACAGACTATGTTACTATAATGAAGGACGTTATGTTACCATATGCCGAAGAGGATATGCCTCTGAAGTGAGAATTTATGCAGAATAACGATCCCAAACACACATCCAAGCTTGCCAAAAAGTGGTTCCAGGACAATAAAGTCCACGTTATGGATTGGCCAGCTCAGTCACCCAATTGAACATTTAAACCCTATTGAACATTTGTGGGGAATCCTAAAAAAGCGTTTGAATGGCTTTCAGCCAAAGAATAAAGAACATTTGTGGGAGAAAGTGTAGGAAGAGTGGTACTCAGTTCAACCATCAATGTGCTCTAACCTGGTGGAGTCTATGCCTCGTAGGTGTGCTGCAGTTTGAAAAACCATAGTAACGTAACAAAATATTAAAACCCAATACATTTCATGGTAAATTTTGCTAAATTATTCAATTTGAATAAGGATTAGTCATTTCGTTTCTATTTTTATTTTCAGGTCAAAAACATAAAATTTAACTTAAGTAATATTTTTTAGTTAAATGCATTTTTGTTTTCTAGTATGTAAGCTACATGTAGATATATCAAAGAAAAATCAAAATTTCCACTCATTACCAAGTTTCTTATAAAAATACGTATTTAAAGCCAAAGTGAAAATGCGTTTCTATTATTTTTTCCATCACTGGATTTATATCCAAAGAATTAAAAATTATCTGTGTGCGTTCAATCTGACTGAGTAATATACCAATAAAAGTATTGTTCCAAGTAGTTATTCCAATTATTTTGTTCTAAGATATTTTAAAATTACTTAAGGTTGCTTTAAAAATTAAAAATATTTTTAAATTAAGAAACATCCTTTAAATTTATTAAAGAGCATGCGTGTCGCCACCTAGAAGACTGCCGTACGCTTTTATTTTGAATTATTATTCTATAATAGTATCAAATAAAAAAACCTCTTGACGAAGTAAAACAACGGTGACAAACATGCATGCAAGGACAAAAATGCCTGATATAAATTTATCAATCAATCAAAAAACTCAATATATAGAAATTATACATTATTACAATTCTATGCTGTATGGTTAGTGATAAAATATACTGCTTGATAAAATATACCTTTTTCTATTCAATTTATCCTCAGTTTTTGAAATCTGTGACAAAGTAAAATTTGTGTTTTTTGTATTTGTTTCATCAACTAATAATTGAGATTTGGATATAATAATTGGGATATCACGTTTTCTGATATTTTTGTACTATATTGATAATCACAATTTAATAGTTGAACCAAATTATTGAATATAACATATTATATTTGAACTGACGATTAGGCTTATGATCCATGAGGCTTAAGTTTTCCGCCAATAATATTTGAAATGCGTACAAAATTTTAAATAATAACAACGAAAAACTAGAAAGGAAAGCTAACTTCGGAACCGAAGTTGATATACCCTTGCAGTTGCGTGGCAGTCCGCTAGGTGGTTAAAATCGAATTAAAAAAAAAAATACTAACAAATATTTTAAAGTGAATAAAAAAGAATTTCCAAGATCACTTAATAAATACCATTTTAAATTTGATTGCACTCAAATTTCTCATCAGGTTTCACTGAAATCATCATTTTGCAGTTAAATTCCAGCTTATATTTTTAGATATATATCGGATCGTATATACCCGGCCGATCCTTATGAAATTTGGCAGATCGGATTAGTTTGCCAAAAGTGAAATCCATAGACCATCCTTCTATCTTAAAAAACAATGAAGTTATGGTATTTCCGATCGTTTAGTTATAGGTCAGCTATAGAATATAGTCGCAAAGAAGGAATTGTGCAAAGTTTCAATTCGATAGCTTAAAACAGAGTGACTAGTTTGCGTAGAAATAGACAGAAAAACAGACGGACATGCTTATATCGACTCAGGAGGTGATCCTGATCAAGAATATATATACTTTATAGGGTCAAAGACTTTTGACCAAAATTAGAATACCCTCTGCAAGGGTATAACAAAACAAATATAATAGTTTTATGCTTTAAGTTTTTTATGCGACATCTTTTTGGTCTGGCCTATGCTGGATGCAATATAATATAACTTATATAGGAAATAAAAATAAAATTATGCTGACATTGGAAAATATTTAAAAAATGACATTCAAATTCGTTCAGTCTGCAGTTTAATTGCGCACAAAATACCAAAATTGAATTTTGAACAAGACCGCAGTCGCGTGAAATTTTTGTTTGGCCAACAAACGTTTTGTGCTGAGCGCGGGAAATTTAATTAAAATATTCTCCTGTATCTGCCAAGCGCCGTCGGAGCATAACTGAATTTTAATTGAACATAATCAATGAAAATTTATGAAAACGCAGAGCCCTCCCCTCGGAAAATAAACCCGTCCAACTCGCCCACCTGAAGGCATTCGAATCCAAAAGTTCTAAATGTCTTTGGCTATGGTCGTTAATTTATTTGAAGGGAAAATATGAAATTGAAAAATGGAGCTCTGCTCTCGAGTTTCAATTGAGCTATCAACTTCTCAAGGGAGGAGGATAAATGATAATTAAAGGGAACGGGTGGAATATTCGATAGAAAAGTTTTCGCATTTCGGCAAGCCCGTCGAATAATTGTGCATAATAAAGTACCTAAAATTGCCGTAGAGTCTTTTGGTGAAACAGAATGGCACACTCAGAGACATTGCATGTAAAGCGTAAGTAAATACATTTGAACGCCATCCCTGCCTCCTTCAAGGACCATTGAAAGGAGTATTTATTCAGATTTCGGAGTCACAAAGTTCAGGGCTTAAAAATAAATTCAGAGTCCGCCGCCCAGAGAGCAGGGTGTAGGGACTAGTGGCGGCAGCAGCGGCAGCCAGGTCGGAATGATATAAATCAAGTAAAATCAGTGTGACAGGAAGAAACAATTTAACCATGTTGGACAGGATAAGCCTTCAAAGGTGCGGGGCAAGGTGCCTGTGACACTGCTGTACTCCAGATACTCGGGTCATGTGATGGGCCTGGTGCAATGCAGTTTACACACAGTTTGCAGCGAGACATTGTCGTAGATATTCCGGCAAAAAGGATTTGCGGAGCCCAACGAAGCGGAAAGCGGACACGACGTGCGCCAGATGAGCGGCGGGGTATGAAATGTTCTAATGCAATTGTTGCTCGTGTGAGCGAGTGCGTGTAGTTCGGCCTCTGTCTCTGTTACTGTCGCTGTCGCTATCTCTGTTTCTCTATCTGCATTCGTGCCTGTGACTGCATGAGTATCTGTATCTCGCACATGCAGACGGAATGTCTTGCCAGTGTGTGTGCGTCGGTGAGTGTAATTGATTTTATCGGTCATGTTAATTTTGATTAAATATGCAAATCGACGTTACAAATTCTCGTTTGTAGCCCAAGAGAAGGGGAGTGGCGTTCAGGTTAGGCCGGATTAACTTGATTGAGGGCCACCGCCCTAAGGCCCCATCCGCCCAAGGCTCTATTTTTTTTTTTTTGGCTGGACCTTCTGTATAAAAAAAAAATTAAGAATATTACGTTCATTCAACAAAGTTGAATTGTTTTATATAAATTATTACAGTTATTACACAGTTATTATAAATTATACAGTTATTTGTTTTATATAAATTTTTTAATTTCTTGAACTTATAATTTGAGTTTTACCTATTATTTATAGTTAACTTGAAGAATACCTTTTGTGTAGACATTTATTTATGTATTAGGTTGTTTTTTAGTTCCTAGTTAAGATTTTTAGTTTAACTCTTAGTTTTTAGGGAGGGTGCAGATTATTTTATAAAAATGTCCTTATAAAATCAATTGAGATTCCTTTTTATTTAATAACTTTATTAATTGCAATTATTTAATAATTACAATATTTTAAAATTTGCAATTTTGTAGACCTAAATCATACTTTTGTATTTAGTAAAAAAAAACTATAATTTTTTTAGGTTCATGTTATGCTATTTTAGGTACATTGAAGAGTTTTTATTTATTTTTAAAGATATTCTGTGATTTTTTACTGCTAGAAACCGTATAAAATATTTTGAATGCTTTCATTTTTAGGGGAAGCTTGTTCTGTGAAGCTGGGATATTAAAATACCCATTTCGGCAACCCTTCGTGCTGCACGATTCTGGATTCACGGCTCCATTCGTGGCACTGACAGTTATTATGTTACGGTATTATCTCGTTATTTATGCAGCAGATGACAAATGCAATTTGTTGTTTGCTCACCAAACCTGTACCGTGGAGCACAGAGACCTGCAGGAGGCAGCTACGAAAATGGATGCAAGCACATGATAATTTCCAATCATTTGAATAATCTCCAACCGGTGGAGCTGCCACCTTCCACTCCTCGATCGGCATTTGCCGATGTCCGTGCTTGCTGTGAAAATATTAGCTTAAGAAAATGTCTAACGAGCTCTACGTGCTGCGGCATTCAAAAGGGTGTGTGTCTCTTGCCACTATGCCTCCAAGCTCCTGGACGCCTGCAAGACTCACATACCTAGATGAGGAGGACTGGGCGGTTCATTCCTATAAGCTTCGGCGTGGACGCTGGTTGACTCCCGTGCGGTTTTTGTTTATTGAATAAAACTGTCAAATGCGGAATTGACACATGAGCTGCATGGATAATTAGCCGGATCTGGGAGTGGGCCAGACTTTGATATCCTGCCCGCATGTTTGGGCAGGAATTAATTGAAGCGATTGCTCATTGTTACTTTTGCTCCAACCCACAATATAGGCACCAACTTCCCTGGGTACCTGAGTTGTTTTACCTTGTTTAAATGCGTAATCAAAAGAAGAATGACTCGCTTACGAGTAGGACACACAGCAGTATTTTAAAGTATTGGTATTTGTGCGCGGGTATCTAATCGCGTGCTTCGGACGGCTGTAAATTAAAACAACATTCTGGCGATCGCACATAACACAATTTTGGGCGGTATATAAGAAACTACCTAGGGAGAGTACAGTCCCACAAGGGAGAACCTTAGCTGATATACCTTTTTTATAAAAAAAATCTTATCCAAGGTATGAAGAGTTTTGAACGAAGAACATAGTAAGTTATAACTGAACCCATAGTCATCGAGTAACATATTTATATATTATATTATTGTATATGCATTTTTGCCTATTTATTATCTTTGTGTAAATTAAAAACTGTCTTCAGTTTTATTTTTTGTAAAAGGTTATTATTTTAGTTAATATACAAAGAGCAACAGAAAAAATAGGCATGCATGCTTTTACGCATGAACCCTTGGGCTACCCCGATTTATATAAATATATATATATGTATGTATGTACATGGGCTAAAATCCTGTAAATGTAGCAAATACCAATTACCATATCTTTGGATTAACCATTCAAAATTTAAAATTTTAATTTCGTTATTTTAGTTTTAAGCGATGACTTGACAGCGAACACTTTTTAACAGAGAATTTTATTTTATTGTTGTTACGCATTTTTTGAACAGAACTTGGTGTTTTAGCCTAATGATTTAAAAGAAAGTCAATGCAAATCTAAGTTCCTAAACAAAATATTCGATTTTGTCGGTCTGTCTTATAAGAAGCACATTTAATAGAACTATTTTCCAAAACAAAACTTCTTTTCCGATGCTAGAATGAAATGGTACTAGGAATAGGCATAATTGCGCACGAGATCTAATTGCCGCGACTGAGTCTGATAAATGATAGTGACTTCCAGTGACTGTTTCCCTGTGGCAGCTTCACCTGCCTGCTCCACTTACCCCAATGCTGATAGCGTTCCCTGTTGAAATAGTTGCCTGTAGGCATTTTCCGTCTGTTGCCGTGCCACACCAGTTAAAAGGTGTTGGTAGTGGGACTGTTCCCCTTGAGTCCCTCCTCAGACCAACCTTCAAATGCCCCAGGACTGAGCCAAACTGACTGTGCGAATGTGGCCATTAAACCATTTTTCATTGCAAGCTGCCGCAGGTAAATGGGACTCGATCTGTGTGTGACTGTTTAGTAGTTTCGACTTTCGAACTTTAATCTCGTGAATGGCGTGTCATGCTGCAGATGTGGGCGATTCTGGGACGCCTTTACCTGCCCGGAAATTGAAAATCAGCTCACCAGGAGCGGAAATTATTATTTCTTTATTGACGAGGTCCCCGTTCCACTCGCCCCATTCCACGCCTATTACTGGCAGCTTATTCCTCATAAAACTTTCATTGTTTGCTTTCTTTGTCAGGGATCTCTCTTTACCAGCAAGTGCAAATTTATGCAATCTTTATGCAATCAGGACAAGACGTCCTTAATAAATTTTACGTGCTAATATTACCAAAAGCAGGTTGATGGATACATAAGTCTTTCTAAGTTCGTTCTCTTTTGAAAAACTGAATGCTTTGAATCGCTGATCAAAATTAATTTTTATATGCATAATTTTTCAAGAATTTATTTTATGTTGCGATGGCTGAGTTTAATTCAATTTGATAACAATTTCATAGGACTTGCAAAACCCATGATTACCATGATGATAACATATACAAAAAAAGAATTTGTTTCGGCGTTTACCATTTAAAGCATAGAGAACATGTATTTCAGAAAATTTGACAATGGTCATTGCTCATTTCAGCAATTCAGTTTTCTTTGTACAATTAATCTTGAGCTTCGGAGTCTTGACAATTCTTACGTAAGCAATCGAGGAAGCATTTAAGTAAACGGCTAAGTGTATTAAATGCGTAGAGTACTTGGCGGCCTATCAATGAGGAAGTACTTATAAAATTACAGAGCTCTGCAAGCGTCAAAAAATAAAAATGTCGCCGAAAATAAAGTACCCATATAAATGAGAGAAGAGTGTATAATAGCGGGAATAGCGTCTAAATATACTTGGGAAGCACTTGGGAACACTGTCGGTGCACATAAGTAGTCCCTTTGGCCCCTCCCTTTTGAAGAATGCTTCGATTTTGGGGCTTATGATCCGGACAGGTTGCACCTAGCCGTGAAGTTTACTTGACGCTTATCGAGTCGTGGAAGTTTGGCGGGAAGCCCAAGGGGACATTTTAGTGTGAGTATATATTTTTACTTTGAATCGAGATAAGATATGGCCGCATGCTTATAGTACAATCAGCGCGCAACGCAATCGTAAATGGAGAAGTTTCATCGGTTGCTTACCAATACCTCATATTTATGGCCATGTGGCCAAAGATGGTTTATATAACGACGTAGTCACATTCTATGTTGGTCGGGGCGGAAATGACCAAGCTGTCTATCGATAAGACAAGCAAAATGTGTTAATATCTTCGAAGTTAAAGAAAACTCTGGCGACATCTGGCTTTCACAACAGGTATCTTATTAAATATCGAACTTCCATTGCCGACCGGAATCGCAGAAACGAAAAATGTCTTAATATTTGATTATCCCACGGAATCAAATTTTTAGTCCCACAACGCGTCTACTTTGTTATATTTTATATTTGGCTATCGGTATTCATCGAAGGTGTTATCATATATCTTATCTCGAATATGTGCCAGGTAGGTAACTAGAAAGTGTTCTAGTGGAAGCATGTACACCATCGATCCACAAAACATCGTCAACTACATGGCGACTGTGTGTTTTTGCCGAGGTCTGGGCTACTTTTATCAACGACCTTTTTAAATAGTTTCTATCGCCTTACAGCTTCGTTTCTCCCACCACAGCAGTGGCGTGTTTGCCAGCTGCCGACCACAAATCCATATCTAGATGGGGCTTTCTGTTTCGGACCTTTCTTATCAGTCGGTTCCCGGGCAAATATCGAAGCCTTTCAATATAGATGGGAATACGCAGCATGTTCTGGAGTCGTCTTTACCCATGCAGCATGCTGCTGCATGCAGTTGGGGACAGCCCAACCTGCTTACCATGTAGGTCGAGCGAATTAGACGTGTTTATTCTCCGGCGAGTCGCCAGAGTCCGTCATATACCAACCGCTCTACTTACTCACTTGGCGCGATATCGACAAGAGTTCCCAATCCAAATCCAGTTATCTGCCCGAACTCACACTATCTACCCAAAGGTAAAGCAAATAAAAAACGTTCACCAGATAAGACGTATCGTATAAAAAGCAATATCTATGAAAATATGTCATTATTTCGTTATTGAACTCCAAGGTGTGTAGTGCGCATTATACGATAGTCGTCGGCTAATTCCCGGATAGATTCGAGTTGAATGTGGTGCAGTTGTGGCGAGTTATGTGCACCAAGGATATTCCAAAGACCGGTGTGATTTTAGCAAGTAGAATAGCAGGCTTATCACAGGTTCCTTTAACCCACTGTGAGATTCTTCTATTCTACTTTCGAGAAACACCCGATAGCACCGTTCTACTGGGAAGAAATCCCAATTATTCACAGAAAAGCAGGCTTCCACAACAATTTAAATGAGTCATATACGTCGAATCGTAAGTATTTTATCTGCCCACGAATTGTGGGCAGTATTTCCTTTATCTGTCAAACGAACCTCTGAATCATCGAATTCTTTTTAGGGGTGTGGTTGTAGTTTTTGAAACTCAGCTGAGTAATGCGAAACTGCAGAACCCTAGTGGTTCCTGGGCTGATCTTTTGTCCGCCACATGGCATAACCTTTTTAAGGAACCATGTGATACCAAGAGAGCTTATGATGGATGACTTATTTATGGCTTCGAAACGGGTGGTGGTGAAATCAGCTTGGCACTATCGCTGCCCATATAGAGATAAGAAGAGGGATTTCTTCGTGAGTTTGATTTAACCAAATATGCCGACAATAAGGTGGCGTTCGATGTTGAAGCTTCTTACTTTAGTCCCAGGCGGCGTATATAAGTGTTTATGCCAGATATTTTGCGCATTTAACCAGAACTCTTGTTTCATAATAGCCTTTCATCTAATCTTAGCTGATTCCCATTCCCAAGGTCCACTCTCGTTTACCCAGGGGCATAAGCCAAATTGAACTTAACGACAGCTTACTCCACCCACACGTTGGATAAAAAATAAGCGCCTATATCCATGTCATTTGTCTGTCTGCTCTTCCACTGCGCTGCTCCCCTTTGACTTTGCCAGTCAACATAATGAAAATGCAATTAATTTTTTCCAGCAATTTCTTTCTGCCAGTTCCAATCCTCGTGGCAGCCCTCAGTTCTAGCCCGGGCAAAGTCAAAGCTGACGCCTCGTCTGCGCTCGTCTCCATCGCCTGCCACTTCTCTGCCACCCATTATCCTCCACTCTGCCACTCCTGGTTTGCCCCAGTGATGCTGGTGCAATATTATGACTCCTGCTGTTTGTTGCGACGGCCGACAGGGCTGAAAAGGGGGAATCTGGAAAGAAATGTTTATTGTGAAGCATTTTCTATGGCGATTGCACCGCCTCTCTTTCCCACTCCGGTCTCGGATAGCTCCAGCCATTCGCATTAAATGAGGAAACCAATTATTCGCGCTTATAAAGATTTACCGCCATGGACCCGTGCTCACCCTTGGCAGTTAGACAGTTTGAGATACAGATGCGAATGCTCCAACTCCGTCCGCTACGTTCTAGCGCGTCCTCTGACTTTTGTCCGTCCTTTCAATGGAACACTCCAGTTGGCCGCAGGCGTGCTGATTAAAGCTGGGTTGGAAAGTTGTATCGGATAAATTCTGCTGAGGATGGGAGTGTATCGGGAATCGAGCGGTGTTTCGAGATCGAATCTTTCACGAGCCGGTTCAGGGACAATCAAAAATGGAAAAACGGTAGAGTTTTTTGTGGCCCCATCCAAAGGTCCTCTTATTCTCTCCTTGGGATTTAATTTATCTCTAATTTCGCCACAATTTCCTGTTATGCGAAATAAATTTTTGCAATAATTTTCTCCTTTCTGGCGAGCATTTTATCCGCAGCCAATTTGGACACAGGCGAAACAAAGGCCTACTCGAGCGACCCATCCAATCTCCCAAACCATCTTTATTACAAAACCTGCCTCTGGCACTGACACTGTCCCTGGCGGGAGAAAAATCAGACGAAAATTTAGCTAAAATTACCTTACATTTAGTCATCAAAAAGCACTTGAATGGCGAATGTGAAGGCGGAAGCGAGCGACAGAAGCCATTCAGCCCGGTCGAGTGTCCGGTCGCTGGGGAGTCTGGAGACCAAAGTCTGCCCTAGCCGCAGCAATTAGACCGGTCCACAACTTGTGGGTCTGGCAGGACTTTCGGATTTGTCTTAAAGTCTTTTGGTAGTGTCTTCCGGTTAGCCAAGCCCCGAATTCGACTCCCATTTGGCTCGGTTATTTTCGGCCCTTTGGATTGCACTTTTGGGCTGAATTTTGGAAAGCACAGTGGTCGGTGGCAGAGCTGCAGAACAGAAGAAAAAAATCTGAGGTAAAGCAGAAGCGTTAAATTAAAACGTAAATAGCACTTAGCCGGGCACCTTCCTGTAATCAGTGGGTAATTAAGCGGACGAACGAAAAGTGAGCAGGGCACCTTGAAATTGCTTAATTTGTGCTACCTGATTTAATGACTGCACTGAGCTCTTTGCAAGTGGCGGAGGCGCCATCTTCACCTCCAACTCTCGTGAAAACTTCATTTCATGGTACGCTTATCACGATCCGAACTATAAATAAGCTTCTAAACATTAGTTTTGACAGCTTCATCTGCCCTCACCCACCTCGGGGATCGACGATGCATCACAAAGTTTTTTGTTTTCTTTCGCTATTTTTGGAACGATGGTGGTATGGGAATGGGTTGAAAGGACGATATGGCGACTGCTGTAAAATGTGCAAAAAATTCTAAACTGCAATAAATTCATCAAATGTGCAATGGAACATGCTGTAATGTCACGCCCACAGTCCCGTGCACTGTGCTCGGCAAGAGTCCCCTTAGGGTGGCTCTTCGGCCAGGAATTGGGTGATATTTTGTAGGCAAATGTGCAATAAATTGTAAACGTTTGTGGCCCGAGTGCTGGGGGACCTGGGACTCAGGGGTTTGGGCGTCAAGCCCATTCCATTGCTCTGCTATCCCCAATGTCCCCTGTGAATTTTCGAGGCGAGGCGTCCAACGAGTTTGTTCGTCGTAAAATTTGTCCGCTGCACGCCTGTCAACTTTTATAAGTGTTTTTGCAGATTGTTTTTTTTTTGTACTTTTTCCAAGGAACATTTTCGGTTAGAGCGAAAGCAGCGATAGAAAAATGGATAGCTGCGATAACGGTGGCATGCAGCGAATGCAATTTAGTGGGTGAATAGGGGACGTAATGAAACATGGAAGAGACAAGTTGGGGGCCGGAGCTGATGGTTGGCTATAGAGGAGAATATAGCTTTATAATTCTTCCAAAACGTTGCGTGGTTTTCCTTAAATTTCTCCAAATATTTTCTCAGACATCCAATCAGGTATCATAACATTTAAATAGTGCGGGCTTCTGTCCCTTAGTATATTTCAACAAATCGATTTAAATGGAAGTTTGCTATAATGCGCATAACTAAAGGACCAGCTCCCCCTGATACCATTAACCAATTTCAAACAATATAAGAAAATATTTAACTTTTATGTGAGTCTCACATTGTGATGAGCACATCTGTAGCATGGCAATAATTCACAGAAATATGATTTTATATTTTTGGTGAATTTTTTAAATATCAATATCGAAATTTAGCTATTAAATCGTATTTTTATTTTTTCGTATTAGAGGTGCCTGGGCTCTGGTACGGGGTCACCGCAATTGAAATCCCTGGGAATGAAACTTGGACGACGAGGCGAGATTTTTGGGGAAAAATTTCTGCCAACGCATCGGAAACGGGAAATGTGCTATTGGTTAGCCCACAAGTGCACACAATCTGAAATTCAGCTCCACAAACCCAAAGCCCCATCCGAAAATCTAGATACTGTTTTCGATTCGAGAACACTGAAAGCCTACAGTCAGAAAAATTACAAAAATTTAGCTCATTACGATTTCATGTATGGAACGAGACACAAGGGTCCAACGATAATAATTGCAAATATAAATAACATTAACAATTAAGTTTATATAATTTACATTATTTTGTGAATATTTCTTATTCATATTTTTTTCTCTGTAGGACATCAGCGATGCATCAGAAACCAGGAACAGCTTGATACAGCGGAGCGTGAAATTAATCATGGCAGCATACGGAGGAGAGAGGCGTAGGTGGCATAAGCTGAGTGTGGTGCTTATATCCTTGCATAGGGTATTATAATTTTGGTCAAAAGTGCGCAACGCTTTGAAGGAGATTAAGTATACATATATATTCTTGATCAGGATCCCCTCCTGAGTCGATACAAGCATTTCCAAGCTCCTGGATATGACACTGCCCGGCTGTTTCCAACATTTTTATTAGAAAATTGGTTTGATGGTGACATTCTTTTAAAGATCAGTCAACTATATACTATCCGATATATATCTAATTATATAAGCTGTTACTTCAATGTGAGGGCTTTCCTTTCTTGTTGTATATTAGTTTTAATTTCACGATTTTAACTGCAAGCAGACTAAACCTCATAGGTATTAAAACGTCGGGGTTTCTGTTTAGATCCAGGTTATTCTTTTCAAATAAAAAATAATTATTTTATGAGGGAACGTAGGACCTTACCTAACTACCTTAAGATAGGTAACCGATTTTTTACGTACTTTGAATAGCAGTTTCACCAAACGGGGTTGATTTTTGAGCATTGTTTGGTGGTATTTTAAGGAGGACATTTTGATTATTCTTTGAATGATTCGATATTTATTTAAAAATATGCCGTTTAAAATTTTAAAAAAATTTTACAGGTGCTTTTGAAGGGCTTTAAAATTCTGCCAGTTAAAAACTCTGCCACTTCCAAGCTGCAAGCGTTACCCATTTCGAATGTAATTACCAATATGGTGCGGGCCCTCGACTGCAGCGTTTTAATCTCAGAATCGCAATGGTGCGAAAGAGGGAGATGGTACCATAGAGCAGCAGACACTGACAATTAATATTCAAATTTATTAGCCACCTATGAACCGAGTGTGTGCATTATCAGCCGGCACTTGCAGGGTGGCAAGGGTTCGGACCGCAGACTGAACTGGTCCTGTTCCCTATCTCGCCAGCTTGGTCGGATGCGCTGCAGAAAGTATAGGCGGCAATGGCACGTTGGGGACCTGGGGGAAATATTTCACTGGCGAACAGGCCCTGGCAGGGCCTTTCCCATCTTCTTGGAGCCCCGTTTCCGTGTCACGCTGCGCTTAATTATTTGCATATGACCGAATCTAATGGTCGAGTGAGAGGCGATCCCCAAGCACAGTCTAATCACCCGAGACAGCTTCGTTGTGTAATTGTTAATGATGATTAGATTCAATTTAGGGCACCATTAGTTCCCTGACGAGGCTGCAGCCACATTGGCTTTTATCTGCTCTTTAAATTTATGCAAAAGCCGCAGCCCAGAGGCGGCCGGGACGACCGGGGCATGGCGTCCCCGGTGACTTACGTGGACGTTGCAACGTGACCTGAGGCCGTTGCGGAGTTTGAGGTTAATTCTGGAAAATTGTCGAGTCAACGGGTTAACCCCGTCCAGAAAAGCAAAAGCCCCTCTCCGCTGATTCCTCCTTTATGCCGAGACCCTCGGTCTGATATGAACTGACCGGTTGAATGGTTCAAAGTGGTATGCAAATGCGAGGCATTGTGTGGTTTTACTTTTGCCGGAAGGCGTTCTCTGCACTCGGCAGTCATCAGAGTTCGCTGGTCATCTTGTGGCCTTCCATTGTGCGATTTTAATCATTCTGAAAGCATCGGGGCAAGAGTCAACTAATCACTGTTGGCGACCTCCGTGCTAATAGCTGCCGATGTGTAATTGGGTTTTCTCCAGGCGCTTGAAGGCGTTTGTTTCCGATGGTGAAGAAGGGGCCTAATGGTGAGTTGCAATCAATGTCTATTAGCTTATTCAAGAGTTGGTTATCGAAAACCTCCTCTAAAAAAATTTACAAATGGTCCACACATTTTCTGTTCTAAGCGAAAATTTAAAAACCCGAAAAGAGTGTTTGGAAAATCATATTCGGGTTTTATCATTAAAAATACAATAAACTTTGAAATATTTTATAATGTAATGAAAAAAAATGAACATGTTTATTAAGTAATGCCTTAGAAAATATTCATTTTCCGTCTTTATAATGGGCTATACTAAAGCCGCGAGGACTTTATGAAAAATGTATGGCTTACGGCACAATGAAATAAGATACTTTTAACTTTCTGGTGAGTATTATTAGCAAATTTTTCCAGGATTGGGTTTCCTTTTCAGTTTCAGCTTATTTAAAATTGCATATTAATTATTAGGGGGATAAAGTGAAAATAAATCTCACTAACAAAAAGTTTTTAATTCTTCTGAAGCTCATTATCTTTACCCCGACAGGCCACAAGCAAAAGGAATAGAAAATAATAAAAAAGTTTCTAAAGCATTATAAATTGTGCATGCAAAGTGATTCATCCAAATTAAAATACCTTCGTTCTTACATTTAGAATCCAGACCCACGAGTTCAAAACGGTGCTTGAATTCGGTCTAGGATTGAGTTTGGTTGTAGCAGAAAAACAAGAAAGGAAAGCAACTTCGGGAGGAGCCAAAGTTTGTATACCCTTGCAGTTGAGTGGCAGTCCGCTAGGTGGCGACACGCTTCTTATATTATTAGATATGTATCGGATCGTATATAGTCGGCCGATCCTTATGAAATTTGGCGGATCGGATTAGTTTGCCCAAAGAATCCATACAAAGTCCCATCATTCTAACTTAAAAAACAACGAAGTTATGTAATTTTCGATCAATCAGTCGAAAAAAATATGGCAGCTATAGGATATAGTCGACCGATCCCGGCTGTTCCAACTTATATACTGCCTGCAAAGGAAAGAAGGGTGTGTGCAAAGTTTGAAGACGATAGCTTTAAAACTGAGAGACTAGTTTGCGTAGAAACAGACAGACGGACATCGGAGATGTCTCCTTCACTGCGTTGCACACTTTTCACCAAAATTATAATACCCTCTGAAAGGGTATAATAACGGTTTTGATATATTTATGTTATCAATATTCTTATATGCTTTGGAAAGATCAGCGCAGTATATGAAATATGTATGAAATATCGGTATATGAAATCCAATCATACATAATTTGAAGCGGAGAAAATTTAAAATAATTATTTACTTCAGCAACTGGGCATTAACCCCCACTTAGTTCATGCAAGGAAATTGTGTGGCCGAGTGGCTGAAAAATTGACTTTTTAGGAAGCCAGCCAGCCCCTTGGGGTTTTCAAGATGATTTCATTATTCCTTTTTATTTGCCAAGTGCTCCTCCTTTGGGGAAAATTTCAAATTGTAGTGGCTCGCATTGTTAAACGACTGTTGTGCAGCGGTCAAGCTGGTACACTTCAGTGCTCACTTCATGCAACATATTCGAAAAAATGGACCGCCTAGCAATGGCATGAATAGGACCCTTGACTAGGCTGGCTCTGTAACAATGATGTCGCATACCAGCTCGTGAAATAAAGTAGTTGGCCAAATAAGTTGTGGCAATGATAAAGAAACTATGTTTATTGAAAATAAAATCATACGCTGCAACATATTTGCAGCTGGAACTTACCATAATCGACTATATAAATATTTAGGTAATAGGCTTAAAATAGACTTCGTTTTTTATAAGACGATGAATATAAACTTTTTATATTAGAAAAATCGTTCTAATTTGTACCTCTTCAAACAATATAACTAAAAAAAACCGTACGTGGTTTGATAATATCATGGATCATTAAATGTTCCCAAGCCTTTAATCAGAAAAAGTGAAGTCCTTGAGATGCGAAACATCTGCACATAAGCTTTGTCACTTTAATCCGAACTAAGTTCAATTACATTGCAATGTTTGATCAGGAAGAGGCCGAAAGGCTCCAGCTCTGTGATGAACTGCCATTGTTTTTTCCGATTTTTTTTCGGCTTAGAATAGTAATAAGTCCACATTCGAAAATTTTTTGCCAGACATTTCCCAGGCGTAGGTGATGGGCGGGGAGAACTCCGGAAAGGTGTGAAAACATTTTGATTCATTAAAAATTGAGCGACCTCAAAGTGTTTTGCAGACGATGTGAATGTGGAGAATCAGGAAAGTGCTCTACCACCTAGGTCTCTAATCTTTAGTGCCTGCTTCTGACCATGCTCCTCAGTCGAGCTTGGGATACCGGCGCATCCTTGATAGGTCTCCTGCTCCTGGAGTAGTCATTGAATCACAATCCACATCCAATTCGCTTACAGTTATCGCCTCAGTACACCGTGAAACATGCAAATCACCGAAGAATAAGGACGAGGCGAACCAAAACCCAAGGGTCGATGCTTCCGCACAACTGTGACCGAGCCAGCCAAGACTTGTGCCAGAGAGGATTTTTGAGAGCCGGAAAATATTAAAACGTTGCCTTCCACCAGCTACGCAAAAGGGCAAATAAGTTTTGGAAGTGTCTTTTGGCTTTGATCTGGATGCCTCCGATTTTCGGCTTGTCCTCAAACGAAACTCAGTCGAGCGTCGATAAGCGCACCTGCGTACGCAAGGACCTTCGCTCCAACCAAGGCAGTTGCGGTGTGCCGCCCACTGGGTCCTGTCGTCGTCGTGCTCGATGAGCGTGTAAGCAACGAGTGAGCGAATGAATGAATAGCTGGAAGGGCGGGACCTGTTTTCTTGCCACTGCAGTCGGCAGTGTGGAGCAGCGAAGCATGTGACAAAACGATAAACACACTAAGGTCCCCCATTGTAATCACTTTGACATTTACGCATATCAAGCAAAACGATGAGTCGACTTTGGCAGCGTCCTCGCCCATATTCCTTCAAATGTGGCATTTTTAATGATGTCCAAATACATCGGATCAGATTGTATACATTTTATGCCGGTCTGATTTTCGTTCCGTTTTAAATGCAAATGAAATAAATACAAATTCAAAAGCGTGCCATTCAGGGTGGTGTTTGTGATGGATGAGCATTTTTTTTTCTACTTCCCTTTACTTTTGGCAAAACTTTCAAATTGAAAACTTCAAAGGAGCTCATAACAGAAAGAAACGGGCTGTCCTTTAGATTATCAGTGCGTTCTTAAAATGCGGTAAATGACATAGAAACAAATCGGATTCAAGCGAAATTTGAAGAGATAAATTGGTGAGGGCCCTGAGTTGCATTTGATCGAAAAGGGTGATCAGGATTCTTATCGCTTGTCATTAATATTTTCTAGGTTATGCATATACAGTGAAAATTAATTGAAACTGTGAGGGCCTCCATATTCGTAAAATACTAAAAAATGTGTACAGTAATTTCACATTTTAATTATTTATATCGTCTTCCACCAAATAAAATGTTTTACTATTTGTAGGCATGCAAAGTAAAGAAAATCGCTGAAAATTATGGTCCCTCGAAAGATAATTGGCACTTTCAAAGCAATTATAACTTTACATGTCTTACTTTATTACAAATAATCACAAATATCAGATCTTGTATACCTTATGATCTTATGATTATATATTATAAATATCAACATCGTGACTAACAGCTGTTGGTTATTGACTGTTTTCGATGTTATGAGAAGTTAGTCGACCACGAAAGCCTAGTCATTTATTTTGGAGTTTTAATTTTCTGGCTAGATATAAGACAAACTTTGATTTCATAAAATAAAAAGGTCGACAAGAAAAAACAACACGCCACTTCACACACTTTAAAAAATGACGGTTAAGCCTTTTTCTAATTGGCACTCGCCATGCTGAACACGTTGGGATTCATTTTCATTTTTATTGCAAAACTTTGTTGTCGATGAACTTTGCACATAAAACAAGTCGTCGTGGGCCACGTAAATTCATTAATTTTTCCTTGTCCAGAAATCCCATTTTCTCAACACTGCCTTAACTCTAATGGCCATTTTAATGCGACCTTTTAAGAGAGCAAGGAGGGGCGGTTGTTGGATGAAAAACCGAATTCATCTCTTGACAGTCGCGTCGGATGCGAAGCAAGGGCTCTAGAGAACTGCTTCGGTCAGGATTGCTATGTGTCACTTCACTTTTGACATTTTTCTGGCCATTTCTCTTTATACTACTTATAAAAATGTATATAAATATTTGCAATAAATCTTAAAAATATGCAAAAATTCTGTGATGTTCAGTTTAAAAAAAAAAACTTTTATTTTACTCTTTTGTACTATGTATATATGGATATGGAAAATGTTCGAAGTCCAAAGCGCAAAACTCTTTATGTTTATCCCAGCCATAGGCTAAACATTTTCGGTTCCTTTTCGTTTAGGGCGAAGTTATCAACATATCATTTGTTACCACTGCGCGATTGGAGTTTCGCAAATAATCATGAAACAACTGCGGCCAGATTTCTATCGGTGCGTTGACATGCAAAATGTTCCTTAAGTTGTGTGCAAATTGAAAGCGAAATGCGAGTGCATTTTAATAAAACATATGCGGCGCCCCAACCATTGAGCGCCATAAAGGAGCTCGCATGCCCATAACTCTTGCACTATCTTGAGCAGGACGAGCGACATTCCCAGCAAGCGACCTCATTGCCGGTTGAAAAAGAGCAGACAAAGCCACTGTCAGAGTTCGCTATTGCGGTTACGTTATGGAAGGATGGAAGGGTCGGGTCGCACGGGTCGGTCGTAGTACCACGCCCTCCGCCCAGCCACATCTCACTGGGGAAATGTGCAAGCGACACAAAACATCTCGAAATATGTAGAAGGCTCTTTGGCGGCCCAGGACTCGGGCCCGGGCAAGAAAAACAACATTTTGCTGGCCGCAAAAGGAGTGGGCGGCAGGAAGAACGCCGACAATGAACAGAAATGAAATGAACTAAAACAGAATGGAATAGAATAACTTGGCCAAAATGCGACAAGAAAATTGTATTACAACAATGGAAAGCGATTGTGGTGAAAAGTACAATAAAATGTCGCTAAATTAGACATGAAGGGCACCGCAGCCGAATAGGCGAGAGTGGGGCAAATGGAATCTGCGGAAATGAGAGGACGCAATTGTTCAAGCGGATAGTGTATATGGCGTGGAGTGGCCAACTAATTGAGGTCTGAGGATTCGAACAAAGATAAGCGTGTGGGTTTTAGTTTTAAGGAGCTAACTGGGCATAACGCATCGTGTCACAGTTAAATTTAGTGTTGGGCTTGCCTTTTGTCCTTCACTAGGCGGGCTAACTTATAATACCCCTATACTTGATGGAAAACAAAAATCCTATTCAGGCTGCATTGATTTGTCAACTGTATTCTGGAAATGTGTGTCTATCCATTCCGGGGCTAATCAAGCCTCTCGCGAATATTTGTAAAAAATTGTATATTTTAAACTTTTGCCAAATAATTTTTTAACGAAACTTGCTGATAAAATAAAAATGCAATGCTGTCACCGTCCAATGATAAAAATTAGAAATGGGAACTCAACATTTATATTTAATAAAGAAACTTTAATATATTAACTAATTGATTTAAAATTAAATAAAATTTTCCCATTCAAATAGATTGACATCGAATATCTCGCTTTCATATAGACAGGCGAACATGGCAATATCGACTTGTCTGTTGGTGCTCATCAAGAATATATATTTCCAATCAAGAATATATATTTACATGGAAATGTGTTTTTCTTGTTATTTAAATAAAAAGGGTTTATATATATCCTTGTCATTTTCTCCTTGGAATCGAATCATAATTTATATTAATAAAATGAAAACGACAGGAACACAATATCCCCTCTACGGAAATTAAACTCGAAGTCACGTGCCCCATTTCATAAAACAATTTAATATCATAATTTGGGGGAAATATTCAATAAGGCAGAAGGAGCGGAACTGGCCGTTAGCGGCCTTATTAGTCAAGATGAAAGCAACTCGATGAAAGTCAACCCTCTCGCAGGTCCCTCTCGAGGGATTGAAAATTATACGATTATCGTGACATTAAGGCGAGAGAATAAAACCCACGCAAGCCGCTTAAAATTCTATCAATGTTATCCTGGTCGAGGGCTTGCGTCTGGGTCCACCTCCTCATATTGCTTCGCGCCCGTATACTGCCCGTTTAATTTGCTGAACTGACAACGCAGAGCTCAATGACGACGGTGAAGTCTCTGAGTCAGACTACAGGAGAGGCTACAGGACACACTAAGACCTTCCGACACCGACTCCGCACATTGTGTGAAATAATTGCAAGGAATTTTCACGCGTATTTCCGCCTTCACTTTCCGTCGAGTTGAAGGCAGTTCTGGAGTCGACTTCCTCCGCCTGGGCACTAAAAATTTCTGAGCAATTTTCAGCTCACCTGGGCGCTAAGTATTTCCACAGCTCGTTTCGTTCCTCTTTGCGATTTTAACAATTTTATTAAATTGAATTTATATCATTTACACGCTTGTCGACTTCGAGTCTTTCAAGCAGAATGCTGAATCCCCCTGCTGACGCCTTTGGTTTTGAGTGGGTGTGCCCTGTACAGTCGCACCTCTCTACCTCCAACGACCAGTCTAACTGACATTTTTCGCTACATTTCTAAAGTTTAGTGGAAACTGCTTTAAAATAGGTACCTTATGTGAATTAAATGACAAAAAAAGCGTCTAAGAAAATTGTATGATTAAATTTATAAGACATGGGAGTGGTTACGTGTCCAATCATGATTTTTATTTGTACTTTGTCACTTTTAAGTTGTTTCCTTACGGAAGCTCTTCTGTTTGAGTAAGGATAAATATATGGAACATTTCACTTTATGGGTGTTCTATAAATGTTTGCTTTTAGGATTATTGAAGCAAGGAAATTTAATTGGCAGCCGCTTGTGTATTTGGACCTCTTTCATATATCCGCTTGCTGGAAAATGTACCAGTGATCTCCACGTTACAAATTCTAGTATGTCCGACTGTTATTAAGGACTTCAAATGCAGTGGTGATTACATAATCTTATTGGCTGAATATATATCACAAACACCAACAGATATTTACAAATTTTGATGTTTGAAATTTTGGCGAATAAAAACAAACAAAAAAGACAAGCTTCGGGCAGAGCCGAAGTCGATATAGCCTTACGGTTCTGTGACACATTAGATCCGAAGGTTGGAGTCGAGTTTTTCCACTATATGATACCGGGTACGCATATTTTCCACTTAAACTTTAATTAATCTTTCACAGATGTTAGAAAAAGTTGTTGGTAAAAAAAAAAAATTAGGTGATAGGTGGCATGGCCAAAATTTGAAACATACTTGACTTTTATACGAGCCTTTGTGATTTTTTATACGAGATTTATACGAGCCTTTGTGCTCTATCTATTGCAGTCGCAGAGATTGATGCGCACAGACGGACAGAAGGACATGGCTATATAAATTCGGCGTTCGTTATATGGCAGCTATAGTATGTTAAATAAAACAAGTAAGGAAAGCCCTTCGGGCGGCCAATTTTTGTTTCACTGTATTTTAGGATAGTCTTTTTTTACGAAAAAAATAATTTTAGCGATTAATGAGTTATGGAAAGGCATTCACAAATAAATAGTATTGAGGAATAAAACCCGCAGACATATCGCCATCAAAAAGTTTTGTCTTAAGATTGAAAATAGTTAAACGGCCGAGAACGTCTCTTCTGCTCTTCCCAAAAAAACTTCTGCAGATACAAAAAGTTGAAAGAACTGCCTTGCATGTCTGCTTCAAAAATTTGTTTAAATAAAAGAAAAACTTTTCTTATTTCGCGCAAAGCTCTCGCGGAAAAAGAGTGGGATGTGGGTGCAACTACAAACAAATATGCAGCAAAGAAAAGTTCGACGCCGATACAATTTCGCAAAAGTGTCGAAAACTGTGATTCCATGGCCCTTTCCCCTAACCACGTTTTCTTACTAGTCTAGCTCCGGTTGACTGGCGGCCTACCCCTTTCCCGGGCGTAAGCGGCTCGAGCTACCAACTTTGAGTCAAATGTAAACACCTCCCGGCAAATATTATCACAATTCCACGCGGCTGCCGCCAGAGATACTGAACAAACTGTTGGCTGATTCGAAGAGAAAGCGATGGGGGCGGTGGAGAAAGTGGTAAGAAAATATCCAGAGATGCCAATCACTGGTGCGGCCTGTTGATAGCGCCTTATAATCCACATCGGGAAAATCGTCTCTGTGAATGGCCAAATACACGACAGGTTATATTACGACATTCGATTTGATGACGCCAATGGTTGCTGAGATGCGCGAGCTCTAATCCCCGCCGCTTTGGCCTCATCCAGCCCTCTGCGTAGCTTCGGCCATTTCCACGCACAATTAGCCATGGCAATGTGTCGGACAAATTAGCCAAAAAGCCCCCTCCAAAGGAGGCACATAAAAATTGATGTCCTCGGACATTGCACATTCGCCGCGTGGTGCAGCGCTGCAGTTTCAAAACGATAAACTTCAAGTGCCCTGCAATGCCAGACCACATGGCCATTGTTTGGCCGACCCGGCCTCATCCACTTCTACGTTCTCGTCCACATCGATATAGATGCGATGGGTGGAAGTGGGCTTCGGGTTCCTCAGATGGGGGGGCTGTCAGAGGCCACGCCAATCTGTATTAATCTAGTTAATGATGAAACTGAATCTTTTTAAAGCTTTTTAAACGACTCATTGCGCAATGAAGTGCTTGGTACTGGTGTTGGTTTTGGGGATTATTCGGGTGTTGCTCTGGTCCTTGGTCCATACCGTGTCGCATAAGTGGTCGGGCCTGAAAATAAATTAGTTGCGGCTTCCTTTCCGCTCTCGACCACCGACCACCGAAAAGTTGACGGCGGCTGCTTGGGTTTAAACTTTATCACGTGGTTAGTTAAGTTTCAGGCCTATCTTGTCACATTTAAAGATTCCCTGACCGTGCGGGCTCACGGGAGCTTTTAAAGCTCAACGGCCCGAATGCATTCTTGACCGCACTTCCCGCCCAGTGTTAAGCAGAGCTCGAAAAATTGCTCAATTATTCAAACGAATTTCACGCATTTAATTGTATAAATTTAGCCAGGCATGACAGAAACACGCCCCACGTCTGCCTACCGCCAACCGCCCACCGCCCACTCTCATACCACCCGCCCTACCATACGATGACCTCTGACCAAATTGGGCCTGCTGTGCGTCGGCTAACGGTACGTAACGTCATAATCACCCCGAAGCGCACGTAATTGGCCAATCAATTGTGTCATTGTTCGCATTTATTACGCGGCCGCTCGAACTCTGACTCCGACTCTGATTCCGGATCGGAATCTGTCTGGGCCTGGCATTGGGCTTGGACCTGTGCCTGTGCCTGTGCCTGTGTCTGTTATTTATGGGCAAGGTTGGGCTTGGACAGCTGCCCACGGCCTGGGTCTAATGGAGAGACGAAGAAAAAGAAAACGGCCGTAAATGAGATCGTGCAACAGAAGTTGTCATGCAGCTTATATTTCGCAGTGCTGCGGTTTTGTTTTCGTTTCTTTTCTCTGTTTTCAGCTGTAACATTTTAACAAATGCACAAAACGAATGACAACTTCCGGTTCCGGTGAGAAACTTGGGAGAGAGGAGTCGGGTCTACGGCCGGCTGTCACAGCGAAAAATTACATGCCTTGCGCAAAAGTTTTGCCTCTTCATTATTCTAACATCAAGTCGACACGAGTTGCGGTTTTTGCAATTTTTCTTCGACTTCCCCCACAACGCCGCCGCATTCTTCTCCAAGGAATTTCTGCACAGTCAGACAAAGTGCGAAGCGTGGTACAAAACTTCTTCCGGGACTCCCGCCCGGCGCACATGGTGCCAACTCGGAGACAGCCGCACAGACACTCCACAACCCGGGACAGGCAATCCGTCCTGGGTGTGCACAGTTAGAGACGAATAAGGGAGGGGCTGGGGTTGGCGTGCTGAAATTATACGCTGCATTTTAATCACAATTCAAATCAACGGAATCTTCGTCATTATTCTGGGCAGCAGGCGCTTCAATTCGCCTGCGAAAGTCTCTCTCGCGCAATAAACTCGTGGCGTTTTCTGCATATTCGAGTGAAAGAACGTTCTTAACTTGAGAGCGGCAGAGGCACTTGGTCATGTATGTACATACATACTCGTAGGAGTTGTCCGTTACACTCAAACCAAAATTACTATGAAGAGTTTCCGACTACAGAGGGGACTTAGCAAATGGAACCGATTTTATAATACGTAAAAACACATTAAGCTTTGCTGAATGATAGAGGTAGAACCTTCTAAACGTAGATCCTCTGACCTTACATTTTGAAGGGGACTTAGCTTGTTGTGCGTTTTTAAGTACTGTCAAACAAACATAGTTGAGGAGATTCCATCAATCTTGAATATTTAGAAATATTTAGATATTTAGAGAGCTGATGGAATTCGACTGTAGGCAGTGTGCATTAATCCTGCTTATCAACAATCTTTAAGAATTAGACACCCAAGTTTACCTGGGGCACGAAGCTAAGTTTACTCGGAAATATTGCGTTTGATTTATTGAGGTTCAAGCCAGGACCAGGCCAACAAGACAAAAAGAAAACTGTCAAATAAGAGAAAATCAATGGCAGTTGCAATTTGAAAAAGTTGCTAAGTCTCGAACCAGACGAGACTGGAGCCAAGTCGCAGCGATCGTATCTGGAGAGGCAATTAGCATTTTGTTGTAATTCTACAATAAAAAAATTGTACCAACCAGCAGGACCACGGCGAAAAATATCGCAAAAAAAGCTGAAGCTCTACAAGGAAAGGAAAGGAAAAAATTATTTGATTATCCTGCGGCCATGCACTGTCACAATTTTTCAGACTGCCCGCCGAGCGTGTCGGTTGTCCGGCCGGGGATGGCCCTGTGTCCGCTTGTCTTGCCATCCTGGCAGAGTCCTGCAGCAGCCGTAACAGCTGCAACCCCATGAAAAGTGCCACATCAGCGAAAGTCTGTTAACTTCCGGTTTATGGTTGCAGCAGCTTATGAAGTCATTTCCGCCATCCCTCCCACTGCTCCTTGAAGCCCATTCATTCGGCTCTGTCGAGCGGTGGCAGCCAGCTGGCGGTGCCCGCAGACCATTCTATTAAATCATCATTTCATTCGGACCCCAGCCTCCGCCGCGCTTCCTTTGGCGCACTGCGTTTGCGGTAATTTTTTTTCCATTTTTTGGTTGCAAGTGCTTCCTTTAGATTTATAATTAAGATTTGGCTCGCAGCGAACATCGGATCATTTATACCCTTGCAAAGGGGACACTTTGAGAAAGTTATAAGATAATATATTATAATTATGTTTTTATTAATATTTTTAAATTGCTACTTTACCTTACAACTTGTTTATTGTTAAAAAATTTATTTAACTTTTCACAGTTTACTCTTCTTAAAAAATATTTTGTTTTGCATACTTTTATATGTTTTGGAATAAACAACAATATGCATCAAATACAGGGAAGTCTCTGGAAGCAGTAGCGAAACTACTCTTAAAAGGGTCCGATTTTGCTTAATTTTGCTTTATAGTTATTGGAAAAAAATATATTGGAATTGGAATATATATATGCAAGGGAATAGTTTGGCTTTAAAACTTGTTCTAGTCTAGTATCTAGAAAAGTCTAGTATCTAGTTCTAGTATCATAGTCATACTATATAAGTATATAGAGTATCATAGGACTCTATGTGTACCCCCCTTGAACTCTACAAGTACCGGGTAAAAAGATTATCGAATTATGTTTTATTATATTAATTATCGAAAAATGTTTTCTACTAAGAAAACATACTAAGATAATTAATAATATGAAATAGCTACGCATCCTTGTAAATAAAGAAATGGCGTCTATAGTTTAGTTACTCCTTTCATACAATTGAGAGGACAATATATTTCTTCCGAGAAAGTTTTTAACATGAGCCAATATTCTCTAGCATACATAAAGATTTTATGGTGAGTGCTATAAAATTTTTTCTGAATTTTGTCAAGAAAGTTCCGTCTTACTATCTACTTTAAAGTTATACTTACTAAACTAATATTTGCATTGAGTAAGCAAAATTACCCAGAGCCAAAATTTATAAAATCTTTTAAATATTTTTTCTTTTCAGCCTGCTAAACATTCTTTAAAGTTTTTTTTTAATCAGTATGACTAATGTAACTATCTAACAGCTTGCTGTAAGGGTACAATGAGTGCGACCTTTTATGAGTGGAAAGCTGGTCGTCGCGTCGAATAAAGCCGTTTTCGTCGGGACGGCAACTGCAGCTGCCCGTTATGTGATAATTTATCATATTTTTAGCGTCAGCCTCTAACAAATTATACCAGGGAGCTCGGAGCTTGGGAGGGCCAAGAAGAGCGAGATTTGTCGCTTGGGTAAACTTTGGAACAGAGCAATTTAATTACGCCGAGAGGCTACATCCGAGAAGCACCTGGGTGGAGTGAAGTCCCATCAGAGCTTGACGCAGATTGGAGTTTGAAGTTGCAATAATAGAGGCACTGATTCCTTGCTACTGATATTGACGAATTTAGTGAAAATGGGAAATTGATGGTGTTATAATGAATGGGTCGGCTTAACCCGGATGGGGGAACGCAACCAATCCTATTCAACTAGTCGAGAAAACGGGACTGACGCGATGCAGATCCGTAGAGCTATCCTCTTCGGGTTGATAATTTTCTCGGCTTGGCCACGTCATGAGGGTCACAAGGTATGCTTAAGTGGTATTCTAACCCTTTGCTAGATGTAAGGTAGATGTAATCTGAACTTCTCCACCAACAGACGCTAAACTCTTTGCTATTTCGAAAAATTGTCACCGGGTTTAACAGAAAGTATATCTCCCTGTATAAATCGGAAATCAGCCAAGACCACTCCACGATAAACTTCACTTTAAACTTTTCGCGGAACATTACTGTGGACCTTTGGCTAAGGGCTGCGATTGGACAGCAGGTGTCCAAAAGGGAGGAAACCTACCGAGATGTTTTTTCGTACAACGTCAACCTGTGCCAGGTGATGGGCAGAGGCAAGGGCAACAGCCTTATCAACTACTGGATGAACAATATTCTACGGCAGTCCAATATGCCACGAAGCTGTCCTATACCTGAGGTACTGTCACCCCCAATTCAAAATCAATGCTTGAATTATCAATGTTTCAGGGAAACTACTACATGCGCAACATTCGATCAGAAAAAGAGACTATTCCCCGATTTATCCGTTCGGGCAGCTTCAGGATAGACTCGAATCTTTACGTCAGACAACGGAACAACGACAATCTGACGAACACGGTCTTCTACATCGACATAAAAATGAAGTGACTGGGAACCAGTTTCCGGGAAAAGGGTTCACCTCAAATTCACACAAAATGTCACTTTAAAAATCAATGAATTATTGAGGGGATCAAATCTCCCCTGACTAACACAACTTCTCACTTCCATTCGCGCAAATCGTTGCACGTGCAATTCGCATAAATAAATTAATGGGCCCATCGAAGAGGACGAGAGCCAGGGCGAGGATGCGTCCTGCGACACGGACACCGGCGGGATTTGAAGTCCGGAACCTGATTGGGGCGAGCTGCAAGCTGCGATTTATGCGAGAGCGCATACTAGTGCGAAATAATTTAAACACTGTCAATAATTGTTTGTGGACAAAGTATTTCTCCATCGAAAAGTTTTTCTCCTTGGGTCCTGATGCTTGGCGCCTTCGTCCGGCTTCTCACGACACGTTTGCACGCGCTCCCAAGGATGCCACGAATTTCTTTTCTTTGCATTGCCATCAATTGCACTTCCGATGGCGGAGTGATGGAGCAGATAGCAATTTCTTGTACTTTGTTGGCGCCTTGGAGGAGGCTAGAGCTGGCCCCACCTGCCGCTGTTGCGACCTAACCATTTTGAGCATCTTTCAAATAAATGCGCGGGGAAGCCGGAGAGCAGAAGAACTTGGGGCAGGATGTAGGAGTGGCGTCTTGTACTCAAGGAAATTGCCATCATTATGCTTGTCGCAGTTGCTGTGCTTTGTGTTCAATAAAGTTTAATGTTTGTTTGGCGTGAAATTGATTTACAAACGTATTCTCTAAACTGTCCGATCGGACAAAGTCCACGCTCCCATCTCCCCCCTTGCGTGGGAGGTTTTCAATAAAGTACTTGGTACAAAACCGTATTTTGAATTATTTCAAAGGCCTCCAATTACATGGCTGGGTGGACATTTAAGCCAATTAAGCAGAGCTTACCTGATTAACCCTCATTTTCTGACAGACTCTCATTAGCAGTCGCACATGTCCAAAGTCGATGCTGGAGCTAGAAGTCGAATGTGGGTGAATTACCTTCGATTATCGATGGTGAGTTTTAGTCGGACAATCTAGAATTATACTAGCGGGAATCAAAAGAAAATGTCAAAAGCCAAAAGGCCTACTGCGAACTGTTGGGATTCGAACTTGAATGTGCCATTTGGCAAAGAACGCTGACTGTGCGAACGCAGATTTTCTGAAGGCATCACACGACAATTAGGAAGCGATAATGTTAACAGCATCCTCGAGCCCGCATTCGAAATAAAAGTCTGCAAGTTTTCATTTTCTTTGCTGCTTGCGACAGCTGCGAATACTGCCAGACACCTAGAACAAGAGAAAGGACATTGGCGCGAAATTGAATGTTTCGTTCCCTTTTCCCTCTGGATTCATAAGAAGTGCAGATGTCGAGCACCACGTAGCAGCTTTGTATAGGATATTTTTATTTTATGCTTTCAAATTGCTAATGTCAGGCGATGGAGACTCTTTTAATGTATTTGTGGAATGGGGCGGCAATAAATTCATTTTCATTGCTTTATTGTGGGATCGGGCCCACTATTATATCTTGATTTGATTTTAACTGCAGGTTACACTTTTCTTTTGTTTATTAGCCATTTTATGCGCTTGGATCTAGTTGGAGAGAAGGGCATCAATTGTGACAGATAATGTTTCTTCGTGGGACTTAGTCCCATATTTTCCATAAAAGAAGTTAAGGTCTCCGCGGTATGATCCTGGTATGAGGAACTTATGGATCAACGAGCTTCCCATTTTCCAGTTGTGCAAGTAATAGTGGCCCACTTCCACCGGACAATTGTACATAAAGTTGCTATGCTTGGTCATGTCTTTGAACCAAGATTTTAGCATACTGTTCTTCACACTGGACGTCAAAGCACACACATCACTTTTCTGATTGAACACTGATTGAAAGTGCTTGGCGTTCGCCAGACGCAGCTGGATGTCGAGCTTGCACTTGAATCCACGCTGGATGGGACGGTTTAGGTACATATCCATGTTCATTAGGTTCTCTACTATTGTAATTGAAAAATTCTTAAAATATTTATTATTAAAGGTGCAGTTGCTGGAGAGAAACTTTACAACCCGTTCCTGAAAAAGTGTTAAATGTAGGCGATTTTAATGATTTTCTAATGTTTTCTTACCCCTTCCACGCAATATATCTGAAAAGGATGTAGAATGATCGCGGAGAAAAATAGGTATTTCCACATTTCAATTTCCTCTAACTACAAAACAAGAATGAGTTCGAGGGGCAGAAAACCAAATCATTGAAAAAGTGGACACGGGCTCGAATTATTTATTTTATATCATTAGTATTGGATATAGGTAATTAGATATTAATGACTGCATCGGCCGTACAACTCATAATGAAGTCCTCGTTTTTCCCCTTGTACTTGCCGTAGAAATTGTAGGTCTCTAGTCGGTAAGACCCACTGGTAATAAAAGGCGGCACCAGCCCCTCCCCGAACTGCCACCCTCTCAGGTAGTAGTGGCTCGCATTCAGTGGACACTGGCGGAGGAAGTTGCCATACTTGAGCAGGTTTCGGTACCACTTCTTGAACAGGGTGATCTTGCCCGCATTTACAATGCTGCACACATCTACGTTGGTGGAGAAAAGGCTCTGAAAGCTCTTTGAGTTCCCTACGCGCAACTGAAAGTCCAGCCTGGCTCGCCAGCCCCGTAGAAGCGGCTTTCGTAGATACATGTCTAGGAAAACCTGATCGTTTCGAATGGTAAACGTAAAGTTTTCAAAGTAATCGCGGTTGAACCTGCTTTCACCTGCAAGGAACTTTATATTTCGGTCCTAGGAAGAGTTTTTAAAGTTGACTCCGATGATCACATCATACATGGCCTACTCACCGCTCCGATGGAGAGCAGAAAGGCGATCACACCCAGCTGTATCTCCGGTCTCATAAGCTGCGGAATCCACATCACCCAACTCTTAGCTATTCAGAAACACAACGAAACTGTAGATATACGATGCTTTGCGTTCAAAATATATTAATTATTTTACGCACTAGACCATGAAGCCTCTGCCGACAATGATAGGCGTCCGTTATCCTCAGTTTAGCACAGCTTCGACACAGCACTCCAGCATTGGATTTATCACATTCTTCTTGAACCTGCCATAAAAGAAGCTTCCGCAAATTCGGTAGTCGCCCACATAGAAAAACGAGGGCACATAGTTGGCGTCCAGGGTCCACCCATGCATGTAGTAGTACCCCTGCTTGATGGGACAGCTCGTTGCGAAGTTTCCAACTTTCAGCATCGTCGTGAACCAGCGCCGGTAGATCGACTCTTGGGCTCCTTTGATAAGAGCACAGTAGTTCATGTCGTGCTGGTAGACACTTTGGTAGGGCTTGCTCTTCGAAAGGCGAAACTCAAAGCTCAAATGTGCCTTCAAGCCCGGCGGGAGGGTCGATACCAGAATCATGTCCATCATTAGTTTGGTGTTGACGATTTGAATGGTGAAGTTAGAAAAAACTGTCTTGTCGTACTTACACTCTCCGGTTCTGAACGTCATTTTGGGCGCCTGTGCAATGGGGGATTTCTCAAAAGACTCATTCAGGGAAGTACAGCGACTTACCATACAACTTTCAATGAGAATAGCTACGACAAGAGAATACCGAATCATCATTACCGTTTTTGGGACAAACATCACGAGTCAGTGTCAACGAGCTTTTCACCTGGAACACCGATTAGTAAACAAAAACGTTAAAGCCGTATAATGGGTTTATTATGCGGTTCAAGTTGCGTGGTGGTTTGATTGATTGCCCGGTCTGATACCGTTTAACCGTTTTCCATGTACTCCCGCCCGCATCAAGATAAACCCGTGGTAAATTATTTATTGTGCATTGTGGCCTCGACAATGCAATCGACGAGGACCAATTGCCTTTTGGTGCGGTACTTCCCGTAGTAGACCAGAGCCTTCAAGCGATAATCGCCGCTTAAGAGATACGAGGGCACCAGACCCATGTCGATGTGCCAGTTCTTGAGGACGTAGTGACTGGCAGGCACCGGGCAGTTCTCCATGAAGTTGCTATGCTTCGCCACGCTCTTAATCCATCGCCGGAAGAGGGAGTCCTTAAGGGTCGAGAGTAGATCGCAGTAGTCGGTATCAGTCTGAACCAGGCTTTGAAACTTTTTGGCATTGCTCAGGCGTAGCTGCACATCTATATGGCCGCGAAACCCCGTCTTCAAAGTCTGCATCAAGTCCACATCCGCTGAGATGGTGTCATTGACAAGTGAGACATTAAGGACCCTGAAGTATCGAGGGTTTTTGTCGCACCTAACGCGATCAAGACTAATCGAATTGGGCTAGCAGACTGCTTTGTTACTATATTGATTACCTACTTCAGGTTTTTATTTACCTCTGACAGCCTGATAAGTACAAGAACTAGGATAAGACTTTTTTTTGACATCTGTACTTCCGATTTCACCTGCGAATGCAATGAGGCTTTACTCCGAATAGCCGTTTTGACACGATGCACATGAGTTTCATCAGCTAATTGGTTTTAAATTGCAAAAAAATTGCGCAGTGTTACAGTGTCTATTTTTAGATGCGTATATAAATTTTTATTTAATCGATCAATGCAGCTTTTTTAGCCTAAGCTTTCAAAGCGGCATAGACATTCAAGTCTAAAACAAAGTCCTCCTGCTTCGACTTGAGCTTCCCATAGAAAAAGTGGGCTGACACGCAGTAGTTTCCCGGCAGCATGTAGTGCGGCACTTGCGTTGAATCCATCTTCCAGCCTTGTAGGAAGTAATGCCCCTTGGGCACTGGACAGTTGTACATGAAATTTCCGTGCCGCAGCATGCTATCGAACCAGCTTTTAAATATGTTGGTTCTTACAGAAGAAACTACGACACATGGGTCTAGGATGTGAGCAAAGAGGCGTTGATAGCTTGTGCCCTTCTCGAACCTCATTTGAAAGTCGAGGAGGACCTTGAAGCCCCGGTGTATCGGCCTGGTTGTTACCATATCCATGTACAAGGTGTTGTTAATAATGTCCAACGTAAAGTTGTCAAAGTGCTTTCTGCTAAATCGGGACTGACCCGTCTGAAAGGCAAAGAAGGACTTCAAACGAAAATAATATCAAAGTCCAGTCTATAATAAACATGAAACACTTACTGCATTCGTGATCGCAAAATGTTGGAAACCAAACAGGAAAATAATAATTCGCAATTTGAACATTTTCCCACTGATGCCAGTTCAAAACTGAGAGTCGGATTACATTTTCAGCTAGAGGGAACTAATTATTAAAAACTGAAATCCGCAGAGCGAAAAGAGAATTCGTCTCATACACTTTACGTTACTTTATTTCTACTTCGAAAGAACAGTCCAGCACGAAATCCCTAAACTGGTTCATTGTAAATTTCACTTGATATTTCCCGGCATACAGAAACTTTGGTATAAAGAGTGTGTTGTAGTTATAGTTCTTCAAATAGTAGCAGTTCGGCTCTACAGGGCATTTCTTCTTGAAATTTCCTGAATTGAAAAATGTGGAAAACCATCTCTTAAACATGTTATTCCTTTTTAGAGCCAACATATTGCACATGTCAAGGGAGTACTGAAAAATCTTCTGGTACTTCATGGAGTTCTGCATTCTAATGAGGAACTCCATTTCCATCATAACCCCTTGAACCAGGTCTTTGATTAGGTAAAACTCCAGGAACATTCTTGAATTTTTCATTAGCATTGTTACGTTGGATAGGTAACTCCGATTATAGTTTCCACACGCGCTATCCCGCATTATTATTGTTCCCAACTGCAATTATATTGTTGGAAGAAAACGCAAAACATATTTCACGTCATATTTACCAAGGGACTTGGAAATCCAGCTAAGCCTATAACTAAAATTAAAATACATGAAACTTGCATTGAAATTTTGAAGGAACTTCTGATTTCTACTAAGCTCGAAACTCCATATTTCTGTGTTTAAATGTTGGCTATTTCCCAGCCGGTCCAAAATGAAAGGTTATTTGTTTTAAACGGTCATTTCAGCCGGCTTATATTTAATTGGTGCAATAAACAATTTTTCTGAAAACAATGATCATATCTTTTCGAATGAAGTTATTCAACCGATCAAAAAATGTAGAGCCACCAAATAAGCTTATTGGGGACTGTTGAAAGTTTGTATTTGGGAACGAAATTACTAAATACTTATAATTTATGTCAATGGCAGTAGTCCAATGGCAGCAATGTTCAGTAGTTCAAAATAACATGTTAATAACATGAAATAATTGAGTTGATTATGAATGGGAGTCTTCAAAGAGTATCCAAAACTTACATTTCTTACACTAAAATTGCTAATATTGTTGTTATATATGCAAATATATGACATATTCGAGTCTCGACTTATATATTATTGTCGACTTATGTATTGTGGGCAAAGTACAGAGCCATGTATGCAATGTTTGAATTCGATAGCTTGATAACTGAAACTTCTTCGTTTAGAAATAGACCGACGAACGGTTTTACATACCTATATCGACTCTGGGGGTGATCCTAATGAAGAATATTTATTGTTTATGGAAATAGATGCGTCCTTGACTCTGTCTAATGTTAAAACAGCCTCTGCAAAGATCAGTATTTCTTTCTTGAGGATGTCCAGCTTTTGTAATAATGTTTGAGGCAATAGTTTCTTGAAGTATCCCCATTGGAGCCTTGAATGGCTCCATTGGATTAAAGTGCCTCCACAGCCCACTGTCACTGCAGCATTCTAAAAGGAAGTCAGGCATTCGTGGAGCTCATCCTGAATGCAGGCAACGTGTCTATGTTTACCCAGCGTAGTGCCCAGCCGGCTCTACAATGCCGCGTTTATGTGCACGAACCACTGCAGAAAACAATTGCACGTAATTCTGCTTACGCTGTTACATTGCTACAATGCACGGCAAAAAAAAAACAGACGAAAGCGTTGTCAGCCTTGCCGTTGGATTGGATTTTTTCGTTTCTAGGTTTTTTCATTGTCCCCCTTCCTGCGGTTACGACAGTCTGTTGGCCAACGTAGTGACAGTCGGACAAATGGATGGGCCGACCAAGGGGGCCGAAGCTGTCAGCCTGGGCAGACGACCTGGGCGCTTAATCAAAATCGGGTCTGTCGAAGCTATGCCGTTGTGGAGGGCGCCAATCGCCCGCCGAGCCTCCAGGCAGCGCCTACGTCCTAGATCCTGGTGTTGGCTAAATAAATATCTTGCTCTTATTCTCCCCTTTGTTGTTTATTTGTCTCTCTTCCTGCTTTCACTTCGTGACTAACTGGCATCCACGTTTTAGGGCCATCCTGCATATTGCATTTATTTACATAGGCCCGGGTTGACTTTTGATTTTAAGCTCTTTGCCCGTTCTAACTCAATTCTCGGTCCGGGCTTTAGCCCCTGCAGCTGTCATGGCGACGGGCCGTGGAGTTGCCCATGACTATGTGGGTGACTGCTTCTTTAGGCCGACTTATATCTGTGTGTGCCTGCGGATGCATTTGCGTGATCGGGCATCACGGGGACGAAAGTGGGACTTTAAAAATAGTTCTGGTTCTTAAATATGGTTCTCGGAGTTTTAAACAGTGGCAGTGGTTTGGAATTCTGGGATAAATAAGTACACCCCAACATTAGCCTCTCCTTCCTTCCGATCGGACTGTGCTTTAAATGACTTTTAGTGGTTATGGAATTCTTAACCTTTTCCTTTAAACTTTCAAACTGTCTCGTCAACAAATTTATCCACATTGCTGTGTTTTAGCCTGAAAATATTTCTCAGCTCCTGCCCGGAGGCCCCCGCCACTTCACTTTGAAACGGCAATCAAAAGTGCAACAGGGAAAGACAATTTCACACTTGGCACGAAAGAAATATATTTTGCTTGACAAATATGCTGACCTTACCTCTCCTGGCAAACAGTGCGGGGCACTCGTGCAAGCCAGAGGAAAATGTCATCATAAATGCCGGAAAAGGGATTCGAAGGTGCCAGAGGCAGAAGCAATCAGAGGCGCCTGGAAATATGCAATACGAAAAATCAACAAAGATAACTGCAGCAAAGAAGCTGCGAACGACCCCAATTACCCTAGACTTTTGGGAGACTTTGCAGTAAGAATGGGAAAGAATGGAAAAATCAACCAAACAAGGACTACGCCTACATATTCACAGGCGTCGGCATTTGTCACCTAGTAGAGCAAACACTTCCGGATGCACCGGCCCCGGGTGTGAGTGCCGAGTGTATGCCTCTGTAATTGAGCCTACAGATAGGCCACCAAGCCAAAGTATCCTCAGTAATCGACACTATAGCGAGAGGTAAGTCAGAACTCGAAGCCTTTGACGGCTGCACCTTCGAGCCGCGTTTGCGCCTGCCGGCCTCCGATTGTAGGGGCTCTGGTGCACCGTCGGCCTGGAGGCCTGGAAATATGCAACGCCGCCATTGGCCGTCGCCAGACATGCTCATAAAAATTGCAGGGGGCCATCGGATTGGTCAGCAGCCTGGTTAAGGGCAGCTGGCTGTGCGCCTGCGCCCAGAGCGAACTTTCTGCTCAGCAAATAGAAGGAGCGCCCCCCGATATGCAACGTGTTTTGCTTTTTGCTTCTCCATATGTGGTTGTGTGACTGCCCAAGTGTATGAGTGTGTATGTGTGAGCGGCTAAAGCTCTGCGCGTGGTGAAAACGGACAGGATATTGCTCTCGAGTGGTGGTGGTTTTTCCGCTCATAGAGGTTTATGTGCGCACTAATTGCATTGGAATGTTTCTGTCTCGCCGCTGTGGTTATTATTGTTACTGGCTGTCTGTATTTGCATTCGCTTTCAAGCATGTCGGTTTAACTGCATTTTCGTTAGTAGGGCAACAGGAAGTGATTGCTTTCATCGGCTAAGCCACTTCTTATATCAGTACTTTTTCTGATTTGAATTTTAAATAAAATTATTTTCTATAGGCTGTATTGTGTATTTGCGTAGCACAATATTTTTAAGTTATATTTACATTGCAGCCACTAATAAACTATTGCAACAATCCACAACCAATACCCTTTGGAACAGCTTTCGTGTAGACTTTCGGAGTTGTCTCCTTCACTCAGCCACCTAGTCTAGTTCTATCTCTCTCCATCAACCAAGTTACTTCATGCTAAAGCCAACAACATTTTACATCGAATTCGCCGTGAGTTCCGCTAAGGATAGAGCTTTTCTGCAGTGAAAAAATATTTGAAGATTTTATTGGCACTGTTTTTTTTTTAGCATTTTTGAGGTATTTCCTACAATTTTAGTTTTATTAGAAATAATTATTTTAATACTAATATATTTATTTTTCTAAACAGAAGGAGCGGTAAGTAATTATGTAAAGTGCCAGTTCCTCTTTTTAGTCAATGACACTGAAACTGACTCACTGTATCGCTAAAGCTCACAGTAAACGTCTGCGAACGATTCTTACTTCAAGCAGAAGTGTGGAGAGTTTCGAGGGGGAGACTTTTACTTGTTGCCAATGTTGACGTTTGAGGCGAATTCCCAGCGCAACATGTTTGAGGTTTTGAGGTGGAATGGCAAGTCTTCATACTGTTGCATTACGGACAGAAAAGATTTTATCGACAATATTAATTCATTGTCCTTCAAAAACATAATTTATCGTTGTTCTCAAGGAGCCTTTTATAGCGCAATGGACTGGGCGATTCCTTAGGGACTTAAAGAGTAGGGATGCCTCATGATAGCGCCAATGACTGCTCGGTTGGCTCCTTATTTGCCGGCTGTCTTGGGTCCTCGGGCAACATCGGCATCCACAGCTTCGTTTCGTCCTGTCGTCGAAGGCGCCGCTGCCTCGTTTGCAGGTGCTCTCGGCTGGCACAACGCCTCGTGCATTTGGATAGGTTCGTGTTCGTTGCACAATTCGTCAGCCAAGGCGAGCTTCACACTTTTTCGGAATGCGTTAAGGATCAGTTTTGCGCGAATTACGGTAACGAGAGGTTGCTGACGACACAGAGCCGGCATCGGGCAGAAACATTTCCTGTTGTTTAGCTTGTTTAAGCTCCAAGGACTCGATGTGTGCGTGTGTATTTTCTCCTTGATTTGGAAACTTCGTACTTGAAAACTCAAAACATTCGAAAGTCCATTCGAACGGGCGATGCCACATACCTCTAGGGGTACTGACCTATGTCAAGAAACAGTCGGATCGAGACTCACTTAAGCGAAGAACTGGTCAACTTTGAAGACCGAATATACTTTTTCCATTTTTTATATCGACGTGTACAGTAGATGCAATAACAGATACAGTAACCTAGCGCTTAAAATTATAGTCTGTAGGAAACAAATCTTCTGTTGAAAATACCATATCCTCAAACTAATCAACTGCCCTATAAATTCTTTAAACGCTTTGAAACAGGAAAATAAAGTAGTCGCGGAACATTTCCCAAGATCGCTCGCTTAAATCTGAAATGGTTGTGACCTGTTGCAAATGAATTGCAATATCAGTAGAATTCTTTATATTTAGCCGTATTCTATAATCCGTAGTGCGTTGGACAAGTTATACCACAGATCGAAAAAAAATAAAAACTAAGGGTCAAGGTGCCTGTAATCATTTATTCATTAGTTGCCCTGTGAAGGGAAACTGTTGTGCAAACTGCCCACATTATAAGTGAATCGTCGAACCATACTTAAAAATTCGCAAACGGTTCACAAAAACCCAAAAAAATTAGTCTGTGAAAACTTCAAGTATAATTAATTTTATTCGGTACCAGGAAAGTAGGTAAGCCAATAGTTCTTAAAAAAGTACATTTTTGTGTTTCTTAGATATTTATGAATGCTTATTTTTATACAATACCTATTTTTATGTATACAATACATGTATTTAATTGCTTTATAAATGCTTCCAAACTCCGACTGCTTTTGCATTTTGCAATCGAAATAAATCGTTGGTAATCTGGAAAATTATTTTTTTTATCACTTTTTTCCTTATTCTCTTAAACCAAAATAAAAGGTGATTATTTAAAAATTGAAATTTTTCCGTCGTTAACAGGGTTAACTGCTATTGGTTTTTTTTATAAGGAACTTTTCCTGAGTCGGTACAAAGAAGCAAGCTTGTCTGTGCTGTATATTCTCTCTGTTTCCACGAAGCTTGGAAACAGAGGAAACTTTTTGAAACTTTAGGTGCTTGGCATACGATGCTTAGTTGCAAAAAATTAGTGTATTTTTTAAAAATCCATTTTATACGTAACTGGTTCTTTCTCTAATTTTTGTAAATCAAAAGAGGACTGTATTCTGGAGCTGCCTTTTAACTGAATGATTGTAAATGCCATAATATTCGGTATTCTACAGGTAGACGCTTCAAAATGCATATGATAAGGGATCAAAAACGATCGGGAAACTATACCGAACTTTCTGTTTCGCTCAAACTTCAATCTACCATTGCTACCTAAAGCTTTAGGTCGATCTAGTCTCTGACAATTTGGCCTCAAGAATAATTACGACTTTTTCGCCCTTTTACGACTTTATATAACATTTAAATTGATTTGGTACTGAGATTACTAACTTGAAGAAATATTTGTCAACATTTTAAATAAAATCAAGAAAAAGCTAACTTCGTTACAACAAGTTTATATACCCGTATTCAGTAAAAGATTATTATTAGATATATATCGGATTGTGTTTTGATGGCCGATCATTATATGAGTTATATGACTATATAAGGATATCTATATATCCTATATATTATAGGATATATTATAGGATAAGTCGGTCGATACTAATTTGGCAGATTGGACAAGTGTGCCCAAAATAAAATCTCCATTGCGTTGCACACTTTTGCCCAAAATTAACAGCGAAGCACAAAGTGTTGAAATTTTAGTTATAACGTTGAAAATGAACTATTTTGATCAGCCTCTCCCAATTTTCAAATACGATTAAATTTTTGTATGCATAAGCTGTAAGGGGGTAAAATTGAAGAAGATTCAACAGCTTCGGTGGAAAATATAATAATATAATATAATATATAATATAATAATAAATATATATATAATGTGCAACCTGTGAAAGTGTTTTTAATTGAAGCATTTTAAATGAGAAATTATGGCTTCGTCAAGAATGGACTTTTTATTCGCAAAATACTAATTACTAATTTTTTCCAATTAAAAACCTTATTATTAAGTTCGAAATATTAGTATTAAGGTAAATAGTTGATAAATAAAATAAAGGACAGCGTTAGTCGAGTTTCCCGACTAAACAATTCCCGGTTATCAACTTTTCCACCCATAATTTAATTAAATTTTAAAAGTTTCAAAAAAAAAATGTATTTGCATACTTTTGCAAGTTTTGTAAGAAAATAAAATTTCAAACGTGCAAAAATTTTTAATACATACTTGATTTGCGTAGGAGACCTAGAGTGAGTCATACCGGATAGCTCTGTCTCATAATGTCTCTTAGATCCAAGCTTTCAAAAAACCATTACTGGCATATTGACAAAAGGAATTAGAACCATTTTTAACTTCTAAATTTCGGCCCACTTGTGTTAAATTATAATATAAAAAACTGTAACAAGAAAGGAAAGTTCATATACCCTTGCAGTTAAGTGGCGCCAGTATTTATTAGATATATATTGGATCTTACATAGTTGACCAAACCTTATGAAATTTGGAAATTCAGATAATTTTGCCCAAAGCGCAATCCGTAGAAAGTCCCATCTATCGTAAAATACAACGAAGTTATGGCATTTGCGATCAATCAGTTATATGGCAGCTATAGGATATAGTCGGCCGATCCTTATGAAATTTGGCATGTCGAATTATTTACCCAAAGTAGAACACAGAAAATCCCATACTTCTAACTCAAAAAACATCATAGTTATGTCATTTCCGATCAATCAGTTATATGCCATAAGATATAGTCGACCGCTTCCGTTCCGACTTGTATACTACCTGCAAAGGAAAGAAGGGTGTGTGCAAAGTATGAAGACGATAGCTTTAAAACTGAGAGAATAATTTGCGTTGAAACAGACAGACGGATATGCTTAAATTGACTCAGGAGGTGATCCTGATCAAGAATATATATACTTTATAGGGTCGGAGATGTCTTTTTCACTGCATTGCACACTTTTGACCAATATTATAATACCCTCTGCAAGGGTATAAAAATAGTATGGAATCAAAACTTTTTCAAAATAATTTTTTGTAACTGGCATTAAAAATTTCTGTATGAGGGAGCATTGGTGCCATTTGTGGGAGTGGTTGGGAGCGTGGCGAAAATTTGATACAAACTTGACTTTCGAAAATTTGATACAAACTTGACTTTCGCTTCGTTGAAATCGTACAAAATCCAAGATCTTAACTCTAAGAGGCCCGGGTATAAAATACTTCGCTGTGTACATAAGTTACGTTTTTTTAATTCCCTCAGTTTTAAAGCTATCTACTATCAAACTTTACACACATCCTTCTTTTCTTTGCGCGCAGTATAGAAGTTGAAACGCCCGGTATCGGTCGGCTATATCCCATAGCTGCCGTGTATCTGATTGATCGGTAATAGTATAATTTTGGTGTTAGGGTGCGATACGCATTTGACAGATCGTATTACTTTGCCGAAAATGGAATCCATAGAAAGTCCCATCTTTCTAATTTAAAAAAAAAACAAAGATATGGCATTTCCGAACACATTTTTATACTCTTGCAGAGGGTATTGAAATTTTGATCAAAAGTGTGCAACGCAGGGAAGGAGACATCTCCGACCCCATAAAGTATATATGTTCTGGATCAGGATCACCTCTTGAGTCGATATAAGCATGTCCGTCCGTCTGTCTGTCTGTTTCTACGCAAACTAGTCTCTTAGATTTAAAACTATAAACTTCAAACTTTGCACACATCCTTTTTTCATTGCAGACAGTAAATAAGTCGGAACGGCCGTGATCGGTCGACTATATCCTATAGCTGTCACGTAACTGATTGATCGGAAGTGGCATAACTTCGTTGCGACTTATATACTGCCTGCAAAGGAAAGAACGGTGTGTGCAAAGTTTGAATACGATAGCTTTAAAACTGAGAGACTAGTTTGCGTAGAAACAGACAGACGGACATGCTTATATCGACCTTATCGTCTTATATCCCATGAAAATTTCTAATAAACGGAAAAACAGAAAAGTAAACATTAAAAGGGCCGAATTTTGTTTTGAAGTTCGAATTTTTAACTTTGAATAGACGGCATTTTGTCAAAACATTTTTTTGTAATTCCTTCGATTAATCTCTAGATTATTAATTTATTTAATGAAATTAATTTGGGTTTTGCATTTTTGATTACCCAGTCCAGAGATATCTTGCTCACCGCAAGTCCTTTTTTGCGGGCCTCTGCAGAATTGGCAACATCAACGTTCCCGATAGTTATTTTTGGCAAAACTGCGTTGTAAAAAAACTTTGGAGATTTATTAGGAAAGAAATGGTGACAATTTCAATCTTCAAAGTGTGCCCCTTCACACAGAAGTCACACATTTTGCCCATCTTTCGGGCAATTTATGAATTCCTCGCCAGAAGAATTCCTCTTCCTTGGACCCAAACCAGTCTTCTAGCCAATCCTTAAGATGTTCATAGGAATCGAAGCGCTGGTTGGCTAATCCGTGTCCCAAACTATCGAACAAATGGTAATCTGATGGAGCCAAGTCCGGTGAATAAGCCGCATGGGGTAAGGACTCTCAGTCAAGCGTTGCTGCCAATTCCTTGCCTCTTTCCCGATGTGATGGCGCGTTGTCGTCCAGAAGAATTGCCTTGTGCTGCCACTTTGCGTATTCTGGGCGTTTTTGTAGCAGAGATTCTTTCAATTCTTCCAATTGTTGGTGGTAGCTTTCGCCATCAACGGTTTCGGGAGGTTTTGGGAGCTCATACCAAACGATTCCGGCCTGATCCCAGAAAACGCACAGCATGGCTTTGCGGCCGAAACGGCTTGGCCGAGATTGGGATTGAGCAGGCTGGCCTGGCCATGCACACCGTAAGCTTCCACAAGAATTTTTTGGGCTTTCACAGAAGTTTTCACAGCAAAGAAAGCAGAAAAGCAACGAAAAAATGTTACCGATATCACTTTTGTTACCGATAATTAACAATGAAGTAAAACGCATTTTCATATATAAATACCTGCTAATTTAACAAATAAAATAATACCCAACTATGAAAAATGAAGTAAATTAAAATATTATTTTATAGTTTTAATTAAATTAAGTAAATGTATTTAACATGAGTACTTGTAAAACAGAACGCGTTTTTTGGCGTGGTTGTGCAATATTGTGCCTGTAAAAATGGATGTATATATTTAATCCCATTTAAAATGCTTTAAAGCGGCATCTCTATGATTTTTCAGTATTCTATTAAGGAAGTTAGTGGAGGGGGATTGAGTCAAAACATTTCATTAAAGGCAGTTGCGAGCGCAGTGAAAAAATATACAACAGCAGCTGGAAACAAAATGTTGACAAAAAGCGTAAAACACACAACTCAATAGTGCACAAAATGAAAATGACACAACATGCAAAGAGAAGAAACAAAACAAAAAGAGGAGCAGCTCAAAAAATGTTTCCCAAACTGACCAGTGGACTAAAAAACACACCGACAGACAGACCAGACCATACAAATAAATACGCAGTCAAAGGCAATCAACGTCCGCTAGCAAGGCAAATCCCTTCCCCTTGACAACTACCGATATTTGATTTGAAAACATTCCGAAAAACGCTGTCTGAATGCGTTCCCCATTTCTTTTGAATGCTCGACAGCATCATCAGTCGCATTTGGCCACAAGGATCGTTGCAAATAAATAAGTGCAGCAATCGGCACAGCAATTACAACGCTGTCCAGTCATTTAAAACTTTTCCAAGTAATTTCTTTCTATTGTTTTGTTACCTTCATTGGCGTCATGCTATTTTGCAGTTTGTCCTTATGGAGTGATAAGTTTTCACTGACGCCGTTATTGAAAACCCATTTTTACTATGAACAGTGCTTTATAATTTTTTAAAGAGACTGTTTCATCTCTTGTTTAAAAGTATAGTATAATGTTTCTACGTGTAACGTAAAATTGTATTTCAATTTTCAGTTTTCTACTTATCCTAATATTGCTTGCAGAGGGTATTATAATTTTGGTGAAAAGTGTGCAACGCAGTGAAGGAGACATCTCCTACCCTATAAAGTATATATATTCTTGAGGATCACCTCCTGAGTCGATATAAGCATGTCCTTCTGTCCGTCCGTCCATCTGTTCGTCCGTCCGTCCGTCCGTCTGTCCGTCTGTCCGTCTGTCTCTCTGTTTCTACGCAAACTAGTCTCTCAGTTTTAAAGCTATCGTCTTCAAACTTTGCACATCGTCTTTTTTTTGCAGGCAGTATATAAGTCGAAACGGCCGGGATCGGTCGACTATATCATATGGCTGCCGTGTAACTGATTGATAGGAAATGCCATAACTTTGTTGTTTTTTGTTCGAACCCGGTACCCTTTACACATCAGCCGAGAACTTTACGGTCGCGGTGTCAGCCATTGGCCAGCTTTTAACAAATAACTTATTATTTATTTTATAATTAAATACCTCCTGAATCGATATATGTAGCTGATATAGTCCGACTGTAGATCTCAAAGACTATAAAAGAGAGTTATAAGATTTTTATCGAAGAATAAGATTTTTAAGATCTATAAGATTTTCTTGACGAATGAAGCGCTGGGCAAGATTGATTCAAATTTTTTAATTTTATTTTTAAATAGTTTTGATGCCAAAGTATTTTTAAAACTTATATCTGGAAGCAAGTTTAAGCTGAATTGACTGATTTTGAAAGGAGTTATAGACATTTATATTCTTATTCCCATATTGGCTTGATATATTTTTGAAAGCGCGGATCTCAGAGACTTTTTGAGGTACTTCGTACATAAAATTCTCGGGTGCCTTTGCAAATAATGTTTTTGTCAAAATTTTGACCAACTAATTCATAGTATACAAATTCTTTTAAAGTGATCCGGTATAATCCAATCCGGTATATATTCCTATACAGCTCTATTTAACTGCAAATGTACTTTTTGGCATAAAGTTAGATTTTTCCAGCTAATATTATATTGCACATGGTTCGAATAAGCGTCTTTTTTTCTTTCTTCATAACACACTTTATAACAAACCAAATTTAAAGATTCGTGAATTTTACGAAAAAATTCGGCCACAATATTCCCCGAGGACGCATCCTGATCAATTTGTCATTGCGATTGGCTTTCCTAATTAACAATTCAAATAAATCGTTTCCATCGAACCAAAATGTTGCAAAGTGAATGAAATTTAATTGGAAATTTAATTGCTTTTGTGGTCGGAATGTGACATAAGCGCCCTTTTACCTGTAAACTCCTCGGTTCGGTAAACTCCATTACCCCCACCAAGCCACTTTTTTATTACTGCTCTTAATTTAGACGTGTCCATCTATCGCCGGTGTTGTTCGTTGGCTTTTGTTATTTTAATTATTTGCGGTTATATTTATTTAAATATTTACCAATTCAATTAGGATGGTCGAAAAAGAATTTACTTCGAATAGTGGTCTGCAATTCACGTTGCTAAATAATTTCAATTAATCTAATGTCATATCTGAGATATACTATCTGCAGACATCATTGCAGGGGATCTGGCTACAGACGTTTCCAGCACGTCCTTTTCGTTTTCTATATTTTTTGTGTTTTTTCTTTGGCTGCGTGCCAATTATAAAAGTGATTTTGCTGTAAGCTGCACCCAAGACCCCAAAGCAGACTCTATTCCGGACTCCTAACTGAACTCACGGGCGACTCACACATGGAGCTCGCTACCGTCGACGGGAAGTCATAAGACGTATGAACTTGTCGCCATTGCCAGCCAAAGGAAGCCGGAGACGAAGACGGAGACAGAGCCAAAGCCAAAGCCAACGAAAGCCAAAAGCCGGGAAAAGTCGGAGAAGTTGACGGCGAGCTCTCTGACAGATTCCTCTGTTTGGCTTGGTTTGGCGTGGGCTAAAGAAATGCGATAAATTGAATGACTGACGACGTAGTAAATACTTTTCAGACAGCGGTGGAGTGGGTTGGAAAATCACTTGGATCAATTTCCACAGACACATACGACAAATTGCGCGTGGTTAGATTTTTCTTTCGTGGCCTGTCGTTTATTCTTTTGGCTTGACATGTGTATGGAATCCATACTATCCATAGAGTATCACAGCGGAAAGGTGAGCACAGCTACTAGCTGGCGAAGTCAGGTTTTGGTCCTAGTCCTCATTTCTTATTTTCGATATTCGAGGTTATTCGAGTTCTAGATTATTTTTCCCCATGTCGCCTTCATCTGCTTAAATTTGGACCTATGGAGCCAGGCCGTACGCCGCAATGCTAATGCGCTTCCCGCACAAGGAGCACGCTAATTTAAATGCACAAAAACTTTTGCAAGCTGATTGTGTTTGCCTAAAGTCTCGTTTCATAATTTTGCACAAATTGCGGTTTTCCAGGCAACGAACTGCGAGCAAAACTGGCAACAACAGCGACAACCGCCAATCGCTTTGGCAACTAATAAAAATGTGCAGTTTTCCCCCGGTTGCCCCTCGGGCTTTGCTCTCAACTCCATACATGTGTAAAAATTTACACCACGGGTCGGGGGGCGGTGGGAGGCGGCGGGCCAAAGGATTCGTTAGCCGCTGTGGGGGCAGGCGGCCACCGGCCACCAGCAGCCGGGTTGCCATTTTTGTTGCCAACTCGACATATTTCAATCACGTAAATTTATTACGTAAACATTTGCTTTGCTTTTCGCACACAATTACGAAGAGAAGCTGTGAGCAGACGGTGGTTAGGGGTAAGGGGCATGGTGAGGAGCTCTACCGCAGGGAGGGTGCATTGGCGGAGGCAAGCGCAAAAGGCCAGCGGATCTCCAATGCAGCAGCACGCAAATTTCATTTTAAATCTTTTCATGCCGCACCCTGTACAACACGGGCCACGCCAGTCTCTGACTATCCTGGCCAGCACATCCACCTCCCCACCTCGCTACTGCGATGGGTAGGCTGCCTGCCCCTTGCTTGCTGGTAATATCCATAATGGTTTTACCAATATGGTGAGCAATTTTTATTAATGCATACGAGTGGGTTGGCGGGAACTGGGTGGCCAAGCGGTCCAGCCGCTCCTCCCCCATCCAAAGAATCTATCCGCCCCAAGCAGCTGCCGCTGCCTCTGGGGGTGCTTACGTGCCTCTCCTGCGGGCGGGTTAAATGGACTTTTGGCTTTTTGATCTTTAAATATTTATATAACGCTTTGATGTCCATGTAGTGACCTTCTGTCACGAGCTTCGTTTTTCATTCCCGCCTTTCCTTTCGGTATTTCCGTATTTGTCTCCATAGCGGAGCACCAACTTTCCAAGTCTCACTAAGGACGGGACGTAATGAATCCAAAGGATTCGAAACATATGCGTATTCTGGCATGGCGAACAACCTGGCGACAAACTGAGTAATGATCCATTGACAGGTGGGAGGGAAAGGCTGGAAAGAAAATTAAGTGGGCTTCTTGGATTCACCGACAGCCATACTTCATAATAATCAGATGGAAGGCAGGACAATACGCTGGCGGGGATGGCCTTTTTAAGATTGATGCGTAGTGACGGCTTCCGAAAGTTGCGAGAAACACTTAAAGGGAAAGAAACTAGCTGGCGTTCTATAATTGAAATATTTGCATAGTTATTAACCGTGTTTTCGTACGGAATTCTCATTAAACGGCGCAGAAGCTTAGCGGCGGACTTGATCCGCTAAAGTATAGAAAACGCAAATGGCGTGAAATCCAGAGCCAGAATGAAAAAGTTTTTAGATGGAAAGAAGAGAACGCCTAAAACGTAGCTTAGTGAAGTAGCCAAGTGAGGGGAGTAGCCCCCAGTGCTTCCCTACTGGCTGTCCCCTCGACGTTTCCGACTCCTCGGAATCGGGAGTCGAGAGCGACGTCGGCAAGGCATATGAACATACAAAATATCGCTACAAAGGAGTTGATTACACAAAGGAAAATTACGACGAATCATTTCCGCTGCTTGGCTGCTTACACGACCGGCGAGTCCAGACCCTGGCTCCTTTCCATTTCCGCTCCGCTCCAGTCGGGGGCAGGCCGTCGGGTAAACTGCTCGTGTAAAAAGCTGCAAAAACAAAGCCTTTCGCTCTCGAGTGAGATAGCAAAAAAAGGGAAACAGGTCCGTTTGGCGTAACTCTGCTAGAAACTACTAACGAGCAACGAACGACTTTGCTCCGAAATGAGTTTGGGGGGCCACGCCTTAAAGGTGAAGCTTCATTTAAGATTCTGGTACCTCGCATCAAGTTGACATCTTTTTGGGCCACATAAATTATATTTAATTGAAATTCTTTCGTGAGCGGCAGCAGCACAAAATTAGGCAGAGGTCGAAGCAGACTCGCACTCATAAATCGCTCGGGTGTCAGAGTTTCAGCCCGAAACCCACAGCCCATAGCCCAAGGACCTCAAGACAGGGGTTTACTGCTCAAAGGTGAGCTACAAAGGACTTGTAAACGTCAGCGATCGCCTAATGTTTCCATGCATCATAAATTTCATTGAAAAGCGCTTCCGTTGCGCCATTTTCAGACGTTTCGGATGGCGGCCACCTGGCGCACCACCTCCTTGGCCTGCTTGGCATGCCTTCTTGGCCGCCTTGCCAACTGACTTGCACATACAAAATGCATAAGGGAAATGAATTGCTTTACGAGCAACCGCAGTAGCTCCGCAGCGACTGCGAGGATATGCAAGTGTAAATCAACACCCGACACACACAAGCGTCGCAGACAGCGCCAGAGCATAGTGTGGGGGCGTCCCATTTTATAAGCTGTCGAAAGTAGTTAACCGTTTTTCATAATTTATTTATGGGTGCCACGGAGGGAGTCGCATTTAAACGTGCTTTATATTAAGTGCGCACAGTTTATGGCTCATTCGGCCATAAAAAAGGATTAGGGCCGCAGCCCACTATGCAAATCGGTTCTGTGAGGAGTCCGCTTGCACTGCGAGGTATGTTTCCGGGCCATTGTAAGCCCTTGGATTGGCGAACTTTGCCACAATTAGAGCGCTGCAGCTCACTCATTGGCAAACAGTTATCCGCAAGTTAGGCTACTAACACGATTAAAGCATTTGCTGCAAATAAAACTCGCAACTTTTCCAAAAACTTTCACTAAGGAGGCACCGTCACACAGTGGGAAACCGAAGAGTGGGAAACTTCCACCTAACGACTGCCAATTGATGTTGTTAATGAAATAATTTCTTATAACGGGAGGAAAAGTTTCACTAGCTGGTTGGGAAAGCGAAACTCAGCGCTTAAGTTTTGCGGTTGCCTGGCCGATAATTTGGCATAGATTCTCCTCCTGGCCCCTCAACCGTTCTTACCCTGCCCCCACCTTCTCTGCCACTCCCACTCGCACACCCACTTCCATAGTGAGGGTAGAAAAGAGCAGTTCATAGCTTCGGGAATGGCTACATTTATAAAATGTATCCCGGGTCTAGCCCCAAGTTCTTGGAGTCCTTTGTGCATTTGTGCTTCATTATGCGCAACTCGTTTTTGTTTGACTTGGCCGGGCCAGAAAGTCTAAACAAATTTTGTTTTCTTGCCTGCACTTGGTGTGAGCCGCTGCCCCGAACACCCCATCGACTGTCCGTCCTTTCGCACTCATCAGCAAGAGTCTCAAGTCTGCTTTCGTGCCATTGTGCGCTTTGTTTAATGTTATGTAAACTTTTGCTCCTTGGCTACTTTCCTTGTACTGCCTCACTTGCTTCGACTATCTATTCAGCCATTCATTTGCCGTTTTCAGATGTTTTGTTGCCCGTTTTTTGAGGCTCTGGGGAAGGACAGCCCCACTTAAAGACTCTTAAAGTCCCCTGAAAATTGAGTCGTTCGAGCATTCTTCGTCACAAGTCCACAATCGCTTCGCCACGATTTTGCGAGGCTGACAAATTTTTTGCTCCGCTGACTGTGAGAAGTCAATTGATTGATGACTTTTCAATATGGCAACCGCATCAGCCACAAATGTAAATACTTTCCGCTCGTCCTTATCGCTGCGCAACCTGTTTCATCCCCTCGATTGGCAATCGACTGGCTTCGCTTCCAGCCCGGCACTCAGCTCTGGATTACATGCGATTTATTTATGATTTTATACGCTGGTATTACCGAATGTTTGGCTTATTTTTATTGTCAGTGGTTCTGCTCCTCAGAGGGGATGGCAGCTCGTTTCTTGCCTCTGAACTCCCCGCTTGCAAGACGTTTCCTGCGCTACAACTTTTGGACGGACAAGTTTCCTACGCCCAACTTTAGCAGCCAAGTGGCAACATTTAATTGCTCCAAAAAATATTCCCAAAAAAATCAAACTCGACGGAGACCAAACAATAAAAATGTTGCCGATTGTTGTATTTTATGATGTTGCTCAAAAGTTACCAACTATGTTACGCTACAACGTGGGAGGAATTCGGACTCGAGGCCCAAACGATTTGTTGTATTTTATTTAACGTTGTCAACTGAAGTTTAGTTGTAAACTTTCAGTACCTTCGAGGCTGGAGTATTGGAGTTCGGAATAACGGGAGGTAGTGTCCTTTAAAACGACGAAAATTTGCTTACCAATTGTAAATAGATGTGAAACATGTTGAAAAATTAAAACTCGAAAAATGTTGAAGCATCCCCACATGCTCTCATATTATCAATTCATGGTTTGTGAAGGTTGTGGATTGCAAATAAAACTTTAACTAAATGTCGTAAAAATAAAAAAGTACATTTTCTCATTTTGGTCAGCATAACCCAGTCACAACCTAACAAATTCCACCGGAACGAGGAAAGTAGGTTCCGATCTAAAAACGCCGAGCTCTAAAAAAATTAAGTCTTATGAGTCCCGTATAAATTACTCAAAGCAAGAGTAGCGAATATGTGCTAAGTTATGAAAGGTATAGACATTTTGGGTTTCTGGGCAGCCAGTCGATTAAAGTGCATTAGTGCTACAACTCACTCCATAGAATTCTTTCTGCTTGTGTCTTGTCCGGATCCTACTTTTTGTAAGGCTTTTTCATTTAATGTTCCCTGTTTCTCGTTGGCGATTGTGGATTTCTACGCTGATGTTTGTTGTTTGCTCGCTGCACTTAATGTAATTAATTTTAATTAAAATCCAACGGGGGCGCGAACAAAAAATTTGCCACAGTAATGAGCACAAAAGTCCGTCTATCCGACTGACTGAGTGTCGAATGGTGAACTTGCCGCATCTGCCCCGCGTCCCTCGACCCATGTGCTTCCGTCCACGTCTGCCATCGCATATCTTTTCGCGCCTGCAGAGCACGGAATAAAAAGGTAGCCTGCTTTTCAGCGCCCCCCTCTTGGTGGGTTAAGCGCAAACAGAAGCGGTGGGGCGCAAATGAAGGTGGTAGTGCGGGTGCGGATGTGTTTGGCTAGCTGCTGGCCCGTAAATTCAAGTTACAACTGCGATGAAGCGTTTGGCAAACATTTTAAAGTTGCCATTTAAGTTATGTACTCTGTTGTCGGATGTTGCACTTTTCGAACTGGCTCAGCTCCGCCGGACTCCGAGGGTAGGGCAAATGTTTGCAAATCGTTACGTAAATATAATTGTGGATCATGGAGAATAACAATTGAAGTTAATGGCTTTGTGCTATGAAGAGATAAGCCAATAAACATTATGGATAATGCTATCAAATTCTTTGATAGTGCACGAAAACTGGATGGCGAAGTAAGCCCTACGTTGTACTTTTTTGCCGACTTTTCGTCGAGACCTCTGACTTTAAAGTCCCTCAATTTCATCCATACCCATATGGGGCATCCAGACAATAGACATTTGCGCTGGGCGCGGAGGAATAAACTTTCCACGCCCCGTATTGACAGTGGGAGTTTGTGAGCATCTTTTGCACCTGCCGGCTCCTAAAAGTCCCCGTTCGTCCTTCTACTGGCAGCTGCGTTGCACTTTTGTGTGCCGCATTCTGTGCTATAAACAAATAAAACTCGCCCACCGCCTACCACCCCTGCACCCATACAATATATTTTATTTCCCCTCCTTCACTAGCTTTCTCCGCTTTTGCCAGACATTGCATTTTTACCTCCTATGCCGATTCACGCGCTGTTGCACAAAGCAAAGTCGGCGTTTCCCGCCCCATGCCAGGCATCAAGCTGCCATGCTTCCACCTTCTTCCAAGGCTCAATTGCTAGGCTATGTTTCACTGGCTCCTCTGGCATTCATGCCGGAGACTGCAAAATGCGAGCTGCAAAATGCGGCGCGTCAAACAAATAGAAAAATGTTGCACGTGGCTGGGAAGGTTTAAATAAATCAGAGCCGAAGCGGCGGCGGGCTTTAAGAGTTGCAAAGAAATGCTTCTAGGTTGCAGGCACGAAAGTATTTACATCCCGTCCGACTTAAAGTCTTTTTTAAAGCTGCTCGGCCTGAACTGCAACCACAACCTGGGCGACAGCTCCAGCGGCTCCTGAAAGCCTGTTAGCCAGGCGGGAGACATAGACAAACACTTTCTTCGCACATTCGTTGCACTCCGGACAAAAACTCATGCCAGGAGCGACTAGTGCGGACACGAGAATGCAGGACCGGCACACAGGAAATAATTTGGCATAATTATGCTTGGGATTTGGCATAAACGGGAACATTCGACTGTACAAAAGGTGTTAGCCCTAAGACTAGAATCCGAAGCTTGAAATCGATAGATTTCCTGTTCAGAAAAAAATGTCTGATCAGACAAACCATCTACTAAAAATATAGTGGAATTATTTGACTATGGAATACAATAAAATATATTATATAAAGAATATGATCTATTCAAATACAAATAACCCTTTTATTAGAACCGACTTATTCTCTCACTGCAGGCACATAGGAATTGTTTTGGAGTAGTGAAAGGTTGCTTCAAAATTTAAGAGTTTATAAAATTAACATCGTCATGGCATTCAAGCAGACCCCGACGCTGCATTCGCATCTCCATCCAGGACTGCAAATATCCTTTGAGCCCGTGGCTGCTTTGCATTTGTATGGAGTTAGTCTGATCTGTGGCAGAGTGTATGTCAGTGCGAGTGTTTGCGCCTCGTGTCGTGTTGGCATTTGTCGTTACAAACTTAATTAATGTTATGCCGAGGAGGGGCCATCCCTGTCGCCCCGCTTGGCTTGGAGCTCTTGACTTTTGCCAAGCCCGGCAGAAGTGTACACCAGACCGGGGGTCGCCTACCGACGGCTTTGAGGACACGCTGTCAGTTTCAGCTGACGTTTCATGTCTCGGCCAGCGAGTCATGTGGGAGAGAAGTCATTCTTCAACTAGCATTAGCAGGCCTTTCCATTGATTGGAACCCGTCGAATGGTCGAATCTCTATCGAATGTTTTGAGTTTTACACAATGTTTGGGCCATAAACTAACATTTAGAAATTACTACACTGGTAGGAAAATACTAAAAAAAAACAAAAATCTATGAATGTTATTTATCCGCCATTAGCAGTAGAAATTAAAGCATCTCGAAAGCATTTGTGAGTGGCCTCACTCCTTTCGCGGCGTCTTGGGCATTTGCAAGCGATATTTTGGGAATCCTCAAAACGCATCGCCTGGCAACGGGGTATCTTCTTTTGCGGATCCTCTGATAATATGACAACTTCGGTCCCCTCCTCTTGCTAATTTCGGTAATGCTCAGCTGCCAACCCAGCCGGCAGTTAACGGATATTGTTTACAGAACTCTCTGCAGGACCTAGAAGTCCTGATTGTTTGTCTGCGCCGTGCCGAGCTCCTATACCCTTGTTTGCTATTTGACTTAATTTAATGAAAATGTTGCAACCTGCAATTTACAAAACTAACGCCAACAAAACTTGAGATTGTTTACTCGAGAAGAGCTGGGGTCCCATTCCGTTTCGAGCATCTTGGGCTCTTCGAGCGTCTTCCCAGATACTTTGAGATGCGGGCTCAGTTCTAAGTTCAAATTGAGAACACAGTCATATTTTTGCGGGGGTGGAGAAGTCAAACAACCAAATGCTAACGGTTCTTACCGCCTCCAGTAGACGCATAAGTAAAAATGTGCTACAGTAGCAGACGATGATGATAAAATGCTGTGTTTGCCAATGGGAAGGTTGAAGTTTGCTCTTTATTATGGTGATTGCTAAAAAACTCCGAGTGAAATATAGACTTTGAAACCTCAATAATATTTCTCTTTTTGCAGAAATAAATGTTGGCCTTACAGCGTTAAAAATCTATCTCGTTAATCCCATCTATGTGCCGCTAATCTGAAATGATGAGTTATCAAAAAGGTAAGTGACTTAGTAGTACTCCATGTTATTTAAGATACTTCCATTACAATTGGCAATAAATCAGCTTAGGAAAAGCTCCGGGTCGTTACAGTTCACACCACAGGAGATAAAAATCCGATTCAGCAATAAAAGGACCAGAAGCCAAAATTTGTAGTTGCCTATCTAAAAACATGGACAAAGGACCGGCTGCATACTTTCAACTGCCGGCTTGCCAACTAATGAGCTTCCATGAGTCGGCATGAATGGGATATTCCATTGAGCTCCAGAGGCCGTTGGGTGCCCTTCCTGCCAGTTTCAAAATTAATTGCCACCAGTTTTTGGCCTGCCGCTCAAACGCGGACCGCCGGCTGAATGGCTTAGCCGGCGACTGGGCTGTCTGTGTAAGGGGAGGACCCTCCCAGTTAGCTCGGCGATGCTGCGCCGTTCAATTAACTTGTGCGACAATCCAATCAAAAGTGTATTAAAGGCCGTTTACGAGGCATTGTCATTCCCTATCCGGGATGTGGCAGCAATGCCATTTTGCAGAGCCAGCCGCTGTCGATAACAGCTATTACAAAAATGTTTATGCCAATCGCGTGGGAGGTGGTCGCCCAAAATGCACTAAAAATTAAGGAACGAAGCCTACATAATGACACGGAGCATAGTCGGGTTTTGTGTAATCGGAACCATTTAGGAAATACATTAAAGGGTACGGAAAAATGACAGAGGGCCATTTTACAGTAGCTATAATAAACTGTACACTTGTATAAAAAATCAATTTATATTTAAGTTTGAGATATATAACCATTAAGTTTGAGATATATAAACACACATGTTCAAAATAAATAATAGTTACGTTGGCGCGATAGTAAATACATTTAGAAATTTCGGAAGAGGACCGAAACATTATTTATTCATTTATAATTTAACTTAGTTTCTCAAGAATTTATATTAAGTAATATGATATCTATCCAGTTAAAAATGATTCTTAATAATTAGCAAAGATCTAAAAAGCAAATAGTAAAGTTAAGTCCACGAGACCAATATCTTGTATATTGAAATTGTGTACAGCGAAAAAGGCCTTTGAGTACCGATTAATTTCTAATCCGCAATAGATAAAAAAGGTGTAATTGATGAGACGCATGTTACTCGTTCGATTCGAAACTTAACCAATTCAATGAATTAAGAAAAGATTTGGCGTTATTGTTTTATTCCTCGATTATTCCCTCTAATCGGACCCCTGAATGAATTCGATGAATCAGAGAGTACATATTTTTATAGCTCCTCGGCATCAACCGGCAGGACCCACTCTCCCCAGAACGTGCGTTCCATTCACCCGACACGAGCTACATAAATAAGCAAGCGAGGACGACAAAGGATCTCCCGCATGAGTGTGGGCTTGAGAGTGGGAAAAACTTTTCCAATTTTCCCCTTTTTATCGTAAATTACGCACAATTCAATATTTGGCCTTTTTACTGCCTTTTCCTTGTCTCTGCGTTGTCTGCCTTTTTTCTGCCTGACTTGCTCGAGGAAGGGAGTTTAGGAGATTGGCTAGGCAAGCCATTTCTTCTTTATTGGTTCTTTATATTTTTCTATTTATCCTGTGTCTCCTTATCGTAAATAAGAAATATCATACGTGCGTAGGCCTCGTCCAAAGTACACCCTAGGACCGAGGTCCACACCTCCCCGCTTAATCTGGGCGACTCTGTGTCCAAACGATTGTTTCGGCCCTGAGCGGGATTCGTTGCACTAATCGAAATAGGCCAAGGTCTTCCAAATTTAATGATTGTTTTTGTGAACATGGTAATTTATTTTGCTTTATTTACAACAAGCTTAGTTCTGAAGAATGTTTGGGAGCACGTATCACAGCCGACGGCAGTTCGCTAGGTGGCGACACGAATGCCCTTGCTTGTAGCAGGCGCGTAAAGAAACTATATATAGCCTTAGGGGAAATTTGCGATAATGTAAAACATTCATTTTTGATTCACTAAAATGAATACACTGGGTGGGGGGTCATTGGTGTCACCAGACAAAATATTCTTATATACACCTTCAAAATATTCTGTCGATTCAGGTTCTGCTTCAAAATACGCGTCGATTAGTACCTCAACCGATCTGATCCGACATTTCTTTTAAAAATTGTCAGAAAAAACGATTTTTAAAGAATTTCCCAAATGAAGCAGCTTATCAAATTTATCTCCGCAAAATGTCGCATCCGCGTTTGCCTGATTGTCTTTTAAAATTTTGGAAAAAAAATTGGGTATGTTCGTTATTTAAATTCAAACAACGTTTGTTTTACGATTTTTTTTAAATAGTTAAGGTTACCTTAAAAAATTAAAAATACTTTAAAATCTAAAAAACGCACAACTTAACAACAAATGAAGATAACTTCACATGCTATATTTCGTCAGAAAAGTTATTCAAATATCTTTTTCACTTTGTTTAAGATCAAACGTCTAAGTCGTAAGAAAATATAAATACACTGAAATAAAAATAAAATTCGATAAAAATTTTTTTCCCAAAATTTCTAACGATCCTATTTATATTAAATGGGGAGATACCCTTTGAGATAACGCTACTTCAGATGTATCGTTCATATCTTGGATAAGTCGCTGGTGCTGGCTGTGAAGCTAAGGTGCATATTCATAGCAAATTATTCGGAAAGAGAAAAAATGCATTTTATTTATTTAATTTAAATACAAATTTCTTTGTTAAGAACTGCCCGCGACCGCACTCCGAGAAAAACTATTCCAAACAATTTGCAACTTATTGTCTTCACCGCTAGAAGCGCTTTTCAATTGACACGAGCTTCAGAGCGGTAATATTTTTGGAAGATTTTTAAAGTAGGACTTAGCAACAACTGAACTTTATAAAATATTCACGCGAAACTCCGTCTGAGGATAGCCCAAAGGTAGAATACTTGGCTGATGTGTAAAGGGTTAGAGCCAAATTCGAGAACCCAACCATTTTTGTTATTTTATTTTTTTCACTCATTAATTTTTGTTTTTAATTTTTTGTTTTAATAAAAACACCTATATTTATGAAACACCACAGGTAATTTGTACAGTATTATGAGGATTTGGATAAAAGCTAAACGGTTTGATTTAAAAACTTTCAAAATAAAAAGTTAAACTAATCAATTTGGTATTTGATATACCAAATACAATCAGTCAAATTTTTAATTCTTCCTCTATGCTTTCTACAATCAATTATTTTGCGTGTCGCCACAATAAAAAGTATTGGAAATAGCCCCAAGCATCTATAACATAAGCATGGTTTTTCAATATCAACTTCGGCTCTGCCTGAAGTAAGCTTTCCTTTTTTGTTTTAAATGGTATTTTTCGCAATTAAAAAATACAACTTTCACTAACTATGTATGTATGTGAGGTCTGAAAAAAGGTATTTAGAAGAAGGGATTCGTAAAGAAGTTGCAAGCCTTACGAGACAATCAAAAAGAATAGACATTTGGAAAGATTTTTGTCGCTTTTGCATACGAAATCAGTGCATTCCGTGGACCTCAAACACGTCTGAACGTCGTTGGCAGGGCTCCCCGCAAGTCTGCTCCCTGCCAGGCCCCGAGGACACACAAAGGGTAGGCCGGCGGCGTGCAGCGCTGCTCTGCGTCCAATTACATGCAGCGGCTTTTGTGTCACAATTTTTATGCCGAGCATGGCACGCAAACGTGTGCAAAAAAGTGAAAAGATGGGTCCAAGAGGGGTGCAGTGAATAGTCGGACGTAGACCTAAAAATACACAAAAACAACAATGGCCAGGGAAGTAAATTCGGAGGCCGAAGACTCGGGGCCACTGGGCAGAGAGGGCTGGTGACTACTGTCTACCAAACTGATTCAATTAAATCAGTCCAATTGAAGGGGCTGCCGAAATGTGTGGGGAATGTGTGTGCACGGAATATTTAAGCTGCCGCAAAGGACGCCCAAAGACATCTGAAATTCCGGCCTCTTTAAATTCCGACTTAAAGCCACTCCCAGACCAGGCTGATGGGCTTTTCCGGTCGGATGAAACTTCATCATTATGGCGGGTCCAACTCTTGCAGCCAAATGTTGCCTGCCGAAAGTGGCGTCGATTTTAATACAAATAACTGAACAGTTTGTTTGCGCCACAGTTGCGCGCCATTTTTTAATGTCTCGTGTTTTTTGTCGCATTGTGACATCAGAGAAACAGTTTGGATGTTGGGTGGGGGGTCCTGCCGGATGCCGTGACTTCTGTCGCGTAACGTATTAATATCTCAATTTATAGCAATTTATAAAAATATGAAAAACGCTTAAATGGGTGGAAAACTCTGTAGCAGAGGGGTCAGCCCCGAATAAAATTTAAACGTGCTTTTTTTGCAGTCGAATGCCACGCCTCTGCATTTGCGAAATTTGCATAACCGGCGGGAGCGCAACTGAAGCTTCGATTTTGTCCACTCAGTTGACGACCTGCGCCTGCCAAGAGTTAATATGGATTTCGACGAATCCCCCGACTCGGCCCACTGTGCTGGGTGCCCAGAAAGGGAAAACTTTTTGGCTCCCAGGCTTTGGGTTCTGTGTGAAAATCACTCAAAATTGTGTTTAACTAAGCGTAAAAATTATAAGCAAATTAATTTGCACAAATCACAACAACAGCAACAACCAACAATAGTGGCTGGGCTTGCAGCACAAAGTTTTATGAAACAATCAGGCGAAGCAGCTCCTCTGACACCCTCCGGTCCGTTGGGCGTAGATCCCAGGACCCAGGACCCAGCCAGATCCCAGTTCCCAGAGCCTGTCCTAAGCCCCAGCCAGAAACAACTGACGCGGCAGCAAAGGCTGCCAAACGGAGTGGGGACTGTTCTGGTGTCCTGGGGCGGGCCGAGGTGGGCATAACCGACAATTTATCTGCATAAAAGCGCAGAGTGCAACTTTGACGGGGATGTCTGTCGTGATGGGGATTGATGAGTGTGGGCTCGGAAAAACTTTGCTGCTTCTGCTGTGAATTTAATTCCGAACGAGATGTTCGGAAGAGCCCGAAGATTAAAGATTGAGGCAAAATGTTATGGAGAAGAAATATTCGAGTCAATGGCAGTGCATCCAATTATTTTGATAAATCAATTAACTGCCTTCAGCTATCCCAAATAGTTCAGCTACACCTGCTTCTCTGATTCCTCGATTCCCATTTTATGGTTTCCTGGTTAACAAGGACAATTAAAACTTTTACAAAAAAGTATTTGAAGACCAAAACAATTTAAACACCCCCAAGAGAACTTCACAAATCATTGCCTTCATTAATTTGCATGCAACGAAATGAGCTAACTGGAGTTCTGTTGTCCCTTTTTGGTCGTGACAAGGGTCGGTCAACCAACGGCTCTGGCTGATTCATTGTCCGGGCTGGGCGGGGTATAATTTGGCGATTTTTAATTGCCTTCAATTCGGATGTATTCTGGGGGAAAACCTGTTCATTTCCACTGTTTATTTTTAAAATGGAAAATCAACAATGGTGTGAATCGGGGTGGATGCCGCGGAAGGAGTCCCACCCACCTTAGCCACATGTGGCAAGCATTTCAAGCGCGCCCGAAGCAAAGGGGCCACCATCCGTAATTTCCCAAATTTATGCCTTGACTTGGCAAAGGCTCATTAAAGACCAGGGAAGGGAAGGTCGCCCATTTGCATTTTGTAAACTGTTTCCATCGCCGGCCTGAAATATTTGACAAGTCAGTCGTGGCCCAAACCCCAACATAATTCGAAGGCATTGTCTGCGTTTAATTATGGGCGCAAATAAATGTCTGTCATATTGGGTTGTGTGGTCCAAGGACTCCTTCCCTAGCCTTGAGCAATGTGTCGAGTTTTGGGGAGGTATTTCCATCGCTTAGAGGCTCGGCGTCTGTGGCTGCTGGGGGCTATTCAGTTTCAAGACCCCCCGCGACAGAACGCCTAATCACGACATAGTGAATGGCTGTAGAACCGGCTCGAGTTTATATAGCTTTAATGAGGTCGGAACTTTTTCGACCCACGCCTTTTGTTACCATTGCCACTCCATACGCTGATGGAGAACTCATTTCACCCTCGGCTCATTGCGAAGCTTACTCATCTCCCATTAACACCCCAATAATTAAACTCAATTAATTGCCAAATGACCAGTGAACTGGACGTCCGGAACACATCAAAGACAATAGGGAAATGCACCGACTGCCAATCGCCACTCGCCAGTCAGCAGTCTTCAAGCCCCTCTCCGTCGCTGTCTTTAGAGCTACATCGACCAAGCTCCCCGATAATATCTTCATTTGTCTCCGTTAAGACCCGTCTTGGCTTAGCGGCCCAAACTCATGACAAACTCCTTTCCTTCCGCGAAGCACCCCTGTTTGGCACCACCCTCCTGTATGGACGGAGGGTGGTAGTGTGGCATCGGTGCGAATCAGACCTAACCACATGCTGTGTTGTGCTTATCTTGACAGCAAACATTTACAAAAAAAAAACACCAAGGATGGATGAGGTCGGGTGGGAGTCAAACACATCTCTATCCCAGCCGACCAACGCAGTTTCCAATTTTCCTTTTTAGCCGCTTCTCCTTCTGGCTTTTAAATACCCTGGCTCCTGGCTACCTGGTCGCTCCTCCGACAACTTTCTCCAAATCCAATTATAATTGCGCTTATCAAAAATAAGTTTCGATGCTTCTTGGCTCGACCTCTTTGGTGGGGTCGGGGGTATTGACGGCGTCTCTGCCAATTCCACCAATATTTAATCCATACAGATATCCCAATGACTAGAAAGGGCCTGGGTAGAATTGGGGATTGCCTGTATTACTTTTTCCCCAACCCGTGGACTTTTCCTACGGCATCGCAGTCAATTACCCGAAGTTTAATTGAAGGTGAAATTGTGTCAGAACAGATAGCAAAAGTTGATGTGGTCAACCGTTCTGGGTATGGTTTTCGCACAAAGTCATAGAATGAAAAATTATATTCCTTATCCTGGGGGTGGTTTAGTTACTTAATTCGGAAAAGTGCGGAAATGATGCCAATTTATCAGCTTAAACGAATAAAAGAGCTCACCCGTCACTTGATATCATTGAGAATGGCGCAGTACGTAACACAAATACACAAATATAGTGCGCTTTTTTATTCCCCTGTGTCGATTTTATATTTAATACTATATATATTCTTAATCAGGATCACCTCCTGAGTCGATATAAGCATGTCCATCTGTCTGTCTGATTCTGCGCAAACTAGTCTCTCAGTTCCTATTACAGGTAGTATGTAAGTCGGAACGGCCAGGATTGGTCGACTTTATCTCATAGCTGCCATATCCATAAGTGATTGACCGGAAATTCCATACTTTTTTGTTTTTTAAGTTAGATGGATGGGACTTTCTATAGATTCCACTTTGAGTAAACTAATCCGATCTCTAAAATTTCATAACAATCAGCCGACTATATACGATATGATATATATATAATAATATACGCTGCCAATCAAGGGTATATCAACCTCGGCTCCGCCCGAAAATAGCTTTTCTTTCTTGTTTTTTATCCGTTCCTAGAGTGAGAAATCAGGCCCACCGAAGACGCCCGTCTTGTACTTTCCATTTCGTTTTATGGCAAAATAATAATCTCGCCTTAAATTATGTTCATTAAACATTCGCCATGAGCTACTAACCCACCCAGGGCTGGGACAAAGGCGCGCTGCCAGGAAGTCTTTTGTTTATACTCGAGTTCCGTACCTCGCCAGGACGCGGGCAAATTAAGCGAGCTGAAAATGTCCTCTGTCTAAACAGCACAACAACTTAATGAGCCAGCATAACTTTGCACCAACGCGGAGATGTCTGAGGCGCGATGGCTGGCAGGGAAGGGCGTCTAAAGTCAAGGACCTCCCAAAACCGAGGGGGAAACAGATAAAAAAGCCCAAATATGGCCCGGAGGAAGCTCGTTCCGGGCGCGGTGGTAGAAGTCATTACTCACTGTGCTAGCGGCGAGCTCAGTCTCCGGACTCGGCTGTGCCGCTAAAAAATAATCAACTTTTACACGAATGTCACACGCCACCCTGGCTCGACGGCAAGTTGGTAGCAAAGTTCCAGAGCCAGTGTGGAGACAACTTCCGGATTGCCGCAGGACCTGCCATGCACATGGTATATGGTGTATTGTGTGAGGCATGGTCCTGCAAAGTCTGCCTGGCTCCCTTACAAATGATACGTTAATGAATTGTCATTCGGCAGCATTCGCGTTTCCATCAAGAAGTAAGGAGCATGGGAACGGACGAGGGAGCTAGGGAGGAAGCACGCTGAGAGCGTGACACGATCAATTACGGAGTGGGGGCTGCGGAAGTCTGCAAAACCCTTGGGCAGTGACACGCTCCCATCTCTGGGCTAGCTCTCATTAACTTCCTCATTCTTATGTTTGTCGCTTTATGCAAATGTTGTCTTGTGCTTATTGCCTAGCCACGATTCCCGCCGCCTTGTTGTCTTGTTGCCTTGTTGATGTTTGGAGGCTTAGTGTTGCCTTTGGTTTTATAGAAAAACACGCTGAGCAAACAAGTTCTCTCTTGTGCTGTTTTCTTACACGAGACTCCCCGCTCTGTTTTTGCATATTTTAATTACGCAACTCTGATTGGGAAGTATTTAACATCCTTGTGGGGAATGCCGACCTTCGTGGTGCCGTCCCCCAGCTGTCGTCACCCTAGGAGCAGTTTTTTGGTTGAAGCAGTTGACATTGGGTGAATGCGGGTCAAAGGGTGCGGAGGTATTTGCTTTGTGGGCATGGCCCCGTTTTTTTTTTTTTTATACGGAGGCCAGATGTCGGCGCTGGAAGAATGTAATTGTTAGAAACGAATTAGCATTTCGATTTCCAGTCCTAACCTGAACAGCACTGAACGCGCCCAAGTGCACAGTTGCCACAACCCTATGTTCGAAATTTGGCATTCATATGAGCCAATAAAGCGTCGTAAGAAAGAACATTGAATAAAAATCGCACAAATTGTATACTACAATGTACCGTTCGCATTGTATATCATATTTCGCCAACTGCCGTCCGGAAGAACTTGGCAACATGTTGACTTGACAGTCTAGAGTTACCAGGCAATTGACACCCTTTATGCAACATGCAGAGCAACCCTCTAGCCCAATGTGGGTCTTGGCTTCATAAGGGTTATTTCAATAAATACGGGTGGACCCCAATCTTCGGGAAGCTCACTATATTTCATTTCGCGTAACACACGGAACAAGATTACATTTTTTCATATGTTTGGAAGACGGCATTCGTCGTGGAAGAGGGTGGGTAATATGCGGCAAAATCAAACTCCAATCAATAAATCGATGGGCGAAAGTCATCAGCATAAATCGACAGCCCCAGACAATTAACAATCGACCTGCAATCATCATTAACAATGGTCCATAATCCACTCAGCGTCCGGCGAATTGCCTCGTTTTAAATTGTAAATATAAATTTTGATGGCATTAAATGTTATTAAGCCCGCAAATTTATTGCTGCGACCGAAGAGGAGCCTTTCGGCCCTCGACGTGCCCTCTCCTTCCCACTCGATAATTGCGTGAGCTTAATTAAATTTTCATGCAGGTGCCATAAAAGATTTTCGCCCTGACGACTAATTAGATTTGCATTTTTATGAGCTACTGCATCAGAGCCTCTTGCCATAGACCTGGCTTAGGTAATAAATATGTCAAATGGTAATGCAAAGTAGAATAAACCGAAAAACTGGTCAAATAATTTTCATAAGTTAATCTGGACCTTCCCAGGAGTGGTAGTTTCCGGGGGTTGGTAAAGGCTTCTTCCTGGCCATGTGCTTCACGGGCTCCTTTCCATCACAAGTCTCTTTGGGCTCCGAAATTTTCTGGGCTGCCTCCTTGGCTGCCAGGAGCCGTTTGTGCTCCTCTACCAAATCGATGGGCTGCCGGACGGCCCGGCGGGGATCCCTAGTGAAGTAGCTTTGGGAAAAAGAGTCCAATTGCCCACGAGGAATGTCGGGGTGCGGCTGGGTCCGACGGGAAACGGAGTCAGCGAATCGGTGGGCGGTCATGTGAGAGCGGCCCAAGAAGAAGTCCCGCACACGGCTCAGGAACGGGGCAACGTCGCGATGCTTGGCTTTGGGTGGCATTTCGGACTTTGAGCTGTTGACTGGTTTAGATGTTGAAAATTTTGACAGTGCCGAAATGATTAAAATTCGAACGCCGCCTACCCTCGCCCCCTTCCACGCAATTCCGTGCAACAGTTGCTGCGTCACACTCAAGGGTGCCGGGCGTGGGTGCCGCGTCGGATGAGTCAATTCAATAAGCGTCAATCTCTCGGAGAGAACAGCTGTCAATCAGCTTGGCAATGAAATCTGCCAGCGATAAATTTCAATTATGGCCACAGAAAAGAAACAATGCTGCGGAAATCCACTGCTTTTATAGGAAACCCTGGCAACTTGACCGAACAAGGCACTCGCATTCGCAATATCTTCGCACTCTCGTCGATGATGTCGAAAAATGCGACTTTGGAATTAATAAAACACTTCAATTTCCGATGCCAATCAGGACGCCGATTTCAGTCTCTGCACACGAGTCGAGTGTGACAGGGGCACGCGTCGGGCTTTACTGTACTTAGAGGCGGCACTGCACGTAGTCCTGTCACAGTGACAGTTGGAGCAGCCCACGCCGGATGTCTGCCCTTCGAACAAGAGCTGGAGATGAGATGTTAATCGGGAATACGAGAATAAGGGAATACGGACTTGGCACTCCGCTCACATTTCATCAGATAAGCAGCTTGTCGAGATTTACGAAATCGAGCTGATTATGCTTTCCGAGGCCCAGAGGTCCATCGCCGCGTTTCAAAGGGTGGCCCGGTAAGCTGATGTGTTTATTTACCTTTTGGCTTTCCCGGAATAGCGTCGAATCGCTGGGACGGGAATCATTCCGGCCGTCAAAGAACACTATGGGATCTGGGAAACACATAAATCAGATTGACTCGGCGCTCAATTTGATTGCAATTTACGGCGCATGGAGGAAGCGCTCCGGATAAGGGGCGGCGCTGAAAATAAAAAAGGTAAATACCTATTTATACGGGTTGAAAAAATACTGAAATAATTAGTGTGAGAAAAAAAATGATTCCAATCAGAAAGATCATGTTAAGTCCCTTCAGTTGTCTCCCAACTATTTATTCAGCTTAGACATTTAATACGTATCCATAAAACATTCATATCTTTTAAAAAGTCTCTAAATGTGTTGAATAACTGCAAGTTTGGGGCAATGTTTTGACTCAATCTAAGGGTTTAAGTACCTTATTTGACTACCTAACATATTAACATATTTTTATTGAAGCGTTTATATGGACTCGGGCGATCATCGTGAATCTTTCCACATCAAATCAATTTTTCCTAGAACGTCTATTTCTGCAGGATTCTATTATTCCATGAAATTTCGGGCTCACAAGAAACTTGAAGCTGTGGCGACTTCCCTGGATGACTCCCTGTACCTCTGAGCAAAGGGGGCCTGAAACGCAGTCATCGTCCGGCTCTTGATTGAACTAATTGACACATGTGGGAGGAAATTTTCAAAAACATCGGTTTGGGAATTTGTAACTCAAGCCAAGGTTAGACAAGACGTGCCAAGCTCCCTGAACTGCCGGTCGGTCGGTTTTTCGGCCCTCCTCCTGACGGTTGTAATGCGATATGGCAAACATTTTCTAAGGCCCCAGAAAACTTTAAAAGAAGACAAGCACAAGTTGTGGGGTGAAAGTAAAAGTAGCGAAGGTCACCATCATCAGGGCGTCCGTCTATGCTCCAAAAAGACTTCTGGAGAGGCAGACCAGCTTTTAGCACACATGCCCCAGGTCTTGCCAGTGTCCTACGGGGTGCACTCCCTGTCTTGGTCTCATCGTTGTGAAAATGATAATGTTAAAGTTTTACAACTTAAGTCGTCAAAGTCAAACACACTCTGGGGAAATTACAAACACATTCGAGACAAGATTCTGAAGCACGAAAATCGTCGGACACCAGCCGAAGGGCAGGAGCATCATGCTGGATCGACATTGGCGGGAAGAACGGTGGCAAGAACACGGACCCTGCCATGGAGGTCAAAAGTTGGGGGAGTTCTTAACTGATGAAACGTACCCACACCGAACTTCTTGCATAGTGCCGAACTCACCTGCTCAAATCTTAAGTTCGCCTCCCCGTTGTTTGGCTTTCAAGCTTTACAAGGCTTCGGGGTGGAATTAGTGGCAAGTACCTCCCTTCCCTCATCCACCCAGCCATTAGCATAAATAAACGCTTCTAAGTACGCCCCATAAAGGTGTAAATGCTCCAGTATTATTAGCCCAAAGGAAAGCCCAAGGACACCGCCGAACAGGGGAGGGCTACGGAGCTGCGGGACAACCGCTAGATGCCCATCCGGGTCTTTTGCTAGCGCTAAAATTTTATGTTTGCCAGCACACATAAAACTCCTCTCCAAGTATTTCATAAAATTTTGTTGCACATCAAAACTGTGCGACTAGCGGACATCTCTGGCTCGAATCGGACTCGGGCCCACTGTCTCTGGCTACCAAGGATGCGGCGGATGGGTTGAAATGAAATTTTATTAAATGACTGTCAAGTTCTTGGATGCCAAACTTGGCTCTGAAATTAGCAGAACGGGGTGGGATGGGGCTTTCGTAGCGTTGGCTGACTAAGCAAATGGGTCATCTAAAGTGAGAGCACTAAGTCAGGTCCAAAAGTGTTGACTGGACTGAAAGGGCTGGGGGGAGGCGCGATGATGCAGCTCATATTTCAGCTCCTAACTTTTTGCAGATTTCCAAAGAAACTTTTTATCTTTTCTGCGAGCGAAGTGATTTTCACCTTCAGGGAATGCCTCCTCCCGCTCATTAAAATTTCGAAAACGTCCTGTTTATGTATCGGGAGCACCATGCCCGTCCCGTCAGAGGCCCACCCCTTCCTCGAAGACCTCCTTCTCACCCACGGAATCGGTTCGGCGGGAAGTGAAGGCGGCGCTTCATTTCATGCCCCGTTTATTGTTTTCGAAGTCATTGCCGGTGTCTTATCAATTTGGCCACCAGGCACGGGGCACGCACAAAAAGAGTAACCATTGTCTTCCGTTCCAGCCTCCTCTTATTGATAATGAAGACAGCAGCAACGTTGTCTTACCTCCTCCCTTGACGGAACGTGACTCTCTTATCAATGCGACTTGCTGCAGCCTCTTGCCACGCCCCTTGTCTCGAAGTACCCAACGCAATTAAATTTTTAGCTATTGGCGGGGCGGCATTCGATTGCTTTACCTCGTCGTTTGCAAATCATTTGGCAGTCGATTCCCCTGTGGGTACTCCTCGTGCCGCAGTCCTTTGTTCCCCACAGCCAGTTCTCAGCTCTATCGCTCATTTTTCATACTGACAGCCCAATGGGCGTTAATTGCATGGGTTCGGTTAAGTTTATGGCGCCAGATAAGCGCGCGTGATTTTTCTACAAATTTTATGCCCAGCGGGCACTGCGTCCTTCCGAGGGGGATGAAACTGTGACTCGTTGTATGGGGCGCTTCTTATTTCCCCCTGCTTGAAGATTCAAATTCGTCCTGTTCTTGCCGCATCTCGTTTGGCGGCTGGCGGCGATAAGACGTGGATACTCAAGCCCAAGGGTAAATGAGGATCCAAGAACATACATTTGAATTGGCGAAACGTGCATCCAAAAGTGTAATTACTCTTGGATAGCCGAACCTTGATCCTGATGTGGGTGGGTTTTGAAAAAAATATAAGAATTTTTGGAGTAATTAGGGGAAAAATTATGATCAGATGAACATTTAACTCTAGATGTGTATGGAACAATATTAATATGGCATGGGTTTCATGATTTGCTTTTTTTGCATTGTCAGTTATACAGCCTCGTATAGCTAAAACTTGTTCGTTATGGATTAGTTACTATTGTTAGTAAGATAAATATGTATAGGAAAATAAAAAGTTAAAGAAGGTAAAGGATAGGCTTCATCGCCGGGAAATGTTACTTTTAAGAACTATATTATATATTTAACCACATGGTCTAATATACTTGTATAATATACTTTTATAATATTAACATAAAAAAAAGGAATTAAATTCATACATTTTATAAAATAATTTTAGCGTTGATTTTTTTTCTGTGCACCTGGGTTGCCCATCACCTGAGTTGGTGGAAAGTGGGTTCTATGTCGATGTTGTTGCCCCTTCCGGTCTCTCCCATTTAAATGCACATATTTCACAGTTAACACGAGTTGGCTCATGGCTCGTCGGCTTCCTTCTGGGCTGCTCCAAATATGTAAACAAATAGTTTTGGCAATTGCCAAGTGGGCCATTTCAGACGTGACCCCCAGTCCCATTCTTGCCCCACAGGTCGTCCAGCCAGGCAGCATGTTGTGGCATGCGGTTGTGCAACGGCAACAACTTCTGCTACATGCAACCAGACGACTCCCCGACCCACCTCGCCCGGTCGCCACCTTTCCATGGATGGCAGAATAAACGAGGCCTTAAATCGAACTTTGTTTACGTGTTGTGCTGGCTCCTAGGTCGGAGGTCGGATCGTCTCGTTTGAGGTTAACATAATTTAAGGCAGCTGGCGGTGAGAGCGGGACGGGCCGGTGACTACCCATTTAACATGCTGCCAATGTGCGTGTGAGTGCGAGTGTGGCCATTTCGCAAATTATAAATTTCCACCTGCGCAATATGCTGGGTGCCTGGTGTTCCTCCTTCGCTCCTGCCCCTCCTCAGCCGCCCACGCGTTAAACACGAAAGTTTAAAGCGCGACCAACTGTTTCCTGCTCGCAGGCACAATCCGACAATTGATCGCTGTTTCCGGTTCCTTCATTCCTGTGCTCAATGTTGTCCTCGCTCCTGTTAGGGAAATTAAGTCGACACCAAACATACTAGACGAGCAATGGTTGGGGCAGCAGGTAGACGCTAAATTGAACTTTCTTTACGGGTAGTGTTACAAAATTCGTAGAGAGCGGATCGCATGGCCTTGTTAAAAAATGCTAAAAGTTTTGATGTTAATCGATATACGGCTGTGGTACTTAGCCCGAAGCGAAGAATAACTAATCAAGGCTGCAAAACTTCATTTAGACGACTTGAAAATAGACATCTATCTCTAAGCCAATGCAACATTCTGTTAAGTTGAATTGGGATATATTATGTACAGCCACTAGCAGCTGGTGATGGCTACGTGTCTAAAAAAAGGACCCGAATCCGATTCTAATGGGATTTGAAAAATTCGAAGCAATTGCAGCGTCCGCCGCAAGCATATAAAATATATGGGGACCATGTTGCGTGGCACCAAGTAATAGATAATTTGCGTAGGGAAATGTATCTAAGGAAACAATTGGCTTAAGAGCAAATTAAATATTGATAAATACATGTAAATTGCACTCCGGAAGCGAGATGGAGTCGATGCCGATACAATATTCTTCCTGCAACACTCCTGCATATGTATGGCAGGAGCAGAAATAAAAACACCATATTGCATACATTTATACAGCAAGGATACGGAGGACAATAAACAATATGCAAAACACGACCGGACTCAGGAGCCATCCGAGAAGTTCGAGTTGTGACTGCGCTGCATGTCTTTGCATACTGAGGAGCAGAACGGTAAAAGGAAGGGGCCCTGCAACAAGGTCAACCTGCCCCATTCGACATCAAACGTCCATAAATCTGGACTAATACAGAGCACGGAGTTGACTTTCTATTCTGCATAAATGTTCAATAAATGTCGCACCATAAATATTTAATAAATATAAGCGAGGGAAGACTGGGCCGCGGGACGCCGGCTGCCAGGCTCAGTACATATAAAACAAAATCGAGGCAATAAAAGCACGCCGCCGGATACTCTCTACACTCCGCCGGGGTTTATGTCTCAATTGCGTCATCAATTTGAATTTGATGGAAATGCGGATGCGGAATTGGAATTGGAGCGACGAGCTGTGTTTGAGTTGGCTTGCTTATTGATCGCCCGATTGACATTGCATCAATTTCGGGCCAAAGTTAACAAGCGGCAGCAATACACGAGCATATAATACAGTCGCTATAAGATTTAAAAGCTTTTCCCTGCTTTCCTTCCCGACTGTTTGTCTTTTACGTTCTGTTTGTCCCGGTGTCTCGTCTGCTAGTGGATATTTTGCATTATCGGGGGTGGTCGGGGTGGAAAATGACAGCGTTCTTCGCTGACAGCGGAGTTGCTCTTCAAGCGTGTCGTGCTCGAGAGTCCTGCATCAGACATTTATTATTTACGTAATTAATATCCAATTAAAATTCGATATTTTGTGCAACTTTTCTATACAATTAATTAAATGTCCGCCCTGCTTGTCCGGGGTAACACATTTTTCTGTCACATCAGCAAATTGCAGGCCGCCGCATATCGCCCATTCAACGAGCCACATTGAATGTTGCACATCGCACATCCATCGGAGCTGCCTATGCACACTCATTAACACAACAATAAAATACAAACGCAGCACCACCCCTCGGGGGGCGTGGACAATTAATTTGACTGACACACATGCAGATTTTGCCGCCGCTCGCGTTGTCATATTTGATTTACAGTTGCAATTTACGCACTTTCCGAAGGAGGAGGCTCAGAAACGGGAGCAGGAGCAGGAGCAGGAGCAGGATCTAGAGATGGGGCTGGAGGCGAGGAGTCCTCCGATGTGGTAGTCCCGGTGCACTGGCCGACAGCTGTCCACGTCAGCATCCGGCTTGTGTTTGATGTTGTTAATTGATTTTCAAAGTCAACTTGCGTATGCCGTAGTAGTCAAGGGCGGGACGGAGGAGATGGTGCTGCGCGGGAGTAGTGGAGGGAGGAGGAGATTTGGTGCGGGAGGGACAGGCCTGCTTTCGCTTTCGCCACACTCCGAGATTAGCAGAGCAGTGTAAAATGCATCTCCATTGAGGCGCAAGCGACATAAAACCAATTCCCAAACCGCATTCGCTGGACAATTTACAGACTGTGGCGCCCTGCACCCCTTCCGCACTTCACCCTTTCACCGCTTCAAGCGGGCATCCCGCCTCACCCACTCCTGCCACAGCCTCAGTGTGCATTGTAAGTGCAGTGAAGCGCATTTGCAGCTGCAATTGCCAAGTGGATTTCGGAGTTGCTGCCTCCGCCGGGCGGCGAAGGGGCCTGCAGGGAGCGGTGGGGTGAGTGTTTGCTTTATGTGTGGCCATTGTCCTGCGCCCCACGGACATGCGACTGTGACTGTTGTCTGCCCTGGCATGCGGTTCAATCAAAGCGATTTTCAGTGTCCACAAAATTGCGCAAAAGGACATTTCGGTTATTTTAACACTGGCACTCCGGACAGGAGCGGACTTTGATTGTTTAGGGTAGGCATATCCAAGGAGCAGCATTGTAAACAGAAAATAAACCCCATGAAGATGATTTTCTTTAATATTCTGGATAATAATCCTCTCTACTGCCCAGCTTACTATTCAGCGCCAAATCATAGCGTTTGACCTTATACAGTTTGTGGGCCCTATTTCCTGCGCCTTGACCTGCAACCTGCTGCGCGCGCTTCTGGTTGTCGAACCTGCGCTTGTTATTGGCAATGAGTTAGGTTTTACTGTTTAAATTGAAACATGTTTAACGGGGGGGTGCCGATACCACGGGCTGAACTGCGGTTGTCTACAGTTCTAAGTGTATTGGCATTTAATGGCGAGTGCGTTCCGAAGAGACGGCAGAGGACTAGGGACTGAAAGACGGGGCTCCTGCCTGGGGGAGAAAAAACATGACAGTTGCATTAATTGTGATGTGCATTTTTCAAGTGCGGGGATTGCGATCGCTGTCGCGAAAATGTTTGTTAAAGTCCCGCCGTGCTCCGGGTACGGACAGTCGGCGGAAGTTAAGCCATTGGGGAATCACCACTCGCTAGGTATACGACTATTTAAAGTTTGTTCAAGGGCTGGCAGCTAATTGTGACTCTCCTGATGCTCTCATAGTTCGGTGAACCCCTACACTGACTACGAGCAACTTTTCTAATTAAACCAACAAAAGTAGCCCTTCAATCTCGATTCCAATTTCGCCTCCAGCCAACTCCGTTGCGTAGAAGTTTACAAAATCGAAGAGCACATAACTATTAAAAAACATTTTTCATTCTTGTTAGAAGTAAAGTTTATGTTACATAAAGCACTATGAATATTCTGCAAGGGATTTATTAAAATGACGAATATATAATTATTAAATTGAATAAAAAATGTATAATTTGAATTTAATGGACTGTGTTCCTTTCGTTGCATTTGTAGTTTGAAGAGAGGCTATGTACAAAAGACCAAAATCACAATGGCAAGAGTCAGAATACCAGTGGTGGCGTTTCCTTTTAGTATCTGAAATAATACAGAAAAATGGCAACTTTCGACTTCCGCATTGAAAGTTTAAGTTCATTTCCTCCGGAGCGCAGATCCAAGGCGAGAAATTAATTAGAACTTTTCCTAGACACGCAAGGGCTATCAGTGGTTTTATTTGTTCCCGGACCTCGTTTGTCCGCACTTCTTTGTTTGTCTTTCAGTCCTGCAGTTCTCATGTAGTACTTACTTGCTAATTCAAAATTTGGCGAATCCGAACCGAGTTTTTTCAGGGGAACAGGGGATATCACAGATGGCGTTGAAAAGATGCAAGTTTGGGGCTCCCGTCTGTAGTCGCCTTTGTCGACTTTGACTTAGATTAATGGTGCTAGTAACTAAAGTTATCTTCTCTTGCAGGCCTGAAGGACCCAAGCCTGGATAGGCACGTTGGCAAAGGTGAGTTTCGGAGTCGTAATCACTTTCCCTCTGATCAAAAATTAAAATTAATTAAGAAGCCACTGAAGACGTAAATTGTCTGTAATAGTTACAGACCAAAGTCCCGCCGCACAAAGAGTAGGAAACTAAAACAAAACCCAAGACTCCTTGCCCCCCTCATGGCACTCGCCACAATAACTATAAATTCCCAGCCCGGAGCAACCACAAGACATCCCCACAACCGCCCCAGAACATAAACCAAGCGGCTCTTTAAAACGCAATCAAGCTGAAAATTAATTAAAATTTTCAAATGGGATATGAAATTAATGCGCCGGCGGAATGAAATTATTTTTCCCTTCCGAAGCCAAGGTAAAACCAAGGTTTAAATTAAAACATACTTGCTACTGTCTAAGGCGGCACTGGCTCCGTTGGAAGTCGTCGTCTCGATTTCATTAAAAATGTTTTTATGCTAGCATTACCCTTTCACTTTGGCGCCGTCGCACCATTACACCGCCCCCCTCCGCAAGGACCAATTTAATTTGACTATGAAGCGCTTGCCGCATCCTTGACACTTTCACTTTTCCTACCCCCTCCGTCATCTTCCCAGCCCCACTTAACGCAATTCCTTGTTTTAAGCAGCTTAAGCTTGTCGTTGACATTCGTCTGTGATGTTGTTTGTGCTGTAAAAGCGCTCATAATTTCACGCTAAACGAGCTCACAAGCATCCTTTTTGGCCCCGCACCTGCACTGGGCTTTGGCAAGAGCGTTTCCGCCACGAACCGCCACGGTGGGTGCTGAGCTTGTTGGTTGTTTTAAAGTCGTTTCGGCCATTAGACCATCTTGTGTGGCCCTGGGCTTGATGTGTTTAAATTTATAAAATAGCACAGGCCAAGCCATTAGGTGTCTGAAAATCCCCCACTTTAAGGTTTACGCTCTCCATTCTCTAGAGCAGAATAGTTGGGAACCAATCGATTCCTGCGCGGCCAAAGAGATTGGATTGGCTCTGGCCAGTTCAAGGGTCGGCTACCATGTGTCGGCTGTTTCTATCACATTTGGTGATTGTAGCAATGAGATTTTCGGCAGAAGCAGCAAAGAAAAACTTATTGCATGCCTGGGAGCCTTTGAATGGATTCATCTTGGTGTATTCATATGCTTTTAAGCGAATTAGTCTGGCCAGCTAATGTGATAAGGCCTGGCGGACCTTTCATAATTATCCTTGGAATAAGCTTCAAGTCATTGCTAGGCATAAAGACCCATCTCTGCAGCTTCTTTTGGCAGCCTCTCCCCCTCTTGGAGGCAATGTCACTACAGCCCCATAAATCAACCGGGATAGAGGGACCCGGACCAGGGGGAACCGCACATATCATAACATTAAACATATTTCACTTAGGCAAACGTTTAATCCGACAACTTGTCTGGCTTCCTCCGCCCACCTGAGCATATGAAGTGCTACGAATACGTTTTCATTTCCGCTGGCGTTTTTATTTTTATTTCATAATGCGCGTTATCAAATAATGAATATCAAATGTAATGCTTATCATTTATTTGCCAAGCCGAAACCGAAACCGAACCGTCCGGGCAGCGAGCGGGAAAGCCGGGGAGGAATGGAGCTGCTCCCTGTCAGGCGGTAGCACATTATATTTACTTAATTTTCATTTCAAATTTGGTTGCCCCCACCCGCTGCATAGGTAAATTGTGCCGGGGAGGACCGGCAGTGGCCAGGCCCTTGTCATTGGCAGCGCGCAGCAGGGTAAATAGGAAAACCAGCATAATAAGCAAGTCGTATAGCCAAACTTCCTTGTTTGTGGACGCCAAGTCAAGTGTTGGGGTGTTATTGGGCGGCGGGGTGGCTTGGAGAAACCACAGAGAGGTATGTTGATTCTTGCAGGTGGCTTAAGCTGCGTCTAAAGCGATAACGCAAAGTATTTGAAATTTTAATAAAACGAAATGCGAAGCCCCACTCACCTCCATTCGTCTTCCGCTGCCTGCGCACACACTGTACGGAAAAGCACTTTGGCGGATCCCAGATTCTCCGGTCCGTCGCCCGCCACTCTGTCGGCTACCGCCTCCCGGCTGCAGGGTTCGAAAAATGTTCGGCTGATGTATTCAAATAAGATTCGTGGCCGCCATTTTCCTGTCACTGACTGTGAAAATTCACAGCTTTTCCTCTTTTCGGAATTCCCCGGCTAATCTTTTGGTCAGCAAGGACTCGCCCCAGCCGCAGCTTTCCCCTCCCAGACGCCTGTCGCCTTGTTGTCTATTCGGTTTTTTAAATTCCAATTTGAATGCTTCGTGGTTGGGAGAGACGTTCTCCCTAGCAACCAATATTATATTATTCAAGCCATCGCATTGGACTGATTCCCCCGCCTGTCCTTGGCGCTGGCTGTTCTTGAAAACCGTAATTAGAATTGGTAATGTATTCAAATTGACTTTCATTTCCGTTTGCCCGTCGGATGCTTCGTTTGTTTTACTTTTGGCATTCTTCATCAAGATTTTTGCACTTTCCCAGTGACGCTCTTTTCGTTGAGAGATAAGAGGCGATTTGGCCATTATTATATCCGACGTTGGCAGCCCTCACCAGCGCTCCTGTGCTTCCGCAATGCCAAAATGATCATCTGCCTAGCCAAGAGGCTAGACAAAATAACTTTCTATTATCGAACCCAAATGATTCTTCAGCCATATTTCCAATTCTCAGAACGTAGAAGTTTCCCTCGCAGACGAGGAGAAAGAAATGAAAATGAAACTTTTCTGTGGCAGGAAACCGTAAAGAATTCGACTAATAAAAATCAGGCATTCAAGTGCGAAAAAATCGCGAAAAGCATCATCAAATAATGTGCCACTCAAGCCGAATCACCATCCTGCGAATCGCAGTTGATTCCACCGAAAGACAAATAGAAACCCAAAGAAAGTAAAAGGCAACTTTGGAACAAAATAAAACTATTCTGCCAGCAGAGAGTGAAAAAGTTCCATCCCTCCCGATGAACCCGCAATAGAATCCGACGATGGCAGCGTGAGGTCGTCCTCCGTGAGTCCAGCGCGACTGTTACGAGCTCCATGGAGAATCATGGCTCACGAGTACATTTCTGGTTCCGGATATGCAGCACAGTCATACGTCATCTGGAAAAATTTCGATGGCTAGTCCACAGCGCGTGTCCCACTATTATCCTGGAGTGTGGGAGGGACCACATATTTTCTCTGCCACTAAGCGGGCGAAGTATTTTCCCTGGTGGCCGGATGTGGATGCGCATGAAGATGCTACTGCGTCCATGTCTGTGTCCTGTGCCCTTTTCTGCGTGGCGGAAAAGCAATTTTCTTTTGTGTCGTGCACAGGTTTCAGTTGGCATTGTCTTCCACTTTCGTGGCACTGAGCTGGCAAATTTGTTGCAACCGAAATAAACACTTTATTAAATGCATCGGAATAAGCACCGCCCGAAACGCCCAAGATTCCGGGTATCAGAAGAGTAAAAAACTACCTCCTGCATCCCACATGTGGCTGCATCGAAAGGATAAACTTTGAGCCAAGTGAATTTGGTGCTAAGCTCGAATAAGGTATTTGGTGTCAGGGAAAAGTGAATTGCTAATGCACTCTGGCAGAAGGAACGCGGAAGTGGCAAGAGGAACAATCCAATCTTTCGAAGTGGAAACTATTCGCCGTCTAAATAACTTTTCCGATTAGCAAAGCCCTTTGAAATTATTACTTATTTATCTGCCGATTTCTTTACATGCCTTTCAGGGACTGGGATGGGCTCCATGACTCCATCGACCCAATAATCGAAGGCAGGAATCAAATTATGCTAGAATTGAGATTGATTTTTTATTCAATTTTAATGCGACAAACGCAGGCAGATAAACAGACGCCATCGCCGAGGACACACATGGCCCGGAGCCCCTGGTTTTGGTCGAACTTGGGACGAGGCTTGCTTGCCTCTAGAACACGTGGCCTGGTCGGGAAGTGGCTGGGGGGAGGAATCACGCCGACGTCGGCACAAAAGGGAGTCGCTCTGGATCAGGTCGTCCTCCGGGCCAGGTCCTTATGGGAAACATTTTGAATATTACAACATAAATCGATTAGCTTCTATCAGCTTGTGCCTTAGCCCTCTCGACCCATGTGGGTATGCGGGTGTGTGTCTGTCTGTGCTGGCGCTGATTGACACTTGAAGCGAAATTTTTTGTTTGCCTCACTAGCTGCTGTTTGCTGAGCCAACTCCTCCATTGATATGCGCCCTGCCACTCGACTCTGCCACGTCGGGCCGAGCTCCATCTACTCTTAATAAGCCCCGCACATAGCTCCACTCCCGGCGGAGCGACGGCCGGGTTGGCAGCTCATCAATGCAGTCTTGTCGTTCTTTGCCCGTTTGGCCGACAACGGGACCCGATACCTGCCTTGTTGGGTGCCAAGAGACGCGACCTCGATTTCTAACAAAAATTGAAAGGAAATTAAAGATTGAGTGGATGCCCGCATTGAGCCGAAGGAAATTGTTGTGCGATAATTGGGGATTGGATTTTATCGATTGACACTAGAATACTGGCACGTAAACGAGGTCAGAGCTTATCCCATGCATTTCCTATTTCCCGTTTGTCTTAATTAACATTTATTTGCTTACTAGTTCATACATCCTGCGTGCATATAAATCCTACCCATTAGAAATAAAAAAACCATAAAAATTTTTAAATATTTTGTTTAGTATTCGGATTAAATTCTAACTTGTGATCTACAAAGTCTAATACCTTTTATTCTTTATTAACTTTTTTTTCATCTCTTCTTTGTGTCGATGGCTTTCTTTTTTCGATTGACAGTTGGCTGTCCTGCTCCTGTCTGAGCCATAGTCGAATTCTTTGCTGCCAAGGAATCTCAGGTTTAGCACCATCTCTCTTTTGTAGTCCAATTAAAAAGGTTCCCTGCTGAAAGGATTCTCTTTATTGCTGCATGGTGTTAGGTTTGGGGCATAGTCTTACGTAATTTCCCTACCATAAGTCCTCTTCACCTAAAAATGCTGCGGCAATTTGTTGTCGCGGCAGTTGACTTTGTCGATTCCCTTTCGCCTCGGCAACGCTAGACGCGGTGCTTTAATTCTTCGGCATTCTCGAAATTGTTGACATTATTTTTGGCCATTCTGCTTTCTAACTATCTACTACCGCAATAGCATGCGATGCTCTCGCTTGGTCGTCGATGCTCCTCGTGGGAAAGTTCGCTCTAAAACTGTCAAGTTCCCATCAGCCTACCCAGGCTGCGTGGTCTGGTCGTAATTATCACGCTAATGAATCAAGTGTACTCGCTCGTTACTAATTGATATGAGAAAATAACGCTGCTCTTCCGTCGATTCTAATGAAAAAATCCTACGGAGTAAGGAAATGTGCTAAGGGTAGTTCAGTGATTTCCATGTGAAATCGCTTTCCGTTCTGCGTTTTCGGTGTGTCCATATTTATCCTTCCGGGGATATCCAAGTTTTCGTTATTAGAACAAATACTTTGCGGCAATTGCTTGCAAAATTTCTAAACTTTTATAAATGAATTTCTCTGATTTCCCTCATGCGTTTTGGGTTTACTTTGCTTCTCGGCTTGGCTTCTGTCTTTCGAGTTCAAACTCATATCCAAAGCCAAACTGGGCAACTATCCCCAGGGAGTTCGCGAAAGCTTGTTAAGCGGTGTTTCTGCCCCCTCAGGTGATGATGACAATGACTCTGTTTTGTCGCTGATGACTTTCGGCTCCCCAGGGTATTCAGCCAGTAATAACTGCGATTGTATTTATATTTATTGTTATTTAGCTTAGAGAGAGCGAGGCTTCTAAGCGAGCTTCGGGAGGAGCGAAGGGCAAGACGAGAGGGGCGTGGAAAACTTTGCATAAGCTGAAGTGAGCTGCGACGGCAATCAATTTCAATTTTAAGCCCTTTGCGAAGGACAACGTTTTTAATTAATCGTCGGATTACCAGGAACAGCAGGCTCGGGACGTGGCTGCTGGCAAGGGTCGCGGTTTATGCTCTTCCCGCACCATCCAGCTGTCCATTTTTTCCATTATCTGTGCCATTTATTCTATTTTTGTCGCACAACTCAACTAAACGAGCGACAAATGGCTGATGACCATCGGCGAAGTGCCCGGCAACGTCCCTGTGGCGGCTTAATCCTTCTACGCTTTGTGACATCGGGAGAGGAATGCGTCCACCACTTGTGATGGATTTCGTAGCCATAGTTAGCCATGAGGCATCGAGCTACAGGCATTCTGGCCATATGGCCACAAATACCATGACAACTTTCGGGACAGAAAAACGATTGCAGTCGGATCTTTTTACTCATATTGTGGTTTTGTCCTGCTACGCCTCTCCAATCTGTTTTGAAAACCAATAAATCAGATTAATTGACCGGGTCTTTCCGTTTTCCCAGGGAGCTTTCGGCCCATTCACTTGCACTTTAATTTCGAAGTCCTTTCATCTCTCCTCCGAGGACACCGATAAATTGTTATGTGCTGTTTGGTGTACTGGATGTATTGATGTAAATTAAAGAAATAAAAAAAAATAGTGTAAAAAGGCTTTTTATCAGTTAATGCGCCGAAGATTACTAAAAAATATTACATTTTTGTTATAAACGTTCAAAGAAACATTTATACATTACTTAATTATGAAATTTCGCTATTCACTAGTAACTGTTCTTATGTGTATAAAATTCCACACACATAAAAACAGTTACTAAACATGAACAAAATTACATCAATCAAACGTTAGATTCAAAAGTTACAATCAAGGGTACTTTTTTATATTCACATACATATAATATGCATATTATTAAATACCAGAAAAGTAGTTTAAGTGCCTAAAATTTGGTATCTAACAAAAATAGGGGATTTATGGCTTCCAAAAGGTATTTTTTTGTAATGAACATGTTGCATACTTTCCTGCTTACTTTTGGAGTTTTGATTTTGAAAGCGTTACTTGAAAAGCTTAAAATAAAGAACTGTTGTCATGACTTTTTAAATTTTTCTGATTAAAATTTACAACGCTTTCGTCTTATCAGATAACGTATCAAAATTCTATACATTTAAAAATTTAAAAAAAACACATGTGTAAAAATACAACCCTTTTTTTTATACCTGTCATTACCTATTATATTTATTATTACTATTATCTTTTTTTTATCTATGACAACCTCTATTTATTTTAAAATAGAGTGTTGAATATTTAGTTTTGTTAAAAATTTGCCTTTTTAAAGTAACTACAAAACTTGTTTCTATTCTGAAAGCTAAACACTAAAGCAGGGTGACGTGAAACAGCTGTATTTTGGAATTAATATTCTATTAGATTCGTTGAGCCTGCTGATCGATAACTTAAAGCAGAGCTGAGCGTCAAGGCCCAGCTGATCATAATCGGCAGAAGTTTTTTTTATTTGTGACAACGTGTTCCGTCTTTTTAATTTATGTAAAGTGTAACAAAACTAAAATATTCCTCGTCTTTCGGTGCTGTAACTAAATCGTCATGAGTAAGTGTGTTTGGGTGTAATCGTAGATCAGTGGATAGAACGGGCTAAGATCTTGTGGTTAAAGTGTTCACATATACATTCATATTTGACTATAGTAATATAATTTTGTTTCCAATAATCTTAACAAGAAATCTTATTATGATATGTTATACAATTAGCTAAGGATACAACACATTTTTCTACAGTATACAGCCCCTTATTAAACTAATCACTCTTATTTTTTTATGTCTTAGTTAGCCAACCAAACTCTTTGCCGGATCTATTTGATGGGGCCATCATACTCTTTGGGTCTCATCAATGCAAACGCGTCATAAATTCGAGAGGGTGCTAAGAGCCGCTTAGAAGCACAGCCAATGGGTAAAAGTAAAAGTAACGACACAGTTCACGCATTTCCGATGCCCCATCAGTGTCACTGGACACAGTAGCCCGGCAGACGACGTGTCATCATCGTTACAGCGAAAATCTGCGCCCGGGGCCATGTTATTGCAACAATCGACACCAAACGCGTTGGGAACACACATCCACACACGTCCAAAATGATTTCGGGCCCGGTGCCAGAGCGTAGTTACCCCTGGAGTATTTCGATTCTGACCACCACTACACCACCTCCTTTCCTTTGCGTTCCCAATGCCTTTACTCCACGGGGGTGTTGACAATTCTAACGCAATAATTGCGTCTGCGGACCGCACGACGCTCCCCAGGACTCGGGACTGCGATTTGGATTGGAATGGAATTACCGAAAGGTGTGGCCTTGACTCTTCCCACGCCCCGCGGCCCTTACTGCCGCACCACCTCACTCGTTACATCGTGTTTGACACAATGTCAACTTTGTAATAAGTTTCAACGCGGCACTACGGTGCCGTAAAAAGTGTACGAGTCCCGGTCATGTTAATGGCAGTGGCTGTGGCAGCTCGCTTTGATCTCCGCTCCGGGGTAGTTTTCCTGGGCTTGCAGCCCGCAGTCCAGAGTCGGCAATCCGCAATCCGCACCCCGTGTCAGACGAGACGCACTTTTAATGAACGGTCCCCCTGCCGGCTTCTCCTTTTGCTGATTTTTGATCCTGTTACGCATTGTGGCCATTGTTCTCGCACTCGCGCATTCATCATTTGCCCGGACTCGGTTTTTTCTTACGTTTTTTTCGGTTGGGTGTTTATTATTAGCCTGGCAAATACATCCGCTCGCCGCCGAGGCTTCTCTCCCTTTCTAGGGTATTTAGTCGAATTCTCTTCCATTGTGTCGACTATTGGCGGCAGTTCGTTTAATGAGTTGAATATGTCATTGGGCGGCTGCTGTGCGGCTGACAGAGGCAGAAGTTGTCAACAATAATGACTATGGTCATTAGCATCTAAAAACGTTGCCTTCTATTCGAAAATGAAAAGGAAACACAGCTAAGCATCTATTTAATGGCGGAAGCAAACGGCACGTATTACTACTTGTGAATATAAAATGTTCATTTTGAATGGCTTATGTTTAATAATTTGCCTTATAAATGCTTTCCTTCCCAAGTAACTTGTCCTATCTTGTTTCTATACAAAAAGTGACAAATTTTTGGGATTGTGTTTTCGGTTGACAGTGCAGGGTATTTTTAGGGGATAAAAATACAATTATCCTTGTTACCTAAAACTTACCATCAAAATTTTCGAATTTGCACACATTCTTTGAATTTTATACATACTCCTGCCTGCATTTCAATGAATAATTAGTAGACCTCTAAAATAAAACATATTCGCTGGTTAAAAGATTTTTGAATTGAAGCTTTGGCTCTGTACCATTTTGGTAGTTTGTATATCCGTGTCCGTACAAATGTATGCAGATAATCGCTACTTCAATTCACTAAATAATCACCGCTGAAATTTACTTACTTTTTCATTAAACAGATGCTTGGAAGATGTGACATTAATTTGTGATACATGCTCAGGGACCTCACCATGACTTTCCGTGATTCCCTGAAGACCCTTCGAATGGAAGCTAAGGAACTCATTAACATAACACTGCCGCGAACTCACAAAGGCTGCGAACGAAAAGGATGAGCTGTCCCGCAGTCGCGTTATCTTCCCGCTACTGGTGCTCAGTAAACCGCAAAATCGAATCCATAGATCAAGCGCACTAGTGAAAAAATGAAACTGATTGAGCAAGCACTGATAAATGAAAACCAGACCAATTGTTTGCGTTGCTTTGACATGTTTGATAACAATTGTGGCAAAGTCGGGCAGGGGCAGAATACAAGGGACAGGAGCCAATGGGCAGGGGACAAGGGACAGGGGTGCGACTTAAGCCGCCGACATTTTCAAATGCCCATAGAAATTGAAAAATGCGGAAACAGAGCACAGCAACCCTTAAGCCGGGTCCTGCGTGTCCTGTTTTGGGCATTTGCATCGATTTCAATTAATTTGCTTGTTGTGTTGTCCTCGATCCTTTGCCAAAGTTGTTCACATTGCGCGATTGTAATTGATATTTGGCTTAGGTTTAAGGCCTGGTCGTTCGAGTCAAGTGCTTTCAACCCTCTCGACCCCCACCTCAGCCCGATGGGAATTATGTAAATGCATTAGAGGCGGACAGGACTGCCGGTGCGGCCGGGACCCGGGCGCTTTCTTCCGTCATTCACCTCGAAACCGACGGTCTGCGCCGGAATTATTCACGCAGAAAACTCCATGCCTTCTTCTGCTCAGCTGTGCGGATTTTCCCTGCCACAAAGAATTCGCGGGTGACACAGCCAACTGTCATTGGCAGCGGAGAGACAACAGGACAAGGACAAGGACACCTTGTGGGTGCAGCCCCCACCCTAGGATGCCCTGGATGAGTCACAGGCTTTCGCACTTAGAATTTGGGATTCCACACTCAACATTTGCTTTTAGTTTTGTGAATTTCAAATGCCACGACATCTGTTCAAGTTCTTCGGGGATCAACCCGATTGTGAGATTTTCAAGCAGTGCTAATGCGTCTAGCCGGGGGAAAAGTCCACAGAGGGCATTGTAAATGACAGGGCCTTCAAAACTGGCATTCAAAACACTTTGTTTTCCTTAATTGCTCCAATTTGAATGTCTAATTTAAGCCATTTTATGAACGTGTTACTATTATTAGTTGCCTTCAATGAGAGCGTGCACGTGAGGGTCTTAGGCATCCATTACCCCAAAATCAAATATTAATGAGGATCAATCGATGTCCTGCCCTTGGAACGTATTTCGGAACGCATACAAAATGTATGAGGAAGCGGGAATTTATTTTTAAAATGTATTATGGGTAAATCGGTTTAAAAACTTTTCCTCCTCACTGAGCTTTATTTTGTTTGAAACTTTTACCCCAGAAACTTTCTGTTAATTGTTAATTGGCTGCATCGATTGTTAATTGTTCGCGTTGTTGTTGGTGGAGACCTGATTGGGGGCATTGTAAGTAAAAAGTTTCGAGTGCTTTCGTCTGGCTAAAGTTGGCAGCGAAACAAAGGGAACTTCGATTGATTGGTGGCTGAATTAATTACGCGAATTGCGCAAGATTACATAATCCCCCATGGCCACTCCTCCCACGTTCTTGGAAACTTGAAGCTCTCAGATATACCCTCTTTGGAGTGTGCTCGAAAAGCTGAATTTTTCAACAGCTAGGAATGTAACGTTTATCCTCATACAACTTATAATAAAATAAATTCCATTTCTATAAGTTTACAGAAGACCATTTATGTATCATGTTGGCTATTAAAGGAACTCGAAGTTTCAATTTCCATAATATTTAGTAAAAGATTCTGTAATTTTCGTAAGATTATTTAAAAGGTACTTCTCGCCAAATCGTGAGATAATTCAGTCCATAAAGTTCCTCATCGCAAAGACGCAGAAAAAAAATCAATACTTGTTTACACCAAAAAGAGGTCTTCCTGATCCCAATCCCCTTAGGATATTGCTATTTCACTTTTTCCAGCCATTTTCAACGCCAATTTTTTCTTTTCACAAAATTTGGCAAATTTACACTTCCGTAACAAAACGTCCAACAGGAGCAGCGCTTCGACGGAATCCGAAGTCCCAACTAGCAAAACACCCCCAAATTCCAATTCCCAGACGCCACCAGCCCCATTTTCGGGATTGCCTGATTGCGCAAGAGCCACATAAATAAAAGCAACATTCAATGCAAATTGGACTATTTACGCAAATTTTATTGCCACACAATTTTTGTACATTTATTTTGTTTTTGTTGGCGCTAGTTTTCCTTTCGCCACATAAAGAGCAAATGCTTTATTCCTTTGTTGATGCTAATATTTTGATGCCTCTGCGGAGTTGGTCGCCCCAAGCGTCTTCTAAATCAGGCCATTTGAGCATTGGTTCCTGCACCCACCAGCCCCCCATCAATTTTGTCTTTGCCGTACTTCATCTGCGACCCAGTCCCAGTCTGATGTGGAACCCTTTCTGCCTCATCGAATTATGTGATTTTTCGTCATTATTTCCTCGCAAAACGATTCTAACGTCCCCCATTCTCCTCCGAAAGTGGCTGGGTGGCCGAATGTGCTTTTTATTGGCATTAAGACGCGACATAGATTTTCCCGGCATCAATTCAGTCGGCCTGTGGGTGGAATGTGTGTAGTCGGTGTGTCATAAAGCCGCGTGCGATGGAGATTTGCCAATAAATTCGTTCTAGTGAAAATTTATGGCCATTGCTTTTTAAACCGCGGCGCTTGCTGGCCCTGAAATTTTGATCACCCGGAAATTGACTTGGGGCTTATCTTCGTCCTGTTAGGACTGGCCCGCGGAGCGGAAAGGGTTCGTGCTGAGCAAAGTTAATTGAGCCATATGAGTACAAAAGTGTGTGGGATAAAGGTGAGTTAGGTGGCATTAACATGCTTGGGATGAAGTTTCACAAACTAAAGCCTAAAATATGAAAGTCAAAGGAGTTAGACGCATTCAAACATAAAGTAAAGGCGGTTCAGGACTTCGTCCCGATGGCATCCTTAGAATCATACCGTTTTGTTAACTCACATGCGACGGGACAAATTAACAGAGTTATTAGCTCGTTATCTTTTTCACTTGATATTTACACAGTTGGGCACCAAACGCCGAACAAATCAGCGCAAAAGCCAACCGACAGGAAACTCCCGGCAGGAGTGCGATGCCCGCCCCGCGCAGTCCATCCACAGTTTACCCTAATTTTGTCGTTTGTGTTGCTTAAAATTCAAACAATGTGTTGATGCCTTCTCACCAACCAAAACATGCATAATTAATATGCAAAAAGCAGTAGCAACAGCAGCCGCAGCAGCATCCGGCAAGGAGAAACTTTTCCGAACGGGTTGCTTGTGGAAAATTGAAAGGGTTACCATAATTTTTTTGTGGCTAGCGGGTGGGGGCTGCGGGTGGGGCAGGAACAAAGTCTGAAGCTGAGGCCGAGGCGACACTTTGCTTTTTGCCCGCTTCATTATCACAGCTTCCGCGTCAACATTATTTCCGCACAACCCAGTAGGAAGGTGTGGTAGGGGTGCGTGTTGTTGTTTTTGGTATTGCCATGCATAATTCATATGAGAAAGGCAACAATAGGCGTCACGATGAAACAGAGCAAAAGTGAAAACCCCAAACCCTTGCAAGTTGACAACGCAAATGCTTTAATTGAAGCGCACCCAGCCTCACAATTACCCACACACTAATTTGCATATTTCAATGCATGCAATTAGGCGTGGGAAGAGGTGGGGGTGGTGAGGAGGTGGACAGTCCAAAGCCGACGGAAAAAGCATCAACTGTCATGACACGGAAAAGTTTCCATTCTTCCAAACAACTTTCATTTGTTCCACCTCAGCTGGAAAGCCAACCTTTTTAACGCCTGCCTTCTGCTTTCTTTCCAGCCAAATCACGGCATTTTACGGTGAACGGTCTAAGTGCCAATAACACGCTTCAGCAGCAACAGTACAACCTGCCGGCGTCGAATGACACTCGCAATATCTACAACAATCCCTATATTCCGCCACAGCAACAGCAACAAACGCAGCAGACACAGCAGCAACGAACAGCCCATTTGTTCAAGGCCCTGGCTGCTTCGGCGACTGGGAGCAACAGTCTGACCCATCCGTACGACTTTTCCAACTCGTCATCCTCCTCGAACGCCAACAACGAGCTCCAGGGATCATCCTCCTCGGAAGCCGACAACGCATTTCTAGCTCATAATAACGGTGGGTAATTCTATTCAAATTTAAAGCCTAACTCACGGGACTTTATTCAATAAGCCATTATTTTCTTATATCATGATTTCCTTGCCGAGCTGATTGATCCCTGATCCATAAAATAAAATTTTTAAACAATAATAAAAATAATAATTCAGAATACAATTAAATATTAGATTTCCAAAAACAGCTAATGTCAGGCTGTCAAGGAAAATAACACTATTTATTATCATTTTCCAGTCTATTATTTTATACCCCTAAAGGGGTCAATAAAACTCCTCCATATGATGAAAATAGAAAATTATAATTATTGATAGCTCCATATGTCAAAAAAAAGGTAATTAACGAGGTAGTGGATAATTCCAAGTATCGGACAAAAAATAAATGATATAAACATGAGACAGTATTTACTTATACTCCTATATCTGTTGAAGCTTCTTATTTCTTATTTATTTTCCAAAAAAACAAATAATCAATCTACAAATCTTCTGGTAATAGCTGTGTGAATAACGGCATAAGCAAACTAAACTTTTGTCTCACTTACCATAGTCTGTTTCCTGTGGATGGTGTCGTCATATTTGCCTAATTTTTATGAACAGAGACACTTGTTTAACTACGATTTGCTAGCGAATAATTTCTTTGTAAATAAACACTCAGGGATACACAGACACAAATAAACAGTCTGGAGGGAATCTCAATCAAATCAGGAACCGAGCAATTAAAATTATAACTTTTTGCGATTCACAGACATACATCCTCTGCTTGCCCTTTCCATGCCCAGGATTGAAAAGGAAGGGTCGGCGAAATTGGGAGAGTTTTACGCGGTTGGCAGAAAGGTTGCCATAATTTGCACGCAATTTGCATTTGAAGTGGCCAATTCCCGTCCCGATCCCTCCTTGCTGATGAAGTTGGCCAGCAGCCTAGCTTCCTTCTAATTACGGCTTACAAAAAGGTGCTCGGAGCTCATAGCTCAGATCCATCTTCAGTCTGTGTCCTAGAACAAGGCACGAGCTACTTGGCACCCTGTGCGGCAGCAGTAAGTGAAATTTATGTGAGTGTTTATAATTTGTAAAAGTAAACGGTACAAGGGCCAGACCGGGCAGGCCAGAGGTAAACGAGACTTTGTTTAGCTACAAATTGCACAGAGAAGGGCTTGAGAAACGGGAGTGGTCCTGAGATTTATGGGACTGGACTTGGGCGAGAACGACTTCAGTGCCAGGTGAGATCGGCAGGGAAACATAGTTCACGGCTACATGCGTACACGGTTATCCAGGTGGAATTAAGTCATCACAGTGAAGCCAACAGTATCTAATAATCGGATGTTTGACTCTTCGACTTGGTGCTCGTTCCTAAAACTCCAGCACGTCCGCCTCTCCCCGAACTGACGTCGAATCATGACTATGGGCTGCCTCGCCCATTGTCGGCTTTCCTACTGGGGTGGCCATAAAATGTGGCAAAGTGCAATTGCTTGGCCGGGCCACTGAATGGTCGTAGTTCGTTCAGGCGCCGCCAGTTATGCAATAAAAATCATTAAAAATATAAAAATGAAAGCGCAGCCTTAACAGGCAACAGGCTTCTTAGCCGCGACCCTACCAGGCCAACGAAGAAGAGAGGCTGATAAAGCCATGCAAAGGGGATTGAAAAAATCCTGCCAGACGCTGGGAGATGCTGTAACAAGTAGCAAGTAACAAGAAACTAAACGAGCGCCCAGCGCCATAAACTTAAATCACGATTAAAAGTGTGATTATCCTTGTGGCTCTACAAATCGCGGCTGCTGCAGCTGACAGCTCAGAGAACGAGGACGCAGGACGCAGCCGCCGTCTGCCCTGTCTCATGTCCTGGCTGCTTCCTTTCCTTGTATCTGTTGTTGCAGTTGTTTGATTTTATATCTTTACAACCAGGCGCGGCTGTGGATGAGCAAGAGCAGTCTCCATCCATGTACTGTCCTCCGCGTAGGGAAAGACGCCTCAAGAGTATGGCCGGAGTTGTTTGCTCGGTGCCGACTCTGTTGTGTTTTGTTTCGACTTGAATGGGGCTCGGGGCTGGCTGTTTCCGCTCAAGGATATCAGCATAGATCAGGGAGTAAACCCATTTTAAGTGCCTTAAAGTTGTGGATAGAAAACACAATATGGGCACAAGATTGGGATCCTAGCATGCACAACTTTAGCTTTAAATTGGAGTTCTGGACACCATCAATGATATTTTATTTACTGACTATATAAATTGGACTGGAGTTCCAAAAATGAGGACGGAAGTAAATCCGGTTCCGCTCTTCCAAAATCTTGGCATTATTGAACGCTCAAATTGCACGTAATCAAAGAAAGGACAGTGCCTTTCGCATATGTCCAAATGCAGCCCGTCAATTCCCGGTCTCTTTGCCGGAACCGCCCTTAAACTGTCAATTGTTCAATAGGTATTTGCCAATTTTACATTCGTCCTGGCTCTTCGGGCTCTTTCTGCTCGTAGTGTTTTGATTTCACTGCAAATACAAACAAAGCCAAATGCAAATAACGCCGGTCGGAAGGGGGCCTAAAACAATGAAACAGTCAGGGTGGATCGGGATGGACATTCAGCTTATCACAACCGACCCATCGTCCGTCCGTACGTCCGACTGTCTGACATTGGCTTACGCCCCCACCCCCACTGCCCCGTCCGGTCAGAACAGAACGGAACAATTGACTCTCGTATTTCACTGATGAACTTAACTTATGTCAAAATATGCGATAAGTAATCCTTTTTAGATCCGACATTCGGCTTCCCGAATCGTTCGGGTCGGCCAACACTTGTCAGTCTGGGCCGTGGCCCTCGAACCCTTCGCCTGTGTAAATATTTTCTTACCAGCGATAATTCAGAGCCATGACTCCAGGGGTTGAAGCCTAAGACTTGATGGAAATGGTCATTTTACAAAATCCAAAACAAAAAGTTTATTTATGTTTTCTTTGGCCCCGTATTGAAGGCTTCTATTAATTTGTGGCGGATGACTGGCAGAGGGTGTGAGACAAGCCTCCTCTTTATTTGATTTTCATTTGACAGAAAAAGATGGGAAAGCCACTGAAGACAGAAGATTCAAGAGCCATCTCTTCAATTAAGCAATGGAAAGGCAAAGTTTGACGAAGTTTCTGATTTTCTTAGTGTACTCCAGTTTTATTTGTTCGAGATAGATCCGAGTGGGAGTGTACAGGCCGGGTCACCACTGGCAAGTCAACAACCAACAACCCCCAAGTTCAACGCCGAGATTCTCAATTAGGATTATCTCCAAATGACTACGCAAATATTGGCAAAATTCGAAAATTCGATGCGGACTATGCCATGGTCAAACCGAATTGGTCACGAGGTGAAGTCCGGCGATGTGTTGGAACGACTATCTCGGCCTAGCCCTGGTGCTTATTTCCAATTGCAGACTGTGTTTTCTCCGGACTCATAAAATGTTCCGTATTGTCAGATGGACGCGTCTCTGGGGGAGTTCCATGTGTGATTGTGCGTGCGTGGGGTTGCAGCCCTCCATTATATGCACATAAAAATAAATTCTAAGACTTTATTATACCCATGTACTTGTCATTGTCATTGCCGATGTGTGCAATGGACTGTGTTCTGTACAATTTTCTGTCCCGGTTCGAAGGACCTGTGCAGCAATTGCAACTGTTGTTGCCTTGTTGTCCAGTCCAGGGAGTCCGGAAAGGACGAATTTTGCATTTGGGAGTACACCAAACTTCAGACTTTGCTTAATTTTTCGAAAATGTTCAATTGATTAAAATTGGATAAACGTTTCGTCGGCATTCGCCTCGGAATTTCATGTTGTTCTGGACAATTCGAAGTGCTCTTTCCACAAGAGCGATAGCTAGGGTCAAAGTTTCTTGAAAAATTGAATTTGAAACAAAACCCGATTTCTTTTGGCTAAACTTTTGCAAAGTTTTCAGGCTTTCCCGCTCAACCGCAGCCATATCCAATCGTGTGTTACTTTGCAGCGTTTTTGCAAAGTTTGCTGGAGCGTGGCGCACATGCCGCCGCCGCCCAAACAAAATGACAGTTTGGTGCACTAAAGGTAATAGACAAAAACTGCAGGCGCCTTGTAGGCGCTGCTGCCAAATGCCCGCCAACCAGGCGGCCATTGAAAAGTTGCCGCTCCGAAAGTGGCGGTGTGCTGGCTGGCCCTAGATGGTTATTGATAACCCGAAAGTGACTTTAGCTCTAAGTGCCTGAGTGCGCCTAAGTGAATGTCTTGAATGTTGTGCAGCTGCAACTGTAATTTGGCCAACTCAAGTACATGAAACTAGGGACAAAAGGGCGGGCCTTGATCGAGTGAGAGGGCGGAGTGATGCACCTGCTCAAAGTGAGTTTTCAATCTCCATTGAGACGACAAAATTTTGCTTTTAACTGCTGCAGCTGAAGCACTTGAGCATGTCTTTTGGTCATTGTCAAGTGGGAAGTTGTGGTCAGGCCATTATAACTTATAACTGGGTCTGTGCTTCAATCCACTCTGCAGTCACTTCACTTTGCAAATGAAATTCAAGCTGACTTCGAATCGATTTAAGTCAAATTAAGTGCACTTTTTGCCTTCCACCTTCCCACATCGCTGGGATGAGATGCTGAAGCAGAGCTCCTGGCTAAAGCAGAGTAATCGAAAACTTTAGCACAGTTTTTGGGCCTGGCTACTGTCAGTTCTTAGGCAGTAGTTCTGTCAAAAAATATGGCATAGTTACGACCCGACAGAGCACGTGCAAGTGCGAAAGTTGTCGCTCATTACGTGGCCAGCAGCTCAAACGATCCGAGAAGTGGCCAGATAGTGTTGTGACCAAATTAGAATCCTTACGGCTGATATACTTTAAGCATGCAACAAAGGGAAAGCCCGCTCTGGCCTTACGCCAAGCGTCTCGGGGCACAGAAGCACACCTGGCCAATTTGCGCTTTTGACCCTCGACTGGTGAAAACGATGCCAGCATTTAATGAGCCATTTATATAAAGAGCAGCCAAGTAGCCTAGTGGCGACAGCAATGTGGGGAAGGGCCGAATGTAAGCCAATATTTAGCAGCGTTGGCGGTCTTCCCTCCGGCAAAGCACTCGGGGCACAGGGCACTCACATGTCCTTACCTTCAGTCCTGAGTCCTGACTGTGATTCATGCAGAGCGGCAAGAGCAGCATCTGGCCATAAAAATGGCTTAAAATGATCATCATAAACGTTGAGTGAGCAAATATTGCAATAAAAGTAAATGACTGAAGGACGTCGTAAAATATTTATACGTGAGCTGCTCACACGGCGGCAACCTGCGAAAATGTGGAAAGGCACACAGCTCGGTCGAGCGGGAACTCCAAGGGTCATGAATACCATAAAAATGTTGGGCGAAGGTGAAGGCGAAGCTAGGAAATTAAGTCTCCGAAGAAAGAAATGCTAAGTGTGCAAGGGGATGGATTTGACCCAATGTGGTACTCAGGTAAGCAGCAGTCCCACATTACCACCTCCCCAGACCTTGGGACTCCAGGCACTCCGCTAAAAAGAATCAAATGTACATAGTTCGGAGCCTACTTTGTTATAGTGCATTTTATGGTGCAGGTTTCGGATATAAATCGGGCCTTGTGCGACAGTACCGTAGTCCCCTTCGCTAAAGCTCAGCTCAGGCTGATGTTATTGAAAAGCTGCACTCCCTAGTCGGGAGTCTGATAGCGTTTTGTACCCAGTCTATGTACAGAAGTAATTCATATTGGTGGTTATGTAACCAAAATGGTTACATTTTAATTTATGTCTGAGCACCGAATCTGTCTACCCATAATTTATGTCTGAATTAACTTTACAAGTCAACATACCGCGGCTCGCGTTTTGAACAGTTTTTAACAGCTCAAATGCAGAAGGCTCTGTTTCGTGGATTTGGATTCTCTGGTTATCTGAAACTACCCCTCCAACCCCTTTAAAAGGAGAAAGATTCGTCAAGCTGCTTTTCTCCTTGCAATCAGGGGTAGTAGATAATGTAACTACCCTGGCTACTATGTTAAGGTCCTTGAAGCTTTGTGTTAAGTGAATGTTACAATGTCGTTACTAGCTTAACATAGGTAGGATAGATAGACTATAAACCTTCAAAAGTGTTATATTTCGAAGACCATAATCTTTCGTTGTTTACATAAGTGGTTATTTACTTGGAAACTTAAACAACCATCTACGGTGATTATGAAAACGAGCAACTGATCTGGTAATATCACTATTTTTGTTAGGAATCTGTTTAATATAGCTGCATTAAATTTCATTGTTGTAATTGGTGACTCCGCCGGAAGCTTCAAAGTTTCACCAACAGCTCAAAAGCTTTCGGTCGCTGTTAGGGAACAATGTTGTGCTCCTATCACAAAAGTAATTAGAGGGGTAAGAGCTTCCCTATAGCCTTTAGAGCTTCTCGAAAGCTCTCGAAAGAGGAGTCCATCTGAGAGAGACTTCGCTCCTTACGGCTGCTGCGACGCAGACGCCAGATCCGACGGCAGTTACACTCGGGCTGCATAATTTTAGGCGCTGCGCCGCTATTTCGTGCTTGCATAACATTTATTGTGGCAAAGCATCCGGCCGACTCGGCTGCTGGCCGAACTCGAGTGAAGAGCGCCGACGAGAGTCCACCAAGCCGACGAGAACAGGACGCGGAACGAAAGTTCGTTTATGCTGGCGCTCCCTGCCTCGGTAAGGACTGTTGCTCATCTCCCGACGGCACCGCCATTGTCCTGCTCGCGTGTGCATGTGTGTGGGTGCATTGCGCTTGTGTGCGTGTATCTACGGCGTGTAGTGAATGCTGGAGCTGACGATGCGGCCGGTAGTCGCATCGTCGCATCTGGCTAACGCCACCGTAAAACGCAACGCATTCAATGTGGCAAGCGCAACAATGAGTTGCTGTTGCTGCCGCTCATTGCCTTAGCCATCGACTTCGACATCAGCTCCGACGTCGACATCGCCATCGGCATCTGCACCGGAATCGGCATCCGCATCCACACAATCAGGAACTGCTCCGCCGTAGTCGCTAGCTCGTCGGGTCGTGTGTATGCAATTTACGTTAATTTTTGTTTTCTGCACGGCCGTCGAACTAACCTGCAGTTTGGCCAGCCTATCCAGCCAGGACGCTTTGGACACTTTGAGGACCTGTACTGACTTCGCAAGGCTAATTCGATTTCGTCTGCTGTCGTGAAGTGAGAAAACAAAGGAAATTATCATATTTTTGGCGCCAAAAACGGACTCGCATCTGATTCAATACGAGTGTGAAAGTGTGTGTAACATGTACGCCAGCATGTGGCCACTAGAACTCACTGTGCTGGCCAAGTGGCACAGCTGATAAGTGGAGTCCCACGTTACCCAACAAGTTTTATAGTGGGCTGCAAATCTTGCCTATTCATTAACCGAATGATAAACTCAGAGCGAGAGCTCAAGAACCCGATGCAGCTAAGTAACTGTGTACATTAAATCGACGCACACCGCACTGCGAACAAATTAAGTTTCCATAATAAAACAATCCGCCTTTGGCAACGAGGAAGAGGCAGTAGACAGCCGCAGAATCTGACACTGCTTGGCGGCCAAATACTTGAAAACTAAACCAACACTAGTGTTGTGCCAAACAGCCGACGGCGCATCGCGAATATCTGTCAAAATTCGAGTTGTTCGCTTCCTGCATATTTATGCGAGTTGGCCTGCTGGAGCGGTAAACAAAGATGCGTGAATGGCAGCCATTGCCGGATAATTGCCAGCAAATTCATACCAAATAAACGAATCGATAAACGCCAAACACCGAAAACTAATCAACTTTTAAGTGCGCCAGCAGCAAGCTATTAATTATCAACGCCACTAAAGTAATTAACAATTAAACCTTCGCAACGTAAAATCAATAGAGCCTCAACGTTTCTAACTCAACCCCAATTAAATGTACAATGAAATTGACTGTCCCAAAGGTGAGCGATATGTCTCTGAATATCTCTTAGCTCATTAAAGTTATCCGATTTTTACGTTTAGTTTAATCATTCACACTTTATGTCACTTGTTGCACCTGAAGCAACAATTTTAATTTTAAACAAACTACTAAGGAACACTATTATTCATTTTATTGTTCATTTTATCTGATGCAACTGTATTTGAATTTTTATTTGATTGATATTTTCAATAGGGGAATGACTAGTCCGCCTAGGTCCGATTACAATCCATATAATTCTTTAGAAATCAAAGACACATTTTTGATTTTTTGGCTTTCGAGGACATGCTACAAACATGCTTTAGTAAATTATACACAGAACTTTTGTCCGCAGAGTAATTAGAATAACCATATTACTCATACGCCCTGTTTGAATATCCAAATAGTGCACTAAATTTGTGCAAATTGGTGGGGAGAAGCCCATAAAGAATATATATTCTTGATCAGCATCACCACCTCGCCCGTCTGGCCCGTCTTTCTGTAGCGACAATCTAAGACACTATATGCACGTTGTGTTTTATATTACATTGATTGTGAAATTTTGTTATTGCCATATTTGGGGGCGACCTATAGTTATGTGTATAAGGTAGTATGCATATGTATGTAATAGATGATAGTAATAGATCTTGTGTTCTGCTTCCCTTCTGCCTTCTTTTAGTTTATCCAAAAGTATGCAAAAAACATGTGTTGACACTCTAGACATGGGTTGCACATAGAAAATAGAAATGCTTTCGCACATTAGACCTCGATGAAAATAAGAATTTGAAATCAACGGGTATTGAGATCATTGACTAGTTCGTCCATTTTCCCCTATAAAAAATATTATCGCATTTAAATGTAGGACCTTCTGTCAATAGTCGCCAGGAATTTTTGCAATTTCGTGGCTCGCACATACCTTTTATATCACTCTGTTCGAGCGCGATTACATTTACACAACATTCATGAAGATATATTCATACACACGCCTAAGTCTCGGCCAGCTGTAGGGGATCCTGGGCAAGGCACATACGATTTGCATAGGGAAAAAGAAAAGCTATAGCTATCCTTCCTTCGCCAGGCAAAGGCGAAGACGGCCACAACCACGAAAGAGATGTTGCTTTAGTGATTGTCTCTTCTTCCCTCTGCCATTTGCCGTTTCTTTGTCTGGGCCTTGTCGTCTGCTGGCAAGGCCTCCCGTCTCTCCCCTCCCCTGTACCGCATAGCACCACCCCAGCCCACCCACAAGGCAGGGGTACAGAAGTGAGCACACCGCATCCTTCGCATTTAAAAATACATTTGAATTCCGTTTCAAGTTAGCGGGAAAAGCAAAGTAAAGCCAAGGCGGGAGGGCGGCAAAATTATTTTTTTAAATGTAGAAAAAATATGTAAAAATGATATCCCTCCCCCATTGTGTGGTACACATGTGTGTGCGTATGCGATGAAATGAATAAAAAATTTAAAAAGCAGGCGCTAAGGCGTGGCTCGAGCCGAGGCCAAGAGACGCTTAAAAAAGGCGTCGAGGAAATAAAATAAAATGCTACGGCACAAAAAGGTAGAACTGAAGGAGTAGCCAGCAACAGGAGGAGAAAAAGCGCAGCTGCCGCCAGGCAAAAGGATTTGCATGCGTGTGTCTGGGTGGCGGAGTGGGTAAGCTCCATTTGCCTTTTGCTCCCAAAGGAACTATTGTTCTTATTGTTGCCTTGGATATTTTCTACCCTGTTAAGTTGACGCAAAAGGATCTCCAGGATCTGCCCGCAGGCGGGCGTATGTGAGAGTTCGAGGAAAGGTACTAAGTCGGAAAAAGCTCCAAATTATGCAACATACATATATACAAATGTATTGTTTTATTTCCTCCTTTAGCTAAATCCAGACCCTGGTACTTGTAGTCCTTCCTGCTGTGAATTCTCAATGCTGTTTGATAATCAGTCCTTGGTTTCTCTGAAGCATGTTCGCCTTATCTCATAGTTTTCACCCGCGGACTGGTGGAATAAAGAACATTCCGCTGAAACACCTGGCTCATTAGGGTCCATTTTTTTGTTTCACATGTGTGGGCATTTGTACTCGAAACATTCTTGGTTTCTTGGATTCGTCAAAATTAAAATGTCTCCGAAATCCAATTAAAATAGTCAAATTAATTTACAACTTAATCACAAAACTGAAAAGTAAGCAAGCAACGTTAAAAACTGTCAAAGGAAAGAAGCGTAAAATATCCAAATATTCATGCTGGATTAACGGGACGGATGAGTCCTGACCAAACCTCTAACCCAAGGTCCAACTTTTGCTGTTGGCCAAAAGGGGAAACAGGCTGAGAACGGTGAAAGTGTATGGACGGACTGTGTGGACTGCAGGAAAAGTTTAGTTTGGGAGACTTTGCATGGCGTTTTGAAATAAATTTAATTCAATGTCTCTTCAGTCATTCCTACAATGGACACCCGCACACACGGAGCCACTCTAGCCTCGGCATTGTCCAGGCAAGGTTGAGCTGAGTTCCATGTGGGAGCTATTCAAGCATCTCTTCTTTGGCTTTCATTGGCTTTTCATGGGAGCGGAAACTTCGCCTCTCGATGTATGCAAATTGAAAAAAAATAGAGCTCCGAAACTGAACATGCCGAGCGATGTCCAAAAGGCAAAACTTTCCGACACTTAATGAATAGCCCGAAAGGCGCCGGCTGGGAAGAAAGGACCTTGGCTTAGAGCCGTTCTTGATTGGCCGCCCAGCGCGTTGAAAGTGGAAGTGGCGACCGCTTAATATGCGAGTACATGTTTACTCTGATGTTCTTCTAATTGGGGTTGACTTATTGAGTTGCAGCGGCAGGAACTTTTGGCAAAGAGCATTTTTGGACGGGCAGACTAGCCTAGTCCGATTCGCCGCCCCGTCAAGGCGTGTGGCACGCATATTAACAAACTACTTTCACGTAATGTCAGACGGACCCAGCCGACCGGAAGCTGGATATGGAAATGCATATTTCCAGGATGGCTCGCACGGGGAAGAACAGGAAACGGACTTGTAACCGTAGTCAGGATGACGCTCGATTTTTGTCTCAAGTGGCCGGGCATTGCCTTTCCTTTTCCTTATTAACTTATTCGTTACACTCGACATACATATCTTCGGCTCTTCTTCCCAATCCCGCTTGTGTATACCTTCCTCTGTCTGGACCTGACCAGTAACATTCGAAAGGTTATAGTAGTTGTTGTAAGCAGCGATTGCTAAAATTGCCAGAGTCTGGAATAGAAAAGTGAATTTTATGCTAAAACAATCGATGTGATAATCGCCCCGCCCTTGTGAAAATCGAAACTTCCAGTAGTCTTTTGCAAATTCCGACGCACTGGCAACGCGGAACACAGCGTTGTCAGCCAGATCTTGCGCTCCGGATAGTGTACAGTGGAGGCGGTTTGATTATCGATCCTACTAATCGCATTGCCGCAGCCCTTTGTTCGCTGCTCGCTTCTAATTAAGTCGCAACTCCTTCAACTATCGTTCTTCTGCCGTTCTGCCCCAATGCCCCGCACATAAAATTACCGGCTGTCAATTAACCAACCCACCGCAAAGCACACAAACACAGTAATTGCAAGCACACATCCAGATACTGACGCCCGGCAGCGGCAGCGGCAGCGGCAGAAGCAGCCGGCAGCAGCACCCACACAAACGAGCGCATTTAAAAACATTACCGCGACGAGCGCGACAGAAGCAAAAACAACAAAAGCAGCAACAAGAACAAAAGTGGATGGCCGTGGCGGGCGACATATGTGCTGGGACCAAAGGGGTAAAAATTGCACGACATGACAGCAAAATGCATATTATGCATAATTAACTGTTTATGCGAATGAGTGACAAGTGAAAGGACATGGGGCGTCGAGGGGCGCTGTAAGCGAAAGCGATAATCACGCCGGAGATGATGAGGATTTCGATGGTGATATGGAGGCCGAAGAAGACCGAGAGGGCGCTAGGACTCGGACTCGGAAGAGGATACCGGCTGAAAGTGAAATAGCGGAGTTAGCAGCGACCGTCTCGAGCCCGGCTGCTAATTTAAGCTTTTGTTCTGCGACTTTTAATAATTCACACCCGGGATAAGGGGCGACAGTGGCGAAAATGGGTTACAAAACGTCGGGACAGTGGGAGTGGGCGTAGCCGACCATCGGGCCTTTTGTCAACGGGGCCGGCTGCCGACGCTTTCACTTCACATGCCGTCAATTTGACATGTTTACCATGTGTCTAGGGCTTCTCGTGTAACAAAGGCTTGTTTGCTATTCGCATGGCAGCAGGCGGAAGCGGGTGGCCGATGGGGCAGGAGGCGACAGATTCCCGGGGAAACTTTTTAGACTCTGTGAAAACTATTTTTGCCCTGTTTTGTGGTCGCTGCCATCAGCCAAAAAAAGAAGCAAGCTGAGCAACGATTTTTTGGAATGTGTGTGGTGGAAGTTTTGATGACATGACAACAGAGATCATTGTCTGAAGATGACAACAATGTGACTTAATAGGTTGCTGGCGTTCAATAGGTGAGAAAGCCGGGTCAGACCATGGCAGGACATTCAATTAGCAACTCCAGTTTTGCCTTCGGGACGGGTTTCTCATTATGAAGAGTCCAGCAATGCCCAGGCGGCCTAAAAAACAACTCCGGCCCAACCCCAAAAAGCCCGGGTTGGTGGAACGGGCTGCGCCATGGCAATCGCAAATTATTCAGAACTGCCGCCAAAACAGCAAGAAACTATTCAATTTCATTCATGTGCAAATATTTCATTACCCGCACATACAAACGGACAAATAGTCAGCCAAATTAATTAATAATCGCAATGACAATGCAAATTTTACGCTTGAAAAAGTCAAACCAGTTCATTTAACCAAACAAAATGCGAATTCAATAACAGAGTTAGATAATCATTGTAGACAAGCTCCATCCTTGAATACCTTTTTGGGCTGAGAAGAATTTTGTATACCAATTTCAAGAACGGAATTCTGGCCCCGCCTTAAATTTTTGTCCAGTTCCCGAAATCATGTAAAAATGGCAATGTTTTTTACTTAGTTACCCATATAAGCCATATAAGCCATTATAGCTAAAAGGAAAATCCTACTTCAGGCGGACCCAATGCTTATATACCCTATCAATTAAATTGTCCCTAACAGTCAGCATATGGGAGCTCCCTCCAAAGCACTTATTGCGACCTATGCTGATGACATTGCAGACATTTACAACTACAGCTAGAAGCTGCTAATGTATCTTGTTACTCTTGCAGCTTGGAGCAAAAGATGAAATTTAAAGATCAATCCACAGAAAAAAATGAACGTCTGCTCTGCCCCGAAATCGCTCAAAATGTATACCCCTCAAATCCAGCTAGAAGGAGTTATCCTAGAGCAGCCAAAGGAAGCTAAATATCTTGGCATTAATCTGGACAGGCAAATTACTTTTGGGCTTTTTGGTCTAGGGCTAAAAAGTGTAATATAAGGATTCAGCAGCTGCGTTGGTTGATAACTAGGAGGAGCACCATGTCACTTAGATGCAAAAGGGCTGTATATGTGCATTGCATCCTGCCAATTTGGTTTTATGGCATACAAACTTGGGGGATCCCAGCCAAATAGAATTACAAACGCATCCAGGTATTGCAGAATCGTATGCTTAGAAGCATAACAGGCTGTCCATGGTACGTGCGCGGCTCCACTCTTCATAGAGATCTAAACCTACATACTGTGGATGGACAGATTTGTAGACACACAAGCCGATACAGCGACAGACTCTTTAGACATCGCAGCCTAATTGCTAGAAAACTACTTCCAGCTAGACCTTTGAGACGTCTTAAACGGCTAGGTTTTGCCAAAACAATTAACATGAACACGAATTAGACACGAATAAACTATAAGTTAGATATTATAATTTCGAAATTCTCATATTGTATTTTGGTTTGGTTTATTATTTTACATTTCCTTCCATGTAATGTTAAGGTCTGCTGTATAGATTCTTCACTTAATAAAATAATTGAAAATAAAATCAAGAAAGGAAAGCTAACTTCGGGCGGAGCCGAAGTTGATATACCCTTGCAGTTGTCCGCTAGGTGGCGACACGCATCTTATATTATTAGATATACATCGGATTGTATATAGTCGTCCGATCCTTATTAAATTTAACAGATCGGATGAGTTTGGCCAAAGTAGAATCCATAGAAAATCCCATCCTTCCAACTTCAAAAACAACGAAGTTATGGCATTCCCGATCAATCAGTTATATGGCAGCTATAGGATATACTCGACCGATTCCGGCCGTTCCGACTTATATACTGCAGGAAAGAAGGGTGTGTGCAAAGTATGAAGACGATAGTTTTAAAACTGAGAGACTAGTTTGCGTAGAAACAGACAGACAGGCGGACATGCTTATATCGACTCAGGAAGTGATCCTGATCAAGAATATATATACTTTATAGGGTCGGAGGTATCTCCTTCACTGCGTTGCACACTTTTGACCAAAATTATAATACCCTCTGCAAGGGTATAAAAAAAATAAATAAATAAATAAATTGTGCTTACTAATGTAAAATATATATGGCAAATGTCTGAAATTTTAGCATCGACTCACGACTTCGATTTATTGCGATGTTTAAAAAGTTATCTTTTAAGATTTTTAAAGTCGATATCTTTTAAACTAAAAAGCTATTTGGGACTGAGAAAATGATGAAATTTCTGATCATTGGACATGGTCGACCACTTCTATTCCGACTTATGCACTGCTTGGAAAGATAAGCCAAGATAAGATAACCAAGTCCCCTTACTCGGTTACATGTATCAACTCGGGAGGTGATCATGAATCAGGGCTCCTAAACGGAGGAGAGATGTCTTCTTCAGTACGCTGCACATTTTTTTTTAAGAATAAAAAATCCTCTGTAAGGGTATAAATATTGGGTTACAGTTTGAAAAGAATACAAATATTTGCATTATGATATTTGATTATTGTTTAAAGAAGTTTAATTTATCTAAATTGGGTCTTGTTATAACCTAGTTTATTGGTTAAACCTATTTCATTAATCAATCCTGCATAATATAAGTTATCCTTAATACTATAGGAATATTATCCTTAATAATATACTTTACCCTTTGCTTAAAATAACTTTTTGTTCTCGCTGAAATTCAAAAAGTTACTTTTAAGCAACTTTAAATTGCTTGGTGCAGTTTTTAATTCAATTTAAAAATGCTTAAAAGGCGAAATTCTTTTTATCTTTATTATAAGAATGCATTGAGAATACATTGTGAACTCATTGCATTGCAGTGCACTGTGGGCCAAAAGGAAAATACTTTGAAGTTGTCCATTTTCGACTAATTATTCATCTTAAGGATTAGGAGTTAAGATTTTCGCCTTTAACTGTAACACAGCATCCATAACCCCAAACATTTTTAGTCTGAATATCCTTTTATAATGTAATATATAACATTTTGGCATTAAATCAGCTTGTGCTGAAATCTGAGAATCAAATAAAGTTTTTGTCTCTGAGAGAGAGCATGCATAATTTGTGTTTTTCGGTTGATTTTTGATATAAAACGAAATGTAAAAAACGGTTAACATTTTAATTAATCTTAACCCAATAAGTCAGATAAATACAAGTGTCAAGTTTTTAGAAAACCTAAGCGTCGTATTCTTTAAATTTTTAAGCAAGCTTCCCATAGTGCATTGTATAAGGGGTTGTGGGAAAATCTTACTCAGACTGCCAACCAAGAACTAAGCAAACTGAGCAGACAAGTGGAAAGACATCCGAAAGTCGCGACTCTTTCATTTGTTGTAAGCAAAGTTGGCAACGATTGTGCATAAATGATAGGTCTGCCCTAGGAGCTCAAGTGTTTCCATTGTATTTGCCACACGTTGCACATACGCTACTTGCTCAAAAAAATACGTAAAAAGCGAGGCAACTCCACGCATACACAAAAGCGCAAAGTAAACATTCGCAATTATGTGCCGCAGTCGGCGAGTGTGCGTGTGTCCTGGCAGCCTTGCAGGCCGGTTGGGCAGAGTTGCCAGCCATTTGTGATATTTTGGCTGGCACGCTATCAGAGCGCACACCACTCCAATGTCAAATATGCGACTCCCGGCTGTCGACGTTGGCAAACAAGACAATGAAAATACTTTCCCATCTGTCTCTTGTTCGTTGTCCACTGTCCGCTGTCCGTTGCCCGGTGCCTGTTTGGCTTGTCGGTTGGAGTGTGGCGAGACTTGCCGATGAACTTAAAAACGAAAACCAAAATAAATTCGGCATTTTGTTAGAGATGACAGCCAGATACAATCTTCATCTTGAAAGTATACAAGCTGCAACCCGAATAAGCGTTAAACATATCAATCAGAGATAGTGTTCCCTATTGCCAGTTTTCTTTCCCAGAGGATATTGGATAAGTACTTTAATTAGTTTTTATTTATATATTTTATATGTTTTAATTTTATTATTTTGTATAATATTAATACATAATATTTTGCATAATTGAAGAAAAAAGTTCTTAAAGAAGTAATCTTAATAAATAAAGTATAATATCATTTAAATAGATTATACTTTATTTACTAGAATTTTTTTAAAGAAAAACATATTTTTTTATGCCCCATTATTTTGGACTTCTTTACAAGTCACCTAATCTCTAATTCACGAAACATTTTTAGATATATTAAAAATACATCATGCATGTATGTATATCTATGTATATATGTCTATGTATGTATGATTATTAGACATACACATATGTATGAATGAAGATATCATGCAGCATTATCTGTTTTCATAAATTTGGGTTCTGTTAATCCTATTATCACACATTGTATTATTGGTGTTGTTATATACCAATAGACTTCTATTTAATCACTAAATATTTTACCCGATATTTTTCTAAGGAATCTTATTTTTGAGCTACAATTGGTAAAATTATATCTTGCAATAGAATTATATCTATTGCAATTTAAAGGCTGTCCTTTAAAATAGCTATTTACGAGTGCATAAATTCTTTTTTACGGACGAATGGGGCGTCACAATTTAAATATTTTCCTCTATTGATGAAAATATTTCATTCAGTCATGCATTCTCGTGACTTCTGATTTTCTATCGGAACTCTTTTGAAGTGGGATGATTTACGAAAGCTTATCGCAAGACACAATGGGCACATGCCTAAATTAAAGTTTTAAATGTAATTAAATAATTGCAATTAAACTTGAGGAACAAAAGCGCAGGAAGAACTTAAAATTACAGAAATACCTCAAATAATCAACACATTATCAACTTTTACGTAATTACGCATTCAGGCCCACGCAAACAGATAACTGCAACTGGGCCGCAGATACAGATACACATGCAGAGGCGGTGGCAAATGCAGATACTCGCAAAGTAAGATCTGGGTAGACCACTTAAAAGGGCTCAACAATGGGAATCGACAAACACGACTGACAGACGGAAGACAGATGCTCAACAATTGCGACGTAATTTGGTAAATGGAAATGGATACATTTAATAACTAAACTAAACAGAAAGCCATTCCAGTTCATCCTGTGCGTCGTCGTGCCCGTCCTGTTCTTCCTGCCCCTCATCCTATCTTCGAATGCGTCTCTAATGGATATTTGTTTATTTGCATGGAAATTTGAAATTAAACTATTGAATCATTGAAAGCCCTTTGACTTGGGCTGTGTGTGGAACGTGTCCAGGATCGATTCTGCCGACCGTGTCCCTTTCCTGCAGTCCTGCTGGCAAACAAATCAAGCAGTGATTGTTAAATTTAATAGGATTTAAAAATTCTAAATTGCTAAACAAGACAAAAGCTTCTCTCTTGTTATCGAAGGTAGGTCTGATTGAGCAGGTGTGTGTGCTGAAAGTAACGCCTCCTGCTATATCCCGCCCCCAGGCAACCACAAGTTGGTGTGGCTGCGTGCCTAAAGTGGAATTGTTTGTAATGCGTTGATGAGAGCGACAGCGGCAGAGTGACAGGGGAGAAGATGTGTGCGGCTGTGACGGGACGCAAGGAGAGGGCGTGGAGTCACAAGAGCCCTCAATGGGGATTAATTTAAATGAGATTTTTAATTTACTTTGGTCCGCAGAGACAACGGGGAGCGAAAAGCGAATGGCGAGGGCAAGCGGGAGTCGAGTCGAGCAGCTTTTGTTTTTGTGCCTGCGCTGATTGCGCAATTTTGCAAACAATTTGTGTAGACCTTTGTGGCCCAAGTGATGTCCTGTGCTACGGACAGTCTATCCAAATTGACTTTATCCTACTTTTTAGCTGCACCCACGGAACCAAAACCATTCGTTTCGCGATTCCGCTCGAAAGCACAAAATCAGCATGTCACCCAGCGGTCCACAGTGAGCTTTGACCCCTGGTCCAGACAGTCGGACGTGCAATTGGAAGAAACTTTATGCCACAGCTCTCTCCTGCAGATCAAGATTTTCTCCGCCTTTCCCTCAAGTAGGTCACCCGAAAAACAGTAGAACAATAATAATACCGTAGCAGTGGCCGAATGGCAGGCCATCGGAGAGTGGAGCTGCGATGCAGCTAGAGGATGAAAATAGTTTAAGTGCAAAATTTTATGCTATATCGAATTACCCGCGGGTGCTTTAACTTGCAACAGAACTTTTGGCCAAAACTTTTGCCAGCCCGGCCACTAGAGCGACTGCAACTTGGTGGTAGTGTGGCAAGGTGGTAGGGTCATAATTTATGATTCCAAGGTGTTGCAATAAAAACATTCCACCATCAGCTGCGATTTCTCTGGAAAATTTGTTATATTTTCTTTCTGTCACCCAGACCATTTGTTAAATGAGTTGGCAAAGCTAATCGAAAAGTTATGGCCAAGATTTTTGGAGCAGGAGCACGTTTACCAATGCATCGCCTTTATCCCGATTCTGACTTACCTACAATGGCCCTCGGAAAAAGTAAATAACTTTAAGGAAAACGGGTCCAATGAAAAAACAATTACAAAGGGACGAGAATATGGCAAAAAAAAAGTGAGCAACCGACAAAGTGAATGTTGGAGTAAGATTTATGCAAATAGGAAGTAAACATTAATCAAAATGTATTACACCCGGTAGTCGTAGAGTAAATGGGTATATTGTATTAGTCCACGTAATCGTAGAGTACAGGGGTATGGTACCTATTTTTCAGTATTAACAACCAAGTCGATCTCTTTCTTGTTCTTGTTGTGCTCGCGAAGTCCCTTTTGTATAAAAATCTTTAAATGATGGGTTGCTGATACAACTCAAAAATTTATTTTAATACAATTGATGCACACAAACACATTTAGAAAAATTGTTTTGAAATATTAATCAAGAAAGCCTACCAATATAATAAGTATAAAATACAGTTCGGTCAACTTCAGCATTATTGTACCGTATAAACTTGCATTCGGCGGCGCATAAACGCTCATAAGGTTTGCTTTTAATTGGAGTGCCCACATTTCAGTTCTAAACTTGTTTTTATTCTGACAACCTGACAGCTGGACTGCAAATTAAAAGTCTTCCTGTCACTAACTTCGACCCAATCCTGTGCACTGGTCTCCTATTGAGGGCGCGAAATGCTGCTGCGAACTTCCGGACCTAGTCGTACTCGTATCTTCTCGCTTCTTCACCAATGCCGACTGGCGAGCTCAAAGCCTCGCTTCGACTACGATCTGGTAGTGCTTGGTGGCGGCTCGGCGGGATTGGCCTGCGCCAAGGAGGCCGTCGACTGCGGTGCCCGTGTGCTCTGTTTTGACTATGTGAAGCCCACGCCAGTCGGCACCAAATGGGGCCTGGGAGGCACATGCGTGAACGTGGGCTGCATCCCCAAGAAACTGATGCATCAGGCTTCGCTGCTGGGCGAGGCGGTGCACGAGGCTGTGGCCTACGGCTGGAACGTGAACGACAAAAACATCAGGCCGGACTGGTGTAAGTTAGTGCGCTCTGTGCAAAACCATATCAAGTCCGTCAACTGGGTGACCAGAGTGGACCTGCGGGACAAGAAGGTGGAGTACGTTAACTCTATGGGAGCATTCGTCGATGGGCACACCATTGAATATGTGCCCAAGTCTGGGCAGACTAAGTGCAGAGTGACCGCCAAGAACGTGGTGGTGGCAGTGGGTGGGCGTCCCCGGTATCCCTCCATTCCCGGGGCCACCGAGTTCGGTATAACCAGTGACGACATATTCAGCTATGACCGCGAGCCAGGCCGTACCCTAGTTGTGGGTGCGGGGTATGTGGGACTGGAGTGCGCCTGTTTCCTGAAAGGACTGGGCTACGACCCCACAGTTATGGTGCGCTCGATCGTCCTTCGCGGCTTCGATCGCCAGATGTCCGAGCTACTAGCCGCCATGATGTCGGAGCGTGGCATCTCATTTTTAGAGACTACTATCCCGAGCTCCGTGGAGCGGCAGTCAGATGGACGCCTGTTAGTGCGGTTCCGAAATACGACCACACAAACAGATGGCAGCGATGTGTTTGACACGGTTCTATGGGCTATCGGACGGCGAGGTTTGATCGAAGATCTGAATCTGGAGGCGGCCGGCGTGAAGACCCAGAACGACAAAATTGTGGTTGACCGAACTGAGGCCACAAATGTACCGCACATCTTCGCTGTGGGCGACATCGTTTACGGACGGCCGGAGCTTACTCCGGTGGCCATCTTAGCCGGCCGACTCTTGGCGCGACGGCTCTTCGCTGGCTCCACCCAGCTCATGGACTACGCGGATGTGGCCACCACAGTGTTCACTCCATTGGAGTACGCATGCGTCGGCATGTCAGAGGAGACAGCCATCGAAAAGCACGGTGCCGACAACATTGAGGTTTTTCACGGCTATTACAAGCCCACTGAGTTTTTCATTCCTCAGAAGAGTGTTAGGTTCTGCTACCTGAAGGCCGTTGCCGAAATCGCCGGAGACCAGAAGATTCTGGGACTGCACTACATGGGTCCGGTGGCCGGCGAGGTCATTCAGGGTTTTGCTGCGGCCCTAAAGTCCGGCTTGACTGTAAAGACCTTGCTTAATACGGTTGGCATACATCCCACCACCGCCGAGGAGTTCACTCGCCTCTCTATCACTAAGCGATCTGGTCGTGACCCTACTCCTGCCTCGTGTTGCAGTTAGAAGTTTTTAGGTGCTTTTGATGTGTAAAATAAATCAAAGTGGTTCATGTTTATCACAGGCTTTTTTCTCCTCTCTTACACGAAATTTAAGCCTTTCCGCCTTTAAGCGTAGCATGGATTTTTTTCTAACACCAATGAATAAATACAAATTTTGTGTGTTGTTTGAAGATCACAGCGGACGGCAGTTCGGCTGGGTGGCGACACGCATGCCCGAAGAATGGACAATTTTCTGTGTGCGTTGAATCTGAATGAGTGATATACCAACATACAAAATACGCGTCGATTGGTACCTAACCAACTAACCATCCCGATCCGACATTTCTACAAACGTTATTCAGAAAAAAAGATTTTTAAAGAATTTTCCAAATGAAGTTTGTCAAACTTTTCTCCGAAAAAATCCTGTCCGTGATTTCAAAATTGGCTCTATCGATCCTATATCATCCTATCCTATCCTATATATCTTATATTATCCTATATATAGTATCCTAGATCCTATATATCCTATATTAAATGTGGAGATAGCCTTTGAGATAACGCAAATTCGGATATATCGTTCATATCTGGGAAAAGTCACTCTAATCAAAATATATGTACATACATACATAGTTCGATAAGTAGAGCTACCCATAGTGCAGGCTGTGAAGCTAAGATACATATTCATAGCATTACATAAACATCTTCGGTTGCCTATTGGCTTTTTGTAGTGTGCGATCATTAAAAAAAAATAAAAATTTAAATTATTTAATTTATATAAAAAGTGCCTTGTTAAAAACTAGCCACTGGCCGCGAACGCACCCCGCAAAAAAATACCTCCAACAATTGAAAACAGCTGATGGCACTTCGCCTGGCGGCGACCGCACTCCAAAAAAAATATCCCAAGCAATTTGCAGCTGTTAAATAATGACTATCGACTACAAACTTTTAGCAATCTCCATAGTGCAACGGTAACACTCGGAAAACGAGTTGATTTAATTTGAAAACGAAAACGATTATTTGAAAACGAAATAATTATACGACTTTTTAAAATGTTCATATCAATTCCGGTGGCAATCGTTCATGGAACGCCCCGAGGCGTTGACGAGTAAAATAAAGGTTGCGAACCCGCATGCCACGCTCAAAATATCTGACATCAATTTTGGTTTGGTGACGAATAAATGCAATGTATGTATAAAAATGTATTTATTCAAAATATTCTTATTCGGCTCGTAGAATAATAACCATTAACGATATAAACACATGGCGGGCCTAAGGAGTAGTGCGGTTATTGTACCAAAGTATAAAACAAATTCAAATTTTTACATAGTAACTATATCTCAACTCAATTTATCTCAACCAATTTTTCTTATTTTAGCTGAAATTATCCTTTCACATTTTTTAAAAATGCACAACAAATGGCTTCTTGAAAATTCTAGCAGCGTATACTTCAGGGAATTCCAACTCTGTTAAATCGGACATTCGAATATCCCAGTTTCATTCGATATAATTGAAAAATATAAAAAAGGAAGTTCTTGAGGTATTTAAAATTGAAGGTACTTTAAATTTAACTGCTTGTCCAATAAGATCTGATGACCCACTTAAGTTTTGGCACTTTAGTTCATTGTGGACTTTTTTGTAATCATTGCCAAATGATTTATGAAGCTCAGTTTTTGCACTGAACTGGACTGTGTCGTATATTTCTTCCGTTGGGAACTAGTCGTAGGAAACTAATAGATCACACAGACCTCTCTCGTCAAGATGCTCGCCTAGCAAGTCCATGAAGAAATCGACAAATACTTTACGCAAATTTCGTTAGCCCACTAAAATACTCTTTTCTCTCCGAAGCCGAGCATTTTTGTATGAGTATATATAAGGAAATGGTAAAATGTCAGTTCCAATGATTTATGCTCTTAGGCCATGGACCATTTGGAATTTTTGGCAGGCCGGTGGAAGTCAGCTTCCTGTTCAACCATCCCCTTTCCTTATGAATGGCATTCTAGGCTGCTGCTCCTTTGCTGCTGCTCCCACTCCCAGCCACAGTCCCAGCCCCCGTGACAGGCCCACTGCCAATCCAAGCCAAAGTCCAAGTCCCTGCCTATGGCTATCCTAATTTCTAATCTAATATTTTTGGCCGTACGCGGCGAGTGAAAGGCGAGAAGCAAGAAAAATTCCTTTCCTTAGATGCTTGGCCATGTCCGATGTCTGCTCTGGATATGATTTACTTGTGCGGTTTGTTTTGGTGCGTTTAACCGCAAATATTTAATGGTTTTATTTCCCCGTTGCTTGGGTGGCCCTCAGCTGCGATTCATTTGTACATGTCCTGGGGAGCGGGTTTGTGGAGGAACGGGTGGGTGAGATGGACGAATGTTGACGTGCTTAGTGTGTGTGTCTGGGGTTTTCTGGCATATTTATTAGTTGAGCCACCGAGCCAGTATTTGTAGCTGTGGGAAGGTTAAGTCCTTGACTAATGGCGACCCAGTTAAAAGAGGCGACTGCCATCCGAGACTTGCTTCCTGTTCAAAGCTCGGCTCCATCACCAATAATTTTGATGGCCTTCGCCTTTCGAGATTTTTTGGGAACCTTGGCCGGAGTCTGAATCTGCGGTAGGCACTCCTCCCACAGGCAGTTCGACTCCCATTTTAGAGTGCCGCCGATCGCCGCCAAGTGAAGTGCGTTCATGAACACACCACAGAAGGCCAGCGTGGCGTATTGGGTCGAATTCATATCGGTTCTCCAGAGGACCCACAAGAGGTACCCAAAGAAAACGACCAAGCGCTCGAAGACATAAATGTTGCAAATGAGGATCACGCCCATTATCAAGTTGAAATGGCGCCGCTAAAAGGCTACGGGTTAAAGTTTGATAAGCCCAATTTTATAAGGAGGTATTAACCTGAAACAATGCGGGCAGCAGCAAAAGAAAGTTCAAGTAGAAGTTGATCTTCCACGGGACATCGTTGATTATTCGTGTTTCGTCCACGGCATGGGGAGCAGCCATAATATAGCCAGCGATGGGAACGAGTTGCCAGAAACTAAAGTCGGCGTTAGGAGCTGGGAAGATGGACTAGGTTATGTGAGGATAGTGAAGATTCGCACTGCTTACTCTCAATGGTGCGCTTGATATGCGTGACTAGGTAGCACACTAGTCCGTTGTATAAAAATAAGTTAATGACTGCGAGAGAATTCATCCTAGCATTCAAAAATATATTAGTTCTAGTTCGACGAACGGTTTCAAAGGCTGACAAAAAAAACAATAAATCAAATATAACAGGGTCACTGAAATCTATTTCGGCACACTTTGATGTTGGGGTTCTTGTTCCATTGATCATAAGGTTATATATGGACTGTTTTTTAAATTTCTACAAAAATTATTTCATGACTTCCCCTACACTCTTTTCATTGCAGGTAAGTGAGTCCCTTTCGAGTGAATATTATCGCGTTTGTTTGCATAATCTCGGACTCTTGGTCCAATTTAAATGAATGAATTAATATCCAACAATAAAAGTTTGCCAAGGCAACAGGAATTGATGCGATAAAAGTTTAATTCCCGGTAAGGTATCGTCACCCTGCCTGCTCTAATGTGCTGACAATTGTTGGACTCCAGGCACTCAGTACCGAGCCCTCTGTCCGTGGTATAATTTAAACTTTAAAATGACCAGCGGGCCTAGGCAACAACTGTAAGGATCGAGTGTGAGGACTATGGGGCTGAGAGTTACGGAAAAAAACTTTGTTAAAAGTTGTAAAAAATGGAAAAGTTTTGCCAATAAACATAAAAATAAACTTTTGCTCCTCGTCTCACCTCACCGTCATATTATTCGTGTATATTCTATGTAAGTTCCATCCCAAAACTCGTCCCAAAGGCTGTTTTTTGTGGTGGTACCGGCATGGCGACAAGTTTATTAAAGGGCTCCTCTTAGCTAAATGAAGCCCCATTTTGGAAAAATCCTTAAAAGTTATCTATCTGTCTGTTGTCAGGCAAATGTCGAGAGCTTCGAAGTCCGAGAACATTTGCTTCGTGGGGTTTTATTTTAGGCGTCATGGTAATCAGACAAAAGGTCAAATAATACATCAAATATTAATTAAGTTTCCTCCTAATTAGTTGGATTCAACGGCGAATTGCCGCGTTTTGCCCAGAGTCTGACATCAAAAAGGTGTTGGCTTTGAGCTCGGGGCACCACTCCCCCGAAGCGCAAAGAAAGAGCCCCCTCCCCCCCGACTGGGTTACAATTGGACAATTAGGGACTAATGAAGGGGCATTTTGGGCAAGGAATTGCTTGGGTGCTGGCCCAAGCCAGCTTTATCAGGAAAACACGATACTAGCATTTACAATGTGAATATTTTTACAAAAATCCTGCCAAGTTCAAAATAACAATAACGTGTTTCACTTTATTTATCCAATAGCATATGCTGTTGGAAATGTTTTTGCAGTAGGAATATTATTTATTTTCCAAAGTGTTCAATTCTTTTCAGCTTCTCGTTCGCCCCCTCCTGCTATTCAACATCTCAACAAAATGTTTCATTCCATTTACAAATATTTAATTTCGTTTGCTGGAGTATTTGCTGTTTGGGTTTCCTTTGACCAATCCGTGATGTTAGCCAAGAAGGGAAGTGGTTAGTCTGACCACACACGTGCACATAGCACACGCAACTTCTTACTACAGTTTCTTCATGAGTCCGAATATTTTTTCAACCTGAAGGCCTGTCGGGATTGGGTTGTGTTTGCCCTTTCTTGTTTATTGACCAAGTTTGATTTAGTTAAAAACAAATTTTATTAATTAATTTGAAATTCCTTCTTTTGTTCCACGTGGCAAAAGGGATTGCAGGACGAATCCTGTAAACATAATTTCTAATCGGTTGACTACCAACTTGATAGCTTAGATACTTTCACGTCAGATTTGCAATATTTTTAGTACTTCGGGGGACCCGACGTTGGCCAATCCTTATGAGAATTTTGCTATTAAGTCCATTTTCTAAAAAACAAAAAATTATGGAAAAAGCCTAAATCTTCGTTAAAAATACCAAGCTTTTGTCATTTCTGCTCGTTCAATTATATGGCACCTATAGCATATAGTTCAATTATCAGAAAAGCTTGCCAAAATGGAATGCATAAAAATCATTTAAATTAAAAAACACCAACTTTATCAGTTATATTTCAATCAATTATCTCAATCAAATATATATATAGCCGTCTGATCCCTACTGCGAACGATGTGTGCAAAGTTACCCTAAGAACGATGTGTGCAAAGTTTCGATATCTTAAAAACTAAGAGACTACTTCGCGTGAAAACAGACAGACCGACATCGTCTTAATAGGGGATCCTGATTAAGAATATATATGTATTTAATCGGGTCGGAGACGTCTCCTTCAATGCGTTGTACACTTTTAACCAAAATAATAGTACCCTCTGCAAGGGTATAACAAGAAAGGTAAGCCTTGTATTTATGTAAGATTCAGCTAACCTAAGCCAAGAAATATTCAATAAGCCAACCTTTTTTTTTGCCCATCTTTTGATAAAAGTCCTTTATTATGTGTATTCGCCAGGCCCCGATGCAGCAGCGGCTGTGTTCTTAAGAACTGTACTGAGGTACCGTGAAAACCTCTTCTTAAACTCTACTCTATCTCTGGAAACTTCGATCATCCCCTTATGTGAAAGGAATCTTATACTATTCTTCTGCATAAAATAGGAAAAAAATCTCACTCTGCCAATTGTAGAGGAAGATTTAAACTGTCAACAATTCCAAATCAGTTTGAAAAAAGTTAACGATCTGGGTGTCCTATTTGATCAGAAACTTCAATTTACCGACCATATATCCACCAGGGCTAATGAAGCAAAGGTGGTGCTTGGCTGTATAAGCAGCTTATATTATTAGATATATATCGGATATAGTTGGTCGTTACCTATAGGAATTTTCTATCGAATCAATTTTGACAAAAATAATTATAATTAATCGGATAAGTTTACCCAAAATGGAATCGCTAGAAAGAATTTCCGATCATTAGGATATCAGCCATATAACTGATTGATCGGAAATGCCATTACTTGCCATGCCATTCCGCTCCGCCCCAAGTTAGCTTTTCTTTCTTGTTTTACACATTTACTAAGACTTAAGGGCGAGTGAATCCCTTCTTATGCCCACTTTTATTTTGGCACAATGCAACTTAGCCCCTCGTCGGACAATGTAGTTCCTAGACGATTGTTACCAAGAACATTGTGTCAGATCAGATTTAAAAAATGCCTTGCACCCTACTTAAGGTTTATAACTTTAGTTATTAGTGTTTTAACAAGGTATACCGTGTGCGAAAAATTATTAATGATGAAAACAATACTAATTACAGAACATCATGTTTTTTTGCCCAAGAGAATTTTTAAAAGTTCAATTTCAAAAGGTTTTTTTTTTTCAATGTATATTGGTCGGATCCGTCTGAAGCTCATTCCTTCTCTTTCCATTTCTGCCGACAAAAAAACAGACGACGGAAGCATGATTTTCCCCCACCAGGTGTTCAATTACATTTGCAGGAAAAGTTTAAATGCTTTTTATATGTTTTGTGGCTTGTCTATTTTGTCGCCAAATCTATGCGAGGGTTTATGCAATAATCGGCCCTTGGTAATGATCCTTGCTTAATACTCTTTGGTATTTCCGTAGGAAGGATCAAGATCTAGAGTTATTTTTCTTTACATTCTAATTTCAATTTCTTTTAAAATCATTTGAAAATTATTAAAAATCCACCAGTTAAAAATCAGTTTAAAATTTGGGAGCACCAATCTGTGTTTGGATAGTATCACAGTGAGGAAATCTACTTAATCTTGAATAATATATGGTCACCACTTTCATGCAACTAGATAATCTGGAACGCTCAAATGCTCATTCACTTATCTCAAAAGGGGCTTCCGTGGAGACCCTTTACCTTCCCAGAAGGTCCTGGAGTTCAGGTTTTTAATCATGCTTGGGCGGCCAGTTAGCCTTTGATTTGGTTTTCCTCGTCATTTGATGAGAACCCCCTCGACATACCGTCCTGTTTCCAGAGGAATCTGGGTGCGCTCATTTCGGGCCACATCATTTATGGCTTCTTTATCCTTTGCCAGCCAAAGTCTGAAACTTTTCCAATCAACTTGATGGTGTGCTTGCGCATGTGTGTGAGTCCCTTTCCTTGTCCTTTTTCCTGCTGGTATGGACTTTGTGCCGATTTAATATTTTTCATTTGGCGAAATAGATATTCTTTATACTTTTTATTAAATCGGCTTAGATTCATGCAGCATGTGTATGATGAAGTGATGAAGATTACCTCCGTCCGAACATTTCTTTGAGTGGCTGGGTTGGTTTCGAGACCTTTTTTCCTAGTCAGAAAAGAGCTATCGCCTGAAAAGGCGAAATTCCTTTACGGGTCTTAAAGCAAATTCTGGCCTATGAAAGTGAATCCTCCAAAAGAAGGACTCTTGGGATGTTAGATAATCATCTGCAAGCCCAGAAAGCGGATAACGTGGCAAACGGTCTTGATTTGAAATCCATCTGCACAATTCAATGGGATTTTCAATTGACAGTCACAAAGCACTTCAAAGCTTGACACGATTGCCGATTTCCATTTTCCTTCTGGTGCTCCCGATTTAACTAGCGGCAGGTTTTGCAGACTTGTATGAAGACAGGCTGGTCAGTAATTGTGATTGATGCACTTTAAAATTGTTGGAAAATTATTACTGCCGAGAGGCACGAAGGGACCACACCCCAACGGCCAACGCCCGCAACCACAGCACCTCCGTCCACAGCCCCCTGCCCTTAGTCAATTAGTCACTCTGCCTGCCGCTGATGCTGCTACTGACGTCGAAGGCTGGCGTCCTGTAGTCCTGACCAACTGTTGCAACGAAATTACCGCAAAGTTTTCTGTTTGCTGCATAATTAAAAAGTTTGAAAAGCTTTTGCCGAAACTAGGCAACTGCCAACCCCTTCAGCTTCTACGCCCAGCACTCCCCCACTGTCTCCCGCTAGCTAACTGTTATAAACCAACGGTTATGCGGCGGTTGCAGTTTTTGCATGATTGACAACCCAACAGCCAGGAACGGAGGGAAGGAAGGACGCCGAAGCCACCAAAAACTAGTCAAGGACATGCCGACGCATGTGGCTTACTGCTCCCGCTCTTCCTCTTACGTTGGCTGAATGTTTCGCATATTTCTGGGAGGCTTCTTTTGGATCCAAAAATTCTGTAGTTTTTATCTACCGAGCATTGGGTAATTAATTTCATTCGAAAAGCATGAAGATCGTATCCTAAAATGTTTGTGGTCTGCTTTTATGGGAATGAAGGTATTAGAGTGGCAAATAATTCTGCGGGCCTCCCTCGCTCCATTTTCAAGTTCAGCGCATGGGGAAGTCACAAAGTTTCTGTCTACTAGTTCTCACACCTTCGAGGTGCGATATTTTGGAGGCACTCCCTGATTCATTAATCATTTAAAGCAATCAAACATACCCAGGGGCGAAATGTCCCTCACTGTCCAATGAGGAATGCCCTTTGCACAGATTTTTCGCCCTGCCATTATCCTTGCACTCATAACACCCCGCAATTGCACGCGTGACCGCATGACATTAAACAATTAAAATAATTACGAAGACCTCTCATAGGATTTGGTCGACTCCCTCCGACGGTCGGTTGGGTATCCAATGTAAGTAGGTATTTTTATACTCTTGTGAAAGTTTTTGCACCGAAACTTCATTTGGACGTTTCTGTGTACTTTAAGATTAAAAGTGATTTCCGAAAAACGTCTGATTAAGAAATAAGTTTGCGTCCATTGGCAAGAAATGTCTTAGTAGAAACTTCCAATATCTTTCCTTAGTATTTACTATTGACTATTAGAAAGGAAGTGTTGTCACAATCAAATCAACAAAAATTAATTATTTGTTTGATTTCTCTGACTACACTTTTAGCCCAAAAACCCTTTGCTTTCTGTGTCGGAATTGTTTGAATTGCAAATTAATTAAAGTTTTAATTGACGCACCATTCGTTAGACCGCATTTCACCCCGCAGCTTCCCAAGCGGAGCGAGTTGGATATATTTTGGAGCGAGTTGGATATTTTTTCTTACTTTTCGGTTTCTGACGTAAATTAATGTTATTAATGAAACGATGGTTTTATTAATGGACATATTTTAGTAAGTTTAGTTTTATTGCTGGTGAGCTTTTTAATTTTAAAGCCTCTTTAATTTTTTATTGGACTTGTAGATCATATCTTATTATATGAAAAAGTATAAGTCATTCAGATAAGTCGAAGTATTGTTACTGATGGTCCCAATGATAGTAATATTCTAGGTCCTAGCAAAAGTTGTTGTCCTGAATCAAGGGATGGTTATACTTCCAACTTAATTTTTATGGCTACCAAGTTATGAAATTTGGCTTTCCTTATTCGATTATTTATTCGATGTTCCATTCTATCCTTTTCTCCTGCACACTTTAAACGTCTTAATCCCCGCTCAGAATCGAGTTGAGGGCGAATTAATCTGCAGCCTCGAGCCACTTTTAAAGGCTCAACGACTCCACCTCAAGCCTGGACCTGATCCAATCCTTGCCGTTTCGCCTTCCTTGCCGGTTTAGCACGCTGCTGCATTACTTGCCAAGGCAACCTGCAAAATGCCTGATAATGGATTATTCCATGCCATAAATGCAAATGCAGGCCAGAGCGCCTAGCCTCCCCCTCACCAACCAGGCCGTCCAGTAGAGTTAGCCAACAGCTAACAGCCACCAGCCAAGAGCCGAGCTACCAACAGTGGCGCCATTTTGTGTAGCAACAGTTTCATGGCTACAAAATGGAAACAACAAAGAGCAGCAGGACCATCAGGACACCACAGGAAGGGGAAGGTGAGGCTTTGCTTTGCTGGGCGAGACATCGAGCAGGGTGGCAGGTTTTTATGGCCACGGCAACTGCAGTCAACAAAGACGCGTAAATTATTTTAGATTTACATTTCTGCATTTCATTTGTGCCGGCTGTCTCTTGGCCACACTTCCCGTTCACTCCTTCTCCTCGCCGTCGTAGGGCAGGCCCTGCGCCATTTTTGTCCTCTGGTGCCGCCGCAGGCAGGCGTTAAGTAAGACGGTGCTGGCACATAATTTATGCAATTTTTATGATTATTCATTATGAGACGGAAAGTGCCGGTCCCGCACAGTGGGCCATTCATGAAACTTTTGTAGGATCCGATTGTAAAGCACCCTATTACCCTTATTCGCTACCTAAGTATCTGCCTTTTAGTATCGGTATCTTTTATCTATGTTAGGGTGATTCATTATACTCTTTCAGAGGGTATTATAATTTCGGTCAAAAGTGTGCAACGCAGTGAAGGAGACATCTCCGACCCTATAAAGAATATATATTCTGGATCAGAATCACCTCCTGAGGCGATATAAGCATGTCCGTCTGTCCGTCTGTTTGTTTCTACGCAAACTAATCTATCAGCTTTAAAGCTATCGTCTTCAAACTTTGCACACAGCCTTCTTCCTTTGCAGGCAGTATATAAGTCGGAACGGTCGGGATCAGTAGACTATAGATATGGCAGCTATATCCTATATCCTATAGCTGCCATATAACTGATTGATCGAAAATTTCATAAATTCGTTGTTTTTTGAGATAGAAGAATAAAGGATGGATACTACTTTTGGCAAATTCTTCCGATCTGGTAAATTTTATAAGGATCGGCCGACTATATCATACAGCTACCATATGACTGATTAATAGGAAATGCCATTACTTCGTTGTATTTGATGTTAGAACAAATGGACTTTGGGCAAACTAATCCGATCTGCCAAATTTCATAAGGATCGGCCGACTATATACGATCCGATGTATATCTAATAATATAAGATGCGCCACCTAGCGGACCGATCGTGTGATGCCACTCAACTGCAAGGATATATAAACTTCGGCTGCGCCCGAAGTTAGCTTTTCTTTCTTGTTTTTTTGGTAGGCATAGTATCTAGTAGTATCTTATAAAGCACCCCATTTCTTGACTAATTTCCAAATCGAGGTTTGTGATTTCAACGTAATTATAATATATTGCTACAATAGACAATCGCTACAAGCTTGTTTCAAATTTTTTCCACGTCACTTCCCATTACCTTTGTTATTTTTGATTTCTTCTCAATTGTTTTCTTTTTTAAGGTTGTGACCAAAACCAAAAGAATAAATTAAAGCCCCAATCTAATTGAAATTCTAGACAAAATCTTCCGCGAATTACTTTCAATGACACAAAACGTCTAATCTCCGAACCAGAAACTTTGCTGTATGTAGCTCCCTTTGGCCGACAACCGGATCCTTGCAGTGGCGGATTCTCATTTCTGAAGCAGGAAATATTCTTAAAATAAAGCCATAGCATCGGCAGGAGCGAAAGTGCACCGAGTAGCAATAATGTGACGGGGTATGAGAGACAATTGGGATATGTCTTATCCGGGAATGAGACGCTAAGAGAAGTAAGTGAATACTTTGTGGTATTCGTCCTGTCGCTTCGTCCTTGTCGCCATCGCGCCGTGTTCAGTCACTCAGTCCCAAAAGGGATGTTGGCTACGAGCATGGCCGTTTCTCCGCAGGTTTTCTCGGATGCATTTTTCATAGCCTGGAGCAGCTTTAGCGATTTAATTTAATCAACTGAAAGCGCATTTGCAGCTTTTCCAACCGCACACACATATATGGAATTGAAAGGAGCCCACTCCCACTTCGCTGCTTCCCAGTTCACATACTCCTACATCTGGCAAGTATTATCCCCCCGCAGCTGGGGCACTGCTCCTTGAATGTCTTCGTTTGGAGCATCGCTATGATTCACCTTCTCCATTTTGCGACTGCAATTCCCTTCTTAGAACCGACCACCTTCTTCTTCCCTTTAACCAACCTCCCCAGTAAGTCCGGGGATAAGTAAAAGGAAAAGAACGTCTACAGTTGTGGTGGGGTAAACAAAATTTTCTTTAAGCCAAAAATTTTGTGAATAACTAGCCCTTTTGCAGGCGCTAATCTGTTGATCCAGAGAGTAGATAGGGAGTAGATATAGCTTTTCAAAATAAGAAACTCCAATTGGAAATTGGAAAAATTGGATACAGAAAATATTCAAGATCTTAGGCGCCGAATTGTGATAACATACTACAAAGTAATCTAGAATTAGAAAAACATACAGTGACAGCCTTTTAAAGTCAATTCATTTGAAAGTCTTACTTTGCAACGTGGCCTGGTCAATGTGGTCTTTATTGCAGTTTTCGCAATGCTGTCTTTTTACAGAAAGTCAGTCCACCAGCTGTACAATCTTAGTCAAATTTACTCCCACTCCCAACTCCCCAACGCAGAAAGGAAAATATTGGCCAAATGCTACCAATATCGAGGGGGATGGAAGGTCAGGCCGTGCCCAAAGAATTTTAAACAATGAAGCTCAGCTATGGGCAAAGGCAAATACCACTGATTGTGACAATCCGCGTGACGATAAAATTGGCGCTCAGGAGTTGGATTTGGCAGGATTCGGATTCGAATGAGGATCGGGAGTGGCTGCAGTAATCGGGGATTGTGTGGGGGATTGCCAGGGAGCTGGCAACAGCTGCCGGAGGGGGAAGAGGCGGCTGAGTCTCTATCGACTTTAAAACTTTGCAAATTTGGATGCCCACGCAGGGCGACAAAGGCATTTTAAAAATCCAGCATGCCAGACTACCGGCGGGGGTGGGGCAGAGGCGGTCTTGCCAGTAGGGGGCGGGGCCGGCAAAATGACAGCCCGGTGACACGCACAGACCAACTGTCACTCCTGCTGAGTATGTGTGTGTGTGTGCGTGTGAGGAGAGTCTAACCCTTGCAAAAGCGTTCCCAAAATAAAATGTTCCGAAATTGCCAACGCAAAAAGGATGAAAGCACTGCAAAGGCAAACATTAAAGACACACACAGCAAGACGATGGGTACCCGGGATGGGCACCCCTCCGGGAGCCACCCTTCCCTACACAGCTGCTTGCAACATTATCTAAGCTAACAAATTGTCAACACGTACAAATGCGTTCACTCAAACGTAAACGGGGTAATAACCATTTTTCGTAATAATTTTATGTCACAACAAATCTAGGTTATATAAGCGTTTCTGCCCGTTCACCTACATTCTGAGCAGTTCTTTTCCCCCTTCGCAAGAGTGGCAGATGGGTCCTGTCTGAGCATGGGGCAATGAGGAGTGGCAAGGATATGTGGTCTATGTCATGCTAATGCGACATTGAACACCCCGGGCAAGGAGAAGTTAAATGGTTCGGCCAGTCCTGGGACAGACCGTGGGAGGAAAAGTATTCCTGAAGAATTCATTTGCGAGAATAGCTCAAATATAATCATGCTTGTTTTTTTAATTTTCGAAAGATTCATAATCTATTTAATCAGGTATAATTGGAACAATGGTTATAAAAAACGAATTCACAAATGTGGAATGATCACATGCAGCCTCTTACTTTCGTTGAGAAGTTCATACGGCTTGAACAGATCATCAAAATTTTGAAATTTATAAACACCGGCTTCCGCTCAACGGGTGTTAATTTTGAGATTTCCTTCGGCTCCGGCAGCTGGGCTGTTCCAACTTATTCTTCGTGTTGCGGCAAAAAAGTCCCGCCTCCTGACGCTGTAGCTCGCCAGAATATAAACTAAGGTTGTCACGTAAGCAAGGTTTATGGCCAAAAGGCAAAAGGAAGACGAGAACCAAAAGAAGTTAGAGTCACAGAGAACGATTCGTATCCCGGCGATTTTCCATCTGCTTTTGGCAAATGACAGCGTTTTGCTGGGCACGCGCCATGCCACCAAATCATCTGCAGCCCGCCCCTTCACTGGTCCGCCGCGCCGTTTAAAGGAATTGCGTCCACCATTTGGGAGATCCGCAGCGCTGGTGAGGCACTGGGCGCGGTGGGAGGGCTGGCCCTGCCACTGATTGACCAAATGATAGACAGGCGGCATGATAAACGAATTTACCGACTGGCCCGCTTCCCCTCCGCGTGGCCGACTTCTTGCAGTTTTGCTCTGATTGCAACTTTCTTTTTGTCTATTTAGCACGTCCGGGCCTTCTGCGCTCTGGTGTTGGCCTTCATCGCTGCCTTCCACGTCCACCGCTCGCGTTTAAACATTTCAATGGCGCCTGGCAAATGCGGAATTTGTATCTTCTCCTGCAGTTTTCGCCCCTCAGCACTTTTGCAATGCGGGAATTCGAGGAAAGTAGGTCAAATGGCGACGCCAACTAACGCCTTTTTAACAATTCCGTTATTGTTCATTAATACTTTGTGGCGAGTCAACCAACACAATTTAAAATAATAACGAATACAATAGCCTCCGTCAAGGTATCTAAAAACCCTTTGGGCACACTGATAGATTATTCCCTACAAGAAACTTCACTCAGAAAATCATCTTAATATTCACAACCTACACATTGAACAAAATTTTTGTGACGACCCTCAATCAATGCAGTTTATCTTTAATAAACAGTAATAGTTATTAACCAACGTGGTTATATTTATGTGGAGCATATGAGCCTCCATAACTTAATGAACTCACAGTGGATTAATGGGTTAGTCATCGACGTACATATGTACATTATATGCTTTTTACGAAAAGGAACTATTTAATCTGGCAGGTTTCTAAGGAAAATCTAGATTTCTTTTATTTAAGAAAAAGTCTTTTATCAGTTGGATTCATCAAGATTTTCTTTGGGGGTGGAAGGGGGCGTGCCATAAATTTTGAAACAAACATAAGCATCGAAGGTACCCTTCGAGTTGATTTCAAAAATTCGCTGATATTCGCGTCTTCAAAAGCCAATAGGGGAATGAGAATATAGACCGTCATAACTTGGCTCGGATGATGTTCAAGAATTTATATACTTTATGGGGCTGGAGATGACTCCTTTTCCCTGTTACACGAATACAGCATACCCTTGTACTCTGCGGCAGTCACAATTACAAATTTTACACAATTTTAAATTTAGTAGTCACAATTATAAACCAAATTTGAGTGAAATCTTAAAAAAAAAAAGCAATTTTTGTATTATTAGCATTCCAAAATACAATGTTTTCTTTTCTTGCTAGATTTTCGAAAGGTATTAAACAAATTATTTTTTTCTTATTCAATAGTTAGTTCTACTACACTTTTAACTTTTGATATCCAAGCGTTTTATACTAAGACGCAGTTAAACTCAAGCTTTCCTAACTAATAGGATGGTTTGGACAAGTGTGAGCTTGTTTAGAAGCCGTTACATAAAAGGCAGCGACATGGCCTTAATGCGAACATTTCCCATTTCACCCTTGGCCTTTCTGCATTTTGCATTTATGAAAGAAAATGTGCAATTTGGCAAATTAATCACAGAATCGCAGAATAGGCGCAAAATGCGACGAAACGGGAAATTGGGCAAAGTAAGTTTTACTAATTAAGCGGCCTTTCAATTAAAACTGATTGGCAAGGACGCGAGGTCCCTTGAGCCTTGATCCGCATTAATTTGGGAGCGCCGAGCAGTTCCAAGTTTCTACCTGAGGCTCATTAAGGTAGCGAAAGGTCCCAGGCGATTTCATAATTGAAGGCCTGCGCTCGAATGTTCAAATTTTAAGAAAGTCGATTTGTTGGCATCAATTATTAAAAATTCATCTGATGGGATTCCCGTCCCACGGAAGCTCGGACAATGTTTGTGAACAGCCTCGTGGCCCGGGTAAGCAGAGGACTCGAGGGCGAATTGATTATATTTTCCTATCTGCGTGGGCACGTATGTGTTTTCCAGGTCAGTGCCACACTTGTTTCGTCCACTCCTGGATGCCGCACGACCCATCCACACTAAACACTTTACGAAAACACTCACTTGTTACGCAATCACAAAATATTCGGCAACCTCCGGCAACCGGAGGGAGGACACACCTGTCTCGCGTGAACGAGACATTACATTTTTTACAATTAAAACTTAATTTGAGCTAATTTGCCGCATTTGTCTCTCATTACCCGACTGGTCATGTCTTCCGCCAGCTCCGGCCCGAGAAACCATCGCGAGCGTTGACAAATCTGTCGGCTGAAAGCGAATTTGTTTGAAGAAATAGAGGCATGTAGAAACAACTAATTAAGGGTCTTGAGACACCTCCGGGGCATTTCGAAACACGGGCAGCGCGCGATGCAGGAGAAGCTGCGACTCGGATAATTAATTAAAACGCTTAGACGAAAGTTGGATGCGACAGGCACTTTATGCATTTTCTACAACTCCGAGGTGGGATTGAGCGGAGAGCGGGGAGGAGTATGAGAGGATGGAGTTACCGGAACCAATTTAAATCTTCCTAATTTCTTCGGCGACAAATTACGCAGGGTGACAGGCTGACAAGGGACTGGGGAGGGCCGACCCCGAGATTCCGAAAAGCAGGTGTTGGGCCTCTTCGACGATTTTGAAAAAGGTGCGCCTTTCGGCAGTCTCTGATTCATTGTCCTCCACATGTGTTCGGGGTGAAAGTTCCCAGTTCCCAGAAAGTACCTGTCGGATATAAAAGTAATAAAAGGACGGGGACGCAAGCCCTCTATTGTAAATCAGTTTGTCCACTTTATTAATTCGAAACATTTCTTTAATTGTTACATGACAACATACATTGCTTTAAGACACTCAACATTTAATCGGACAACGAGTGGGCTGATATACTTACTGATAAGAATTAAAGTCATGTGTGACGTGTTTTTTTTTTAAATTAGGAACCTTCAACCTTATTTACGAGTAAATTCATATTCTACATAAATGATATAATAATTCCTTCTTCATTGTTATCTAGTCTTGCAAATGGCTATAGAAACTTTCCTAAGCTCACAAATTTGTGATTTATTATTAAAGAGTCGTGCGACTGAGTTTTTCGGATAGGAATAACTTACTTAGAAACCTGATTGGCGAGGTCCTGCTTGCTTTGCTGTTCCTAATTTCTCCACCAACCGTGTCAGAACTTTGTCTGGCCTGTCTCCGGGCAGTCTCCCTCAGCCTGCCATAAATTTGTAGTTTGTCGCAGCCAAAGTTCATTATTCTTGCCGTCTTGGGCAGCCGAAAATAAACAGCACCCGTTGCAGAGCTGCCTGCGAGAACAATTGAAAATCTTTTTAAGTAATTTCCACACGTAATCCAACATTATTGCAGTTTTTATAGTCTTGGCTCAGACGGAGAAACGCCACTGAAGCCAGAAAATACGGCTTCGGTGGAATGGGAATGGGAAATGCAATCTTGCAACCGACTCTCCCGTTCCTGTTCCTCCGCGATGCTCGTTGTCGTAACAAATTGCAGATGGCGCATGTTTTTAATTCATTTCCACATCCTTTCTTTACCATCGCAGTAAAACAATAAGAGCAGTAGCAGCCAGAACGATTGGGGATAAGCCAGGCATTCATATTGAGTAATATGTGTGCTTATGCAAGTGAATATTGGGAGCTGTTTAATGGGAGCCGCTCGCAGGACGTTAAAAGCTCTTCCTTGAGGGAACGGAGAACTTTATTTCCAATAAGGAAACTAAAGGAAAATAACTCTGCCAGGTGTTAGACCAATCATTGTAAATTTTCATACGGAATGTTATGAGTAGCCTGATCGTTTTAGCGTTTTGTGGCGAATTGAATTTGTAGGCCGATTTCGGTAGCCTTTCTGGCTCGCAAAGTTATTGGGTTGGAAAGCGATTTAACAGCCTCATTATGAGGTGGTTCATGCTTGCCGTGAACTCCGGAATGGTTTGAAATAGCTCTGCCCTGCGCCAGCCGGAACATTTTTTAATTATGCTCGAAAATCCGCGAAAATTAAAACATAAATCCAAAGAGTTCTCGCTGCATCGCAGGGCGAAAGCAAACGCGTGGCAATGGGGATAGTGGGTGGGTTGTTGAGTAAACTGCAAACAACGGCAAATGTGTCGGGTGAGAGTTAAAAGCTCATGCCAGCTCGTTTTAGCCAAGTTAAGCTGCACTCATTATATTCTAAACTATGCTTTATTTGCTGAGCTTCGCCCGTCCAGCCCCCAGCTCCCAGCATCAAGCATCAAGCCCATGCCGTACCCCCTCAGATACTGCTGTTCTGGGTTGTATAGCATTTATTGATGCTTGGCTTGGCAATATGGCACAACAAAAACATCGTCGGTTGGGTGGGGATTTTCTCGAAGGATTAACATGCAGACGCAACCTCCTAGCCGGATCCCGAGTCCGGAACTCGTATTTCGAACCCAACTGCAGTCCAACTGGGATGATGATGTCGACGACCACTTGCAACTTTATTAGTTGCACTTTATACCTTCATAATGCTTCGCGGCGTGCGGGCAGACCACTCCATGGGCTTATTAGTTTTGGCCCTATTGCTTAAGAAGCAGCCTGCACTCGTTCGACTGCATCGCCAAGTGGTTTAAGCGCAGCTCAAGTAGTCTCCCCCTCAACCAGCCCTCCTGCCAGTCTGCTGCCCTCCCATCCTTCCCTACTCGTTCGGAGTCCGTTTCCATTTTGTCAATAGCCAAAAAACGGGAAAAGAGAAAACTTTTACCGCTTGTTTGCTCGTTGGCTGGCTGTTTGTCGTTTATTATTGTTATTTCGGTTTTCAGTCCCATCTTAAACATTTCTTCCAGTTTCCAGCTTCCACTTTTCAACCTCCTCCGTGGCCCTGGATGCCTTTATTTAACTTTGGGCAGTTGATGGCAGGAAATAGAATTTTAATGGATTTTGTAATATCCCCGGCAAAGGCAACGGCAGCGTCAGCGACAACGGCAATGGCTACGGCCCCGAAACTTTCAGTCTTCCGCTCCGCTTTAGTTTTCGCACATTTTTCTGCCGGCTGCTTCGAAAGTCGCGGATTTTGAGTAATTGACATTTTCTTTCTGGTAGTGCAAAGAAAGTAGAATCTCTGCAAGGGGGAATTATTTAAGTTTTAAATGGAATTGGCTCAAGAGAAATGCTTTGCATTTGGCGCTTCTCCGCGCCTGACTAAGTTGGCTAAGTTGGTCCGAGCTGGTCCTTCCCACAGTATGGCTGTCAACATCCTCAGTCATCTTTCCGCTTGTCCCAGTCCGACACACATCCCCCATCGCTGTGGGAGCTGACCAGGCTTAATGTTTCATTAAATTGCACTCCGATCAAAAAGCCGCTTGTCGCTGTTTATCGGCTGTCTGCGGACCAAGCAAATATAAACCGGAGAGACGGCGACAGGAATTCAATTTCGTTGGCGCAATTTCTCAAGTTTTTACTGACCGAGCGCCACCGGAAGTAGGAAGCGTTGACAGCCGGCATGTAAGGAAGCAACTGGCAACTGACAATAAGCAGTTAATATTTTGTGATGACGCGCCATACATCAATGACAGGCTGAAGTGTACCGGTATTTGATATCGAGCGATATCTTGCGCCTCCCAAAGAACGCCCCGCAGGACGCAATTTAGTTATAAATGGCCCGACGCTCTCCTGTCAAAGGTTTCCTGACCCAGCACTTTCTGCGGACTCGGCTCACTAATCGTCTCAATTAGGTATGGATTTCTCGGGCGACTGCCTCGCCAGACCTAAAAAATGATCAATAAATGTGAAACTCGAAGTGGGAAGTAGGTAGTGGGTAGTGGGAGAAAAATGTCGTGAGGGACGGGGTTCTGGGACGTGGGGAATCTGAGCTGCGTGTGGATCTGCAAATGCGGGGAATAGATAAAATTGGCAAAATACCCGCAGCAAATTTTCCGGTTTCAATGTCGGCATTGACATTGTCATCGTCGCTCCGTTCAAAACTCTGTAATCCATCAAGGCGTGGGAGGGCGTGGCAAGAAGGCAGGACGGCAGAAAGGCAGCCCGGAGGGTGAGCCCGCAGCTTGTGGGTTGCCTTTGATCAGTTGTCTTTTTTTCTGCTCATATTTTGTCGTTGCTGTCCTTGTTCTCAACAAAAAACAAAAAAAAACTGAAAAAAGAAAAAATGCCTCCCCATCCCAGACGCAATGTCAGCAGCTTCAGCTCCGCAGCTTCCTAAGAAACATTTTTGTCACTGTTCCTTATATATTTTTTATATTTCCCTGAAACGGCCCGCCGGGACGGACACGGGTGGGTGTTGGTGGGCTGACGTTGATGATTTTTCATTGCTCGAGTTTTAATTTTACACTTGAGTTGAGGCCAACGCCACAACTGCTCCAATACCGAAATCACGCCGGTCCGGGTTCCGAGGGTCTGGGGCCAGAAGTTAAATTCAGCAAAGTTCTCCCAGATGAGGCGACCAGAAATCAGTGAATTAAAACGGGTGAATATCTGGCCATGTGCATCGCCATCTAATCGATATGGGATCTCTGGAGGCTTAAAGTTGCCACTTTAGAGTTTACTGAACCTTAAAGCTTCTGAACCTTAAAACTTAAAACGTCCTGGCAGGGCTGTCTGGTGATTTATGGCCACATCGCGAGCTGCTTTGACACCATCCGACATTTGACAAGAGTTCTGCGAGAACAACTCGGTAGGATGGAAGCCCTGCGGACATTGCCGCTCCTTTTCCCCACGCCTTCAGTCTCCTCTAGCAGCCACGTTATGTAAATGGCTCAAAGGCTGCCGACTCTTTGCGGCGCTTGTTTAGCAGGTTGCAGATAATTCATCGCTGACATTGCGTACCAATTTAAGGGTTGAATGATTCGCTCAGCAGGAGCAGACTGCCGGACAGGCAAGGGTCTCTCGGACGCGGGAAAGGGGTTCGAGGTAGGGGGCGTGGCTGTCTGCGACTAGCTGTGACCGCTCCCAGTCTGGCCCTTGCGGCCATGGCCCTGAGAGCCATGCCTGTCGGGCTAGTGGCTTAGAAAAAAAGGTCATCCGGAAAAGTTGGTGGGCGAGCTTCGCCTGTAACATGTGTGCCACCTTTGACCTCCCCTCCGCTTGGCTGCTTAATTAGACACGTGAGTGGGGCTGCAGGTTGGGTGGCCTTTTTTCAGGGCTCGGGTTGAACTCTTTAAGGCATATTTATGGGCGCTAACCACTCATGTGGGCTGCTCTTAATTGCTGCAATTGAAATTAAGTGCTCATCCCTTTCGGACAACTTTGACAGGACTCTAGAGCTTTATTAGTTTCCAGATAAATGCTCGTTCTTGTTTCGTGCTGCCCCAGACTTGCCACGTTATTTAAAATGCCATTGATAAATAAAATCTAACCGGACTTTCAGATGATTTCAAAATAAATTCCACAAGGTCCACGCTATTCTGATCAGTTGGACGAGTTGTTGGGAAAATTGTAGTAAATCTTGCATCAACTTGAGGTTAAAGTATCCACTAGTGTATAATACTAGCAATTATTAGCAGCATTGAGACCTTAGTTCCATTTTTAAAATTGCCTATGGACGCTTGTTTGAGGTAAAAAGTATAAACTTATCCATACTTAGATGTACTGACCACTTTACTGCCTACTCTAGTTAAGCAAAAGTATTAATTTAAAATAAAAGCATCCAAATGGAAAACATTCGCACACTTCCGCCAATTACCGAAAAGTAGTCCAAATTGATTTCTGGCACTTGTTGTTGGAAATTGACTCTGGCCATTGTCTTTCATTTTAAAGTTTCGACGTCGCATCCTCGCACGTCCGATGCCACAAAAGTTTTCACATATCAGCTGCAATATTTCCGTGCTCTGCTAAGCACAGGTAATCGCCTGGCCCCTTCCAGCTGCCGCTATGCCCGCCGGGGTCGTCCTGGCATGTCTTGTTCGTTTTGTCCATCTGCAGGCTGGTTTATGCAGGAAGCCAGAGACGACTGCCAAGTCAAATGGCTTCCAGGGTCTGTCAACCCCAAAGTCCGAGTAAAGAAGCGCCAGCAGTCGGGGGTGGGGGACTGCTGGCCATTAAAGATTGACACGTGACCGTGCAATGATTTTCAGTTTAACGTTGTCACATGCGTTGCCAAAGACGTTCTCCCCTTCGAATGACATAACCCGGCTCATGCGAGGATGCGTCGGTTGGTTGGTCATTCGGGGAAGGAAATGCTTCTCGTTCTGGATAAGCTCCTGTGTATTTGTTTCATCCAACGTGCAAAGCTACGTTGATCCTTTTTGCTCCTTAACGTTTTCCTAGCTGCTTCTGGAGCGGTTCTGTCCTGCTGTCCCTCCACCGCCCGTATGTCCGAGCTGTGGCATTTGTTGTGTGGCTCGGATTACGCGCTTCACTTAAGGGTGCTCAGTTGCCTCCGATTTCTTTGTCTTCGGCAGGAGATGTGCCACAGAACCCGTAGTCTAAGTGAGTCTGTGCCGAGCTTCTTGGGTTTCCTCTGCGGGCGTGTTGGGGGAAAGAGTATTGGTTAATGCAGTAATCGGGTGCCTGGGTGCTTCTCATAAATTGTGTATGACAAGTGAATTGGCCCAATTGGTCCAGGTTTCAGGTGCGATACTGAGGATCGGGATGGTTTCTTAATCTTCAGCACTTTCCCCGCCCACTCCCCAGAGCCATGTCTCTAATCATCCTCTAATCATGTTTAACCCACAGCCCCCGCATATGCTTAACAAGGCCCGTGGCACTCGCCGGACATGTGCGACTCATTAAATTGGTGCTGGCGGGAAAAATGTGCGAATCCGGCATCCGCCGCATGGGTGCAGCAGAAATTTTTGGGGTTGCAGCGTAATTTTGTGCCGAGAGAAAGAAAACTAATTTCAGCGCAAATTAGTTTCGCACCTCATAGGACATGACAAAGAGATTGAATTGCAAACTGAACGCCCTCGGTTTGGGCAGTAGGTGGGCGGCTACTGGTTGGTGGGTGGTGGGTAGCTACCAGTGCCAGAGGGTGGGGACTGCCAGGGGTTCTCTTTCGCCTGCCGCCATCCGCTTTGTATGCGTGTGTGCACTTAATAACGTGATCGAATCGGCAACACACAAAAACCCATTGAAATGCCAAAATCAACAAGGCAGCCAACTCTACTCACCATTCCCATAGAGTGGCCTCCTCTCCATCTGCCAGTCCCATCCAGTGTGGCCCACTTCAGCGTCTGAGCTGGGGAAAGAGCAAAATCAGTGAATCACAATAATGCCTCAATTTCCGTTGGTCCGAGGATGCGAATTCTCGAGTGCAGGCGAGTCGACCGTCCAACGATAAAGGCCGGAGCTGCGCGATGGGGCGGCATGGCCGGCATGGGGCGGTACGTAATGAAATCCCATTCAATTAAACATAACGCCGGCGGAGGAGGGCGCAAGCTGGTGGAGCTGGAATCAGTTTGACTGAATGGCTAGTCACTGCAGCTTTGAAACCTTTCGCCAGGCCCAGGGACCAGGCACCAGGACCAGCATCTTGTTCTATCCCCTACAGGCTCTTCATTGCTCCTGTGCGTGCATTCCTTGCATTTGTCCGAAGAGTCACTCTGGCTATTGCCAGTTCCATGGCCACTGATGGGGAAGTGACTTTTTATTTTCGCACGTTTACTTTCAGTCCTTTAGTTGCGCATTACTTCTTGGCCTGGCCGAAAGAAAGCCAAAATAAGTCAGGACATGGGAGCTGGATGGAAAGCAGTGGCCAAAAGGGGCTTTTTTTTTGGCCCTAGTGTTTGTCTTCCCCTCACATCCGCTGCGATAGATCGATATGGATCCAACAGCATCGAGCTTGGAGCTGGGATTCCCTTACTTCTCCTTGTGGGATTCCTGAAAGAGTAGACAACCGAAAGGTGCAAATGTGCGAAAATGTCTCAGGTTTGTCTGTGTGTATTAATATATTAGTCCTAATACCATCTTTGTATTACCACAATATTACTATCAGAGTAAAATAGTGTATATAGACGGGCAACTCTACTTGTATTTGAATAAGGGCTTGATTGCCTTTGCAGCATGAAAATGTTCGTTTTCTGAAAATGGTCGGAGGCAAATCGCAAAACTCATAAATATTAAAATGGAAAATTTTACGTTTTATTAATTTAACGGTGGCAATAGAGGGCCAGTGCCTAGAGCCCCTGAAAAGTGTAATGGTAGTTTGCCAGTCAGTCATCTTCTTTGGCTTCCGCTTCCGCTTCTGCCTCTCGGCTCCTCCGTGGTGCAAATTATGCAAGAAACAATGACACAAAATGGCGTCGCATGCCCCGGCGCCGCTCACCACCCTGGCTCCTTGAAACCGCTGGTGGCAACTGTACGCGCTATGTCCAGGTCCCATACGGATGTTGGTTAGTTTTTGGCAAGGGATTTGCATAAATTTGCATTTGTGCCGCCCTAATTGAAAAACAGTCGAGCGCTCCCTAGACTGGTGACACTTTAAAGCGAAACGCATAAATTATGCAGCTATCGAGGAGGAGTATGGCCCTGCCAGGCTTATGATTTACTCGGGCTCTAGCTGCAGCTAAATAATCGGCAAATCTGTTGCACGAGTGCTTCTTGGGGCGAGAATCTAGTGCCTGGGAACGAGGGGCGCTCTGTTCCTCCGACTAGATGCCATCCGACGTTAATGAGCTGCTTTTACGGTTCCAATTGGCTCTGAAAGACCACAATTTTAGACTTTCCGAATCTGTCTGTCTGTCTGCGAAACTTCAGAGTTCCCATTACACGTGCTTCCCATTAAATGAAACGATTACAGTGCCATTTCGAGTTGCGCATAAAATTTATTTTCCAGGCTCCCGCGTCTTGCCCCACGGATGTGGAAATATTATGTGAAGTTTGAAGTTCTCCCCACCGAAATAAATCGGTCCTTGTCTTTGACACTTCGCATAAAGAAGTTTGACATAACTCACGGATACTAATGAGCTCTGGGTGCAGTCGTAAGGCATCTGCCCCATCTTAGATACATGCGTGGTGGCTGACGGAAGGCACTCTCAGAAATCCAGTAAAATTTTAATTGGCCGTGGATGCCAGGAGATATTTATGAGCTTCAGAAGAACTGGTTACTGCGAGCTGCTTCTTGCCTGATTTGCTCAGCTGCGACCTTTGTGATACCATTGAAGGGCTCAGTTGGAGCCCAAACAAAGTCGGGAAAAGACAATCACCGGACCTGTGGACCACAGAAAGCCAAATTAATTATGAAATTATGTCACTGCAACATGTTTCCTACAAATGCACACAAGCGCCCAGAGTTACAACATAGGGGTCAACGGCCAAGCCGCAACTCCGAAAGACACCGGACGGCCCATTTAACCGCAAACAATAAATGCTTGCAACTAAATGCACTTTAGGGGGCCACCTATCCTGCATGTTGGTGGGGGAAAGTGGGGATGCATGGCAAGCATTGCGCACACACAAAGTGGGCGTCCTCCGGCCGGAAATCGCCACTTCCCCCGCCCGGGCCTCTCGACTCGAAACATCAGCCCAACCAAAACGTGTCATGAGTGATGTTGTTCCAATTGCTGATTTAATGCGGCGCCCCAAAGGAGTCGAACGGATTGGGAGGCGATGGGGCTGCCGGGCTGCTGGGGTATTAGGGGTGCCGGGAGATCTGCACTTTTGGCAAGACAAACTACATGCATCTTCTTGACAATGCGACAAACAATGACGACGACGACAAGGACAAGAAACATCGACGCAACCAGCTCCCAACCCCCGGGCAACCTTCTCCCTCCGCCCAACAAGAGTCAAACAAACACGCAACCAAGAGACATACATATATCAACGGAGCATCGCCCCAGAAGCAACAGCATTGCATCAGCAGCGATGCACTCGGCCCATACAAGGCGGCAGACCACCGTTCCTCGGGCCATTTGCCCGTCTGTCATTGTTGACTGCACTTGTTGTGCCCCGGGCATGGAGCGACCACCATGCTTCCACCGTGTGGCTGTGTGGCACTGTGGGAGCGGGGACCTGGTGCACCTTGATGGAGTTCTGGTATCGATTATTTTGATTATATCACCTAAATGTAAAACAGCGATTTCGATCTCGCCCAAAGTCTATCCCAGAAACAAAAATATTATGAGGAGAAATACTGAAGATTTAAAGGTAAGCCCGTCCCTCAGTAAATGTGTAAAGAGAAAACTTGTTCTCCCTCGCAAGTTATATTATGTCACGATCAGAATAAGCAGCATCATTCGGAGTCCTCAGATCCGCACTCTACCCACTGTGCTGACTTCAAAGTTACGGATAGTTCAGCATCGTCGGAAAGGGTTAACCTGATGTTTATGTTTTGCTGATGCCGCAGTTGTGGCTGAGGTAGTCTTGGCCTTTGTTTAAAGATGATTAATAGCCAATGCCGGTTGCAGGTCTGAATGCACTTTCATCGGTTTCATCAGCGCATCACCCCATCGGCGGGGCAAGGACCAGCATCGTTATCTTCATCGTCAGTTTTTGGGAAAATTACTCAGCATTTGCCCAAACATTGTGCAAAGAGTTTTTGCAGCTACGGAATGGTTCGGGCCCTTCAAAGTGGCTTGCTATTCATTATTACTTCTAGTGGCCACTCCTACCCCTTCGGATAGCCGGGGCTTTCTGAAGAATTCGCAGAGCTACACTGGCTGGTGATAATTAGCTCCACTGTCTGTTGTTGTCCTCCAGCACTAGTCTGGATCCGCATCTCCGGGAACGTGTTTTATATATTTTGTGGCTGCATTACTTCCGTTGATGTTTATTCTTGGAGCTGCTTTTATTTGACAAATGACATTGTTTACATGGCAGACTGACAATTCAGGGCTGCTGCAATCTTTCCTTGGCCCACTTCTTGAGCCATTCGCAAGGGAACTCTAAATTATTCCTAAGTAATTAAACTAAGCACCGTAAGCATTGTTTTTGGTAATAGCACAGAGTGAAGGTGGGTTAGTACACTGCTTAAAAAAATTAAAAAAATTGCCCTTTAGAGGGTATAATAGCGGGTATCTTACAGTACAGCCCTTCCTTCAGTTTCGAGTGCATTTCGGAACATCATCAAAAAATATTTATTAAGCAATACAACCGAAAAGTTTCTCCAACTACTCGCCCAATTACTTGTTCTTCTACTTCGGGAAACTTAACTCATAATTTGCTGTTATTTAAAACCATTCATTTCCGCTCATTTTACTATGACTTTCCCCCAAGCCCTTTTCCCGCCGCGCATCACAAATTGGTGTCTATATTTTGAGGCGCTTCTGCCTTTTTCCCATCGAACTTCGAGGTGTGGGTCGGCGGTGCTGTCAGGCTCTGCTGAATTCCATTAAAAGTTTTACACGAAAAATAGTTGCACCCGAAAAGCTATAACTGTAAAGTTATAGTGCCGCTCCAAAGTTCCCAGATAGCCGGAGTGGGTCCAAACAGTAAGTGCAATAAACTACTAAATGGGCGACGAGTTTTAGGTCCGCGCCAGCGAACTTATTAATAATTTTTACTCTCCTTGATGACTTCAAAGTTATTAGCAACTGCAATGGACAGAAGACGTTAATTAGTTTCGGCTACAATTTTGGATAATGTTTAGTTTTGCAGTTGAATCACCGACCGAGCTTTTCGCTGGCCCTTCTACCAGTAATTATTGAGATATAATACATTATTGGGAGTTGAAAATAGATATGTCAATATTTTAAGAATGAAGTAAAGTATTATCTTGTAGAAAGTCTACCATTATGCTGTGTGTTTTTATTATTCAGCTTGGTGGATGAGTGTGGAGTGTGGACGGACGGAAGCAGAAAATCAACCCATAGCCGTCGGCGCAAATGATGAAGTAAATAAAATGCAGCTAATAAATAAACAAATAAATTTAAAGTAAACACACGGCCGTCCCCTCCCAAAACGGGCTGGATAATGGGCTACGTATTTGACCCAATAGTTCCTCCGGAGCCGAATAAAGAAAATCGTGGGCTCTGGACGAAGGCAAAGGTGACGCTTGGGAGATTGGATGATGGCAACTCCAGGGGAGAGAGACTTGTTTGTTCTCCGTCGGTCTATAGCTCTGGGCAATGTTTATTTTTGCAAAATATGTTGGGCACATATTTGCCCACACAGCCGCATATCCGCGTACACAGCCATCATTTCCATAACGGGGCGACCTTTCCTCCCCTTTCACCCAGTCTGCGACCCCACCCCCATCGGCGTGGCAAGTTCGTTTCGGCATTTTGGACTCGTTTTTAAATTGCTTTGGCACTTAAGTGGCTCCCCAAACCCCTAGCCACCATGCCCCCCTGCGCCCAAGATCACGTGTCATCATTTTACTGTTAAACGAGAATTACAAAATGTATGTTTAATTAGAGCGTGTGCGTGTGCACAATACATCCTCTCCAAACACACTTCGAGTGATTATTACTGGCCTAAAAATATGAGTGAGCGCCGTGCTTCTTACCAATACTACCAGAACCCACCCACGTCCCATTCTCAATAGAAGGGGGATGCCAGCCGAACCCATTCAATACGGTCAACTTAACCGGAGAGTGGCTCTTGTGCGGTTTTCCACGTGCATATTTCAGGCGAGGTACGCATTTTGTGTTTCCGTGCCGTGCACTTGTATTTGTTTATTCCAATTCGAGTTTTAATTGAGTCCGATGCTTGGGGTCGACGGTTGGAGAGGTAATGGGGTTTCGTCCGGATAGAAGTGCTGTGCGGCTTTTCAAGTGCTCTGAGCCACTGGCACGACACTGCAAAGCACGGGCCTCGACCAGAAAACCGCACTCGGATGGATTTGAAGCGGGAAAACTGTTTTTAATTAATTAATCCGCTTGAAGGGCATGAATTAGAGTAACTTCATAGCTATGGTATGCTTAAATCCAAGGATAAGAGAAAATTAATGAGTCGGTCAAAAAACTCACTAAATAAGTACATTAAAGTCAAAAATCAACAAAGGGGTAAATTAGAAATGTGAGCTATGTGAAGAAAATAAATATACAATTCTACGAAAAACAAAACTTTGAAAGTATCTAATTTCCTTAATTAATTAAAATTAAAATTAATATTAATTAAAATTCAATTAAAATAGAATTCTTCAACATTCCTCTTATGATTCTTACAATCGGGAGTTTACAAATCCTGGTATCAAAAAAGTAATTCTCATTACGAAAAATAATCTAACATAACATGTTAATACCTCGATATAAAATATATTTTATAGCCACGAGTTCTCCACAATTGAATTTGGAACTAACGATTTATTTTCTATTTCAGGTGAGTTCATCCGATACGAGTGCCTAAAATATTTGATGGTAAAGTAGTTTCCAATATTTGTCCGTTTTATAAAGGGGAATATTTTTCACCTGCTTGTACAAATATGATTATTTCGCTTCTTGTTGCATGTCTCTTTCATCCACATTGATTTGAACATTGCTTAAAAAAAGGAGCCTAGTGTACAAATAAAGTGTTTTTCAGCAAACATGTATGATTCGTAATATAGTAATATATATACTGCCCACAATGGTCCTTAGTTTTCGACGTGTTTTGGTGTGCAGTGGAGTTCTATTCCGATTGAAACCGTCCAAAACTGAGGCCAACTGTGAGGCGTGAGCATCTAACCAAACTGCGACAAATTAGCGCGTTAATTTCAATTCCTACTCAAATTATTTCAAAAACACCCACAATTACTTTTTGTTGCCATTGGTTTCTTGCTCTTCTTTGACATCGCTCTGTTATCTACTTCGTTTTACGATAATCACAATACTGTTCACAACTCAAAAACTCAAATATAACCAGATGTACGTAAATTTCCATACATACATTGTTTCGATCATTCAATTTTAATTCAATATTTAGTTCATTTTATGGTTTCCGCCCTAATACATGCCGGAAAGTGCTTCAAGTGTTGGTGCAAAGTGAAAAATTGGTAGTGCAATGATCTCCCCAAGAGAGCGGAATCAGTGGAAAATAAAACAAAGTTACCAATCTATCATTTTATTCATCGTTAATTAGCTTCCAAGTTTGTTTTCATTTTTTGATGATGATCTTATATACATATATACATAGCCGAAGACATACAAATTTTAATATTTTGGATTAGCGTAAGCGAATGCGTGAGTTAGATAACTTATCATGTAACTAGACTCTGGAGAAAGCGAATTTCAAGCATTTTTCGTGCTCTGCCGTTATTAATAGATGCAAGTAATAAAATAAACAATTCATGCTAATGTCGGTATCCGAAAATTCACGTTTCGGACTAATTTTGAATTTATCTGTGCATTTTCTGTTAGCCCGCTTTTCCATGAGTTATGGAAGAGTTCACGATGCAAATGAGCTCTGAATGGGTGGTTGTGGCGAAGGGACGTTCGTTCCCCAGATTCGCAATCGATTTGGTTCGATCTGTGTGGGTTAACCTTATGTAATCCGGCCTTTGCGGGGGTGCACAGAAAGGGTTTGAAATTATGGCATAAAGGAAAATGTAAATGCATTTTTCTTTGTGAAGTTTATTGCCCAAATAAATTATCGCAATAATATCAAATGAAAGAAAGGGAAGAACGAGTGGGGCTCACTGGGGGAGGAGGAATGGAGCACTCACCGGGCCAAAGCTACGGTTATTAACATATGGTCGGGCCATAAGATAGGCCAACGTGCGTCTGAGCGAAAGAGAAGAAGGCTCGCCGGCTTCCCATTGAGGAAATTCGCAGGCGTCTAACCGACAGGGCTGAGAAGGCAGAGGGAAAGGTGGTGGAACATGGGATGTGCTGTTCTGGAACAAAAATCCTCTGCATGCACAATTTAAGCAGGATTTATGGCTGGCAATATTGCGAAAAGAAAGATTTTCCCCAAGCATCTCCTGGCCTTGTGAATATAACTCCCCTCCGAGGAGAGGAATCCGAGGGCACTGAAGCGACCAGTCGTCGATTGTGCGTGCGAGAAATTAAATTGCCAAGTGGCCATTACCATAGCGCACAAGGGTTAAGGAAGCTTTTGAGGTTATGAAAATTACGTTCCTTGTATTTGAGCCCCCGAGTTTGCAGGTGCCAATATTGAAAGAGCGTTTCCCGTCTATTCCCAGCTTTAATACAAGGGTGTCACTTCTTTTGGGCCACCTTAGGTCCTCAGCTCTGCCTATTATAATTATGTTCGCTGTCCTCGAAATTGATTGAGGAATTGCCGAGCAGTTCAGAGGGCCGCATGGTCCGCCCAAGTAAGGCAAGAATGCCGATAGGGTAGAGGGCTCCCGGCCTAGCCGAATACATTACTACCTATGATAACAGGAGAAATGAAGCAAGGTAGGGAATGCTGAATAACATGGATAATATAAGGAACAGCGCCGTCCGTATGGATATGCCGACGTCTGCCAGGTCCGGAAGTTGCCAGCTCTCCACCACCCCATTGCGACTCAAACTTGGGATCCAAGTTATAATACCTCCTGAAAGGGAATAATAAAGGCCCGAGGTCTTTCTGTAACTCGATTTAGGCCGAGGCCACCTGTCTTTGTTCGGTGACCCCTTTCTGTCCCGGGCTCATGCAAAAGTTATTGCTTCAGACATAACAATGGCAGCCCGGCAGAGACAACGGCATACGTGGGCATTGTGACTCTCGGCGTTGTGTTGTGCAACTAAATATTTAATATATATCGTTGCTATTGGCACTTGGCCGGGGGTGCGGAGGTAACACTAAGAGGGCTTAGTCTGGTCGGGCCCGCTCGATTGGGTTTTGTCGGCTTTAGCCCAGATTTATCACTTATTGCGAAGAGGTCGATTAAGAGTGAAATCCGATTTGGAGCACCCTAGTCCCACTCTGACGTTAGTTCACGAGCAGTATGCTAAACAAGTTCTGAAGAAACGGCAAAGTAAACTAAAAAGCCGTAGACAATCGCTGACTTTTCAAGCCCAAAGCAGCCACTATTAGTTACACAATCAATAACTTCTCCATAATACGCTCTTCTTCTTCTTCTTCTTTTTGGGCCAGCTGCCCAAACTTGTTCCTTAAGGAAGAGGCATTCAATTGAACGACATCCCGTCCTACAGCCCGTCCGCAGTGGAAGGGTCTTCCATTATTATGATAAACACAAAGGCTGCCGACTTACTCGGACACACTTTGATCCTCCGCCCATTTTCCATTCTCCATTTGCCACTTGGCGCTTTCCGTTTCCAACTTGTTCGCCCGTCGTTTAGGCCATTGAAAAGTTAAGTCGCGTAATCGATTGATTTGCCTGGGCGGTAATTCCATATTACATTTCCAAGGTGCGTTCGGGCCATAAACTTTTGCTGTTCTTCTTAGCACCCCCTTGCCCTGCCTCCGGGCGTTCGCCCGGAGCCCTGCCCTTGGCCTTTGTGCCTGAAATTGAGATTTATTGCAGAATTTGAATTATAATGCAATTTATAATATAAAATGGCAGACGCCTCGGAGATATTGAGCATGATAATGATGATGAAGCTGTGCAAGGGTTTCATCGCCGTTGCCATTGCCATTGGCGAACTCACTGAGGCAGGGGGCTGGGGGCTGGGGGCTGGGGGCTGGGCTGGGGTGAATAAAGAGACGAGGTGGGCTGTCCTTTGTTGCTAATATTGTTGATTCAATTTGACTTCTGTTGCAAGGATGCCTTTCGTTGTCGTTGCCGTCATCTGCTTCACAACAGCCGTTGAAAATCGTCCGGATTGGAAGACGTATTAAAATGACAAGCACTCGGAATTAATTTTGCATTGTGGGGCGAAATTCCCGGCTTATGCCCTGACACTATTTGAAGAATTGCTGGCAGGAACAACTGGGCACAAACACCCAAGTATGGAAGCCGTGTCCCAGTATCCTGGTAACGATAAAAAGTGGCAGAAAAATACAGCTGTAAACACTAATTTCCTGAAGTTAATTGCACATTTTCTAAACACTCCTTTCAGCCCGCACAGAACCAACCAACTTTTAAACAACAACAACGGCAACTGAAAACAAAAACAGCTCTTAGGGCAAAAAGTTTGCTCTCGGTCGGAGTTTTTCGGTCGGTTGCTGTGAGATTTCAATATGTAATTTTGATTGAAATATGCCTGTTTGAGGAGCGCCTGCACACACACAACGGACCAACAGGAAAACACAAACACGATGAGACAGGCTGATCCGGTAGCGGAGTGCATGCAGTGGCAGGGGGAGGGGCAGGAGCACAGAAGACAAGTGCCAGGAGTACCTGGGAAACGAATAACTTTTTAGTTGATTCCTAAGCACCGGCAAAAACGGGTTGGCCCGGGGCCCTGGAGCCCTTTCCCTGGCTCGTGGCCTCTCACAGTTTCTCCCAGTGTACGACGGCGTGTAATGAAGTGTATACATTTGACAGACAGCCTGACATTGCCTCTGCTTGCCCCTGCCCCTGCCCCTACCCCTGCCCCAGCTCGACCACCCGTCCCGTACTGCCTACGTTGCGTATTGGCCAAGTCTTGCTGGCAGCCCCAGTGTATGTTTGCTTGTAAAGCAATATTTCAATCAAAACAAGAAATAAATTACAGGCTTCGCTTACAGAGAGAGAGGAACTAACGCAAACTTAAAGTCGTAGAGACAGTTTGGCGAAAGGGGTGGACAGGGGCGTGGTGGCAAGCAGGAAGGGGCCGCATGGGCTGCAGGCTGCAGGCTGCAGTCAAAAACAATGCAGGCGAAAAAGTTGCGGCAGCATTTTTGTGCCCTTCCAGGAAGCACAGAGCGAGGAGTGGGCTGGGCCGGCCAGAAGAAAGCCAACTGAAAAGTTCAAGCAGAAGTAAGTACAAAACTATTTGGTAAACACACGCACACACCGAGGCCCATGCATGCAACACTTGAAAGTTGCAAAATGAAGTGCACCGAACGTGGGACAAGGCAAGTAGGGGCTCTAGTCCTGGATTCCCAACTCCTGCAGCCCTTTGGTGTCTTTGAGCCTAGAAGAAGAACGCTCTACAAGGCCCCTCTGAATGTCAGTTCTTTATGCTGAAAAATATTCTATACGAACTCTAAAATATGAGAGTATACAAGCCCTGACCGAATCTACCCAGATGGATAACAAGAAGCAGCCAAAATCATGTTTCTTTAAAGCGCCGCATTGAGATTAAATAGTTGTACAGTCTCAGATATTACTTAGGTTTATCTTCTATAGACTTACTTCCGTGCCGATAACATATTTTTATCCAACATTCAGTGTATTTATGGCTTTAAATAGTTAGCTATTTGCCTTTAAATTTCGATGCGGATTTCATTCGGCTTCTTATGGAAATGACTTTCACTCAGTGCTTTTCCGAGAGAATAAATATCAATTTGTACCTGGACCCAAAAATCGAATAAAAAAGAAGCCCACGAGCTTCATAAATAACTACATATGGGGATGTGGGGTGGAAATTTCGGTGGTGGCGCTAGGGCGTTGTGGAATAAGGTTGTGGTAAGGCATATACACCCCATAAATCGGTAGAAATCCATTTTAAAGGTTATTATTCGTTTCAGACAGCCGCTTCATTTCTCCTGCTTTTACTGGTAAAAGCATGGTTAATGTTGACCGGAAAGCGACCCTCTTAAGTTCAAACCGTTAAAATGTCACATTAAAATAAAAGAAAAGGGTTTTCAGGCACTTGGATTGATCCGAACATCTGGACATCGGCCGGTCAAAGAGTCCTTAAATGCATTCATAATCCGCATCTTGGCTGCGCATTGAATCCAGATTCTCAAGAGACACGGCACCCTACATCCCTCAATAAACGTTCAGGTCGGGGATTTTGTTATAATTCATGAAGCGTTTGCATGAAGCAAAAAGCAAAAGGCAGCCTCTTGCCAGAGAAGAGAAGAACAAGACAGTCTGCCATAAGCTGCAAGGAGAGAAATAAAACATTGGAAAATAGTAAACTTTTTATCAAGTCAATTTTCTACGTTGACTGCCAACCACAACGGCAAAATTTACAGACGGGCCGATGACATGGGCAGGGAACTACGCGAAACTTTTCTGCCTTTCCATGTCCTGGCTTGGAGCTGTCCAATCAGATGTAGCTCCAGACCAGACGGCGACGCTAGACTTTCAGCATGGCACACAGCCTGTCAATTCCCAGCCTCTCGATTTTTATTCAATTTTTGCTGCGGCCGCCTAATAAGCTGCAGACCGTCTGCAGATAGGAGTTCTTGGGCATGGCCCTGCGTTTTCGGCAGCCCTTGTCGCAAATTATTATTCATTGCTGGGATTATCATAAATCTTGTATTAGACGATGACCGCCCGCGGTGCTCTTTTTGAAACAATACCCTGCCGGAACTTACCCTAGCTGCATCTGACATGCTAGTCAGCAAGATCCATGGCCCGAGAGCCTGTCAGTTGTTCACTTGGCAGTTAGAAGTCAACATTTAGCCACTGCAAGCAGGCCGAGGTGCTGAGGTGCCAACTGGCGGGAGCCGGGCACTTTGGGGCAGGATGCGGAGCTGTCATCTCGAACAGCTGCATGCTTACTGGTCAGCACAGTCAGAACTTCAAGTGTTGCGTCTGACAATGGCCTCCAGGTGGCTTTTTCACCCTGGCCCGGAAACACTCAGCATTGTGCCGGTCAAAAGGGAACGCCAGAAATTTAACAGTGACTGCCCAGAACCTCCTTTGGTCCGACATTGTATCTTTTCCGCCGTGATGGCTTCTGACCAACAACACCCTTCGCTGATGCCGGCCTCTTGGCAAAGAGCATTAACTTCCTATAAGGTCAAAGGGCGGGATGAGCGGAGTGGTTTAAACGAAATCCGTAGAGTGTGTCGCCGAGGTCGCGTACGCTCGGTTGACAACTTGTTTGACATAATTCAACACTCGGTTGGCGGAGCCACCCATTCTGACAGCAATTAAAAACACATTTCCATCGCATTGCGATATCCCGGTGCCGCTCATCAGCCTCTCCCAGCTTCCAGCTCCCTGCTCCCAGAAGGGCTTAAAGTAATTTACCCTGAAAAGTTCGGCAGACAGTCGGCAGCTCCTTTGTGACGGTTTCCTTCCGCCCCGTCCCAGCCCTGAGCGCTGTGAACGCTTAAAACAAATAATTGCAAATAAATGTTGTTCATCGGAGGGAATAATGAGATGTATTGACAGTGGAGCGCTCCGTCAGCTTCATCTCGTCATCGTCCGGGGCTGGCTGGCTCCGCCGCTTTAAATATGAAAATTAAAATTACAAAATGCACAAATTGCAGTGAAGCGGAATGAAGTGCAAGGAAAATCATATTAATAAAAATAATGAGTTTGGACTTCCGTCCTCCGTCGCCTCTCCGGCCCTTGAAAAGACGGCTCGAAAAGCCCGATTAAAAATTGAGAAGCGAAAAAGTATGTTAAGTAGATATGTCACTACAATAACAGCTGCTGCGAATTAAAAGAGCTATTTGGTGCATACATCATAGATGTCTATAGTACCCATAGATTTACCATTTTCTTTCAGTCTTCTCACCGAGAAGACTGCATTAGCCAGTGACTCGCTTAGTAGCTGGATAGTTGGATTGCTAATGAAAAATGAAATAGTTTCCATTTAAGAGTTTTCGTCTAAGAGGTTTGTCAAGTTTCCAAAATCTTTACACCTTGTGCCGTCAAAGGCACTCCCCCTACACGCCCGTCAATTTATGACATCCAATAAATTACAGAAACCAAAAGAAAATTGTTTCCTAACTTCACCTTGGCACGCATCGCCTCTATCTGGCCATATCTCCGGCGCGGAAAATTAACGGACATACGACGTTGATTAGTTTTATTTTATTTTTCTTTCTCAGCTTTAACAAATTGTCGTTCGAGGTGGCGCATAGAGAATTGTCTGGATTTAGTTCAGAAGGCAGCCCATTAAAGTTTCACGCTTCATTTACCCACTTCGTCCACTCGCATAATATCAATTTCGTGACATTTTCTGGCTGCCAGAGACGACTCGTATACACGCACGGTTTCTTGAAAGCTGGCTCTAAATAATCTTCGTCCTTTGAAAGCTTCTTTCTCTGTCAGACCTTCATGCCAGGGCAGCCAGACTATTTGAAAGCCTTTATTAAACTGTGCAACATATTACTGCAAGTGCTTTCAGTTCAATTTCTGTTAAGGCTCATGGTTTTCACGGATAATTCATTATTTTCAATTAAAAAACCTACCTTGCATTGGAAAAAATCAAGTGTCGGAGTGAAGGTAATAATTTGGTTTAATTCGACTTAAATAGTTTTGAATAATTATAGAAAATATTGCAGCTTGAATATTGAATTTCATTATGCTTCACCAACATTAAAAACAAAACCTTTTTAATCAAAAAACATGGATTCCAAATTCAATTTCAAGGAGACATTGACACTATTATGACGCTTTCAACTCCGATTGTGGTTTGCAAAAGTGGTCAGCCCATAAGTGGTTCTGAAACACTACTTTTGGTCGAAAGTTCTTCCCAAAGTTATGAGTCGTAGAAATGCTTCCAACGACAGGGCAACTTAATTAATCAAAAGTTCTAGACCGTCCTTTCATTAGGCCATATTGCGGTGTTTGGCCCTGGCTCTAATGCGCCTTAACCAGCATTCCTGGAACTATTTGCATTTCGCCGGACTTGGCCCAACCCCAGCTAAAAGCCCCGCTCAATCTGCGAGCCAAATCAAATAAGGCAATATCAAATATTTGGTGTACCCGGCACGCACTTAAGTGCCACACAGACGCCGCACCGAGATGCGAGCTGTCCATTGAGGCCAGGGATCTCGGTCCGAGGGATGCTAATACAATTAAAAATCCACCAGCCTCCCCCAGCCTTCAAGTGGGCCGAAGCCGTATCCTCGGTGTGGTCGTTGTCAAGACAGGATCTCCCTTCCGTGGCACCCACCCATCGACGTCAGCCTGCCAGGATGCCTGGATGCCATTAGGAGTAAGTGGCATTTTCCTTTTGATTTTGGTGGCATTTGACTTTATTAACCAAAACTACTCACATGCCCCTCTGTCCAGGTGGCGGCTCAGTCAGGAGCTCTGCCGTGTGTGGGAGTGGAATGGGAATGCTACGTTGGAGTGGGTCAATATGTGAGCGCGGGCTCATGTAATATGTATTCAGTCGGCCGCAGTAGAAGGACGTCTTTGGAGACCTCAGCAGGCCCGAACCAACGAGATAAGGGTGTTTGCATTTCGTCGCACGCGATGGTCCAGTCCAGTTTTGTTCGGCATCCCTGGCAGTGACAGGACTGAGGCGCAATCAAGGACATTCACATAGCCTCTGCTAGTCAGCTCTCCTGATGCTGCTCAATCATTTATTTGGCCTTTGATTATTTATTTTACTAATGGAATTATTTCTGCAGGTGCTCTTTAGTTTCAGAAACTTACTTGCTTTTCAAATCGAAAATACGTTTGATTCAATACCAAAGCGTTGCCTTTCTTTATTTTTAATTTTTTGCCAGTCCTTCTGCTAATGACAGGTGTCTCCAAATGCACCCAAAATTTTGTAAGCCGCGACTAAAATTCTTGAAATTTTTAGTCAGTTAGAGCCAAAAGCGCCAAGAGCAACCTTAGCTATGACACAAAACATATTCAGAATTATAAAGGGGTATTAAAGGGTGTGGCTCTGGAAAGGCTATTGATGGTGGTTCTTTATTTGTCCCCTTATTGAAGCCAGCTCCACATACTCTGAAGTCCGAAATTTTATTCAGCCGTACACGATGGCACCACCTGATTCAATCAGTACACATACATAATGCAATTTAGCAAACTAACTCCGTACCAGGATGAAAAGAATGAACGAGGGACAGCCTCTAAAAAGAGTTAAATCAGCAAATTATTTTTTAGCATAAGTGTATGAAATTGTATTACTTGGTATTTCTTTTCTCAATTTGCCTTTTTGTTTTAGTCGAGCTTACAGTTATTACATTCCTGGCTCTCCAAGGGCAGATCAATTTATTGCATACCATTTTCCTCAATCGACTTTAATTTTTAAATATGTTAAAAATGTTTTTCAAATATTTTATGCAGCACAACGTTTCTGCAATGGCTTAATGTAAAAAGCTTGCAATTTTCTGATTTGTCAATTATTTGTCAAAGTTTACAGAACTCGTTCGAATTATTGAATTGGATGATTACGCGTGAAAAGGATATCACATCCTTGATGTCATATAAACACTCGTGTCAATAAGAAAAAGCGTAGCTATTTTATGTCATCTAAAAGTATATAAATATTAACAAGAAAGGAAAGCTAACTTCGGACGGAGCCGAAGTTGATATTGCAGTTGAGAGGCGGTCCGCAAGGGGGCGACACGCATCTTTACTATTAGATATATATCGGATCGTATATAGTCGGCCGATCCTTATGAAATTTTGCAGATCGGATTAGTTTGCCCAAAGTAGAATCCATAGAAAATCTCATCCTTCTAACTTTAAAAACAACGAAGTTATGGCCCCGATCAATCAGTTATATGGCAGCTATAGGATATAGTCGGCCGATCCTTATGAAATTTGGCATGTCAAATTATTTCACCCAAAGTGGAATCCATACAAAGTCCCATCCTTCTATCTATGTCAACGAAGTTATGCCATTTCCGATCAATCAGTTATATGGCAGCTATAGGATATAGTCGACCGATCCCGGCCGTTCCGACTTATATACTGCCTGCAAAGGAAAGAAGGGTGTGTGCAAAGTTTGAAGACGATAGCTTTGAAACTGAGAGACTAGTTTGCGTAGAAACAGACAGACGGACAGACGGACATGCTTATATCAACTCAGTAGGTGATCCTGATCAAGAATATATATACTTTATAGGGTCGGAGATGTCTCCTTCACTGCGTTGCACCAAAATTATAATATCCTCTGCAAGGGTATAAAAAATAAAAAAATAGTTCGTTCCTAGCCAAGGACGTTGAGTTTCTTTGGTTTCATCAGAAATAGATCCATCTCTGACATTGCTCGGGGGTAACATACATGTATTAAAAAAAGTTGCTTGTGAGCTAGTCACGAAGCAAGTTGGTTTAAGCCCGACCTGAGCAATCACAGATAGCTTCTGTCAAAAGTAGTGTCCAGAATCCAGACTGTTCGAAAGCGAGAAATTCACAAGTAAATTCATAATAATGCACCAGGGGTGGCCTGTCGTTTTTGTATTCACTTTTATCCCTTGGACGTTTGTGGCATCATTTAGATTTCGCAGCACTGGCAACTGCACATACATCAAAGATGTGGCGATGAATTTCGTGTGCAAAGGCTCCGTGCCGAAGGATATGTCTTTGCTCTATATGGACCGCCGGGCCCCCGAGAATTCGCACTTCAGCATTTGGCAAGGATCTGACGACGGGGGCGAAATCGTCCTCGCCTCGTTTCACGCGTCTCCCCTAGCGGAGTACTCCAGCCTCAAGATCGTTCCAAATCGTGATTTTCCTGACAGGCACACATTTATAGTACAGGGCCAGAACCAGTCTCTTGAGCTGCAATTCGTACCGTCCACTATTCACTGTTTCGACTTCAGTCTACGCTACCCGATGGAACTGAAAAGAAAATGTCTTGGTCAGAGCCGGGAGGCAAGTGGAGATGAAGTAGCCAAGCAGCCAATCCTTCACTACGGCTCCTTTGATATTCATAAAATCGCAGGGGATACTTCATCAAGGACGATAGAGCTTCAAAGAGTTTTAATAATGGTTGCAACTGTCACTACAATATTGTACCACTTAAATTGAGATAATAAACATATATCAGACCAAATTAAAATGCTCAATTCAATTCATAATGTGTATGTGTCAGATCGATTATCCTTTTTGAAGAACTTGAGGCTTTCTTATTAGGATCTGATTCGCACATTTTTACTAGTGAGTTTTACGTCAAAGCTTTTCCAAAACACTTTACTCAGCCAGCCATGAGTACCAAGCTGCTACTCACTCTGCAGTTGCTCCTGGCCTCCTTCGCGATATCCTTCAACGACTGCGAGTTTATGCTGGAGAACCAGTATCCGTTTACACTTGCCTGTAAGGCTCAGGTAGGTGCCGAACTGAAACAGAGCTTTCGAGACAGGTGGATCAAGGCAAACACGCCGTACTGGATCTGGATGAGGCACCTCCCTGTGACTCAAATGCTTATATCCTTTCACCATTCGGCCATCTCGCCGTGTGTAAATGTCACCCTCAGCCTAAACTGTCTGCACTGCTCCCAAAGCGACTCTCCTGGGGAACACATCGATTCCGATAGAATCCACTGCTTCAATGTTAAATTCGCCTACATCTTAGCTCTCCAAAAGACCTGCGGAATGGATTATGAATTAAGGGTGGAAAACGTCGCCCTTCACTATGCAAAGCGAGGTGCTGCGCAGCCATCGGGTGCCGCTCGAGCAGTTCCCTGGGGGATGGGTTGGGCCTGGGCCAGCTGGTTGTTGCCCGAGTAAGAACGAGAAAAAACGCTTGTCAAGCAGGGGGCGTGGGGATCGTTCAGTCAATTTGCCGTTCTTAGTTTCCTGGAAATTCCCATCAAATTTTCGAAAATGATCAAAGAATCATTTGCCTATAAGCAATGCCAGTGCGCCTCTCAAGCGCACGAAGTCTGAATATCAAGTGGATCGACTGCCCGCCGCTCCATCCTCCTCAGCACTCTCGGCATGCTCTGCGTTCGCTCCGCCCGCCTCCATCTCCGAACCCGAAAAATAGTCAGAACCAGAATTCGTCTTTGCTCCCGATTCCACTCCCGTTGTTGCTGCTGCTCCTGCTCCTGCTCGGACCAGTGCCGGCCCTCTGTACACCCGAAAACTGCTCCTTCATCGAGGGCCACATCCTCCAGTTTGTCTGCCAGAGCACGTACAAGAAAGAAACCCGCCTGCAGCACAAGGACCGCATCCCGGCCATCGGTGCTCCGTACGCCATTTGGAAGCGAACGGACACCGAGGACGTCTCCTATATCCTCATATCATTCTACGAGTCGCCGCTCTTTCGCTGCTTCAGCGTGGTCATGAGCGAGGGAAAGTTCTATTGCGACGGCCGCAACTACGAGGAGCCCCTAACGCGACCCACCCAGCTGCACTGCCTCAACTTTCCGTTCCACTATACTACTGAGCTCTTCGACCTATGCAGCAAGACACATCGTGACGAGAACACGCAGCCCATCGCGGTGGCCATCATGTACATGCAGGAGAACATCAAGCGGACGAATAAAGCGGGACCTCGTCTGGCCTGCTCTGCGGCAGCCTTTTTGCTTGTTTCTGTGATCGTTTCGCAACTTTTTGGTATTTTACTATCTGAATAAAATGGTTGTGAAAAGTTACTCTTTCGAATGTTGCAGGCAGTGGTGGCAATTTCATTGGCTCTTCTTGCCCAATCCCCTTAGCCTTTTTTGTTCCGCTTTCCCACTACTCAGACTGTGATTGAATGCATTACCCCAAATCTGCTTATGTTGCCTGGCCAAACAAAAACGAACACAGGTTACCAGAGTTCATTGTAGTTGGGAAACTACAATGCTTGACATTGCCGCTGAGCGGCACCAAATTTTGGACACCCGAACAATGGCCGACAAGTGCAGAGCCATGGACAGCCGAATACAGGCCCGACTAACTGTCATTCTCACACACAGACACGGTGGTGGTCGGAGTCACAATTCATTGTCATCATTGTCATTGGCGTTGGCGTAATTTATGCCCTTATAGGGACCACCACCATATTGGTCTGCGTTTGCGATACAAAGTGGGCTGCTTATGGTCACACCAAGCTGAAATTTTGGCTCATTTTCTGTAAATCTACAGCACTATACACATTCTAAACTTTACGAAGACTTTATTAGTTGAGTTTCAAATACAAGCAGAAGTCTACAGCAATACAGAGGGCCGGGACTAAGCAAGCATTAATCACTTTGGCAATATTTTAAGTAAATTCCGGCACATCTCCCTTCTACGTAGGCCCCGGGGTATGTCCGGCCTGGAAAGACGCACTGAGGATCTCTCCAGCAGCATTTTGTCCTTGAGTTCACGTCCTTCTTTTCGGCTCTCCAGTTTTCTAACTATGTAGAGAAGCACAAACACGGAACAGAAACGCATATTTTTTTTTTTTAAATTTAAAGATAATTTTGAGTTTAACTAACCTGAAAGATGACCGATTCCTGACACCAAGCTCAGCACGAGAACGATCTCATTTTAATTGTCTGTGAAGCTAAAAAGCTTTAGGCGAAATGCTGAATTGTTGCTCCAGCTTGGGTCGCCTTTGTGTGTCAGCGCTTATCCAGAATTTGTTATCAAAAGATTCACACTCTAATGCCGATGCACACCTATTGTCAGTCTTGGTGCGCTCTTCGAGTGATGACTATCATAATAATCATTAGTTGGTGGCACCGCGTGAACAAAGCCTTTCTGCCACGCGAACGTCCTGATTTCCACGCATGGCTGATAATGCATACACACGCAAGGCACGCTCGAAAGGAGCCTGGAAGGACACACGAGGCAAGGTGCGCATTTGCGTGCGCTTTTTGGGATTTCCTCTTTTTTGGATGCAGCAGCGCTTCACTTTCCCCATTCCACAGTGAGGCGAAATAAAATGTGGAAATGGGCACAAGTGTAAGCAAGGGCATTTTGCAGCTGGCACTGGAGCCGCACCTGCAGAGCTTCTTTTGGTATAGAAAAGGATTATTTTTCGCGCGGCTCCCGCTGCATACGTACAGGCCTTCTTCCGCCCAACCGACCGAAGGACGCTGCTGCATAACGAACAGCATGATCCGCGGGGATAGATCCGAGTTAATAGAAAATTTTATGCATAAAGGTAACGAGTAACATAATATCCAAAGAGGATCATGATAGGCTATGTCGCACTACAATAGCTAAGGAAAAGAGGGTTACAATTTCTATTTTTTCTTTAAGAATCCTTAAAGTGTAAAAGTTTTAGTAAATGCTGGATGTCTATATAACCCATAATTAGGTTGTGTAGGAAAAATACACCCAACAGCGTTCTACGGTTTGTTAAGGGGGTAACTTCATTAGTAGGAGTCTGCTATGGTAAGTAGAAAGGTGAAGATTTACATCCCAATTTAGTCCCTATAAAGAAAATAAAGTCCCCAAGTTAAATATAAGCCTTTGGTTATATAGAGTAATTCAATTATAGTCCAAAGACCCCTTGGACCATCTTTTAATAGAGTCAAGAATAGCCCTTGCTAACACCCTCTGCATGGGGGAAGAGGAACGTATATTATATATATTCCATGGAACGTATATTTTCGCGATTATTTGGTCCAACAACATAAAAATGTTTAAAAAAAAGGTACAAGCCAGAAGGTGTCTTTTGTAATTTGATTTAATTTTGTTTGTATAAAAATAAAAAATCCCCATAAGTTTGTGTTAGTATGTGTTTCAAACTGACATTTTATTGGATATGTTCTCAACCATACACTGAGAATATTTTCTAAATGGTTTAAAATCTCAAGTACTGCAGTTAATAATGTCTGAATAACTGAGCTCCAAGCTGAGTTTTTGAAAGCCCTTCTGAAATAACTGCAATAAAAATAAAAACAATGTTTACTCAATGGGTTGAACCACGTTTGATAGTCCTATAAATATTGATGAATCGGTATTGGCTGTAGGAAATTTATTTCTGTGTAGTCTTTTATGAATGCTTTTTGAGCAATTAAAATTTCGCCGTGCTCTGCGTCCCATTTTTGTTATTGGAGGATAGCTGAATGCATTTTGCAGAGTTGAATGTGTTTTTATTTTTCGTTTTTGTTTGCTCGTAAAATAAAAATTACGTATACGCCAAGCTTTAAGTGGCGCAACATGGCGTATGCGTGATGTCGTTGCTCTTGCTGTTATATTTTGCAACACACCGGCTGCCATTTCCGCACCAAACACAGGCAAACAGAGCGAATGGTAGATACAACTACCACCCTCCGCTTCTCCTTGAAAGGGCCGCGCATATCTATAAAATACGCAATTACATGTTGCCGCAGTCGCCGGTCTTCATTTCCAATCCCATTGCCGCGCCCGATGTTGGCGGGGCCTTCTTTATGAATTCATACTCAGCCCGCCGCAGCTGCACCCACTAGCCCCACCCAACACAGTTCGCCTTTACCGTCTCTTGTCCCATGCACCCTTCGTAAAGCACACGCTTTGTTGCATCCACTCAAAAGTTGCCATTAGCGAAGAGCGCAAAGCGCGACCTGAGTAAGGTTATGCGGAACTATGTATCACTGTGCGAAGCTCAGCCCGTAGGTGACGAAGGGCACCACAAGCCTCCAGCTTACGCATATTGGGTATTACTATTTAAAAGCTTTCCGTTTTTCGATCGTAATATTCGAAGGAATACATTAAAAATTTCTAAGTATCCTTAATAACTGTATGCTATCACTGCAATTTGAATAATTTTGATTTGGTCAAAGTATAAATGCTTCAATATCCGGTATAGTTCGTGTTCCGTATTAAGTATAAGATAAAACTTTTGCATCGAAAGATACTTCCTTGCAGTATCGAAGTTCATGTCACCGCCTATTCAGGCCGTAAATTCAAATTTGGTTCGGAAAGCAAAAACAATTCAATAAGGTTAGCCGCTCAAAATTTAAAACAAAGTAGTCGATGTAATTTTGCCGGCCCTTTGTTTTCTTTTATTTTTTTGATATCGCAGTCTCAATACTAAAAAGTTTATTTAATCATTTTTTAAAATGGGATTTGATAAAAATTAAGATTGTTTTATACATGCGAAATTGAAGAGCCAAATATCATTGTTAGTCACACCACAGGCGCTATTCCTTGATAGCTTATAGACTTGCATGTCGGTCTAGTAGACAAAATCACGAAGGTTTCAACCTCAGTGGAAGATAACAATGTATTTAGTGTGTACTATTTATAATGTTACTTAAAATTGTTAGTTAGTTTACAATTGGTAAAAATAAATTAACATAAATTGTTAAGAAACATATGAAAAATAAAGTTTCAAAATTTTATTTGGTTTGATTTTATGCCATGAATGCTGGCTGATTTAGCCACAATTTATGGCGCGGATTCATGCTTTCTTTTCATGAATGATTTTTGAGATGATTTTCACTCCTAAATCCGGTTTAGAAATCAGGGCTGATTATGGGGTGATTCAACCCTGAATATCGAATTCAGGGCCGATTTGACATTTTGAAAAATTTCAGAACAAAATTCATGGCAGCTTGTTCTAGATTTTAGGGCTGAGTCATGGGTGATCAGAGGGAAGCAGGGATTCATGGGTGTTTCATGGGTAACTGGTATTGACGGGTAGTTTTCAAAATAAAAAGATACATTAAAGCCAATTATAGAAATTAGAATAGGTGCTCTGGGGAAGCGCTGAAAACAGATCTGAAAAGATATTCGGTCAAAATAGGGCGTATCTAGAGGCCCTTTAAAGTGCTGACACCCTGAGCTCCAAAGATCAAGGAAGGCTTGGATGGTGCTCCTCCGCACCATTTCTATTGTCACTGCTTTTGTTCTTGTGCAGTCAGATATAAAATGGCAAGTGGCTCACGCCACACGGCACACGGTGGAGGGGGGAGCGGACGCGTAAAGGAGGTGGCAATGTAGGGTGCTTTTGAGTTAAGCTATGCCCTGCGATAAGTTAGTTTTGTATATTTTATGTGCATTTAAGCATTTTGAATTCTGAGCAATGTTGGTTGGAAGAACTGAAGAATAGGCAAAGGGGTAAAAGGGTCCTTAAATAGAACCAGAAAGCTATTAGCAGAAACAGGTTATCTCTACAGGGTAACGAAACTAATAGAGGGTGTTTGGTATGGCTTTAAATTTAAATCACACTTAAGCAAATATTTTTCATATGTTTTACCATGGGAGCTTCAGACTAGTATACATCCATATGTGCGTATTATTTTCTGGCCTTTAAATGAATGTATCTTTTCACAAAAAAGAATAGGGAGATCTGGCTAGATTGATTCGGCCGTTGTAGCTGATCAATGCAAATAAATCTTACTAAAGCCTACCAGTTAAAAAAGACAGCTCTACTCCAAATTAAGAAACTAAGTTAGCTTCCAATGCATATTCAACGTTAGAATAATTTACTGCAAATATTCGGGAAGAACCTAAATAATTTCTCTTGGGAAAACTTCAAAGTAGAATAATCAAATTATAATAAATGGTACGAATTTTTACTAATTTTTAAACTCAAGCATGTTTGCAGAAAATCGACTGAAGTTGGTAATTTACTTTCTCCGATCTCCGCAAACATTTATATCGAATCTGGAGAAAAGTCTGAAAACACGATAAATAAAAGAGTAAAATGAAAGGCCAAGCGGAGTATCAGGAAGGAAAATATTAAATATACTCGAGTGCCACGCTGTGGCAGGAGGCGAAGGGGATTCCGAGTAGTACATGAAGTAATTGGAGCAATAAAACCAGAAAACCGTGTGAATAAAAATAAAGGAGAACTTCGACGATGGCAATGCACTGGGTGCAGTGCGTGGGAGATGGCGAAGGAACTAGCATTCCTGGGCTACACCCTCCAGGTAGCGAAGTAACAGGAATCAAAATAATAAATCAGAATTGTATGACTGAGCTGCAGTAGCAGCATCCGGAAGCTTTTGTCCCTTCCTGCTTCACTCCAGCAAAGAGCTCCATACACTGCGCCAAGTGGACGGGCCAAGGCAGACTGTTATCCCCCACATGGGGCTCCAGGAGTGTGGCCGTGACATATTCGAGGCCCCGGACCCCACACCTTAGCCAGCGTGTTCGCGTAAGGCAATCGCCGGCCAAGAGCCCTTCTCTAGGATGGTGTTACGCCTGGCTGCATCCTAAGTTTCAAATATAAAAAAATTGAAATAAAGCAAGTGCTGGAGCTGCCTCGGCTGCCAGTGCAGCATGTGGAATTTGATTTACGCTCGCAATTGCTCCAAGCTGTTAAATAGCGCAGCTAGTGTGGTATCGTGCTTTTTCTGCGGTTCTTTGTATCGCGAAACCATTCTAGGTTCGAGGACGTACTCTTCCATTGGCTAATGGGGTGTGGAAGTCAATGAGAGTTGAAACAAATTTTGTAATAATTTGCAAAAATGTACAAAATGATGGGTGTTTGCGCCGTTTGTACTGGATGCGCTAATATTACAAAAGGGAAGCCCAGAAAGGTGTCATCGGTGCCATGTCATCATCACACATCACACTTTTGTAATCACAACATATCTGTTGTCCCGGAAATAATTCCGTTTTAAATACATTGTAAATTTAGATATATGTATATTTGTTTCCGAACAATATCACAAACTGATTTAATGTCAAACTGCATAAAAGTTACTGATTTAATAAATTTATCGTTCGAGTTCGATATGAATTAGAGAGATATATGTATCAAATGAAAAGTATTTTTCACATCACCTCATACACGGTTTCATGTGTATCCATTCGATTTCATTGTGAAGCCAGCCAAAATTTTAGATTTTTGTAACTTTTGAGGCTTTCAAATGAAGAAAAAAAAATGTTCCGTCAAAACAGCAATAAATACCTTTTTGGATGGGGAACATTCATTTCCATGCAGGCATCTTGTTTCGTGCAAAATTTTTTGTTCAATCGACCTTTAGTGCTGCCCTGGCTGCCCTGTCGTGCATACTGGGCACAATCGATAGTCTTTTCTCGAGGGGCTTTGGACAGGCAGGCGTAAAAAATCCTCACACTTTCGGGAAACAAGAGACAAAACCAATGCCACTCCACGGTCTTTAAGGGTGCTATGATTCGCGCATTGGAGTTTATTCTTGAGAAGCCTCCTTAAGTAAATCCTTTCTAGTAGGGAGTGGTCGCCTCGAGCCGTTTGTTGGTCATTGATTTGAAACTAATTAACTGGATGTTTCCCTCTCTGATTGGAGAGGCACTAGCAAACCGGGCACAACGATTGGAGTCGGGTTTGTGGGAAGGTGCAGGTATTGCCACTCCACTTTGGCAGCCTGCAGCTAAAGGTCCCTGGGTGGCACTCAGCTAGCTTCCCTGCAATTGCAGCAGACCCATAAATAGCCAACTGCAATAAAGTGCGAGCTGCGAGTGGCGAGCCGAAGCTCCAGTGGAAGCAACGAGAACCAAGGGAACGGTCCGGGCCACCATTCAAAAAGTTGATAGCAGCTTTTTTGGCATAAAATAAAAGCAAAATGTTGTAAAACGATTGCGAATTGAGATTGGAAATTACCAACACACACTACTTCGCACACTGTGTACGCTATACAGTGTCTGCTATAAAGTTAGCGCACATGCAGGCCCTCTAGCATAGATGAACGTGCAAAAATTAAAACAACCCGACATGCAAGCCCTCTAGAAGGGGTTGGGCTGCCAGTGCCTTGGGTCAAAGGGGGGGGCCTGGGTGGCTGACACTTTGCACATTACAGTGCAATTATTTCGGGCTGCTTGAACAGCACCCGACCACCAGTGCATGACGGGCACTGATTGGCACTGTTGTGAAGTAGCAGCCTTCGCCAGCTCCGGACCCCGAGCGGCCAACCCAAGAACCACATACGCAGGCGAGGGTTAACGATCGCCGTGGCAGCAACGGGCGCCTTCCCCTCGTCCCGAGTGCTAACTTGCAGAAAACACGATAATACCAGCTACAAGCTACCTTTTCGCCCTCTGCACTTTGAACTTGACTGACTGACGTGCTGGAGAGCGGACCTACTTTGCCATCGCGTGCCCGAAATAATTTTCCGAAAATGTCTCGTTAATGTTTCTATTAACGGATTAGAGAGCGCAGCGAACGTCGGGCACGTCAATCAGTAAGAAGAGACCCTGTTCTGAGACCCAGGACTAGGAACCAGCATGGTTCTACAGACTTGCGGCAGTCAGTCAGTCAGCCAGTCAGCCAGTCACGCTGCGGGGATTTGGATTATATTTTTTCCTTTTGTTTTTTCTGGCTTTCTCAGCTTCAGTCACACTTTGGCAAGGCTCAGGTTTATTTTGGTTGTTAGCACATTGACACGTTTCGCATAAATTTGCATTCAGATATGTCCAGGCCTAAGAGCATGCAGGCAGATATCCGTGTCCAATGGCAGGCCTTTCGACTGAGAACCCAAGAAATAACGATTTCCAAATTTGCATAAGTGCCATTAGCGCAAATTACTGATATAGAGCTTCCGACAACGATCCAAGGTTGGGTAACGCGAAGAGCCAACGTTTTCCCGGCTCGTATGTAACAACTGATCGTGTATTTAAAAAAGTAGGCCAAAAAAGTGTCGTTTTCAATTGGGCCTGAACCAGATTTGAGCTTAGAGCGTGCAGAAACGGACGTAAAATGGAAACATTTGCATACTCTTTGGAAGTTTTAAATTATTCAAAGAAAGAAGACAGAAGCCGGACAAAAGGGGCAGGTCAAATGGGAGCTGGAAGCCGGGAACAGGGAGCCGGGTCAAAAGCCGCCAGTGCCAAGGCACCCAGTGGAAGGGACAATTAAGCTGCACTCAAATTGCTCTCCGGCTGCCGCTCTCATCTGTCGCTTCGTTTCGGTGACGCTTGTGCGCCAGTAAATATGCAACAGGATTTTTATTTAAATGCCACTCCATTTTTAAATCAAATCCCGACACCACGCAGCCAGGCCGCCAGACTTTCCTCTGAGATCCTCTGAGCCCCTCTCATCCACAGCCTGTTCTTATTTTGCCGCTTTTTCCCTGTTGTTCCCTGTTCCTTGTACCCCATCCCTGCGCTTTTAATTTTCATCTTGTTTACTTTAACGTCATTTTCAACTCTTCGGTGTTTTCTTGAGCACTTTTCGCGCGTCCTTTAGCCCCGTGTTACCCCGGAAAGTCATTGTCCTATCTTGGCCCTCGTCAGTGTCGCTCGTGTGTGTCCTGTTAGTCTTTCTTGTCCTCCTGCATACGGTGAATCCTTCGCCTTAGCTGGCTCCTTACGTCGCTCGTGGAGTGGCACTCATCCGCACTTTTAAGCCCTACTGAATTCCTTTTATCCCTAAAATAAATATCTTCATCCACGGCGAGCTCCCATCGAGCACCCATGAGCGCACGGCTCTTACGGAGTCCCTCCATTCTCCGGCGAGCTCAAAAGCCGCCATTGTCTGCCCGCATATTGCCACCTCTTCAAGCGCAGTTCTGTTGGCTGCACTTCATCATCTGCTTCATCCTTGAGCTCTCTAAAAGATTTTTAATAGAGTTCTCCGGCGACACTTTCGATTGTTTCTGCGTATAAACTGAGTGAAAATTAAGCATGGAGTGAACGATTTTGAAGATTTTGAAGTGGACCACATCTAGGTTCCACCAATGGGTTTTCTTAGCGTTTGTTATAGCCCTGCTGGCTTCAGGACAGACCATCACCAATTTTCCAACCAGCAATGCACAAAACAGCAAGGATGAGAATGTCCCTTAAGTCCTTTCTTCTTATTAATATTTTTTCCACATTTATTATACATAACAACGACGTTATAATGATGAAAATTCAAAATAGCTCCAAAAAGGGGAACATTCGAATTGATTTGATTTCGGGTCTAGTCGTCTTCAGGGGAATCAAGAGAGCACAAAATGGCAATGAAGAAACAAAGCGAAATAAGCATTGTGCAGTACAAATCAAATGAACCGCAAAACTGAATGAAGTCAACAAAGGATGCCAGCTCCGGACAATTGGGTTGGAAAAACTGGAGGACGAGGGCAGGAGGTTTGGTTGTACAAACGGATTGTTCAAGTGAGAGTGACAAATAAATTGGCGAATCCCATGGGAGCGTGCCCGGGGCCAGAGCATTGCAATTGGTGGACGGGGTTCTGGAGTGTCAAATGCTAACTTTTCATTGTGCTTGTGCTTGGGTGTGTGGGTGTTACGAGACTCTTAAGCATATAAGTTGAAATATTCCGATTGAGTGACTTTCATTATTCGAAAAACAACTGAAACAACAGAAGCAAAGTGCATATTTTGTAGAAATAAAACAATGACATCGATTTTACTTCATTTAAATTCAGAATTATAATGCTTTTGCCTACAAGGACATGAGCTGTCTTACAACACAATCACACTTTGCTTGCCGACTAAATTTTAAATTTTAAATGATTTTAAAACAGTTTCTTGGGGGAGCGTTTTGGAGCTAGTTGACCACATAAAGAAATCATTGCACCTTTAAATTCTCTAAATGGTCCCTTTGAACTATTTAAAGAGGCATCCTTTATGGTCCTTTAACGAAAATCTAGCCTATTTCCGTTTGTCATCAAAGAATTCATCCTCACGCAGTCTAATTAAAGGACTTAAAATGCAATCTGCATGTTGCTTTATTGTTCAGTGGATGCCGCAAGAACGTCAGGACCATGAGGCTTGGGTTCTTGGGGGCTGGGGAAAAAGCAGTGATGCTTGCTGTGATTTAATTAATTTCAATGCAAAACGTCAACTGTGAAACCGGAACCCAAGCTCAAAACCTAAACCCCTAGTGCCCGGACCAGGAGCTAGTTAAACTTGACACCAAACCAACCCGTGCTCGGCAAAAAGGGAGATTGCAGAACAGCGGGAATTATGGAGGAAAACGAGAAAGCTAGCTGCGAAATGACAGTTTCGAAGGCAACACCGGACCATACGAGAACTGAACTGGAAAATTAAACTCAGTAAAATTTTTTGGGTAACTCTGCTTTAAAATTTTATTCAAAATCTAACTAATGTCGATACATACTATCCTTAAAGCACTATTCCTTCGACCAGGAAGGGCTGAAACCCATTTTTCTGCTACATTGCGTTCTGACTTTAATTAGCATTTTGTACGGCCGAAGAAAAAAGGGTACGGATGGTTTCTGGTCATTGTTCCGTTGTATTAAATAAGTCACGAAAATAAATTTTAAATTAACATAGACAGCTAGGCATGGAAATTTACAGCGACATTAAATAGATTATATACTTAACAGGAAGTATTTAATTTTAGAATGTCAATTGGAAATCAATTTGTGTTTATATGTCTATATAGTTTATATGTTTAATTTAAAGTTTTTTTGTCTATAAAACTTTTAATTTTATATTTGGAAATTAATAAGTAAATTATTTAGTAATAGTAGTAAATTGCTTCTAAGGAGGCTTGGAATATTTTTATATTCTTAAAGGTGGTTTAGGTGATTTAAACAAAGTACAAGAATTGGTCTATATACGCTCCACCCAAGGTAAGAACTATACTCATTTCTTACTATAACTCCAATAACTTCATATAACTATCTTCTAAAAGTTACCATCTAATAAGTATAAATCTCAATTGTTATTATGGAAATTTATGCTTAAGACTATAATCACGAAAGTATTTTTGATAAACTCGATCCGACAAATGTTAAATTCGAGGGTGCTCTCAAGCTAGGATTTGAAAGTAAAAAATTAAAGAAAACAGACCAATACTGGCTGCTATACCCGAACACCATGCCCTCGCAGGCCACGCGACTTGCGTCGACATTCGACAAAGCCAAAACCGTAACAAATCGCATTTAAATTTACCTGCCAAGGGGGAACTGAAGGAGAATTTTACGTATGAACAGCACCAACCACCAAAAAGGATGCGATAATTTATTGCGTTTCATTTGCTCGCTCGACCTCTCTGGTGCCATTGTAAATTCTAATTTAAATTGCGTAGCGTGCCAGTGCCAGTAGCAATGAAAGCAGAGCTGAATCAAGACTGGCAGGGGAAGGACAGTCTTACAAACAATAAAGAATATACTTTTATTTATGTCGTTAATTTGCAGAGCGTGCAGAACATCTACAGCCACAACCTCTGCTTGCTCATTTCAAATTCATTTTCCTGCAGTCCTCCATGAATACCAAAAAAGAGCACCAAGTGCAATTGCCCCATGCAAGAATTTTTCAAATGTTTTACACACAAAAATGTTTAGTCCCTGCTTTTTGTTGCGTACAATTAGTTTGACAACAACAATAACAATCGCACGGCGAGTGGCAAACTGCAGTCACATAAAACAAAGGACAATGACAATTGAAACAGGGAACGACTCCGAGGACGAAAACGAGCCAGCCGCACCACCAAAGGTGACTTTTACATGCTTAGTGTTGCTGTTGTGATTGTCGCTGGTTTGTCACACACAACAAGAAACAACAAAAACACGTGTAAGCGGAAGGGGTAAACGGGTAAAGGGGTGACGAATTTAACCCCGCAGTCGCGTCCCTCGGCGGTAATATTCGCTTTGTCATGCCCTCGATCCGTGTTTTTGTTTTCGCATTTCAATTTAATTGCGAGCTTAATGCTGGTTCTGCGCAGAAACAAGGGTGTGAAAAGGGCAATAGCAAGAGCTAACCTCCCAGAACTGCATAGTTTTCAGCTTGTTTTGAGAAAATGGGATGCAAATGAATATAGAGTACTATTTATCATCAGGATGTACATAAGTCTACATAACCTTGTTCTAAGGTGATTTTTTAGCATAATAATTTGTGACGGTTCTAGGTCAGAGGTAACAAAAGAGGTAACAGAATTGTAAGTTTTTTGCTTTAGTGGGTAATGTTTATATTATTTTGGTTAATTAACTGGCACCAGAGAGATGCTTTTATAATTTATACGATTTTTCTTAAATATTTACAACTAATAAGTGTATGGAACAAAATAAATATTTTGACAATTAACGTACAGTGGCGAGAAAAATTGAGCACATATCCAAAATAAACACGAAGGTAACGACATTTTGTTCTTAGATTATGTTTTCAATTCATGAAAAAATTACATTAATTATTACCTTACCCTTACAGAGTGAATCATAATTTTTTGTCAAAAGTGTGCAACGCAGTGAAGCAGACACCCCCGACCCTATAAAAGTATATATATTATTGATCAGGAGTCGATATAAGCATGTCCGTCTGCCCGTCTGTCTGTTTCTACGCAAATTAGACTCTCAATTTTAAAATAATCGACTTCAAACTTTGCACACATCTTTCTTTTCTTTGCAGGCAGTATATAAGTCGGAACGGCCGGGATCGGTCGACTATATCCTATAACTGCCATATAACTGATTGATCGAAAATGTCATAACTTTGATGTTTTTTAAGTTAGAAGGATGGGACTTCTATGGATTCCACTTTTGGTAAACTAATTTGATCTTCCAAATGGATTTATGAGGATCGGCCGTCTATATCCTATATCTGTCATACAACTGAATGATAGGAAGTGCCATAACATTGGTATTTTTAAAGATACTTGCTTGGGGTTGTTTCCAACATTTGTATTAATAAAATTGATTGGATAGTAAAATCGTTATAAGGATCGGCCAACAATATACGATCCGCTATATATCTAATAATATAAGCTGCCACTGCAAGGGTATATAAACTTCGCCTCCGCTCAAAGTTACCTTTCTTTTCTTGTTGTTTTTGAAAATATTAACCTAACAATAGTTTAATAAATAATATCACAGCGGACGGCAGTCCGCTAGGTGGTGACTCGCATGACATGCTTGTAGCAGGCGCGTGAAGACACTATATATAGCCGAAGAATTAATAATTTTGTGTGTGCGTTCAATCTGAATAAATGATATAGCAAATGAAAGGTATTGTTTTCATTAGGATTTTATTCAAACATTAGCCAAAAGTAGTTTGACTTGGGAGAAATTTGCGTAAACGTACAACACTTTTGATTCACTAAATTGGACATTGTGGGGACATCGGTGTCACCAGACAAAATATTTTTATATTCACAGATTTTGCTCCAAAATACGCGTCGATTGGTACCTGATCTGACTACTTTCAATTACTTTCAGTTATTCACGAAAAACGATTTTTAAAGAATTTCCCAATTGAAGATGGTTGCCAAATTTTGCTCCGAAAAAATGTACCGTCCGCATTTGTCTTATTTTGTCTTTTAAAATTTTGAAAATATTTAAGTATGTTCCTTAGTAAAATACGAACAACGTTTGTTCCACGATTTTTTTAAATTACTTAAGGTTACCTTAAAAAATAAAAAGGAATTTTAAATTTAACAAATGCATAACTTTACAACCAATTAAGCTCTATATCGTTAGAAAGGTTTTTAAAATTATTTTTAACTTTCTTTAAGATTAAATGCCTAATTCTTAAAGAAAAAAGAAATACACTGAAACAAAAAAATAAAAAAAGGGTTGAACATTTTTTTTTCAAAATTGGCTCTGACGATCCTAATTATATTGTATGTGGAGATAGTTTTTGAGATAACGCATCTTTTGATATATCGTTTATACCTGGGATAAGTCGCATACTCAAGATATACATGGTTCGATAAGTAGAGCATCTCATGGTAGTGGCTGTGAAGCCGAAGCCGAAGTTGATATACCCTTGCAGTTGAGTGGCAGTCCACTAGGTGGCGACACGCATCTTATATTATTAGATATATATCGGATCGTATATAGTCGACCGATCCTTATACGTATAAACACGTGCCGGGTAAGAATATTTTAATGTTCAGTAAGAATCAGTTGTAAATAAAGTTGTAAAGTTAAATTCAATATTTCAACACACATTCAAAGTTATTTCAATGCATTGCCATACAATTTGGAGGAGTCGAAATTTTAGACAATTTTCTTTCGAAGTATTTATTGTAATTTCGTATGACCTGTTAATAACAACCTGATGATTTTAAGATTTTAGGAATGATTTTTAGCCAAGGAATACTTAAAAATGTACGAGCTATAACACTTTTAAATAGTTGCGTCAAACGACAACTTGAGCGTAGCTAAAACGGGTTGTGCTTGTTCAATGTCAATCTGTTGTAATAACAGAACTTTTCTAATGAACATATCGGTCGCACAATGGCTGCTCAGTCTCCTGGCCCAGGATCTGATGCCATGTAAGTCTAATAAAATGATGTCCTGTAGATATTTGCAGACACTCGTCACGAGGCGATGGAAATTTCTGTTGCAGTCCTGGAGTCGGGCAAATGAATGGCTAATGTCCGAGGTGACAATGGAAGTGGAGAGCATTAAGAAGCTAAGCCGTGCTGGCGTCGATGGGTAGGAGTGGACGTAAGTGGGGACTGTCAAGGCGAACGAATGAAAGCTGTAATGGGAAAAGGGGTGTGATGGGGAATGGGCCCCTTTGAAAGGATTGTGGCGGATAAAGGACTTGGGGGCGTGAAGTTGACAAATCAAGCAGAGTGAAGAGTAGGTCTGCCTCCTCCTCGGCTCCGTTCGAATGAAAACGTATTTATTTTAAAAGCAAACGAGGAGCACCTAGGAACCAGGACAGGACAGAAAAATGATTGTATCGCCATTTCTGTCCGTACATGTGCCGGAGATTGTATCCGCCTTGCTCTCCGTCCGTCCGCCAAAGTGTTCGCATCGCGTTCATGGAACAAATGCAAATCTGCATTTGCGATGGCTGTCTAACTAGTTACCTATTGGCAGGACACACGCAGCCCCTGTGTTGGTATGGAGCTGTTGGCAATTTTATTGACAACCCAGGCATCGTCGGGGTGGAGATGCTGGCCCTTTTCTCATTGCCCCACCAACTGATGCTGATGCTAATGCTGACTGGAGGGTTTGGTTGCATTTTGTGACAATGTTTATTTAGATTTTGCTGCTGCCAATTGCTGACATTGCAATTTCTATTCCTCTCGGGCACACACTCTCCCACATAGGTAAACACTCTTCCGCATCCACACAGCTGCAATGTGCTACGTGTGCAGTGTGCAGCGTTGCATTTCATTACACACTTGCAGAAAACTCTGAGCACTTTGGTCCTTGATTAGGGATCTCAGCCGAGGACGCGGAGACTGGAAAGAATCGCAGGAACTCGTCTTCCTCCAACACTGCACGTGTGACATGCGAGCTCTCTGTCTGCAGGGCCGGCAGGCATCTTTAAGTGCCCGTGCGTCTGCTTGGGGCACAATATCCCTTTGCTGTGCATCTGTTTACATCAGATCCTCGCACACATTTATCGGTGTTTTGCTTTTCGGCATTTTAATTTCAAAAGCTTAATTGGATTTAAGTACTCTCGGAAGACATAACAGGCCAGAAACCGAACAGCAGGGCACGAGAGCACTCCAGGTTGTTGAAGTCAGAGCTGTGATTTCACCCATCACTTCCCAGCACAAATTATTAAAAGAACGAAATGTTGGGACTCAGAAGAGTCGAATTGTGCTTACCGTTTTCATAATAGTTTGACTAATAGTATTCTTAAGTATATTAGTATTCTTATACCAATAGCTTAAAAGGGATTATTTTACTGGTGAACCAGCCATAGGATTAGCCAATAGAGAGGCGTATTCAGAGATGTAAGGTATAGCAATTTCAATCAATTCGGGGAGATACAATAATGTTAGATACTATTTTGTCGACCATGCACTGTGTTCACATGCCCATTCAATAGTTTGCTAATCAAACGTCATAATTTTGAGGTAGCTAACAATGGCCATCGATCTACCGATTTGAGTGAAATTTTTTCAGCTGCAGTGGATTTACAGTTCCTATTTCGAATTGATTGCTGTTGCAACATGGGTGGCCCGTAATTGAAGCTCCACTGCCGATTTTGTTGCAATTACTCGCACCAAATGTTTTTCAGCGAGCTCTGTCTATTCACTCTGTGTGGGGCGAAAGAGTTTGTGCAATTAGTGTCAATTAGTGTAGGTTTTCAGTTATTGCTCTAACTGTTTGTGCAGTTGGTAAGTGCACAATGAATGAGTAAATGAACGCAGCTCCCCGGCCAATCGTTGATTTTTGTAAACTGCATGGAGGCCTGGCGATCGCAGAGTTCGTTATTATTTCCATTTCCGCAGAATTTCGATTTGTGCTTTGGTCGAAACTATTTGCGCCATTTATGGTAATTTCTTCAAAATTAATACACCTCAAAGGGTAAGGCATGTGGCATTCCCCCAGTGCACTCATTATACACGCAGAAAGCATCCTGCACAGCTGACGTAGAAAGCAGTGGTAAGAAATCGCATTATTGCCATCTTCCTGAACCCTTGGACGGGAATTGCGCAAAATATGAGTGGCAGGACTCGCCCTCTTGTACAGAGTCACTTCACCATTTGCCACGCAATTTGAAAACTTGATAAGCCCAGGGGGTGGGGGACAAGACCTGGGCAAGGCTGACGACAACAGGAAGGATATTTTGCAAACAAATAATAAAAATCCAATTTTACATTTAATCACGCGCTCAGTCAAACAAAAAAGATGGGGCTGAAAAGGGCAGGAATAAACTTTCGACAACAGCTGGAGTGATGTTGCCCAGAAGAGGACGCTTGAGCTTCAACCCTCTTCTTATCCTTCATTCAGGAGCCATGCCGAGCTCATTCAAGGATCAGGGACTCTAGGTGTCTCGAATATATTCTTTAATTTATTGCATATTCTACGCTGAAATGCTCGGCAGCTTTGGCTGCTACGAATATTAGGCAGGTCGACTCAGCGGAACTGAGACGCTGAATCCTAAATCCTTCACCCCGCGTTATTACACATTTTCAAAGCATTTCCGAAGGGGTGCAGATCCTCGCCTGCGACGCACCAACCTACCTTCGCCGGGACACAAAAAAAAATTTCATATTTCAACATTGCAATTTGTGCGCGTAATTTTTCGTACATGTCGCACATAATTCATTCCCAAGGCTGTGATGTCGCCTGCGACATATGGATTAAGTGCCGTGAAATGCTTTCCTTTATACAGCCTCTGTTCCCATACCCTGCAGTACTGGTAAAAAATTAATGCTGAATTGTTATGCGACTCGGAGGTCGGCGTGGCACCGATGTCGCTCTTTCTTTGCATTTGCACCCAATACCGGAGCGGTGCAAGTGCGACTACGTTTAAAGAAGCTTAAAGTTCATTTTTGTGAACACTATATCGCCCGTGAGACGTCTCTTTATTCGGATAGGTGTTCCTGGTACCCTGCACTTCCGAACATGTTCCATGACGGCCATGCAAATGTCATCACAGTCTGTTGAATGAGTGACTGACGTCACAAAAAGAAATCATGGTGCACATGATAATGACAATGATGGCTCTGCTGGAGAAGACCGTTCCACCTTTTACCCACTGCCACTGCTCACTCCACGCCTCCCCAGAAGATGCCTCTTGGTGTGACAACAGTTCGTGAGGGTCGGACTGCGGCAGGCTGGGCGGAAAAATCATGTGTGATGACTGTGAATGGAAATAGACAGACTGTGCAGACTGGGCAGACCCAAGCGAAAGAGCATCTGAAGCCAGGCAAACGAGACAGGGAATTTACTTTTTACTGTCAGTCCCAGTCGCAGCCCAGTTCCGGCTTCGGCTCCGGCCCCCGACCCACACGGGTCCCGGCGACAGTTGTACAAGAAATACAAATTTGCAAAATAAGCAGAGGACCTGGCCCGAAAAGACCATTGTGAGATAAATGACGACATGCTAAGGGAAGTGTCAACTGATTACGCTGAGCTAGGCAGGCGTAAAAAACACAACGACGACTCGACTTTGGTTTGGTTCGACTGCTGCACGTGACGTATACGCCTCGTTGTACTTATGATGATCGACGGGTGGCTGGGGCGGCCAGGGATGGCCAGGGTTCTGATGGCAGCAGGGTGAGGAAGTCTGGCAATAAAACAAAATAAAAAGAAGTTATGAATAAATAATGGCAAAAGTAGTATGAGACACAGTATCGATAAAAAGAGGAAAATATTTAATGCGTGCTTCGTCATCTGTTTATGATTTATATTATTTTAATACTTGGCTGAGAGACAGTTGAAAATCACACGCGTGATTCAGGCCGTATATATTTCAGCGAAAAAGAAGGTAGATTTTTCTTTCCGTAATCGGAACATTTGTTACACGATTTCTAACTCGGATCTATTTCGCCTTCCACTTCCTTCGATTCCGCTTTTCTTCTGGACGGCTTCTGCAAAATTTAATTAATTTTCACGCCATTTCCGCAATGCCCACTCTGAAAGGATTCTCACGCCAGCCCAGAAATTTCTCATTAGCGGAGGCTCACTAGGAAAAAAATCTATGGAAGTCGCTCGAATGAAATATTTGCTCGCCACTTGTGTCACTCGCGAATCCATTTGTCCAGGCGGTAAGCGGCGCAAAAGAGTGAATCAGAAAGCCGGAAGTGGTATTGACTGGAGCCCGTGCTCGTTCTAACCAAATGCTGTCCCGTAATTAATCTTAATTAAATTTTACCTGGCTACAGCGAATTTGTTAAGTTTACTCTGCCGAATCGAAAACCCCTGACAGAGCTTACTAAACTCGGTAAAACATTTTCAACCATTATAGTAGTTATCTGGACTGAAATCAAACATGATGTTTCACGCATTTTCTGAAAATCCGATACTATAGCTTTATTTAAAAATAATTGACTATAATCCACATTCACATCCAATAAATAGGCTTTAATTTCCACAAGAAATGCTGCAGATGAATCGTGGTAAATGGCAAATTCCTGTAAAGTGTAAATAAATACCCAATGTGGATTTGATAATTCTGGCCACCTGTATTTGTATTATTTTACACCAGAAATAAATGGAGCCAGCTGCCATTAGCATGGGCCCGAGCGCGTGCTCATGGATTCTGGCTTTTAGTTTCAAATTTCAGCGCCAGAGCCATGCATCTGCCGCTCTGTTTGTTGTGGGTGGCAACCGGAGCTGTATGCCTCGCCAGAGGACAGTTCTTGAAGGAAAGCACCATCACCTCCATCTACATGGCCAAGGAGGCTTTCCACGGTGAAGTGGTTGAGGAGCCGTACATGATGGCCCTGTATTTCCGAAGTCGCACCCGCGGGTGGTTCTGCGTCGGCTCGATCATCGATTCGCGGTGGGTTATTACAGCAGCCCACTGCACCAACGGCAGTCGGACAGTACAGCTGGAAAGGCTGCTGCCTCGATTGCGGTATACCCTAACACAGCGGAATATCTTCCAGCATTCTAGCTTCAATGAGAGACTAAACCACGACGTGGCCCTCATCCGGGTACCGCAGCTGCGACTCTCTCCGTTGCTCAACCGGGTGAAGCTCCCGGCTCTAAGTTCGAAGTCGAACCTCTTCGTGGGTGCCAGAACGTGGGGCTTTGAGTGGCCGCGGGACAAAGGAACCAAGGCCACCGAGCGGGTGGTCATGAAGAACGAGGACTGCATCGGCGCCGGCTACAGCAGGAAGGTCGTGATCGCCAGCACCCTGTGCGTCGAGGTTCCACCGAACGAATCTGTATGCATTGTGGACGATGGAGGAGCCTTGCTTCACAACCCCAGTAAAATCCTGATCGGAGTGGTCTCCTTTGCCAGTGTCGGTGGATGTCTAGCGGGCGAACCAGAAGGATTCTCACGCATCACCAGCTACATGACCTGGATAAGCCAAGTGACGGGAATAGAGCTCGACTAATAATTTTGCGGAGCTAGAAGCAGGTTCATTGTTGTGACCAATTTTAGGCGAAACATACACATGTTACACAAATAATTCCTCTTTATGAGCCTCTTATTGATTATTGATTCTATTGATATCTATCCTCTTATTGAGCAAGTTATGAGCTTCAAATTAAATTTTCCGCTGATGCTGCTTCATGGTTTATGAAGTGTTGCACAAATATCTGCAGATACCACCAAATAAAAGCACGTTAAGTCAAAACATCAGCGCAGGATGCTGCATCAGCAGGATAGGAATCGCGAGAAATGAAAATAAAAGAGTGCAAAGGAAGAGTCCTCTTTGCGTGCGAACATGCAAAGCGAATTTTGTCCATTTTCGAGTGCTGTATCTGTGCCTGTGCCACATGTGGAGTGCGGATTATTCCTCCTGCGCGTTCTTGCCCTGAAAAAACACTGCTCCGTCCTCCCCGTGTGTCCTGTTGTTTTCCAAGGCTACTTTACTGTGCGCTTGCCACTTGCGCTTTTTCTATTTTGTGTTTTTCTTGGCAGACATGCTTTCTCCGTGTCGCAGTAGAGGCAGGGTTGTTGCCGCAGTTGTTGCAATTTAAAACCATGCCCCGTACATTCTACTTCAACAAATATTTTCCGACCCCTGAACTTGAAACTAGGGCTTCAAACTGAAATTTAAGGTTTATCTCTGAAACTAAATAATGGTCCCATGTGAGCCTTGGCGTAATTAAGACGTGCTTAGCGGGAGTATATTTATTGAGTTTTTGGTAACAATCGTATACGAAAGAAATCAACGGGTACCACGCCACTTGAAGGTGGTGTTCCCAGAAGCTATCCCAAAAAAACGAAATTATAGAGAAGAGGGCGCGAAACCAAACCGAAAGTCACACACAACAACTGGCAAATCATATTCGCATAAAATGCCTCGCTTACACAAATGTTTCAAAAGCTAAAACAACAAGGCAGGGAGCAGCAATAAATCCGAACAGAATCCTCGAACAATTACATGAAAAGGACGGCACGACGAAGTGGCCATAGAAACAGGAGCACAGCGGGATCGGAAAAGTCAAACTGCAAGCGCAGCAAAGCAAATACCGAAGAATCGTAGCACAATTAACAAAGCGAAAGAGGAAAGACTAATACATCGGAAAGCGAGACAGGCAGAGGCAAGCGTTTATGCCGGGGGGTATGCTTCATTTAACGAGCTTTTGATATGCAGCTCAAGAGCGGCAGCTGGAGTGGGAGTGAGATTGGAAGTGAGAGTGGGCATGGGAGTGGGAGAGGGAGAGGGAGAGGGAGCTTCGTGGCTATACGAATTTTTTGCGCACCACTGGCATGCGAAAAGTATGCTGGGACTAGCTTACACATGGCACCAGAATTCTGCAGAAGGGGCGGGTGGCTCTGCCGCAGAAAGTATGCAACAATCATCTGCACTCTTCCGCTCCTCCTATCTCTATTGACCACACTGACCTGCCACTCCTGTCCGTCTAAGAGGAGGTATTTTTTCATTCAGCATATTTTTCGCCGAATTCGACTGCCATTTATGACCGCTGACCCCACGCCCATTTTGGCACGCTAGTCCCACCCCGGCCTCCTTTGGCTATATTGCGGAGAATATTTTATATGCGTTGCATTGCCGGGGAATCCTTGGCCTGCCTTTGGTCGGTTTTATTGCCGTTGCAGATGATGGACACTTGGCGTTTGCGATTGCCGACTTCCTTCCCCGCGCCCATTCACCCTTCTCCCTCCCAGACTCACTTCCGTTGGCTTCTGACGAACTGATTGGAAGTCAGCGATTTCCTTTTCTTTGCGCTGTTTGCCTTTCCCGAATTCCTCCGTTTTATGCCATGTCCTGGCAGCGAGCACTTCACCAACAGCTCTGATTGTAGAGTGCGCGGGGGGAGCGCAGGAGTCTGGCGGGACGCGTGGTTGGCATCTTGAACTGCCCAGTTGAACTGACGAATTTTCGTGTACTGCCGATGCAGCAATCGGAAGGGAAAGGCTCTGCAGGCTGCGATCTGGCCGCAGAATTTCTTCATTTTAGTGCCTGGGCATGTCCCGTATGCTGTCTGAACCGTGATTAGGCCCTGCACTCAAGCTGGTCTGTATAACGCATTAGTTAGCTGGAAGTACTAAATATTAAATGCGAGTTTTTAGTTCATCTCCCTCCAGACCCCATCTCCGTTGGCAACATCACCTCTTCCCATGAACTCTACCGAAAATGACATTCCAAAGCTAAACCAAACACATTTTACGCCCACAACATTTTCGCGTATTTTAATGAGTATTTTCGGGCTGCAATGGGTGCGGGAAGGCATCGCGCGGGAGTTGCTGGTGGGGACAGTGTGCAAATTATGCATATGGCCGTGACGACACATGGGTCGAGTGTGCGTTAAAAGCCCCGGGCGTTTCGAGTGCGGTAGGGCTTTCCACAACTCCCCGTCCTCTGTGAGGCGTGGGGGTCCGAGTGGAACTCCCGGGGTCTACGGGTTACAGCATCATCTCATTAACAATCAGGCGAAGCGGCCAGGAAGGGCTGGGATGCCTAGATGTCGGTCCCTGCTTGTGTCGGTTCACATTTCAAACACGAACTTGCCGTGCTTTCGCGGATGCCTGCTGTGGCACCATTATTTAAATTTAAGCTAGTAGTGACTGAGTGTCGTAATTAGAGACCTGGTACTTTTATGAAAACAGGGTTTCTTTAAAACATCGAAATCAAATGACTTTTTTTCTTTTTCGGAGGCAGTATTGATGGTCTGCAATTCATCCATTTATGATGCTCTATTGTAGCTATTGTTTGTATTCAGGTACTCGGTATATAGGCGATAACGACCGGGTAATGATGAAGTTTTCCTCAAAATCCTATAGTCAAAAAATGGTGATGGACATTGTATCCTGCAAACCATCAAACTTTTGCAGGTGTTGACCAAAATGGGTTACGGGTTTGGGTCAACAGAAGGCCCGAGGCAGAAAATCGGATGGGAAGGTGCGCTCCTTTAGTTTGAGGATAGGACATCCGATTGGAGCTCCAATCAAACTGGAATCAGATAGGCGGCCAGCATTGAACATACTTCCTGTTGCCAGACAGGTCAGTTTGACAATAAACGGGAGCTGCATTCTTTCCAACGTGAAATAATTTGATTTAAAAAGTACTACGATACCGATACTACGATACTATGATATAATTTTCCATGCTTGTTTAAACAATCTTCAATTATTGAAACCATAGACATTTTCATTACATTCTACCCAGACAAATCCTCTCGTCCGGCGGTTAAATAAAATTTGCAAAAATATGCTTGCACACCCACTGAGTTTCCCTTTCCCCCGGCGCCACTAAATAACAGATTTAGCAGCCTCTACTGTACTCGTATTTTGTTTGCTTTCGGCTCAGAGCCTTTCGGCCCACAGCTAATAGCCAGTAGCCCAGGGCCAGAGCCCAGACCCACCAGATGATAACGCGCTCGCCTTTGTTGGCCGGGAACCGACTAGGCGTTGTTGTTGCCCTGGTCAGATGCTTTTTATGGGCCATAACGACGGAGGCAGTATGAGGAGAACCGGGCCTGGGCCCAGGTCCTGTTGACAATGTTGGCGGCCTTTAATGGCTGGCCGAACGGGTGCAAAAAGCAGGACGGGACAACAGCAAACAATGGCCGTGCCATCATTGACTGCGTTAATTGCTGTCATTCATTTGAAAAGTCATACGCGAGATTTTCGGTGCTCGGAGTCAAGCCATCCCCGGTCTCCTTCTCGGAACTCCTGCTCATCTTCCTGCCGTTAAAAGTGATGATTATGGGTTCACTCTCTCGCTTTCGTTGTCCCATGCTGAATTTGGCTTCCATTGCATTTACGGGACTCACTTTTATGTCTGGCTGGTTGCTTCCCCCTCTGAGTCATCATCGAATGGCGCTTGCCATAGATCTTAATCCCCTGGGCGAACCCGGAAACAATGTGCCTTTTACTTTTATACCCCTGGACTCAGATTGGGCCTGCTATTTCCAATCCCTTCCAAATCCAATTTGCCTGCTAAGCCATCGAAATTTTTTCCGAATTCGTTCATTATAGACCCAAAAGATGCGCTGAGGATTGGGGAAGCTGCTCGCCTAGAACCTCGGCATAAAGGGTTATATGTTTGTTCGCCTTAAAAAGCGCTTTTTAAACGATACATTTTCTCTAGGGTTGCAATTTACAGATGGCATGAGTCCCGAACCTTCGCAGTTTCCCTCAAAAAGACCATCTTCCGCTCGGCACTTAGCTTTAACGCGACATAAAACAAGAATTCGCATATTGAAATTTAATTCAACGTTCTTTGCCAGGAGCACCCTTTCCTGGACGGACAGGATGTGCATACATAAATTCCGCTCGTGTGGTTTTCAAAATGCATTACAGGCAACAGCTTCCTCCGGTGCTTCTACCGGCCCAGCAGCTCCGGCTCCCAATTCTATTCCCGTTTCCAATACCCCCACTGGCGCATCGTTCTAGCCAGGGAACCCCCTCTTTGAACTCGGCTAAGCTAATCAAGGGCTGAGCCAACAATTTACTTAGCTCGGCACTCATGACCCCAGCCCTTTGGCCTCCTTGGGACCTTCGACGGTGCCCCATCATATCAGCAATGGGTATGGTTTCGGCTGGTTTTAGTGTGTGAAGCTCCTTACGGTCCGTGGAGAGGTTACCTTACCCCGTGGACTACGAGGTTACGGACCGTTTCGTCTGTCCGCCGCCTCATGCATAAACCAATTTGCTTTGCATAAGCAGGACTTAGGGGTGGGTAGTTGCCAACGCCGCACCGCCTCCAATTGCAGCAATTTCCTAACCCTAGTTTCAGCATTTATGCACCTTTGTCTGCTGCCACTCGTCTTCTTTTTGCCCGCGTTCAGTATTTGTTTGCGGCGCCGGGTCATTAATTTGGCTGCAGCTACCTCGCACGCCACTCCACGTCGCTTCCCGACAGCCCGGCTAGTCGACCGGACCATCCTGTGCTCCAACGGACAGCAGCCCCTGCTACTTTCTTGGCACCATTTCCCCAGTGCGAAATTAGGAAATTGCATTTGCCGGCAAACGAGCGTGGCCACCACGGATTGTGCACGGTGCAGCCGGCTGCAATTCAACTGGACCTCCGTGCCCTGGTCCGCCGAAGATTTGCTATCGGCATTTCAGCCGAAGAGTTCAACAGCTGGAAATTGCCAAAATGTAAATTCTCATGTGCCCAGCAGGCAAGAGCCAGGCACATAAATTTATTGCCTGCGTGGACTGCAAGGACTGGCTCTTATTCTCCCTCCCCATCCAAATCCCCACACCCATACCCATTCCAATTCCCATCATCTTCACTGCGGCCATTCAAAGCCCTAAAATATTCATAATCAACGCGGCATTAGCAACGGCTGCGTTTTCATTCGTTTTTCGGTTTCTGCTCGAGCTCATCAATGAACCAGGATCGGAGCTTGCGGCATAATTGGAGCTATGTTTTAGTGATGAGCTGGCCGAAGGGTCTGTGCTTGGGTGGGAAGCTAAGCAAAAACTTTTCTATTCATTTCCCGTTGGCAGCTAGCTTCGATTTTAAATCAATACATCCGAAAACGACATCCCGGCACCGACTTCTTCCGGCACCTCGACTTTTCGACTGGCTCCTGGATCCTGTGTTCTGGCTCCTGGATCCGCGGTGTCTGCGATGTCAGACGGAGACAATAACGGGCATTAAGCAAGGCCAACACGTAACCGGGCAATAAACAAGCGAGACAAATGAAGCTGCTAAATGAAAGTTGATTGCCAGTTGACGACCACACCTGTTTCGACGGCTGTCTGGGTCCTGCGTCCTGTTTCGGGGGCCCTGGGTGCAAGCGAAGGCACGGGAAATTCCCGATTCCAGGCAGGACAGCAATCAAAATTGTCAAAGCCATCGAAAAAGAAGGAATGGAATGGCGGAAGCTATGAAAAAAACATGGCACGAATGCCACGCAACGGAAGTTAGCATCGCCGTGGCTCCCGTCCTCGTCCCCCATCACACCTATTAATAATAATGGCGGACACAAATTCCTCGCTGTGCCATCGCCCAGCGCACACCCCTTTGTCGCACCTTTTGTCACGTATCAAGGCTGTATGTGATTCCTGCAACAGGACATCACAACGGAAGGGAACACGAAAGCGAAAACGATTTGTTGCAATATCGAAGGTGGCCGTAACTGATAAATGATCGACAATGACACTGCATGCGTAAAACAAATTCTTGTATCGCCATATGGCAATGAAATCCATTTAATCAAAATGATCAGATGAACAAAATAAGCCAAAAATAAGAAACTAAATCGCACTGGTTCAAAATCGTCTAAAGCCAACATACTGTCTTTTCAAAGCTATCGCCATCTATGGAAAATATTTTTATTAAAAAACAAACAAGAGAGGAAAGCTAACTTCGGGCGGAGCCGAAGTTGATATACCCTTGCAGTTGAGTGGCAGTCCGCCAGGTGCCGCAACGCATCTTGTATTATAAGATATATATCGGATCGTACATAGTCGGCCGATCCTTCTGCTTATAATTTGGATTAGTCAGCCTATAGGATAAAGTCGACCAATCCCAGCCGTTCCGACTCATACACTGCCTGCAAAGGAAAGAAGGGTGTGTGCAAAGTTTTAAGACGATATCTTTAAAACTGTGAGACTAGCTTGCGTAGAAACAGATAGACAGTCGCACATGCTTATATCGACTCAGGAAGTGATCCTGATCAAGAATATATTCACTTAATAGGGTCGAAGATGTCACCTTCACTGCGTTGCACACTTTTGACCAAAATTTTAATACCCTCTGCATGGGTATAATACCCTCTGCAAAGGTTTCTATGACTTTTAATTTGGACAAACCAATTCGATATGCCGAATTTCATAAGGATTGGCCGACTATATCCTATAGCTGCCATATAACTAATTGATCGGAAATAGCATAACTTCTTTGATTTTGAAGTTAGAAGGATGGGATTTTCTATGGATTCTACTTTGGGCAAACCAAATCCGATCTCCCAAATTCCATAAGGATCGGCCGACTGACTATATACGATCCGATATATATCTAATAATATAAGATTCATGTCGCCACCTAGCGGACTGCCACTCAACTGCAAGGTTATATCAACTTCGGCTCCGCCCGAACTTAGCTTTCCTTTCTAGTTTTTTTAATTTTTAATAAAAGGTACGAAATTTAAAAGACATTTTTACAAATCTCTCATTTAGAGAGGACTGTTAATAATTTTAATCTACCTATCACTGATCTTGTTTACAGAATTAAACTGTAACTGCCGCAAACTCGATATTAAAGCTTCGCTAATTGACCAGCAATTAAACTAGCTTTAGGTGGTTTCCATCCAGTTTGGTCTTTCGCCCTCAACTCGAGCAATTTAAAACTCCCCAAGGTTGTCAGGGACAGTCTGGTCTGGTCGGAAAAACCAGTCCCAGGCCGGCAACAAGCACATTACTAATTGGCAAGCAAAACGCTCCGCTTGTTGTCCTGCAAACGACGATAGCTACAACGACAATGCCAAAGGATAAGCCAGAGCTGCGGAGGGATGCCACCCAAAGGTGGCACACATAGCACACAAGCTTCATTAACTCAAACTATGCTGCTTTTTGCGATTATCAAATTGTCTTTACACACATGAAGCCAACGATTGAAGCTAGAGCTGAGTGAGATTGGATGGAGACTGTAGGTGGGTGGTACGGTGCTGATGGTCACTCGCAAGTGGAAAAACTGGTCGGGAGTGAGCAGGGAGCTGGACCAGGACAGCAACCGCAGAAATATGAAGCGCATGTTGCATCAACATCACAGCAATGGCAACGGCTACGGCAACGACAACGGCTACACCAGGATAGGTGAAATCCCCGAACTGCTTTGGGATATTTTGTTGAGCAAACAACCATGCAAAAATGCAGCAGACGGTGCGAGAACGAAGTCCTCGGACTGGAAACGACGGAGTACTGACGGAACGATGGACATGCGGCGGCAGAGATAATGCAGAGTGACAAACTGCCGGAGAGGACATTGCCGGACACACCGCCACCTGGACTTGGACTGGCCGCATTATCACACCTGACGGTGATTAGAGATATGTCGGCAACGCTGCTCTTAAATTTCAAGAGCGACAGGGAACTGATTCGGGTACGGGTTGGGCAGATGCTTAGATTGATGATGATCAGAGCCTCGACTGGGTTAAATTCAGACTTATCTGGGCTAAAATCTTCCAGATTGCCCACTTTCAATTAGCTTTCATTTCGGGGGAAATTGCTCCCGATGCCGCCATTAATGAACTTACTAAGAACTTTGCCTGAAGTTGCTCAGGATTCTCGATCCGGATCTAAAATGGGAAGTCGCTGGAAACTTTCGATTGTTCCGATTGTGGGTCATTTTTCTCGGCTGCAACCAAACTTTCTAAGCCCAATCTCGTTGCCTCCGGTGTGGCCGAACATGCAAATATTTTCCATTTAATTAATGCGTGGAATCGCACTGTCGGGGATGAGCCCGGAAGGAGCCATGGCCGGCGCGGGGCGGTAACTGTCGCAGCAAATTAAAATAAATTGCATAGAAATTTATCATTCGAATCTGGAGCCAGATAAACACAAAGCCAGCTGGAACGGCGCCAGTAATAGTCCGACAGGGTTGTGAAAAGTTGGTTAGAAAGTGGGACTTTGGGTCAGTTTTCCAGTGTGTGCGAGTCATAATTAATCATAATAAAATCAGCGTGAAGAGAAGGAATAAGGAGCCAAGATTAGGAGGAGCTGGGAGGATAAAATAACAACAATTTCCAAGCGTTTTCTTGCCCATCAAAGTAAATGAGCCAATTAAGCGGCTGCCATTGCGACCCTTGCCTCACCTGGGCGTTTTCGGAATGGGCCTGAGAACAGTGAGGCCCCGGATAGCAGTGAGTTCAGGTGTTCATCCTTGGATAGCTTTGGATAGAAACCGGTTATTTTTGCTAAATTTTCGATGGGTATATTTATTTATTTCTGTATTTTTTTTGGGTACTTTCCAATGCTATGGGCCTCATTTGCTTTGTTGACATGTTAAGTTGCCCAAAAACGTTAAGCTATTAATAGTGAAAGAGCCGTAAATGGTTCGCTGTTGTCATGGAAAGAGAACCCGAACACACGGCATTCCATTTGCTAAACGCGCAATGTCATCTTATATTTAAAACTATAAATATTTGATAGAATATTATTCTAAGAATATCTGATAGAAATTCTACGAACTTCGTACTTTAAACGGGAATTTTTTTAAACGAAAAAAAACTTTGACGTGGTCGAAAATTCCCTTAGCTTTTTAATATAAAAACATATACATAGATATCTGAATTATAACAAAATGTATAGGCATAGCATCAAAATATTGTAGCGCTCTCTATGAATAAACAAGTATTTAAAGTATGTTTCAAACTTAAAAGCACTAATGACATCTTTATGAAAATGATTTTATTGGGGATGTGACTTTGAAATTAATTTTTACCATAATCGCAAATTACAAAAAAATGTTAAGCTATAATAATAATTGTATTTGAAATGCCATTATTTGAGTTCGAAAGGAATACATAAAAATTCATAAGTGGCAAATTTTTAACTCTAAAGGGAAATTTTTTGTATTGTACTTCTGCCCGCTGGATGTTTGCTTGAAAATAGGATGTTCAATGCACCTTAAGTGGCCTTTTGATAAGTGCATTAGCTCGATGTCATCTCTATTATATACTATAATAAATGCACAGTATAAGTCTCAGTATTTCTTCAAATCAACTTTCGTTCTTCTTAAAGTTGAAAGAGATTAACTAATTGGAAGAGCATCGACTATGATTTTTTCCAGCATCCTTCGTGTGTATCACTGTTGTAAATGGAGGAATGTGCCGTTGAGTATTTTAATTTTCACTCGAATGAATACACCACATCCAAAAAGCTTAGCCAGCACTATCATCAATGGGATTGATATTTCTGGCTGTTTCTAAGCGCAGTAACCCCGAATGCGCTCCACAGATGAGGGTATAATTAGCCCAATAAAACCATTTGTGAGATTACGCTGTCTAACTTTATTGTCAACTTAAAGCTACATGTGGCGAGGCTCTGGCGCAACACCTACCTAATTAGACCTCTGGCAAGTGACCAGACACAAGTCATGGTGAACCGGTTGACCCCGGGACGCCTCCGGGTTCTTCATTTCCATGGGACCGGTCTGTGTCGTACTTACAGGTGCATCCGTGGCTATCCTTTGACTTTCCTCGAGTGCTACCGCGTGAACAGCTAGGAAGGCTGCTGCAACCCCCAACAGAGATCCGGCCGCTACATCCGACCAGTGGTGTTTGTAGTCCATGACCCGGCTGAGTGCCACAAACCAGGCAACAATGACACAGACTAGCTGAATCACGGGCCCTAGCAGAGAGCCTGGCAACGGCCAGCGGCGCCTACGGATGTGCAGCGCCACAAAGACCAGGCCGTAAAACGCCATAGCAGAGTGTCCGCTGGGGAAGGACACCCTCAGGTCCTTGAGAACCTCCTCGCTGACTCCCGACAGCTGGGACTGGCAGATGTAGACCTCATGGTACTCTTGGACGACTTTATGGGCCAAATCCGCACAGGTAGTTCCATTGGAAAATGCAGGCCTGCATGCGGCAAAGAAGTGCGGACGCAGTCGGCCGATCGTGTACTTGCCGATGCTCTTGAGAAGGTCGTTGAACACATAGCCGTAGAGGAACCATCGGACCACGTTGTACACGGGCCAATAGTGACTCCAACTGCTGGCGCCTTTGCTCCGGCAAAGGAAACTTTCGAGCAGGACCAAGCTGAGCAGGGGCAGGTACAGTCCTAGCAGGTGTAGTACCGTGGAGCTGATTGTGTTTTCATGGTACGGGTACATAAGGCTCTGATCATCGCAAAAAAAGCCGCGGGTAGTCGGTGGTCCCCAGATCCTTGTAAAATTCTCTACGATAACCAGGAGCAGGCCCATCAGGGCCAGGTCCACCAGAGGGCGGACAGGCGTCCAGACCCGCAGGCTAAAACTCATTTCCAGACCTTGCTTTCCGACTCCGTCCGTTCTGTTCGATGCCTTGCGGCTCACTGATCTCTAGCTTCGGTCGGCGGCGGCAATCTGAGCTCAGACTCGCCCGACTTGGATTATTAATAAACAGATCGCATTGTTGTTTTGATTATATTAATAAACACCCGCCAAAGGGGGCCCGAGCTGACGTAGAGAATGTTATTGGGCCGGACTCCGGAGGTATTCCCGAGACAAAAGCCGAGTACTCTTCTTGGTCCGCGGACTGTTGTCACGCACGTGCTGGCGTCGCAATCGCAACTTAGTATGCCCCTTCGGCCCTGACTTGATCACATCACAACACGCGAGTTGGTGTTTACTGTCTACGGAGCCCGACATGCAATAATGCCAAAGCTCAACGATCCCCGCGAAAAGCTCTTGAAAAGCTCAGCGCCACTAGCCTCTCTTTGGCTCAACCAATTCTACGCATTCAACCAAACGTCATCCTCTACAAAACCATGAAGCTACCGCGGAATGAATTTATTCATCACTAATCAGCAAAAATATATTGCAAAATGAATGTAAAATGTTATGACTCAAATGTATTCAAATACTTTTTGGGTTTCATTTAACATTAGTTTTTAAAAATAATTTATTTAAAACCTCTTGACAAATAAACAATTACCTTAATTTTTTCCTGTGTGTTCTATCGAATTGGCCCCTTGATGATTCAGTAGTTATTAAGTTTTTGACCGATATCCCCAGCCAAGGTAGGCAGGTAAAAACGTTATGAATATAAGGTGTATCAACAACTTTTGCTTCGGAATGTGGGTGAGGCCATTGTTGAATTACGAACTACACAGCATAATCAAATGAAAACTCAAAAACATACGCAATACTTCGATGTACTTTATTAGTTAATAAATTAAAAAACAGACAAACTAAAATTAAGGCTAAAGGAGAAGGCTATGCAGACAGCTTATACAATTAATGGGACTTCCAATACAGATTTATGGGAACTATACAAATGCAGTGGGTGATCTCTATGTCTAATGCTCTAAAACGAGGTGTAGAGTGTAAGGATCAAGTCAGACTGCCCGACTCGCGGATATAATCTTTATTGCTAGCTTTGTAACGTTTTGATATTACATTGGCCCCTACACTTTCATGCGATAATCGTCTTCATTGTAGTTGCTGTCCGCTGAGTAAGGAGGTGGGGTGCTCGGACACACCTCCTCCTGCAGGGTGGCCGCCGTGTTCTCCCTCCGCAGCCCCCCGCCGAGAAGAACTTCCATTCGCCCAAATGGCGTATCAAACATCCTCGCAATGAAACGGACAGTGATCAAGGCACCGGCTACGCCCAGGAGCGAGCCGCAGAGGACGTCGGACCAGTGGTGCCAGTTGTCCATCACTCGGCTGAGAGCCGTGTACCAAGCCAGCATGATAAGCAAGAACTGCACAAAGTGACGGCCCAATTTCGTTCCTCTCCAGGTGATTTTCTCTTGCAGGTAGAGGGCTACGTACACCATGGCATAGAATATCAAGCTTGAGTGCCCGCTGGGAAAGCTGAGGCGCGACTGACGCACGTCCTCCACGGAGAAGCCCTCGCCGGCGCACTCATAGTTCTCCACGTAGCGGTGCAAGTTGGCCGGATCCGAGCATAGGCTGCCATCAGTGATCTGCGGCTGGCACACAGCCAGGAAGTGTGGCCGCAGGCGTCCAATAGTGTACTTTCCCACCTCGGTGGCATCGAAGGTCAGCAGTAGCCCGAAGACAAAGTAGGCAGCTTGGCGGCCCAGCTGCACATACCAAGTGGAGACCCGCCACTGCAGCAGAACTTGGGTTTCCGCGATCTGGCCAGCTCGCAGATGGGAAACGTACTCCACCAAGACGAAGACGAGCAGTGGCAGCAGGCCAACGATCAGGCCGAGCATCACCGGGGTGATGGTGTTGTCCCTGAAGGGATAAGCGATGCTCTCGTCGTCGCAGAAAAAGCCGCGTCGCACGGGATCCACAGCAAACTCGTACACACAGATGGGGATAACGAGAACTACTATGACTAGCAGCTCCAGAAGTAGCCGCTGGGTCAGGCGATGGTCCGCGGCCCGTTGGCGGTCTGCCGAAGTTGCGGAGCGGGTCGAAGCCGGGGCGGGCATGGGGACGGAAACAGATTGATCTTCGTTCGCGGAGCGCATTTCGTGGAGGGGTCGCTCCGGCTTTAATTAGTTAATATTCCAAATGGCCTTTATGTCTGCTGGTAATTAGCTTTTCGTTTTGTCGTTTACCCGTCGCGGTCGATTGTTTCGGGTTCGTTGTCAGTGGCTGACTGAAATGGCGTTGTTCGGGTAACGTTCTTTAATTCAACGCTCATTTGATGGGGCAGACTCTTTTGATATTTTGTTTTTGGATCCTTCTCTGTGCTCTCCGCTCGCCGCTTGGAACAACCCCTTCCTCTCAAGCCCGCTGTTTTCCCGTGTCAGAGCAAGTTGTATTGTCTATTTTGAGACGCTTGTTATTATCCAGAGAGCTTACTACTGGCGCGGTTTTGTATTCTGCATTTATTGCTTAGATTAGACAAGAGACTGTCACTGAAAGAAATAGGAGAACCATTATTAGATTTAACGATATAGAAAACTCGTAAATTACCATTAGGAAATGAGGGGCCATCTGATATGATCTTGAGAGTTTCTCGCAGTGCAACTGTTCAAATAGCGTCAAGATCACTTTGATAAGATAAACTAGAGATTGGCAGATAGTCGCGAATGCTAGAGGGCATGCTTTAGTGTCAAATCAGAGCGAGTCAGCAATTTTATATTACTGCGACAACTTTAGAGACGATTTTATAGGATAAGCGAGCTGTTTTTAACGGATTGATAAGACGTATAACATTGATAATTATATGCTATATAGGGGTTAAGATATATGCTGCTACGGTGACTCACGGTGACTTACTCACTGAGTAATCGCCTATTGTTCTAGGGCAGCGAGCCGTCGAATGGGAGCGCCTCTGTGAGCTTGCATTATCAGAGACCGGGTAGAGGCAGCTCTGCTCGGGTGAGCGCCACACTCGAGCATCCGCCGATCTTTTGCCCAAGAATGGACCTCATTGTGAACTTGCAACTCCCGGTCTCTGAGCTGTTCCGATTTCCCGGCAGGGGTCTGCCGTGGTGGCTTATGGCACAAAGTTTAACTGTCAATTAAATAAAAAACTCAAAAAATGGGACACGGAAAATGGAAAGCATTCAAAGCAGGCTCGTCACCCGCCTTCAGTCTTGGCCTTCTTGTTCGCTCGCACTCATGTTCGTATTCCTATTCACAGACGTATTCATAGTGGACGTCAAATGGCACGACCTTTAATTGAATGAATAAGCGACATTTGATTGAATTAAGGCGGCCAGTCTCTGTGACTGAGTCCGATTCCTCCCTTTACTCTCGGCATCGGCCTCCGCGATCACTGGGTATTTGAACTTTGTGCTTCAGCCAATGGCGCTTATTTTTTTTGTATGATTATTTGGTTCAATTTTTAAAATAAGGAGAATTATCACCGCACGGATTTTCAACAGAATATTACATAGTTCCAACTTAACCATCTCTGGAGCAATAAGACTCAAAAAACTCGTTAGTCTAAAACTCACTTTTATTTGAACCTTAACTATCGTATTAAGGCCGTATATCAACACGTTTAAAAATTCCACACAATCGGCACGAACACCTCCATAAAGGAAAATATAAATTCGGTTTTGCGACAAATTCATAACCAAAGGGCACTGCTAGCCGATATTATCACCCTACCCCGAGTAGCTCTGGGCCAAACCACCTGTTACCGTCCACACAACCCGTTTGATTCCGAGACGTAACTTTTAGGCGCCACTTTCCGATCGTGACTGCACGGCGAAACAAACACCAGTCACGGCTGGCTACCGATGTAAATAAGTCGATCGAGTGGTTCTCGTATAAATCATTAATCGGAGAGACAATGAGCGATCGAGAGAAATAACTGACCGGGAAGAGAGACAGAGCACAGCAGCCAAGTGGACGGTGGTCAGTGTGTGCCTTTGGGTAATTGGAGCTTGCCAGAGGCTGGACACTTGTTGACCGAACCAGACGGCTTTGGTCTGCTTTGATTATTCGAATTGGAGGCCCTAAATATGAGTTTCTAAATAGAATCCGTTATAATTCAAAAGAATTGGTAGGTGGATTAGCTGGTTTAGGTATTCTCGCTTCTGAATCATAGAATAGTTGGACTTTTACTTAGAATTTGTTTAACAAATTTGTATAAATAATTGAATTACATAAACTTGCTTATGTAACGCGATGTAGTACTAATGATCAGATGTACTGAACCCAAACTACCGAAGGAGATCGTAACAGGTGGTTTGTGCCCGCGCTAATCGGAGTAGGGTGATGGTATCGGATAACTGAGGCTAAAAGCTCTTCTATCTGCGGATCGTGCGAGAATCTACTACCGACGTATTTTTTTGCTTACACAGATTATACACATTTCCACATTATTTTTTCACATGAGTCTATTGGCACCGCACAAAAGCATAAACGGGATAGGAAGAAGGTTAATTTACATCTTATTCGAAAATTTATGAAAGAATCTGGAAGATCTGTAAGCTCTATAAATTAACCATACAACATATGGACTACTCATTTCACATGTTGTATGGTTAGTAGTGTATAAGGAAGCAAAATATTAAACTTGGTATGAGCGAACTTATGTATGTACATACATATGTACCACATATCAACGTTTCCACGTTAGTTCCATAAAAAGGTATGTTTAAATAAACAAGAAATTGTATTTTCAAACCATTACATATCCAATATATGTATATGTTGGTACTTGGGCTTAAAACATATTGTTTTTATTCAAAAATATGTGATTTTCGAAGACAAAACCAAAAGCTTGTCGTCTTCCAATATCCAATCCAGCTCCTTAAGTACACAAATGCTGTTATTGACTTGTACTGTGATAGTTCCAAGGTAAAATCAGGGAAATGCATGGGCCTAAATATTTTATTTTCCCAAAAGTAGAGTAAATTCATTCAGTATCCATAAGTAGCTCTGTTATAGTATCCTGCATAGCCGTAGATCTGTTCGTTCCTGGGCCACTGGCGTCGCTTTACGCGCACCTCAGTAAAGAGGCCAGCCACCACGACGGCACCGAAGAAGGCTAGTAGTCCGCCGAGAGCAGCTCCCGCCGCCACATCTGACAAATGGTTCTGGTAGGTTGATATGCGCTCCCAGCAGACGCCTAGAGCCAGAGATCCGCAAGCCAGCTGTAGAGTGGCGCGCAGGAACCGCATCCAAGGGGCAAACATCCGGGCTTGGGCGTAGAATATGAGAAAAGCCATGGCATAGATGGTGGTGGTAACGAATCCGCTGGGAAAGGAATGACGCACAATGGATACAAGATCAGCCGGCGTCGCGAAATCCGTGCAGGCAAATTCCTCAACGTAGGAAGTAGAGTTGCCCCCGGCCGCCCCGACGCACTTGCCATCGCCCTGCTCGCCCCACGAGGGTTGGCAGACGTCGAAGAAGTAGGGTCGCAGTCGACCAGTAGAGTGCTTGGTCACCCGGATCGTAACTAGAGCTAGACCTAGGCCGAACAGATACACTCCCACTGTTTTGTAACACTCGCTGATGAAACTAGGAATTCGCGCTCCCACGAAGATGAAGCGCTGCTTCAGCTCTGTCGCTTCCGGAACAATGGCGGCTCTGATCATTTCGACCACGAGGATGAAGGAGGCGGGAAGGACCACCACTGCGATAGTGAGATGGACCTTGGTCAACCTAGGCTGGTGATAGGGGTACTGCAGACTCAGGTCGCTGCAGTGGAAGCCCCGCTGGGCAGTGGGAAGCTTTTGGGGCAGAAGCACCAGGGCAACGCCAAAGATCCCCAGGAGGATGAGAAAGTCGATGACCAACCGGGAGAGCAGACGCGTATTCGGATTGCCGCACATTTTGACACTAACCTGTGGGCTAGTGGAGTCGGGTTTCCTCTCCCCACGGTCAGTACTAATTTGCATTTCCATTGACCAGGTCGCATTGAGTGTTGCTACACAAACTCGTTTTACGAACCTTTGTTTCGCTTTTCCATCTGATCTAGACGCTGGTCTCGGCCATCATCGGTTACTCAAATATGCAAAGGTCTCGATAATTTATTCCTATTTTCTAAAGCTGGATTCCACTAAAGAAGTGGTCCGCCCAACTTGTTCTTTCTGTCTGCAGAAAGGCACCACTAACTGTAAATGTTTGCAACCTATTTGGGGCTTAAATCAAAGGCTGTCTGTAATAATAACCATTTCGCAAGTTCTTCGGAATGTGTCGACAAAACCTTCTAACCCAAGAATTTGTTCTTTCTACTTACAGGTAAGACTTGCCTACCCTCAAGACCTGGCAGTGGCTGAATGACTGGTAGTATTAACTTTAAATATAAAATAGTTTTCAAATGGGATACAAATAACATGCATCCAAAGATTTTGGGAAAGTAAAAGTAATGAATAATGAATACTCATCAATTCAAGTGAAGATGTTTCATATTGCGGAAAGTCCAATGTCCACTCATGACTGGCATGCTATAAGTATTCTGTGCCGAAGTTTTTAAGTGTTACAACTTTCGAAAATATCCGAAATATGCTCTCCGGGGCAGCTGCCAATCGATGTATCGCTTTCTTCTGTTATTTTTTTTTTAATAAGTTTTATGCACGTCATTAATCTCTCTGGGATAACTTGTGTGATAATACATATATTTATTTCGCTAGAATATAAACAAAAACAGGAATTTGTGCAAATCTTTGTTCCAGTGTCTACATGAGGTTCTGCAAGCTTAATTTCGCTAAACTTTATTTTTCTCAGGGCACATAGCCGTAGTTGTGATACGTTTGAGCGTACTGCGGGTGCGCCTGCGCGGGGTGCGCCGCCAAGTATGGCAGCGTTCCGAACGTGTACGCCGGCAGGGCAGGCGGCACCCCTTGGGACGGTCCTGGGGCGCCCACTGCAGAGGATCCTGCAGCCTGGGATTTGGAGGAGCTCTTGGGCGACACCTGTGGCTTCCGCAGAGTGTTGGCCGAGTAGCCGTTCTTGACCCAACGCCTGTTGGCAAACAGATCGGTCACATAAACCGCCGTGAGCCATGCGAAAGCCACGCCCAGCACCGATCCCGCCAGAACGTCGCTCCAGTGGTGATAATAGTCTGTGATCCGGGTCAAGGAGACGTACCAGCCAAACATGACGAAAAGGAACTGCAACAGGTGCTTTAGCAGCTTGGAGACCCGTGTGCTGAGCGCCACTTGTAAGTAGATTGCCAGGTAGAGCATGGCGTACATCATCATGCTGGCGTGACCGCTGGGGAAGGACTGGTTGAGCTGCTTGAAGGCGAAGTCCGACATGTTGGCGTTGCTGCATGTGAAGGCGTCGATGTAGCGGCCCGCGTTCTGGGAGTCCTGGCAGCCACTTCCGTCCGGCAGCATGGGCTGGCACACGGCAAAGAAGTGCGGCCGCAGCCGCCCAATGCAGAGCTTCGAAAGCATCGTGGCAAAGGTGCACATGGCCAAGCCATATAGGTAGCAGAGCGCCTGTCGGTACAACTGTCCCAGGCGCTGGGTCAGACGGCTGCCCGGAAGCTGCTTGAAGAGCTCTACCACGGCTATCACGGCGGTGGGCACTCCCAGTACTAACCCGATGACCAGCTCATGGCCAATGGTGCTCTCCCGCATGGGATAGCCCAGGGACTCGTCTCCGCAGAAGAAGCCGCGCCGGAAGGGGCGGACCAAATTGTGTAGCAGCAGGCTGGCCCCGCTGAGGGCCGCCCAGATCAGCAGGTCGCAGAACCCGCGTGCCAGCTTCGTGTACTTGGACATGCCGGATTCAGCTTCCGCGAAACAGTAGTGCCACCAACGACGACTCGACGTGACTGCCAATCCGCGCTTCACTAGCCCAGCGAAGCTGGCGCTGAGTCGCCCAACCTGGCCGTGATTTCAGACTGGGCCCGCTCTCTCTCAGCTGCCGTTCTCTTTCTTCGCATCGCTTTGCAGCCCGCCAGTCACAACCGGGTGCGTGCTCTTCCCAGCTACGTTCCCCACTGCCCTTGCAGCCATGTCTTGTTATTTTTGTTGCCGTGGCTACGTCGGAGCTTCCACACTGCCTCACGCCCCCGTACCGTATGCTTTTGTTGAATGTTTGATTTTTTTTTGATTAATTACAAAAAGCGTTTTTTATTATGCCCACAATCCGAGAAACCCTAGGCAATTGATAAACAAATGCCGTTTAGCTTCGAGGTGCGTTGGGAAACGGGAGCCAGAACCTCTCCCGTTGCAGTTACCAGAAATGCAAACGCTCGAGAAGCTCATATTTCATAAACAATAAGCGCAAAAAAGAAAAACAAACATGAGGAGAGTACTTCCACCTCCGCGAACGGACAACATGTTGGGCAACTGGTTTCACGGATTGCTCACAAGCCAGGAGAAAACACTTACCAAAAGTCCAACCCAGATAAGGCTTTCCCAGAAGAGAGCCGGAGCCCCGAAGATGAAAACTGGTTTCTCGCCTGAGGTTCTTGCCTTTCGCTTCAGAGTGCACTTTCTGCGCTTTGTGGGGTGCGTGTGCATAATTTTGTGGCGGGCAGCGAGTGGAACGCCACAAAAGAGGCAGCCCCTATGGGCAGCACTCATGTGTGATAATTCGGCTTGCGGCTGCTTAATTGCTGGCTGCAAGCGCATCTTCGGCTGCAGTCATCGTTGGGAATTTTCACTTTTAGGGATTTCTCATTCAGTGACTCATCCAACTACTTTAAGGCGGCTGCGATCGGAGAGCAGGGGGAGCGCACCTGTTCCAGCATCGCGGAGGTGACGGCGCAGCTTCTAAATTGCATTCCTCGGGCTACCACTTGCGGGCACCATGGTGACGTCTACTTGAGCTTTAAGCTCTGTCCCTCGGTGGGTTCTGAGGAGATCGGGTGAGATCCACTAAAACTGGTTTGCTGGGGACTCTTTCCGCAGTTTATTTTTATTGCTCTGCTAATAGAAACGGCTAGCAGCCAGGGCTGGAGCGGGTCAAAGTGGGATACGATGTGGCTCGTTAACTGGCAAAATTAACATCTAGTTTCGGCTATAATTCAATCATTATTCTGGGAGACCCAGGGACTATCAAATTGATGTAAAAAGTGTGCATTTATTATCCAATTATTAAATCATTAAAGTCTTAAGCAGAAACGGGATTCTGACTGTCTCCCACTATATTTATGTAAAGAGTTGTTATATTTTTAGTTCTCTTTTTCTTAAGCCATACTTAACGGAAATTATTTTTATTATTTCAATTATAAATAATACCAACTAGTAGTGGGTATTGAATTTTGAAATGATCGGAGTTGTAACTGCTTATAATACACAGCTGAAATCGAAACCAATTCCAAACAACTGCTTCCAAATATTTGTATTTCAACATACTTTGCACCTTTAATCACAGCAGTCGGTATGTATGTTTCGCTTAAAGATTATTTATTTATATAAATAATATATATTATATTATTATACTATATATTAGATTATTTATAGGGATCATATTTAAATGATTGTCAGAATATTAGGATCCAGAATATTACATCTTTCCGGGAGATGGCGACATCATTCCTTTAAACTTGTCCAATATGACAGTTGCAATGGTTTAGAGGCTTCGAGTCCTTGAGCTTTTAGTAGGTGATGTGTTTAAAGTTTTATGGATTTGGGTGCATTGCACGTGCACAAAATTAAAATCAATTCAAGTCGATCAGAGTTTAATTGCGCAATTCGTAGATGTTGCATTGTTCCAGAGACCTTGGTCAGCGTTGCTCTAATCCCCGCTTAAATGATCTGCTCTGGTTGTTAACCCTGCCACCAGCCGAGTTATCTAAGACCACTGGTATCACCTCGCTCACGCCCCCCATTCTATGCACCTGATTGTGGCGGTATGCGAGCATCCCACTCCCCCTGGCAAAGCGTTGAGAGAGTAGCCCCATTGAAGAATATCAGCAACGGCATAATACTGTAAAGCAAACACATCCCGTGCTAATCACCGTCAATGGTAACTACTTCCCTAGGGGCACACTTTACAAACTTTGGAACTCAGATCGTCACCGAATCGGATCGCCAGTTCCTTTGCATACTGCGGCGCAATTGTAACCGAGTCGCTATCTCGTCGGAAGCGCTATCAACCCCCGCCCCACCTGGTTTATTGTGGTGTACACCTCGCCTTATCAGCCTGCCCCTGGTGGTGGACTGAGACCGGGAAGTGGGGAATCAAGATCAGCAAACGCAAAGTAACAAGTATAGCACTTTGAAATCTTTGTCTCAGCATTTTGACGGTTCGTCTGCACAGGAAGTGCTTCTTATGTTCGCAAATCCAGAGACTTGCCGAGTCAGAAATTTTTGTCCACTTCTGACCAAGAGTCCGAGGCCTAGAGGTCTCGGCAAGGCGTATAAATGGGTGCCCGTATGCAAATGAATGCGATTGTGCAATCCATGGGCATCCGCTGGATCCGCGAATTTAATGAATTATGCCAATAATAAATTTGTACTGGAAGTTAGTAAAGCCACCGACAAATAAAACCAGAAACCTTACGAGCAGCCTTCCCACATAGTAGTCATGATGATAATGATCACTCGATGGCGATCATGAATACCCGTTTCTGACGCGTGCTGCGGTCGCTTTTGATACAATTTTGCACCGAGATGGACGCTTAAGGGGCGTATCGGTTACTGTTCTCAGTTAACTGTGCTTTACACAAAGCTGGTACAAAGACCAACCCACATTGCTACACCAGTAACTACATCCAAATATAGATCGTAAACAAAGTGACTTTAGCCACATTTTGGACTCTATTGTCTATGCCTTTATACATTTTCTTGCAATTTTAAAGTTGAAAATTACCTATAAGTATAAGAACCTATTGGAGATTGATTACAACGCTATTTTCATACCCCTGGTACATTGTCCAGCCAATTGGGAGCAATTTCCTTGCAGTACAGCTCCGAAATTAGCATAAATTAACAGCAAATAGTTGCTAGCAAAGCAATTTCAATGTAAATCGAGCAGTTGGAAGTTTCCATAAAGAAGCCAGATTCGAAGTGCAAATACAAAGTGGCCATAAACTAACTCCACTTTATGCACTGCGGCCCAGGTCCGACTTCAGCTCGGACTCCAGATCGGAGTCCGCCCAGTGTGGCAGTCGTCTCCATTGCCACAGAGACTGCCACATGAGTCTGTGGACCGAGCAACGACCTACATCAACGCAAATGCCACAAAACAGAAACCGTCTTGAGTCACGTTGCAGTGACCTACTCCAAAGGCGACCGCAGGCGTTTGGTGGAGCTCCTCCGTCCTCTGTCCCCACCGTCGTCGCCCTCCCTTCCGCATCCACAGCATCCGTCTGGCAAATGTATTTCGAGGGACTCGAAAGCCACTCTTTCATTATGCGCAAATGCCAACTCGCAAGCAAACAAGCCTAAACAAACTGAGCAAAGCAAACCTTGAAACAATTCAATAGTTTCCTCATTAGCAACGTTCGTGCGATTCCCGACAATCAAAGGGGGTGCGCCGTAAGGATGTTCACTGTACTTTATACGCAAATTGATTTATGTTGCGAAGTCAATCGACTAGCCCATAGATACATGCTTTCTAAATTTATAAAATATAAATTTTTAGGTGGTTCTATAGTGATCTTTATTTTAGTTTCAGAGACTTAGTTACATTTTTGTAGTGTATACACATTCAAGTCCGTCTAGTCGGCAATATCTATATATGTATGTGTACAATATCGACATATCCGGCGCCAACTAAAAAATATGAAATTGCATGGGTGTAGGTCCGAACTCCATACCAGTTCAACTTTGTTATGATTAATTAATTCATCAAAATAGCCTACAATTTACAAGTATAGTACAATATAAAGCTACCACAAGAAAGGAAAGCTAACTTCAGGCGGAGCCAAAGTTGATTTACTCTTCCAGTTAATTAGAATTTTATATTATTATACAAAAATCGGATCGAATATAGTGGGCCGATCTTTATGAGAAAATAAAAATGGAAAATAGTACCAAAATGTACAAAAACTTAAAAACAACAAAGTGCAAAGAGCACATTACCGATCATTCAGTTATTTGGCAGCTAAGGGATATAGACGGCCGATCCTTATGAAATTTGGTACATCGACTAAGTTTGCATATCTGTACAAAGTCCCAATCTTTTAGCTTAAAAACAATAAATTATGCCCTTTCCGTTCCGTTATATAGCAGTTATAGGATATAGTCGACTTATCCCAGCCGTTCAAAGGAAAGGGTGCAAAGGAAATAGGGATGTGTGCAAAGTTTTAAGTCAACAGCTATAAAACAGAGCTACTAGTTTGCCTAGAAACAGACAGACGGACATGCTTATATCGACTCAGAAGGTGATCCTGATCTCCCGATATCTTCTTTACTCCGTAGCGCATTTTTAACTAAAATTATAATACAGTGCATGGGGATTAAAATGAAGTATGCCTAGAAAGTATACTTAATAATTTATAATTTTTTGTGAAGTCTAATTAACTCTAATTTAATCCACATGTTATAACTAACTTTTTCCATCAAATGTGTCTCATTCGGGAGGATTGTAGGGAGATATTGAAAGTTATTAAATTTTGCCCAAAAGTTTGCTATGCGTTGAGCACAGTTCTAATTGTAAATACTAGCTCTTGAATGGTCAAATTAAAAAAATTATTATTAGATAAGAAGACTTGAACTTTTTGCGAGTGTACGTACGAGTGAGCTAAGAAGAGCGCGGTCGTGATAAGGAGTACAAGCACCATTGAAATCCAATATCAATGCGAAATTTACACAGTGCTGGGAACCTTCAGAGCTGAGACCCAGCTCTTTTTAGTTGTTGTGTCTGTTTAGATTCGATCTGAAGACCGTAGACCATAGCAATGCCACCACCAACACCACCTCCGGCCAAGAGGCAAAAGACTGCAGTATCTTGCCGCCATAGCGCACTACTGGTAATCGTACCGATCGACGAAGTGCAGTCCCCGTCGAAGTCGCAGACACCGTCACCAGCGAACGACTCACATTCGTCGCGATTCAAACAAAACGTCAGCGCGGACCAGAGCGGCTCATAGACATCGAACGGAGTGCGAGCGTAGCGGTTCGTTCGTGCGCGGCTCGCGACTGGCAAGTCTCTCAGGGTTTCCGAAATTTTGCAAGGGTCGGGTCGGTCGGCTAGAAAACATCCTTGCCCCGGGATTATTTCCTTAGTCGCAAGCAAAAGCAAAGCCCGAGGTGGGCAGACCTATCGAGAGTGGAATGTGCCTTTATCAAAATCTCGACGAACGAGTAAATGCGCAATTTGTGAAAACACCCGAAAATAAAATGTGAATGGGCGAGAACGGGGCGTAAAACTAGACTGATATCCGCCGAGTCGGAAACGCGGAAACGGGGCCCTACGGGGCAAGTGAATGAACCCGCCTGATAGCAGCAAGCCCATAATGAACACCTTTAAGCGCGGATTTTTCTGCTCGGACCTGAGCATCCGATACCCTTACCGGGAGTGCACCATCACGGTGCCGATGCTGCTGCTGATGATGCTCCTGCTGCCGATGCTTTTCCTAGCCGTGGCGGAGATCATGCGTATCTGCAAACGATTTCGCACCCGGCTTTACCTCCGCAACCTGTGGCGCGCCGAGGCCACCTTTAGCTTCGGCTTCATCGCCACCTACCTGACCACGGAGCTGGCCAAGCATGCGGTTGGGCGGCTGCGACCCCACTTCTTCCACGCCTGCCAGCCGCGCCTGGACGACGGCAGCAGCTGCGCGGACGCTCAAAACGCAGACCTGTACGTAGAGCAGTTCCACTGTTCCAACCGCGACCTCTCCGCTCTCCAGATCCGGGAGTTGCACGTCAGCTTCCCCAGCGCCCATAGTAGCCTCAGCTTCTACTCGATGTTCCTGCTGGCCCTGTATGTGGACGGTGCTTGGTGTGGCCGGGGCGGAGTGCGAGTCCTTCGCCACCTGCTGCAATTTGTGCTTCTGATGGCAGCGCTATGCGTGTCCCTTAGCCGGGTAGCCGACTACTGGCACCATTGGAGCGATGTTTTGGCCGGTGCCCTGCTAGGCGTCGCTTATGCTACCATTACAGCTGTCTACGTGGGAGACCTGCTTCGCCGACGGCTCCGCCCAAGGCAGTCGGCACTGGGCTACAGCCACCACTTGCACCACCACCACCACCAGCTAATGGCGGACAAGAACGCCGGCGCCTCGGCCAAGGTGCACTTCCTGGGAGCAAACGCCACCTCGATGACCACCAGCACTCCTCTGGACGACCTTCACAGCCGGGACTCGGAGGCGGAGGATTCCAACGCGTCAGACCATTCCCATGACTCCCGGGACTCCCGTGACGGGGATGAGGACGATGACGACGTCGACATGTACAAGCCGCCCGCGTCCCAGCCACCTTCCCAGAGCGATCTCTCCCACGTCGTGTGAGGCAGCTGGAATAATGGCTAAGGCGGGATGGACTGAGCGGCTTATCGGCCTGCCGGCTGCTATTTCGACTATTTTTCCATTTAGAAATCGAAGCAAACAGAAAAATGTGATAAGAGTGAGGCACACTCTCTACCTGGTACTGCTCTCCCCTCCCCTCCCGGCGATTTACCAAATGCAATGCGAGAAGTTGTGCAACGTCCGCGGCTCAGTTGGATCGCTTGGACCCCGACACAGTGGGCTAATCACGGAATCCGTCTTCGGCAAGCGTTTTTGGCCCCAGACCCACGGCTGGGTACCTGCGGGCCACAGGAGGCTCACCAGGCGCTGTATCTGGGCGGTATCGCTACTGGTATCCGTTTGCACTCTCGCCGCCCGCCGACCGCCGCCCGCTGCCCGATGCCCGCTGTCCCCCGCTTTTTGTTTGTAAACAATGGCGCTGTCACGTCGCACGCTTTTGAAGTGGGCAGCTCGCCAACGTGAAGCCGTTGCCTCAAATCAGCTGCGACAATCTCTTAGCAGTGATGCCGACTGCCAACTTGACTGCCGACTGGACAGTCCGTCCGACTGTCGACCGTCCGGCGGCTGCTCAGTTTTCAGTTGCTGGCAGATAGGGGATTGCACCAACCAATGCTGGAACGCACACGAGGATTCGTGCGAGGCGCGAGATTTATGAACAAATCAATTAAGTAGTGTCTATTATTATTATTGGTTTTATGTTAATAATGTTTGGTTACCGACAGATTTTGAGGCTTAATCCAAGTGTTTGCTTAATAAATATTTGTTGTCCAAGTGATTTAAAAGGTGGAATTTTTTCAAGTTTTGCGGCTTGGCATTCCATATACACCTCCCTCTGGCTCCGCCCACGCCGGCATTCCCAGGAACGTGGAACTTTATCGAGTTTATAGAAACCTTAATACATAAACAAAGGCCTGATAAGGGGAACGCCTATCTGATAGATAGGCAGATAAATAAATGTGTAATGGTAGTCATAATACCACCTTAGAGCATTCCTGGTCGCAGAAAACAAAATAAACATTCTTTGGATTGACTAATTGTATGTGTCTCAAGCGTGTCCGTATCTAATCGCAGCTATAAATTTCATAATCGCAGAAATGGTTCCACACTCTTCGAAGATTCAAACAGTTTAATTGATAAGAAGGGCATTCCGAGATATTGGCGCCAATTTAGTTTCTACACCTTTGGGAGGTGCGTGAACGGGTGGGTCTATTTAGGTGGACAAGACTGCCCAAGGCCATCAATCATACAGACCTAGCGACATCTTCATTCCGGAGTAGAGCCTGAGCCTGCCATCATTTTAAGCTATCTCCTCGATCATCCTCAACGACCCAAAACAGGTTTAGCAGCATTATTTCATTAGGTAGATGTTACTCATCAATTGATTTTCCCGTCCTAATTATACCCATATTAGTCTATTTATAAGCCTCTAGTTTGCGCTCAATCTGTCAACCTCCAGAAATCCGATTCGCAGATGGAAATTTCCTGCAGAGCAATCAAGCGACTTCCTCAATTATATTGATTTTCAATTTTTCGGTCCCATCCCGCCCCACCCGAAGTATTTATATGCAAATGAGGACGCGATTGATGCCTTGAATGTAGGACCCAATTGAGTCCCATTACCCAGTCACCTAGATATTCAGAGGATACAAATTTGCAAGAGCAGATACGATATACACTCAGACAATTCGTCTGGAATCTGGAATACTCGTAAGATGGGGGAAGGGAGGTGTCTTGCGGCAGTGGCAGGAGGAGCGGCAGATAAAGCAGACCGCAACTACAAAAGAAAAGCCATTGAAATAAAACGCAAAACTAAAGCTCGCAATTTATTTTTAAGTACACATATCGAAGATGCCGACCGGCCCCTGAACGAAGCCCAAGGAAACAATCCAACCGAACTGAAGCGAAGCGAGAGAAGAAATCACTTTGCTAATACAAAACAATTGTGTGCAATCTTGCAGATACGTTTCGATGGGGCAGGGCAGGTGGGAGGGCTTGGGCGGAATGCAGTGCTCTGTTAGGTATCTGCGTCTTACTTTTTTCAATTATAAGGTATTTTTTGGCTTTTTACCTTTTCCATAGCACGAAATTTATAAATGCCAAAGATGCTGCGCAGGCACAGTGGGCCACTTCACATGCTCCATTACAAATATTGCTAAATGTTGGAAGATATTGAATCTCCTACTACAAATTAATTGATAATATATATTTTGCGAAATTAAAACGTTATATTCAAGGCACGCTACAAAAAAGGATAATTTTTATGGATAGATACGGAATTAAATAATTTGATACTTACTAGCCTGATATCCATTATACACATATTACTTATTTTTAATATGATTTAAATATTCATTTTAAAGAATAAAGTTTTTGGTTTTTTTTCACGTTGCATTAATTTATTTTATACAACGTAATTTATACCAATCTATAAGAAGAAATTATTGAAATATTTGTAATTTAAGTTTTTTCGAAGTCTCTTTTAATAGTGAAATATTAATTGAAGAATCAAAGTTATGCAAATATTTTTTGTGCATTCCCATGTATCCTATAGGGTCTCTTCTGATTATGTGGGTGACAGATGCCCTTCTGATCCACTGTTCCCCTGTCCCCCAGTCCCACTGTAGCAGACTCCCTCGCACATGTGAACGTAGTTTGTCTCCGCTTCTCTATTGACATTTCCTCAAAAACTTTTCTCATCAATTCATGTCAGAGTGAGTGCGCGTGTGTGCTACTTGTAAATACGACAACGTTTATTGTTATTGGAATTATTACAGCCTTATGCGAGTGGCAGCAACGGGTGTCCCGTCGGCACTCCCCGGGCCTCCTAGGTAGTCATCACAATGGTTGGCAGGGAAAACCAGTTCCTCGCCCTGGCTTTTCCTTGCCCGCAGATTGCTGGGTGGCTGGATGCTGAGTTGGGCTGAGATCGGCTGGATGGAGGGATGGGTGGCGGGGCATGTCTTTCGTATTTTTTGGCGTATGCGAAAATTTAACGAATCATGAAATACGATAATTGAACCATGCACAAGACTTCGTCGTTGCCGTTGTCGTTGTTGGTAGCGTCTTCAGCTTCAGCATCAACTTCGTCAGCTCCATTGTTTGCCTGTGTGCGCCGAGAATGTGTGTGGCATAATAAAATTTTATTGTAGCCAAAAGTTGGCTACCACTTTTTCCCTGGCTCTGAGGCCGTAGTTTTCCCCTCCTGCCTTCACCGTAATTGTTTGTGGTGTGCGTCGCCCGCACTCCCATTTGCCCGCCCGGGGGGAAAGTGGGCCGGGTGGAGGCGGCGGGTGCCAGCCGCCCACATAGTTGGAAATTAGCGAGGAGAATGGGTGGCCTTTTTACCGCGGGCGCAACAATGTCGCCTCGTCATTATGACGGTTCTTTGATTTCTCTCGCCCGTTAGGTACCGCTCCCAATTACTTGGCATACTTTGCGGCTGCGAAGAAATTTCTGCGAATCAAAACTAAGACAGACTTTTGGGTGAACAAAAACTGTTTAATTGATTTGGAAAGCCTGAAAGCGGAATTGATACGAGAATATGGAAAAATATGAAAGGAAAATCATGATCGATACATAGAAAAACTATTTATCTGCGTTGGTCTTTTCTGATGAAGGGAACAAAGGGATCTGCTAGGGTTCTTTTCAGAGAAAATTATTTTTTTTGCGCCTTTCTTTAAAAAATGTTGTGTATTGGGAGGGTTAATTAGGAGATACGTCAAATACGAAAGCCATCAACGAATGCGGTTGCGGGTTCCCTGGATGCCCTTTAGCTGTTTCTCTACCTCCCGCAGATACTTCTCCGGCAGGCAGTTCTCCCGCATGGCTGCAATCTTGGCGCCAATCACTTGACGGATGTTGGAGTCGCGCTGCTTTTCCTGGTCGAGCCACTTCTGAACCCGCTCTGCCTCCAACTCGCTGAGACGGCGGCGCTCGGCCTGTTTGTCGTTTATCTGCTGACGCAGGTCCTGTCGGTAGACCTGGCGCTCGGAGTCTCGCTGCCGGTCCAAGGCTTTCTGCTTTTCCTCCTCCTCGCGCATGCGGTCCATCACCTTGGCGAACTCCTCTTCTGCGTGCGCTATTTCTAAGGCCAGGCGCTGCTTCATCTCTTGGGCCTGCTGGGCCCGTGACTCGAGCAGGTCCCGCTCCACTTCGCGCTTCGCAATGGCCGCCTCCTTCTCGCGCCGCCGGTACTCACGCTCCACCCGGTCGCGGTCCTTCAGATACTTCAGCTCATCGTTAGCCTGCCGGGTCTCCATGGCCTCGGCGGCTACTGTGAAAATCCTCTGCTGGCGCCGCTCGAACTCCTTCTTCGCCAGGCGCTGCATCTCCTTCAGCTGGCGCTCTTTCTCCTGCTTCTCGCGCATGTAGGCGGTGACGCGCAGCTCGGCCAGTCGCTCCTGCTCGCTGAGCATGGCCTTGAACACGCTAGACATGTTCCGAATACGTTGCAGCTCCTCGCGGAAGCGCTGCTTGCGGAGCTGGACAAAGGCGCGTTGCTGCTCTTCCTGCTCGCGCAGGAGCTCCGTGGCACGGCGAATGTCCTTGGCCTCATCGGCAATCCGTTTGGCTTCCAGGTAGCGCCGGTTCTCGCGCTCGCTCAGCTGCTGACGGATCTCGTGAGCGTAGCGGTTACGTTTCTCTGCCTCCAGCCGCTCCCGTTCGTCCTCGGCGGTCAAAGCCAGCTGGGCCCGCTCGTTGACCATGCGCGCTAGGCGTTCGTCGTCCTCCCGCAGCGCCTTAGCGAGCATGTGCTTCTCCTGGATCTGCGCTTCTCGCACCGCCTTGCACTTGGCGTCGAGAATCATGCGGTTTATCTGCTTGACCTCCTCTTCCTGCTCCTGCCGAGCCAGGAACGCTCGACTCAGTACCGACCCCTTCTCCTCAAGCAGCTCGGCCAACGCAGTGCTGGCGCCTTCGTCATCGCCGGGTGCCGGTCTTCGAGCCTCGTCGATGGCCTTGAAGCGTCTGCGCGTCTCCTCCACCAGCTGTAGCTGCTGGCGGTGCTTATCTTCCTGCCGATCGATGTCCTCTAGTCTGTCGCTCACCGTGGCCACCGTGCCTTGGTCCTTCAGTCGCCGTAGCTCATTGGCCCGGAGAACTAGATGCTTGGTTCCCTGGTTACGCTTCCGCTCCCGTTCATTGCGCTTCAGTTGTTTTTGGTCGTAGGCCGCGGATTGGTCGCAGGGCATCCTCTTAAAAGAGGCGAAAGCTATTGGCACCGAAGTGGAGGGTCGAAAGCCGCCCGCGGGGGGCCGGTAGGCCGCCGTTTGGGCTCGTGCCCGGGCCCTTAACTCTTCACACTTCTGCTGCAACTGCGACTCGGCGCTGACAAACCGAACGTTCGAGGCAGAGAAGCAGGGCATTTTGGGAGCGAATTGATCTCGGTTATGCAATCTGGAAAACCTTAGAGAAAACTAAATTTAAAAGCGTTGCTGAAACAGGCGTGGGAGCCGAATTTGTTTTGCCTAACAACCGATGGTTGCCTTAGCGTCCCACCACCTCAGTGAAGTTGCCTAGCTACCCCACCCGATGACCGAAAATATACGAAGAACAGTTTGGGTAACTAGCGAAAGCACGACAGTTTTGTTTATTGGGGACTGAAGCGCCACACCTCCGATCTCAATGGCACCCTCCAGAAGCGCCAGGAGCTTTTCTTTTCATTTGGTTGGGTCGCCTCCGCGCACCCTGCCAGTCCTTATCTCTCCTGCCCATTGGCCAAACATTTGGACCTCGGTGCTCCGTCCCCACAGAGCCTCAGAAATGCAACCAAGCATAAATTTCGGGACTCCACCGCACCCCCGATGATTTATGCGCCTTACTTGAGAACAAAACGTCGCAAACATACCCGCCCGGTCCCATCCGAAGTCCCTTCCGGAGCAGTGCAATGATGTGTGCGAATGTGGGTAAGAAGTCAGCAATTATGCGGCATAGAAAAGCAATAAGCTAACAAAATTCACACATTGTGGACGGAGTCAGAACTGGGCATTTGAGATATCAGGGGAGAAGGTCCGAACCCACTTGTCCGATGCGGTAACATCCATCCATTCATCCATCCACATGCTTCCCACACCCCACTAGCCATCGAGGCGTGTTGGAAACTCTAAGCTGGAAAAGTTTACGGCCACACATACAAATTAACTTGACCAGAGCAACAGACAGAGTCCAGGGCCCCGCCCACATTGTCAAGCACATTCGTGAGTGGGAGGCCGTGAGAGGAGGGATTCAATAAAAGGCTGGAGCAAGGGGAGCGTGCCGGAGCTGGGCTGGGTTGGTAAAGAAATCCAAACCCAAAGCCCAAACGAGTCCAAGCTATTTGTGCTGACTTTAATAAAAAGTTTTCCTTTTTTCACTGTTGCACACACAAAAAAACTTTCTCTTATGTGAAATGATTCCCTTCGACTGGGTCGGGCTCTTCTAGTTGGATGCATTGAGGCGTTAAAGTCAACTTAAGCTGGCCCGGATGGCACAAGTCGGGCGCCCGGTTTTCCCGCTGCTGGAAGTGCGTCGCCAGCCAGTTCGCAAATGTAAATTGACATTTTCGAGTGCACGATTGAGCAAATGAACGTTTTTTCCTACCACCCCTCACCAAAAGAACCCCGCCTCTTCCGGCATCCTGTTCCCCTGTCCACATCCTGGGGTAATGACAGTCAAGTTGTTGGATTAGCACGGTGAGCCGCCCAAGGAGATCCGACAGGCGAAGCGGAATCCCAGAATGTGGAGAGGTCATGCATGGGCTGCTTGATTATATGCAAAGCATTATTATCTGGGAATAGGACGCGGTGGAGGGGCTGGCTGGCCGGAGGACATCATTAGCATTCCTAAGTTCCAGCTCGGGCTTTAATTTATGCGCTCAAGTTTTGCTCCGGCCACGCTAAGTCTTCCACCGCAGGACGTCTATGTCGTTAATTAAACCCGATGTAAGTCAGCCTATGTCCAGGGATTAGATTGCGGGCAGTTTTGGATTGAGTTCTCGGATGCTCCGGCTCGGATTCGAGCCCCTTTTTATCTTACCCCAGGCAGGTGAGTCCTGTTGTCCCTGCCAGCCGGAATCGCAACTTTAAGCGCCGTAAACTTCTTTTACTAAACTCATGCCGAGAGACAAATGTTTCTTCTGAAGCAAATCCGACAAAATCATCTGCCAAGGCGCGAAGCTCCCGGACCTGGATTCCGGACAAAGTCGGAGCCGGCAGCTGAAATTGACAATTCTCCAGACTCCGCCACAAAACTTTCTCCAATATGGATTCCGAGAGTCTAGCCTAACGTTGCGTATACGTAATATTGGCTGGCTGGGCGTAGAAGGTAGTGTCACAGGAAAAGGACCGTCATGCTCTAACAGCATGATATTCTCAACTGCCTTTTGCCATATGATTCATTTAGAGTCCACCAGGGAGTATTTTAGAAAGCTTCACACACATTCTCCCGCCTAGTGTTGACTTATTTGCATAATTTACATAGGAATGAGGAATTTACATAGGTACCAGGCAGCCCTGCCTCTACTGCTTCTCTCGGGTGTCTGCAATATAGAAATGCTGCCTGACAGACATTCGATTTCCGGTTGCATTTTCATAAACATGCTCGGAAGAGATTTTTTCGAACTTTGTATAAAATATTGATCCCTTGCCAGCTTTCAAGTTCACCTCCGTGCCGTCGCAGCCCCTGCCCTCCCACCAGCAGCCCGCAACCATTTCCCTCAGCTTACTGTCGACGACGTCTAAGACCGGGGAGGTAAAACGCACACTCCCATGCATGTCAGAGTCCCCACATGGCCCGGGTCCGGACTTGCTCGGGTTTCGGTCTTACGTGCTCCGTATTTTTATTTATTTGACAACATTTTTCGTAGCCGCACCGTTAAACTTATGCTCTGGTCAATTTTTTACCGTGAACTCCGGCACTTTGCATCTTTTCGCACATTTTCATTGCAAATTAATTCGGGCTTTGCCATATATTTTATGAGCCATCTTTTTGCAGGCCCCCGTTGATTTATGTGGGGCATATTTCTGGGCCAGAGCCGTGCTAACCCAAATCCCCTGATTGATTGATCCAAATGACACACAGAGTCTGCTCTGAATGGGTTTACTTACTGGCCGGCTGGAGCATTTGCCGCACAATGAAATCCAATCGAGTCTTCGCATTCAGCCAATTATTTTGCCCTCTTGTGTCACAGAGCCCGGGGCGGAGACGACTAATTAAAACGTTGAAGAACCGCTCAAAAGAAATATGATTTGACTTAATTCTGGCTGCTCCCTCTTCATTTACTTTCAATCAAGCACTTTGACCCAGATTCGATTATTCCGTCAAGGGAAACTGTCGGATCGAACATCCCACTTGCTGCATGCGGAATGGCAATATATATTTACTCCAAGCCATGCTTGAACATCGCTAGAGAATTCCTTTTCAAAGGCCATAAAAGTTCCCTGGAACACCGTTTACTCATTTCCAAATCGAAACTGATTCCTTCGGACCTCTCTGCGGAAGCCCAGGCAGCAAAAAATATAATTTATATTTAATCCAGCACACAAACAAGTCATTAAGAATATTTGGCAGGGACGGGCCAAACCAGGCAGGAACCAGTTGGGATTGTTCAAACCCAAGGGTGCTTGGTGCCAGTGGCGTATGTAAAATGGAATTTATGAAGACTGCAACAAAGAATTACGGTGGGGCCTTTGTCGGGAACAGAGCCCCGAATGCCAGATGCGCTTGGCGAATGTGGTCGGCCCTTGGCCTTATTTATGGCACCGATGATAAGATGTCAGGTTCGTAGTGAGTCACTTGGACCACTCGCCCGTCGATGCGCAATTTGTCATTAATGCCTATGGACCGCAATAGTCTCGATTGGAACACTTACTTCGAGCAACAAATAATGTTCTCTATTTAAATTCTCTACAGCGCCGCCGGCTGAATCAGCCAGAATTCTATTGAATAGATTTGAATTCATAACCACACGACTTGGGCCTGTCCAGAGGGAAACCACATGCGTACGTGGACATGTCAGGCCCCGGCGTCCAACTGACATTGGCGCCCCCCGAGGCTCCAAATCAGAATCTGAATCTGAATCTGAATCCGATGACGAAGGCGACGACGACGATCCCGATTTCAATGACGATTACGTGATGTTTTAATTAATTCTTGTTTGCTCATTTGAAATATTTCTGAGAGGAAGTCGACGCTTTCAAGTGCAAAAACTAGCAAGTGCAAAAACGGTGGCACCAGCTCAGTCAAAGTATGTCAGCTCAGTCGGTATTTATGCAAATGTTTCTCTGCCTTAATTGGCAAAGTAATAATCAATGAAAAATCATGTTTACCACTTGTGGTTCCGGGATTTTGAAATCGACAATTTGTATAGAGTTGAATATTCTTTCTACTTAGAGGGTATTGCAAAATGCCCAGGAAAATATTTAGCGTCTTCTCCGTTTGCTACAGGCTCGTAAAATCCCAGACCTGAAAATCAATAAAGCCAGCCAAAGCCAAGGGTAGGGCCAGTCGAAACGCCCTCCGTCGACGTGGAACGATGGAAAATAAATTAAATACAAAATAACAGCAGTACATGTAAATAAAAGTGGGCAGTCAAGGGCTCTTGCAGGCCCACTCGATTCCCTAGACCCCTGAGTCCGAGCTGCTCTTGGGTATCCTGAGTCCTGGGGGTCCTGGGAGTCCGGGGTCTTTCCAACTTTCCGTGTCTAGTCGATGTCAGTGAACCATCAGCCGACAGCGTAGACTAAAGTAAGCTCCCAAGAAGTTGCCCATGGAAGTGTTTCTTAATTAAAAAATGTTGCTACCCTAATTTCTTATTATTGCTAGATTAATGAGATTTTAAAATTAAATTAACGTCTACAAAACCCCTCAATCTTGTTCAAGTGTTTTGCGAAAATAAATAATGAGAAATATTGAATATAACTTTTTGTTTAGCTATGACCCCAGTGGTCACAAGGAATGTCGATTTTTTTCTTTCAAAGTTGTAAAAATTGTTCGAGTTATTGGAGCCAAATAATTTATTTTCGAGCTTTTAATTTTGGGTAATGAAATAGTTTACTTTCATATTTGGGTATGCAGGGAAAGCTATGTTTATTTTCTTAGCGTGTATCCAGAGAAAAATCAGACTACTCTCCTGTGTTTCACAGGCGAAAATGGAGTAAGGAAACTGTTGTGGTATTTACCCCGAGTAGCCGCCACACAAACCCGACTCCGACTTGTTCCAAGAAGGTCATGCAATATGCAAATTTTGTGTCCTTAAATGTGCTTCAATTTTAAACGGACATTTAAGGCGTGGCTCCGCCTCCTCCGGAACGAGTACGAGGTCTCTCATATACAAACATATATGAAAGTGCAACATGCCTTTACATTACCGTAGAAGTTTTTGGAAAACGGACACGCCCACTCCGCAGTGATCAGCCGTGGTCTTAGGATTAGGGACTACCCAGGACTCGTAAGCTTGCAGCAAAATTTATGTTAAAGATCGGCCAATGTCTTTCTAGATCGATTAAATGAATAGAATTCTAGTTACAATATAAATGTCTAATTAAATCAATAAATATATGCAAGAATGCAATAAATATATTAAACCGAAATCCATGGGCGAGTGTACACTCAGTCATATTTGCGTAAGATTCCAAAATGTAGTAAACAACGATCTTGGTTCATGATTAGCCCGGGGAATCACATCTTTTATTACACCATTTATCGACAACCAACCCACTGTGACAAGCCCTGCCTTTCGCCTTATTTTAAGTTTTAATTTATGCAAATTGTTGCTTTTTGTTATCCCTGCTGCTATTTTTGCACATGTGCTGGTCCTTCTGGGACCCTCCTCCACTTGTTTGTGTTTGCTTTGGACGAATTTAAATTCTCTGTCAAGTCCACCCCAATCCCCAGGCCCGCTGCATCCCGGGCACAGACAATCAATGCAGCCTCCACTCTTCAAGCTCGGCTCCGTGCGGTTCGATGCCATCGATAAGGATAATGGAAAATTTATTAGTTTAATTGAATTTCTAAGGCGGAAGTTTTACGTTTACGTAATGATATCGCCCCACTCCCCGGATCCTTCTGTATGCCGGGACACAGGCTCCTTGCTTGTGACGTCCTTTACGGGTGCAGCGGTTTGCTTACATTGTCCTGCCGGTTCGTCTTCCCAGTCCCCAACTTCCGCTGCGCCCCTGATGGGCGTATGTACGTTGTCCTCGGTTTAGTTGGGGTTTGTGCGGCATGATAAATTATTAATGAATGCATTCGCCTACCACTTTTTGTTCCTCTGCCTGGCAGCCACGGCCCTGGGATGGTCATGATTCGGCATTTTTGATCGCATTTTTTCTCAAAGCCAAGGAAGTGAAAAAAAGACCTTTGCTGAATAATAGGGCAACACGATAGAATCTATAAATAATGTTTGAAACTTTTTAACTACATAGGACTCTTGTATTTTTTTTGCTTTTAATTATTGTTTAGTAATAATAGGGATTCTGTTTTGGAGCTAGAGCGGAATACAATTTTTAATTGACCTAGGACTCATATATTTAAACTTTAAAAGTTTAAGTACAAATTGAATCAATTTATTATTAATTAATAGCATCAAAAATTATATTTGTACTTTATGATAAATGATATGTATATGTTCATCATATGTTCATCAACGTACAGAGCAGAATGGATCTATCGCGATTAGCACATGGGCTTGAGGATTTATTCCAGTTTATTTGCCTGAGATCCACTGCATTTCTCATATCCGGTGGGCCAAAAATAGTCTAAAACCTATTCACTCGTCTGAGCCACTTCCCTAGATCGAGTCTTTAAAGTCATCGATTTAATCGTCTGGTGCAGGAAGAGGCGAAATCAGCCAAAACCAAACGGATCTGAGACTGGAGGTGTGGCTGACAGTGGTTACGGGCGCGAGAGGGCTGATGGACGAGTGGCAACCAACGGAAAACACTTTGCAGAAAAAGCAACGAAAGCCAGCAAAGGCAGGGTTGTCTGAGTGACCTGAAGCGAGAATCCCGGCTGGAGAAGGGCACTGTGGCGGGGGCAGCAAGGAGGGGGCAGAAGGCAGCCGCGTGGCACGGAGAACGGTAGCCGGCCAGGTGGCAACCCCTACGCTGCTCAAGTGGTCAAAAGTGGCGCCCCAGCGCAAATGGCTAAAGCCAAAATGATGAAAGTGCCAAGCACCCTCACCTACCAACACACACCACCCACAACCCACCTCTCTTGGCCAGGCGGTGTTGTTGTCGTCGATGTGGAGCGTACATCAAAGGTGCAAGCGGCGCTTTAGGGCTGTGGATTGGTACTCCAAAGGACGGTGGGTGCTCCTGGTACGCCACTTTGCATAAATGACGGAAGAACACAGGGGGCCACTGAAAATAATAAACTAGGAGTACGCATGTGGGGGCTTCTCGACCCTTCTGTGGGGGTTCGATAGAAGGAGCTCCTTTCGTGACCTTTGGGTGCCTTTTAATGTGGTTTGCCAGGCAGACACCCCTGCAATTTGCAATTAATCAGCAAACAGGCAAACACGACTCCTGCTCCGGTCCTATTGCAAGTCCAAACTGGATAGACAGGCGGGTAATGCACAGATACTAGTGGCGTTGCATTGATAGAAACGCAGTGGCAGCCGGCTCATAAATTAACTCGGACTGCAGTCGTGGCAGCAAAGGGTTAATTTCGAAAATGCTTAATAGCCAACCCCCTCACGCAGAACGGTCCGACCTTTAATTTATTTCCCATTTGCCTGCTCGAATTCCACTTGCCCATAAAAGTCAATATACCTCGCGAACTGCATTAGTGCAGATCCAAATGGTATCTTCCGCAGGCAACACGCTTTAAAACAATATTAGATTAAGTGAGTTCTGCCCCATTTGCTCGAGAGAAGAAAATATTTCAAAAAAATAATAAATGACAATTTCATGGCGAAGGCTGGCTGGCAGCTCGCATGTGTGGGAGTTGTCTACTTATAAGACACCACCAGAGCACCACAGATCCGGAGATCCACTGCCTGCCGACTCCGGCACATGTGCGGAATTTCGTTGCCAAAAGGCGAACCAAGAAAATAAGTCATTAAAATGCGGATTGCCAAAAGCGTTGAAGTGGATTTTTGCATGTTATTTGAGCGATGCGGCTCAGGCAGAGACTCTACTTTACTTTAGAGTGAGTAGGCCCCTGCTGCGGCCTGGAGTGTGGCGGGAGGTGGTCCCGTCACTGGTGTTCCCAACTGACTGACAGAGGCTCTGGAGGAGCAGGCGGAGAACCCACCAGACCAGCCGCTAAGCCCTGTGCCACTGACTCAGCAACCGCCTTCCACTTCAGCAGCAGGATTGTGATTGGAATTGGGCGGCAGTGGGAGTGAGAGTCGAGTCGGGAAGGTTGAGTGGATTTGAGTGGGAGGATGGGGTGTCTCTCTAACAGGCAACGAAGTATTTAATGATCCGTTTGGAGATTTTCTCCCGCAGGCTGGGCTGGTTCATTCCCATCGCCCTCTAGACTCTCATAAGACCGATAAACACGTTAACTGCTCTACGACTAGTACCTGGCCACTATCTAGGCATCTATCAGACGCATAATTCCCCATATGAGTTTCATGAGCAACCGGTTTCCAGTCTTATTTGGGCAGGGTCGGGCGAGATAGAGCTTCACACGCCAGCTCCGCAAAGAACCCCTTAAATGCCAATTAATTTTGGGAATCGCAAACTGTCAAACTGGCATTCGGACTCCTGATTCAAGCTGTCCCATGAATTCTCCCCGAATTTCCAGAATGCCCGGCATACAAGTCCCAGCTTCACGCTTCCACTCCATTCTTTTCGGTTATTTTTGCATGTTTTGGCGTCGCGTTCAGCGTCGTATTTCTTTAATTTAATTTTTTTATTATCAGAAATTAAAAACAAGCGCAAAAAGACAAGCCGCTAAACCCACGCAACGGCCGGTGACTGGAAATGTTTACGATCTATTATGCCTGCTTTATGATGCCGCCAGACCAATCGATTCATCCGCCAAATCTCCTGTTTTATTCCCCACAAAATTAACAATTAATTTACTGGCTGGAGTGACTAATGCTCTGATACCCTTTCGGGGCACGGTAGCTTTGATAATGAGCCCAGAATCTGAAGTTTGGCAGGTTATCGAGAGTGACAGCTAATGCTTCAGCACGAAAATAGACGAGCCGAACCCTAAGGCACCATTTAGTTGAGACATTATTCAACAGCGAGTCTTATCCCCATTCCAAATGGGAGTGTGTCGTTTCATGAAAACGCCATAAATTTTCATTTTCAATAAAAATAACGAGGAAATGTATAATTTTTCCTCCCCCTCCCAGTCGGGTTTTTGCCGTCACTGCAAGTGCGTAGAACAAAGACGAGCAGGATGGTCGAATATGGGGAAGACCCCAGAGCGAATGCTTCCATAAATTTTGCAGTTAAATTTGTAACACCGTCCAGGAGGCCAGGCGGTAGGGAGGCGATGATGCCGAGAATTGTTCTCTTTGCCAGTGTTTTCCCATTGCAAAGCGACAAAACTTCCACATAAGTGATTTTTTGCGTAAATCAAAAGCTGGCTCGAAGGTGGAGCCGGCGCTTTGAGCCTCCGTCTGCGTGGGGGCAGGGCCTCTGGCTGGGATTGAAGCAGGGGTCGCCCCTTTCGGCAGCATGTGCCGCATGTGGCCGTCCCCAGCATTTGGCTGCCCCAAGATTAATTCATTTGGCAGTTGCTCGAGTGCAAATTACAAAATTGGTTAATTTCCTTTTCGCATTCCTCAATTTCTGCTGAATTCTCCACGCTGTCGCTGCATTCGGTCGCCAGTCTTCCTGCCGTCTTCACCGCAGATAGACGGTTTGTTTTTCACGTGAATTTAAATTTATAAATATTTAAGTATTATGATAGACGAGCTGGGACAGCTGCTCGCCTGGCCAGGTTTCGTCTGCAGGTCTACAGGTCTGCAGGTTGTTGGGCAAACAGAACTGGGGCTGGCATATGGCAACTGGAAAAGTAGAGCCAGAGCCTGGCCAGACGCTCAGCCTCAGCATGATAAAAATGAATCTTTGATGTCATTTGGGTTTGCATGGAAATTTGTTTTAACAAAAAAAGGGAACAGCAACCACAGTCTGTGCGTTGCTTTTGTTAATGAAATTTGTTTCGTTATAGGAAGGAGAGGAGTGCGGCTTTAGAGACCACCGTTTATTTGCCAAAAATATTAAATGTTTTAATAAAACATGAGCCAGTCGCACGGCGGAAAGCAGCAGTAGTTTGTGGCTCCCTCAGACGAAAACGTTGCCATTTTATGTATTTTTTCTAAAAGCTATCTAGGAATGATTGCCTCACTTGAACCTCTAACAGTTTAATCAAATTACGTCGTTCTAACGCCACATGAATCATGGACATGGCGGATCATGGACGTGAAAAAAGTAATGTATTGGCAAATCGTTTAATCGTCGCATCAATAAGTAAGGCGTACCCCGAAATCACCAAGCGTAAGTGGAAATAAAACATAAAAACCTACGTACTGGGAGTACCTAGGGAGCTACTTGCACGATGCACATTTTATCTGTCGTTGGATTTCTTTGAAGTGGCAGCCACAAGCCACACCACATCACATATGTACGTTGCGAGCTCGCCGGAGCACTACGGCGAAGACAGAGCCAAGCGGTGCACCCGCCCTGGCCCTCCCCCACCAGCCTTGTCTGGCTCTTAATTGTTAAGACAAATCATACGCTAATGGCCATGAAGCCAAGAGCACCGCGTATCCGTGGGATACACTTACGCTAGCGCGTGCACTGTAAAAACTCCCCTAACATAGCTCTTGTCTCTGGAGTACACATTAAAAATTAAATAAACAATTTGGTGCAGTTTCATTGGAAAATGTGTGATTAAATGCAGCTCGTTTTGAAAAACTGGCCTGTGGTTTTATGGTCTCCTCCGCATCGCTTGGTATTACTCCTTTTATGCTTTTTCCGGCTTGTTTGCTCAGATGAAATAGTGTATTTGGGATGCACTTTCGGTTTGGTTTTGGGCCATCAATTTTATTGCAAGCGGATGTGTTCTGTGTTCTTGGTATTACTTTCGAAGCACTCGGTGATTGGCTCGAGTTGGCTGGCCACTTACACTTACATTCAGTCATGCTGGACTTTCCCAAGCCATTTCCCCAGGCTGACATCGAATTAAATTAATCCGAGCCACAATTTAGGCAAATCATCCTGTCACTCGCAGCCGCTAATTGTCGTCGTTCCCGCGAGATCACTGGGAAATTGTGGCTGCAGGACATGGATTTGCATCGACATCTGTGAGATCTAGGAATCCGGCCAAGTCGGACTTGCCTCAATGAAAGTGCGTATGGCTGTGCTCCCACTGCCATTTCCTGTCAATCAGTTCCAGGCAGTTTCTATATCACTCCTTTCTGGAGGCGTAACTCTTGGAAATTTGTTTCTGTTTTTGGTCCTAGAGGTCCCCGGGTCCCCTGGTGCGTTGCCAATTTTAAAGTTGGCATTCCAGGGCCCGAGCCAGGCCCTGAGCCGCCCTTTGCAGCAATTACCAAACCACACAACAATCGTTCAATGGCAGAATAAAAACGACTTAAAAATAGACAAGGGAACAAGACAGAAACCTCCTTGGGTTCGAATTGAAAGGAAGGCGAGGGCGGAGACGGAGACGGCGACGGAGGCGGCAGTGGAGGCAGAAAATTGTCGAAAGCTGCTGCAGCTGCCCCATCCTATGCCCTGCCCCCGACCGCTCCTGCTGCTTTCTTCGTGCTGGTGACTGGCTGGCTTCAATTTCGAGACAATCGCAAATTGACAATCAAAGTCTTGAAAGACAGTGAAAACTGCTGCGGCAAACAACAGCCGAAAAGCATATGAAAAGAGCCAGCACGGCATCTTTCCCGGGATGTGCTCATGTGGGTGTGAGATTGTCTCTGAGTGCGCCTGTCTACGTCGCAAAAGCATTTGATTTAAATTGAGTTTGTGAAAATTTCGTTGATTTGATTGTAGCAACTAAACTTGCACCAAGCGCACTATGTGCCACCACGAAACAAGCGGACTGTGTGGGCGTGAGAAAATTGGTTGCAGAGTCTCGGATGCGGAGTATTTTCCAGTTCGATTTGTGAGCTAAGAATACAATTTTTAAAGATTTTTAAAAAGATTTTTATTTTTTATTAAGAATTTTTAAAAGTACGAGATTCGTCTAAAAATTAAAAAATTTGGGATAAAACTGATTGCTATTGCTATTTTGGGCTTTTTTCTTGAATCAGACTTATCCGTAATGTTCTTAAACTTTAACTATATGATACCTCGTGCTCGGGTACTCAATTGGATAAGAAAAAAGACGTATAAGAATAAAATGAATCAAATCTTCCGCTTCGTATCAATAAGTTCTTCGATTGAGAATATCCAATGAACTAAAACAAACGGAGACATTTCGCCTCTCGACTCTGTGTGAACAGACAGCTCTTAATGACCGATACTACAGCAATCCTGGCACCTCCATAAGCGGGTCGCATCATCATAATTACCATTTTATTGTCATCCAGATTGGCCCGAAGTCGGACTCTCGGCAATCTGGCACCCACATGCGCCGTACTTCGTGGACTAAACGATCCGGCGAGTGGCTCATTAAGTCGTAAAATCGCTTTAATCGCCGCCCTTTCCAGCTCCGTTGTCAGCTTGCCGGTACGGCCTGTTTTGCCGGCTCCTTGGCCCCAACTTGCTTGCGAATCCATAAAGAGTTAATAAAAAATACGAAATCACGGCGTTCAGCGACGGCAGTTGTAAAAAATAAGAAATTTATAATCCCAACTTTTACTTCCCCCATCCAAAGTCGCACAGGCGGTGGGGCTTTGCTCTGGTTTCTAAGTGATGTCCATGAAGACATTTCATGGCCCATGGAAAGTCGACGACAACGCATCGAAATCTTATGAAATGTCTTATTATCATTTGTCGGTTTCTTTATTTGCGACTTTCGAACCGGGCACGGGGTCGACTTTATAGGATGAGCGAGGCCACACAAGATCAAGTCACAACCAAACGAATCTGTGTAGAACACAATCGTATATCCAGCCATTTAATAGCCATCGATTGCCGTTGTTAACATAAACTTGAACTTGTAGACAAGCGACCAAAAACTTCTACAGCAAAAATCCATTTAAAAACTCAGTGAGAAGGAGAAGTGTAGTCCGACGTGGAATATGCGCCTTGGTGTCTTGCTGCCATGGGACCCTTTCGAATTCAGTTTCCATTTCAGCTTCTGCCCCAGTCCCAGACCCAGTCTCAATCCCAGGCCCGATGCTTTATAAAAATTATTGTGACACGAGTTCATTTCGACTGGCACGCCCCAAAGCCAGGCCGAAGATAGCCCCTCGGGTAGGGGTACGAGTTCGAGTGGAACAAAGCCGCAGAACTCTCCGATTTTTTATGTGGGTCCTGAGGTGCGTTCCCCCATGCCACCTTTTCCCGCGTCTGGTCCACGTCTCTCCTCACCCTCGTCTGTTAAGTTTCTGCCAGTTGGCATTGTCTGGGCTCGTCGTCTAGACTGTTGGCAACCATGTCAAGGATTTGGCCAAAAATGCAAGTTTTATTGTTTTCAACCACTCCGCGTCCCATTTAGGATCTTAGCGCTTTCTCCAAATCGATAAAGAACTTTTTGTCACTGAGGTGTATTGGATATTAAACTACTACCGGAATTTTACCGACTAAACGTCAGGAAGCCAATATTGCCATTCATGAAGCCGCCAACTTGGGTACCAACGATTTCATCAGCTCTTGAATTCTTTCCAGATCTTCATTTCTTTGCCTTAAGCCTCTCGACTGGTTGTTTTTTCTGTCCCGTGACCATATCTGCGGCTTTTAATTTATGGCTATTCCCATGCACTTGCCCCTTAGTGCTGGAGCAAGCTTCCCCATTCGTTGATCGATCTAAGCAGTTTACATTTTTCAATTTGCGATCTTTGAACCCCAACCATTGAGTTCTTTGAAACTCCTCCTGGCTAACCACTACAATTGGGTCATGTTAGTCGTTTCGATGACTCGGACATGTGGATGTATATATAATCTAGTTATACACCTTCTACATAGATTTCGTATATTAAGTTCATTAATTGGATGAATCAATGGAATATACTGTCTCCAATAATTTGTCCTCTATTTGTTTTTTAAATAGCTTATATCAGCTGCGGGGTCACCGCGAGCTTGAGAAGAAAGAGTGTAATCCCTTTTATGGAAGTTGACAATCTCCAGAGGAGTTCAAAAGAGCAGATGTTGAAGTCTCGTTGCGGAAATCGTCAGTGGACAACAGCTCCCTGAACCGCCGATTGGAGCCAAGACCGACTCTGACTCACTCTCTGACCACATCAAAGAGTTTTGTCAGCTGCTTTACGACTTTTTCTTTGGGCCATTCAAGCAAACGCCTAACGGACGACAGTCCAAATATTTACAATTTGAAAATATCTTTCGTTTAATGGCTTATTAGATGCCTCTTCGAACAAAAAGCGCCTTTGTTACCTCTGGGCGCATTTAAGCCGAAACGATTTTTTAATTTCAAACTATAAAACAGCGGCTGGGCGCTTTGTATGAGTAATCGGCTTGGCCAGCAATCAAACAACCCAATAATGAACTCTTTTATCTTACATTATCTTTTTTGATTATGCGGCAATAAACCCCGGGCCCTTAACACTTGGCCGTCAATCGGGGATTTGGCGCAGTGACAAAGCCTCGTCGGGAGAGCGACATTTTTCCAAGCGACTCTGGCCCTCGTATGCTAATCTGGCTAGTGACATACGGAAAATCAATCAATGCCTAGGGAGGCACAAACGTCTTCCCAAAGGCGAGAAATTGTGTAATCTGATAGAGCTTAAGTGCAACAAAGGCATCGGAGCCGGGTTATGTTGCGTAAGCGCGAAATACTCGTAATCAAGACGGAATCGAAAGTGACAGTGCTTGAGATGGGAACTCTTGAAAAGGTATATGGAAAGGGCTATCCCTGACCCTCCCACCTATCCGGCTGTCCTCTAAGCCGTTCCGTCTGAACTCTGAACTCTGGCTAATCTCATCAGCAGCATCAGTGTCTCACTTTCGTCCCTGCCACCTTTCACATTTTGCCTTCATAACACACGCAGATAATGAATGCCACAGACTTCTTGCAACCGCCCCACCTGCACCTCAGCTCATTTGGCAATTGGATTGCGGTCCAGGCCACCAGACCGTCTCAAGAGTGCCGGTTCTGCGACAGTGCAACACACTCGCCCTCTCACCGAAAAAACCATCAAACCCATATCCAGATTCGACGGGAGTCGTTACGCGGGAAGACCACGTCCAAAAAACAAAAGTCAGCGTATAATGAGATTAAAAGTTGAACTTTTGGCAAGCCCAGAAAGTTTCGATGGCCAAATGCCGGGAGTGCCAATAGGAGCCAGAGAGCAGCAGGTAAATCATTTTACGCACCCGCTCCCGAAAATGAAGTTGGCAAACTTCTAGAACACGACGCTGCCGACTGAGTTATGGATTGAACAATGGATCGAGTGCATTCATTCCTAATTATCGACGTGCTGTAAAAATGTCAGCAAACTTTTTATTAATGTGGGCAAGTCCTTTTTCATGGTTTCCAACGAGCTCGTCTACTCTAGGTGTAAAAAAACTTTCCCCAAAAGGAGCCCCTCAGGCTAGAGAGCATTCAGGATTCGGCGCTACTTGATGAAGTACTTGTTGTTTTGAATACGTTTTGGCATCTTGCCATTTAGCAGTTGGAAATGTCCGTGTTTTGGTTTTTGGCGGCAAAGTTGAACCAGACGCCATAAATATAAACCAGCATACTTCTCCCACGTCTCGTTGGGTCTCGGATGGTCATTGGATGGCGCAAAAAGTATAGTTAAATGCTGAGGAGTCCGGAGGAGGTGGACGTCTATCCAAGCGTGTCCAATGAAACGTCGCCGTTGTATTTGTTTTGATTGTTTATTACTGCAGTATAGAGTTTGCAAGGAGGAGTCAGAAACAAATTGGCAAAACAATGACGCATTTCGTTGCAGATACAAATATGTGTGCATGAGTAACCTGATTCATTGAGTCTTTCATTGACTATGAACCAAGGGGACGGTTCGATTGGGTTTCGTTGTCTAGGTAGAGCTTGGGGCCTATTTGAGGTCATATTTCTTGCTGCCCGCTTCCGTCATAGCCACCAATCCAGGTCTCACTTTAAATACCAGTTATAATTTACGAACTTTGCTGAACATTCCATAAATAAAAAGATGGATGATATAAACATATATAAAAAACTGCATTAATGTAGAAATGCATTATGCATTATGTGTAGAAAATAAGAAAAAATGAAAAGCTTAAATTAAAACCACAAAACATTCCTCCATACATATGGCAAAATGAAGAGCCAGAATGCATCATGGTCCCCCAGTCCCAGGAAAAGCGAACGACTCCGCACGCATTATATATGAATGCCATGGCTCTCGTACCGATAAATCAGTTTAAACTGTCAAATGCAAATAAATTATATGCAAAAGCAAGAGCTGCTCTGGATTCCCGGAGGGCAGTGGGAGTATTCCACACTGAGAATAATCCGCGCAAAATTTCAGCTAATACCCAGCTCGATTTCATAGGCACATCCTCGTTTTGTGCAGTACAGTTGCACTTAATTCGCGATCTATGATTTCCAGTTAGTACCAGAACAATAACAAGGCATGTATTGCATAAATTCAGTGGAGGCCACCAGCAAGAGGGTAATTGGATGGGGGTACGTGTCTCTTCCAGGAAAACCCAGTGAGATGATCATGAACCGTATTAGAAAATTTTGACCGTCACTCTAGTGGCCGCCGCGAAGGGAAATGGAAGCCAAACGAGCGTGGGTTTTCCGATTTTATGTTAATAGGTCCCAACGCAATGAATGGAATTTCTTAATGCTACAAGAGTCAGTCTGAAAGGTAATGATTGAGGGACCTCAGAGATCTAAAATTGGTTTGTAGCGATAGAGAGTGCTTACCAGGTCCTTACCAGTCATTCTTTATCTAATGATATTTATGTAAGAGAAAATATCTGCTAAGAAGAGGACGTACATACCTCACTGTGATAAACTCAAGATTTTCGCCATTTAACGACACATTTTCTGGTTCCAATTATAATTAAAATCATAAAAATAATACAAAAACACTAAAGTTGTGTTCTTTGACGATAATGATTTTGAGTATTGTGGCAGCATGATGCGGCAAAATATGGTAAACAATAAACAAAAAGAAAACTGTGTACGGGAATCATCATTAGGGGCAAGACCTATCTGTGTCTGTGATTTGTATAAAATATTATGTAAATTATTGTTTCATAAGGGCCAGCGAAAGGTAAACAAATTCTCAGCCCACCGAATGGGGAAGCATTATGATGTCTATCCCCTGAAAAAGGGAGTGGGACAGTCTTGAAAAAGCTGTTTGCTGTTGAGAAAAATATAATGGTGAAGCATGAGGACAGAATCCGTTTAAACTGATTTAAATTTCAATTAAAAGGAAGTGGCTATGTTCGCTTTCGATTTATTTACTTTAAAGTAAGATGTTAAATTTAAACAAACCACATCAAATTATTAATTTGTACCTTGAATACCTTCAACAAGAAATAATTCGAGTCTTTCTGTTCTTTTCAGGTAAGAAAAATGACCAAACTCACAGGAATCTCTTTATGCCACAAGCCGCGTATGTGATCCGGCGATTGACACGCTTATTAAAGTACACTCTCAACTCAAGCGATCACTGTGACATTGAAAAAATGTCTCAAATTAAGCATGACGGTGGGAAAGAACCCATAACTATCAAGTGGTTTCATAGACTCCTAATAAGTAACGTTGCCTCCCTCCGTCCAGACCTAATATAATTTTTTCCCTGTTAGCATTCCTTCTTTTTCTTCACACCCTAAGTCTTTGAAAACAAAACGCAAAAAAAGGCTCTGATTCGGGCCATAAAACTCTTCGCACATGCAACTGACGGCGACAGACTTCTTAGGCGACTTTCCCGACAATGTGCAAAATCAAAACACTAATTTATTGCACATTGGGCCAAACGACGTCAGCCTGCCATACGGAATGGGGGAAAGTACGGAAAGTGCGGGTTGGCTAGGAGTCGGGAAGCTCTCCTTGCCCGTATAAATCACTTTCTCCAACCGAATGTGGCTCTGGAAAGTAGTGGACAGAGTGAGAATTCGACATCTTCTGGGTAGGAATCTTTTCAGAGCGGCAGCCAAGAGTGGATGTGCCAGTATTCTGGAAAAGGAGCCGTAGAAAAGTGAATATCCGCGTCTGGGAAATCTGAGAGGAGCGAGCGACGAAAATATTATTGCAGTTGTGTAAATAAGTGCCAGGCCGCAGTACTTTGGCCTTTTTGTTCCTGCTTCTGCGCCCAAAGTGCACGCAAAACTAACAAAGGAGGAACCCAAGGAGGACAGTCCAGAGCCAAGACGTAAAAATCCCAGAAATTTCAAGGGCACTTATGCACATCCTGGCCGCAAATGAAACACCGACCAAGCGCAACCCATGTGCGAACAGAAACTCCCTCAGACATCTTTGGCTGACGACGTTGCAACGCGTTGGCGCCACGCTATTGTTTTCATTACTTGGGGAATACATTAATCCAAATCTTTTCCACGTTATCCATAATCTGAATATACATGCAAAGCCTTCATTAAACCAGGCAGCATCCAGTAGCACATACTGTGGGTGCCAGCACTATATTTCAGCATTTGAAATATATACTTTAAAAATATGTGGTTTAATATTCAAGTAATTTATTAATATGTGGTTTAATATTCAAGTAATTTATTACAATGTATATTTTATTATTGTTTAGTTACGTCATTGTTTCGATGAGTAGAATGTCCTTGAAACTCCTTGGAAAAAAGCCAATTTGTCGATGGGAAAAAATGCAAAACACTCACAATTTTTGGTGAACTCATTTAAATTTATTATAAAGACAAATGATTCTTAACCAAATGATAAAAGAAAATTGACCAGGAAAAACGTAAATTCTGCACAGAATATTGGGTGTAAATGTGAAAAAGACTAGAGTATTTAAACCCTGTTAAACTTATTTCGGAATGATGGAAAGTAACTTTCAATAATGCGATACATGAGTCTTCCGAAATTGGTTGTGTACTTTTTTTATGCAGCTGTTTAATGTATACATTCGTATTGAAAACCGCCCCGAAGAGTTTTTACATATTTGTCCCCAATTCGATTGTTTTGTAGATGAGTTTTCCACACCCAACTCCATGCTCCATGGATGGGTTAAGCCTTTTGGAACCCAATTATGATTAACGATGCCCGAGAAGAACAGCCACTTCCAAAATGAACCCCCAACTATGACAGTCCCTAGATCTTGTGTGTTCTGTTCAACTACTTTGTACATTAACATTTATCTGACAATTTTTTTGGTGTTGTTTGGTTGTTCTTCATCCATTTAGGGCACGGGTACTTGAGACGGGAGGGAAGCAAATGGGAGACAGTCCCCCACATTCCGGTGACAGTTGTTGATTGATTTCCCGAGACTGACGTTTGAAAACTAAACAAAAACCACATGAAAACGGGAAGTGTAATTGTGGTCGCATAGAAGGAACTCATCCGTATTGGAAGGCCTCCGTGAAAGTAATTGAACTCAATCCGGGACTATCGTAAAATCCTATCTAAATAGTCAGAGCAATTCATACTCGGGAAGACCAACCCAGCCGGAGAGGTAATTAAAAACCATTGGTTCCCAAAAAAATAAGACACAGCTCGTAACGAGACATGACACTTTAAACCAAAACGAATAAAAAAGGGCCAAGGAGATAAGACACTGGAACAGTTAATCCATTAACCCAACATATAACCAAACATTGTTTAGTACATATCGTGAAGAATCTCCCCCTTGAGCAGTGTTTTCAATGAATTTTTCAAGCAATTGTTTCTAATGCATTTCCCTATTTGACAATTAGACGGATTGAGTGATAAAACCGTAAAAGTATATGGAGCCACCCTTCGAACTAGATTTTAACTTATTTCCTTTATTTAATAATAAGCTTCATTTGAAGGAAAGTACTTACTTCAATGTTACCTTCATTATTGCATCAGTTGCCCCGACTCAATCCTCAATAAAATATCCGTGTAACCCAATAATGAAATATTATCTTAGAGCCCGCCTGATAAATTTCATTACAAAAGCTTTTTTCACTTGTAAATTGACCTTTACAATCGCCGCAGCACAAAAATGTAATTTTTTAATGTACTTTTTTAAAACTTTTTAAAATAAAGCCCGCATGTACAAACAAAACTAAAGGTAAGGGCGGCTGGAAATGTAATAATTTTAATTGTATTTGCGGAATTGGATTGACTTTGTCCAGAGCCAGGAACAAAAAGAACAACAGCACCAGCAAATAATGCACACCACTGACAAGAGCACAAAATTTATAGCTTTTTATTTGAATTTTAACAAGTTTATTTTATGTAATCAAAGGGCCATGAAGATAATGCATTAAAGCCACTGCAATCATATACTTTCGAGCGCATACAGGCAGATTTTGTTCCTAATTAAATTCGCACTTAATAAAAAATGTGTCGCAACAGAGAGGCCATAACTGGAAAGTGAAAATTTGATTAGGCCATTGGAGGCCTGATTTTGATTAGGTTTCCCAGAAGAATTAGCATACATTGACTTAAGTTTTCACATAAAAGAGTATCCGAAGAATTATCAAATAAATGGGAAAAGAAACGAAAATTCAATTTATAAAACAACCAGACGTGGCATCGAAGGCCGTCGCAAGCATCGAAGGAAATCATAAATATTACAAAAGGGGGAATACATATAGAGAAAGCAAACGGATTCAAAAAAAATGTTCATGCTTCAATGGAAACTGAAGCCGGACTTTACTTCATACCCCAGGCGGTCAAGCAAACTCGAGAAAAATATACTTCAGAAAAACAAAACAAGAAGATGCCGATGAAAACAAGTCTCGACGAAGGACTAGGGATAAGCCTGCATAATCAAGTGGTTTTCGATAAATAGAAACAAAAAGGGTAACGCCATCCCCTGCACGACCCAGCCCACCCGCTTCAAGGCCAGTTAATCGAATATGTTTGTTGAAAAAGTTTTGAGGCGTAAAAAGGCAAAAGGAATCTAGCCCCGGCCCACATCTACTTATCCCTCGGCCTGGTAAAAATTTAATTTGGGCCACCTCCGATTCTGGCCCGGTCATGTTCCAGAGATGTGACCGTGACACGAAATTTTGCTTGGATACTCTGGAAAACGAGAGAGACGATGACTCACGCAGAAGCCATTCAATTCTTGGGGTTAGAAAAGGTTGAATTTGTGAAGGTATATTTAGGCTTTTTGCCTCAAACATTCAATAAATTTTTAAAAGTATTTCTAACTCAAGGTTTTTAGGTTTTTGTAGCATTTCCATTTATATATTTTACCATTACCGCTCTTCTATGTACATTCGGCTCGACACTTTTTTCATCCATCCAAAATAGTTTGAAAGGCCTTTTTCGACACTGGGGTGGCTGAATCAAAGCCAATTGTAAGCGATAATCAATTAAGACCCAAAGGGGTTTGCACACCCTTCAGAGTCCGCACGTGCCCTGGCCGAGGAAAAGCCTTCGAAATAAAGAAATAAGAAAAAATAGCAACAAAGGAGTTGTCGAGGCCCCAACAAAATCAACCACTTGACATCACAAAAGATAATTAAATAAACAATGCGCCAACACTGGGGAGTAAGTGAAAATGTGAGGCAGAAAAAGGAGAATAATGCAAATTGGGTAAAGCCGTCTGGGCCTTCAAAAGCCCGCTTACAAAATTTAATGGGAAATGAGAGTACGAGGCCTTACAAATTCATTGTTCTTGAGAAAAAAAATAATCAGGACTGGAAAAAATATTCCCTGGATGGCCTTATAATGTCCTTAATTTAAATTAATTGTGTTGATCTTAATTTTTTTTTGTAATTTGACCCTAGAAAGTGGTGCAATTTTTCATCTTCATTAAGTTTCTTGATTATCCTGTTCTAAGGAAGATATAGACATAAGATATGACACTTTAGAACCAATTCTGGTTAGAATTATAGACTCCTTCACTAGGAATAAAATTTTTAGAAGATTTCTACAAAAATAGAAGAAACACTCCGCTTAAAAAGTTTTTCCTCTGCTTTCCTGGCAATGGTGTCGGCGTCGGTTTCCGGTCGCGATGCCGCCATTACAACTTTTCCATCTGCCAGTTCCGCCTATTGCAACGGACCCGCCTCTCACTTCGATTCTACGTAAAAATGACGGAGTAGACCCACTCCGCAGCAGCCCGAACACGGACAAGGAATCGTTTTTTAGAGACAACCGTCGCCAGCGCACGTTAGGCAAACTTTTCCATTTCATCGCACGATTGCAATTTTACGCAAAACAATTTTATTTGTTTAGATTCCAGTTCTTTCGTCTGCAATGGGAACCATATTCTTTTTCCACACGCCTAACCCTGCATTCTAGCTTTATTTAAGTCTTATAACCTTAAATCCAAATCCCAATATTAAATCTGGTTAACGTCAGGTTTTTTAGGTTCTTTGGCTCAAAAATATAATTTTTATTCAATTCATAAACATTTTTTTCGTTGGAACTTGGAAATCGTACATCAATATGTATTCAACAATTTATAAATATAATTAGTTATTAAAACTATTATTATATTTCTTTGTAATTTGAAAATGATTAATTTACATTTTTCAAATGTTGGATCAGATTTTTTTGGCTTTTATATGTGTATCTTGAAGAGTAGGAAAACAATAGGAAATCCTTTAAAATATTCCATTAATCCTCTGATATCCTATTCATTTCATTAATTTTTTAAAAATCGTCGGTTGTCCATAAACTGGTTACCTCTTCCCCTGCCCCATAATCCACTTAAATGGTCGTCCTAAATCCTTTTCACCTTTGCCTGTTCTTTCTGAATCGCATTGTTCCTTTGACTGCATCAATTTTCCTCTTTTCATGTTCGGCTTTCCTGCAATCAGTTTCGTTTTCACACCCAATTTTCTTAGCCATTTTTTTCGAGGTTTGACCGTTTATCTATTTGTACTATCCATTTCTGGCCCTTTTGCCTCTCCGGCGTCAATGACTGGCGCTTCCCAGCTCTTCTGGCAAAGTGCAAAATGTTGTAAGTTAAATGGAAACAATAATGGGCTCGGGCTGGATTCGTTGGGGCTTCAGCTTGACTGCGAACGCCCTCAGTCCTGACTCCTTTCGTCCTCCGCAGCTCTTCAGCGGAGGGAGCGCCGTGCACTTGAAGCACTTCCCTCGTGATTTCGATGATTGTGTTGCACTTTTCACTTCACAGTGCTCGTTCTTCATTCTGGATTCGGCGGCTTTTGTTTCCACCGACTCCCAGGGCATCCGTTGGAGGAGGAGATTGAAGGACGCATCAAGAATTTCTTCGGCACCCGCACTTAAATCGCCACCTGAACCAGCCCACTGATCCTGACCTGCGAGTATTTTAATTAAATCCATTCCGACTCAGACTAACCTCCGGTCCTGCAAAAGTTTGCCGAGCTCTGGCACATTATAAGTAGGCTCAGCAACCAAGCCGTACCAGGCACCACTAGAAATAAAAAGCCCCATAACAAAGCCAACCGCAGCAGCTCCACCACCAACAAGCCGCACCAACAGTTGCCGGGACAAACTGAGCACCGGCTTCTGCAAGCGAGGAAGCTGGCAAAGAAATAGTTGGTCCAAAACTATTTACAGGACCGCCATTTTCATATGCAGCAATAGCAGCATAAGCATCAGCAGCGCCGTGGTAAGTTGTGCCATAATTTCATGCCACAGCAGAGAAAACTTGTGCGAGCATTGCCCAAGTACCCGCCCCTCCGCTGCCGGCGTCCCAACTGCCAGCCAGCCAGCCACGCCTAATAATAAGAAATTAGAACTTACGACAGCCACTAAGACTGTCCGCAACAGCCCCAGCAAGGAGCAGACAAGGAGCAGGGCATGAGCGGACAGGACTCCGTATAATCGTCTTGTACTTGGTCGAGCGAGGAACTTTAAGCTAACCGCAAAATATCCTTCCAAGTGCGGGTAGGATCGTTAGGAAACTGGAGTCGTGAGTTGCGATGGCTGTCTTGTGCCCTAACATGTCTTCTATTATCCACCTGGAGAGCATGATGTTTTTCCTAGATCTTACGTTCAAGGCTCCACAATCTATTCATACGAACATGAACCAGGATGTCAATGTATTTTACTTTTGAAAAATCAAATCCCTTTTCTATTAAAACATTCCTTATTTTGCACCGTTGGGTTGAGGATTTTTCTGAAATTATTATCTAGTTGGAAAACAGTTTTTAAATAAAATGTAGCACGACCAATTATAAATTATAAAAATATGCACATTTTCAAACCCCATCTTTTACCGAAGGTAAGTCCAATGAAATCCGATACCGATTACTTTATTTTGCTTAATGTTCTTCCAATTGAGTCCGGACTTTTCTGTTTGATCGCGAACAGCCGTCTGATTGAGACTGCGTTTGCTACCCCTTTCCAACTTGCCTTTGGCAGAGTATCAGCTTCGCCACCCCAACGTCGCCACAACTTGATGTTTTTCCTGCTGCCTCTGCCCCACTCAATCCACTTGCCACCCACCTCAGGGCCACTCCCGCGGCGACAGCCCTCTCGCTTCTCAGATGCTGTGAAGTGAGCGCTGAGCATTATTCAGGATTTACCTTTATGTTGTTGCCGACGTGGCTGCTGCCTCTGATGCCACCGGAGTTGTTGGTGGCTCCATTTTCTGCACTGCAATGAGCCCGGTCCTGCCACCTATCTACCTCTTCCACCCCGCCAGCGCACCACCTTGCCCCGCTGTAGTGGGTCGTTTGTAAAGGCGGAGGCAGCTCACTATCCGCCTTGTCTTTGTTGCCACTGCTCCTGTTGTCGTCGTACTCATGATGCTGGGTGATGAGAAAATGCGAGGCTCGTGTGACATTTTCATTATCGTTGTGGGATATGCGCTTTTCTGTGGCAAACCTTCGACCCCGGCTTACACCGCCCTACCGCCGCTGTCCGGGAGCCCCCCGGCGACCCCCCGACCCGACGTTTTGTGGGCTTGTGACAACAGCGGGCGCAGATAAGGTTACATAATTATTAGTTGGGATTTACAATGCTCCCGTTATAGTGGCCGCCTGTGCGGGATTGCATCCTTTCCCGCCCGTCCTTTATCTCGGTGTGGTGCGTGGGCGGGTCATTACCAGCATTACCAGTATGGCTGTGTGATATATCAGGCAATCAGGCAACTCGATGAGGAACTCGGAGAGGAAGCTTAAGTTACACCGCTTGATCCAGCTCACCTAACATCTATCCGTGCATCTCGCATCCGGCCTGCATCGCTCTCAAATTCAATTCGAAATCGTTATGGCTTTCCTCTTATTTCCCATCAATTTGCCAGAATTTCCACCGCGGTGGAAACTTTTAAGTTCGAAGATTAACACAATTTCGCCGAATAATGCAAGCGCCATGAAAGGAGCCAAATAGGCGAATGAGCAAAGAGCCGGGCACCGATATTTTTCTTTATCATCCCATAAATTCCATTTTAGTCTGATAAAGAGCTTCGGAAAAAGGTCGGGGGCGGGGAGCGGTGCCGAGGGGATAAAAATGCAAGCAAGAATTTGAAAATTTTCAATTACGCGTGCAATGAAAATTACGAAAACCCACAAAAGTCATTTTTCTTGATCGATTTTTTCTCCGCTGCTCCGTTGATGCTTTCCTTCCCCCTTCAATACCCTTCCACCCCCTCACCACACAAACACACTCCATCGGTTGCTTTCAAAAGAAACGGAGGCCAACAATGCCAGGACAGCGTGCGGCGGGGCGAAGTCCTTGCCACAGCCCCACAAAGGTAAAATGGCGCTAAAGTTGATGCCCTGAGGGGGGAATTGCCGATGGGCGGGGAGGTGGGGTGACGAAAGTTGCCCTCTACATGGGGCTGCGGAAAGTAGAAAAAGCAATTTCGAAATCCCAAAGAAATTGCAAAATTCCATGCGGCAACGACAACAGCGGCTGTTCAGTTCAGTTATCTTTAGTTCAGTTCCCTTCGGTTTGGTTTGCAGGACTCGCCCAGGCGACAAAGGACATATCCAGGGCCGTTTGGCGACAGCTGATAGCAAAAGCCCTCGACGCACCTGCTGGAGGCGAAAGGTCCTCCCCGATCGTTCATGCCTTCGCCCCCCCTCCCCCCGTATAAGTAACATTAACTAGCAATACACAGGCTAACCCTGCCCCAACGTCGTCCTCACCTGCATCGATAGTGGAAGGCTTTGAAAAGAACACATTAAACCTTAGGCAGCCGACCGGGTCGAAAAACCCTATCAAAGAGGGTGCACTTATGATCCCATAGGTTTCAATGTCAATAGGTTTCCATAGGTTTCTATTTCCTATACCATAGTTGTATATTCCCGACGTGCATTCGGATTACTTGGTAACTGCCCTAAGCCCTGCTATTCGAGTTTCAATATAGCTCTATTATTATCGATCAAAATATTATTAAAGTTAAGCAAATGGTTTAGATATTTGTATAAATCGAATTCATAAATAAAACCCTTTTAAAGATACTTTAAAGAAAGGAATTTTGGAATGAGTTTTGATCCCATCATTGCATTAGATACTTATTCAAATAATATTTTTTTTATTATCACATACAAATTGAGTTTTACTTAGTACTTTTGTATTCGAGTCCGAGTCCGATACATCTTTTAGCATTATAGGAGCCTTATAGGCATTATAGGAGAAAGATTTTAGTCAAGTAACCACGTATACGTATATGTAACCAAAAGGATATATCAAACTCATCATAGCCATAAAATAATCATCGCTTTGCACCTGAGGCTGCTGGCTTAAAAATATAATTATGCTCAGCTCTTGCGGATTGTGCCCCTTTAAAATAGGGAAGTAGGCCCTTTCTATTCCTGTTCCACGCTTTCGATATTAATTTTCGAATTAGTTTTTGATGTATGTATGGATAAACAAAATAGGCAAGTACGGCATGTCTTGATAGTGAATCACCTGCCAAGGTCAGATCTTCTCTAAACACTAAGTAATGTAAATTACCGAGAAACCTGTGGTCGAATTTAAACAAACCTTCTTGAACCAAATGTAGCGTTTATTCATTCGCAATCGACCATAAACAAAAGTGCAAAGTGTATTTTGTATATAGCAACTTGTGGGCCTCCTACGTCAAACAATTGCCAGAAGAGGTGGAAAAATAAGTGAGTGCCGTGAAGGAAATCCATGTGGGAGAGGCCGTAAAAGGGGCACAAAGTCTGCCGGCCTGGAATGCCACAGAAAAACTGGACTTGCGGCGTAATCCCCTCCTCTGGCGGCGGCCATGGCTGTGGTTTCCATCTCTGCTGCTCTCCCTGTCCCTGTGTTGTTGCCCCTCTGATGCAGTCCGAAACCGCCTCCGATTAAATCTTTCAACGCCTGGGCACTGAGTCATTGGACTTGCTGCCACTGCAGCTGCCCAGAAACACGAAATCAACAACAAGATCCCCGTCCGAGCCCCTTCCTAGCCTCAGTCCGAGTCCGAGAGCACTTACAAAGGTTCATATTCAAATTTGTAGAACGTGCAATGAATTCAGAAATGAAAATGAGTAAACGCGCAAAAAAGAACAGACTCAGAATAAATGCATGGGGCAGGCAATTGTCTTTATTTGTCTGTTGTTTTTGTGTTTCTGTTGTTGGGGTCAATCGGAGTGTTGTCAGCTTAGTCATTATTCCCGCTAAACAATGGGACTGTTTCTTGGGTAGAAGACTTGGGCTGACCCGCCAGCAGAATTGATAACCTCGCCATGTTCTGAGGACAGAAATGCTGGAGGAATCCACGCTGGCAATATCTTCTCCATTGGACGCAGCGATAACCCCAGTGGCTCCCTCCATGTTCTCTGATTATGCCGGGACTTGGCTCATTCCCCTGGAAATTTTAATTTCTGGAGTCTATCTGGGGAGCTACAAGTGCGGCCTGCGTCCACCTTCACTTTGTGTTTTTATGGCGATCGTTAAATGCCCAAAGTGCATCTGATTTTACGACATTCCACTTCTGATAAATGGCCGTTGTATATTATTTTTAATTTCATTTAAATGTGCACAGGCCAAATGAAATGGATTGATTGCTGGCGCAGCCATTCAAGCCTAATGTGGAAGAAGTTCCCGCAATATCCCTATGGATATGGATGTGTAATGTGTGTCCTTTCCAATTTTAATGGAATTGCCCGTTGTGCCTCGTATAAGGTTTCCAATTCAAGAAACTCGTAAATTTTAGCCGGAATAACACCTACCACCTAAGGTGACCTTCTCCAAGAGCTTTCCTCTTAAAATTATATTATGCAAAATTGTAATTTTGATTATTTTTCAAATTAAAAACAAATATACCTACAGTAAACACAGAATTCATAATTATTCTACATTTAAGGGTATCTCCAGGATTAATAACTCTATTTTGAGTTGTTTACAACAATTTTAAAGAGAATGTCGAAAAAAGCGAACGATTGAATATTTTTATACCCTTGCAGAGGGTATCATAATTTTGGTCAAAAGTGTGCAACGCAGTGAAGGAGACATCTCCGACCCTGTAAAGTATACACTTTATAAAGTATAAAATATCACTTCCTGAGTCGATATAAGCATGTCCGTCTGTCTTTTTCTACGCAAACTAGTCTCTCAGTACACCTTTCTTTCCTTTGCAGGCAGTATATAAGTCGGAACGGCCGGGATCAGTCGACTATATCCTACAGCTGCCATATAACTGATTGATCGGAAATGGCATAACTTAGTTGTTTTTTAAGTTAGAAAGATGGGACTTTGTATGGATTCCACTTTGGGTGAAATAATTTGACATGCCAAATTTCATAAGGATCGGCCGACTATATCCTATAGCTGCCATATAACTGATTGATCGGGAATGCCATAACTTCTTGTTTTGAAGTTAGAAGAATGGGATTTTCTATGGATTCTACTTTGGACAAACTAATCCGATCTGCCAAATATCATAAGGATCGGCCGACTATATACGATCCTATATATAACTAATAATAAAGATGCGTGTCGCCACCTAGCGGACTGCCTCTCAACGGCAAGGGTATATCAACTTCGGCTTCGTCCGAAGTTAGCTTTCCTTTCCTATTATATATATTTTAAAGGGTCAATCTAGTCTTTCCTAAAGCATTTTGGAAGAAAAATGTTACTGAAATTGTAATATTCTTTAAGGCTTTTTTATTATATTAAACCGAATAGTTTTATTCTCTCTAGATTCTACATTATAATTATAACAACAAATATTTCTTTGAAGGTTTCTATGTAGTTATATTTTTTCAATAGAAAACCTGACGTAAATAATATTTGTTTTATATTTTTGTGTGAAAATTATTAAGAAAAATTAATTTATCTTTAAACTAAAAATCTTTCAAATTATTGACACTACGAAATTCAAAATCAAAAAATTACCATGCCTTTCACAAAAAGTGTTCGAGTCCTCGATTATAACCCTTGTCTACTTTCAAAAAATTTCGTTTCCTACAAAACTAATATTCTTCGGATGACTTATGAAATAAGAGGTGCTCCAATGCGTTGGCACCACTAAGTCTTTAAGCTTAAATTCCCAGATTAACCAACGGGGCCGCCAATTGCCCAAATGCCAAGCCGATCGGGTCTGAAGGCGCAGAGCTATCGACCAAGATCTCCCAGGCGGTTGCTTTTCCAAATGCAGTTGCCAACAAGCCCCGCCCCCGCTGCGCATGCGAGTTGAAAGGCTTGGCTGGGTTCCAAAGGGAGAAGCGGGGTCAGGCGATTTCATTGCCGCGATATGGACGGTCGTGGCTGGCCCGGATCCGATGCTCGCATCAATGACCAAGTAATGAGCCATTATGGCTTTAGAAGCGATCTTTATGGCCGCAGACTGCGTCGTCCTCCTGGCGGCAGTATGCTGGTATTTTGGCTATATTTGTCCCCTGCAGTTTGTTGCCAAACTTAGAGTCAAGTTTCCTGGCTCTTCGTGTGTGAGGCAACATTAATTGGCTCAGTAACTGTTTATGGCCATGCAACCAGGTGTGGTTTCTCGAGACCCTCTGCTCCGAAGTGTAATGGACTGCTTAGTGATATTCCAGGTGAGTCTCCGGAACAGTCTTCACCAACCAGATTGACATGTTTCCTGTTTCACATAATTCTCTCTTCATCATGGAGAGGGATTGAACGTTTATGACTAGCTTGAAGGGTTCCAAATTTTACAATAGATTTTTCTGGTAATGGACCGAGTACTGACCGGTTATACTTCATCGATTATCTCTCAATGAAGCACAATGCAACAAACTCTAAATGGGTTAACAATAAATTAAAAGGAACAATCAAATCGAATTCTGATACGATTAGATGTCAGCAGTAGTCCAGTCTGGGGACAGCCCCAATTGTGTTTGGAGTCTGCTATCTCTCTATTTTATCTGTGCGAGTTTTGTTGTTTTCCATCTAAGCTCTCAAAAATTATGTATACTGAGTAGGTCCCGACAAAATCTATTTGAGGCGGAGTGAGGAAGCGAGAAAGGCCGAGTGCAGCCATTAAAGCCCGGCTCCGGACTGAAGCATTTGTCAATAGATTGGGGACCAAAAAAGGGGCACCAAAAACCAACTCAGTCCCCGGCCCAACCCAATAAGCTGACCCAAAATGTTGTCGATCTGGCTGGACCGAGGCACCTTGGAGCACCGAAGTTCCTACACCCTTTCAGCTGAGATATAAAGTCCTCTGAGGTTTTCGTGCAATAACATTATTACTTTCTAGACAAAGCGATAAGAGTATTCAAGATATATATGTATGTATCCGTTTCGAAGGCGGCTAAAACGCTATTGTTACCGTCTCCGACTTGAGCCATGTCGACAACAAAGTTTCTTGTTGGCCAAGCTAACCCAAAACGCGTCAAATGACAAATCGTTCAAAATTTATGACTTTTTCTGGTCTCATTCGCAGATCTCGTCCCCAGACCCTGCTTGCATCGAAAGTGAAAATCGATTCATGACTTGAATCGAATTGGAAAGGCAAGTGAGGCTTCCATTTTCCCGGTTTGTCGGTTTGCCATCGACTTAATCGGATGATTGATATTGGAAAACACTGGCAGTCGTTTCTAATTTTGTTCTCCAATTCAATCGCTTTAAAATGGTTTGATCAATTTGCTCTTTTGCTCTCGCCGCGCCTTAATTTATCCCATTCCGAAGCGGAAAAGAATTTATAATCATTTACAATTCGTTGACTTTGGCAATGCGCAAATTTGCCACTTTGGTGTGTATTTGCTGGTCAAACAATAACACTAACAACAACTGCAACCATGCCAACAAACAAATAAACAGCCGCGTACTCGCACACACATTAAACTATCAAAATAAACAGTTATGTGCGTGGAGGCGTGGCACATACACATCGAACTCGCATATTAATCAAGCGAATAATTTGGCCAAAGACCCCACTACCAACTACACACCAGCCATTCAGCGAGACAGCTAGTCCGCCAGCCAGTAACTACCAACTGCACCCCCTCCCCATTTACCAAACAGGGAGCTCAACATCGTGAATAACTGGCGATAAAAACTTGGCAAATATAAAATGCAAACAACATTCAAACCGCTACCAGGGCGGCGGGCGTTGGATGGCGTTAGATGGACTCCGGGTGGGCGGGGCCAGATGTAAAGGCTGTTAGACATCGAAATTCGACAGTTGTTGGTTTGTTGCCGGTTAACCGACCAAGAGCCGAAAAGCAAAAACCCATGCCATTGGAGATGAGTCCGTGAGGCGCTATTGTATGTCCCTATATAAGAAAAGTTTTCTAATACCGGACTGTAGGGAATTTTGGCGAATGATTATCTCCTACACAATGAAGTTATATTCTTTTCAGAGGACTAAAACAATATGCTTTAGTATCAGACAGTTCTTTCCAGTTTTCTATAAAACCCCCTATATTGAAGACTAGTTATATATTTTATGATTTTTAGCATTATGATCTGTGACGGACTTGGATTTTGTTGCTCTTGGCGGAGCTACTTGGTCTGAAGGTGGCATCATTTTTATTTATTTTCAATTTTTATATAAGCTTTTAAAACTTAAAATTTTTTTAACATGCTCCTGTAGTTTCCCGATATTTTGGAAATCCCTTTGGTGACTTACGACCCATCTCGCAACCTCAATCTCACACATTCGCATTTACACATGCAGGGGTATTTGCATTTCGGCTGCTGCTGTTTATTTTCGACTTGATTTTGAAGTGAACACTTTGCTTAATGCCCGATGCAGGGCGAATTCAGAATTACGCACACGGAACGCTGCGTTGGCAGAGTTTGCGGCCGGCCGCTGCGGCAACACTCCCACGCCATGGCATCCACCGCCACTTGTCAATAGTTTCTATAAATGCCGCACACATTGACTGGCTAACAGAGTGCCCACCGCCCACTGGTCACCGCCCGCCGCCTGCCGCCTGCCGCCCACCGCCCACCGCCCACTTATCAACAAGCGCCCTTCGCCCCTTTGCCACTGCCGCCCCGAACGTTAGAGTCGAGGTCTCAGCGTTAAATTGGAAGCACTTTAGATTCACATTCAATTAATTAATTTAAGCAAATTGTTTGCTTCAAATTAATTGAATTTGCATTTAATTTGCGCCCGCAAGGGCCGCCGCCCCGGCCCTGCGGCCCTCTAGTTGGCAACAACAATGCTGACGGACTCGCCTTTGGCTTCCGACCGTCAGTCAGTGGCCCCAGCCAGCCCGTATAGTTCCTCAGCCGAGGCCTACTTCGGCTGGCCCTCGACCACGCCCCCTTTATCTCATCAACGTTAAATTTATTAAGTAACATCAGTAGCTAAGTGGGTGTGGGTGCGAGTGTGTGTTTGGGAAGCGACAACATTAACAACAACCAAATCAAACAAACAGTCTCCAAGGACTCGGTTCCGGGCAAGGGGTTCCGCTCCAAATTGCCGGGTTCTGGGCCTACTAGTGTTCAGGGCCAGAAGACAGTCGGGGCCGGGACTAATGTAATGAATTAACGATATAATAGAAATCTCACTTGAATATTTGATGCAAACTGTATGTGTGTTTCGTGCACGAATGTGCAAAATTAATAATTGAAGCGTTCAGTTCCGAGAATATGTTTCGAATTCCATCTGGCGACGGGACGTGGACAGAGGCGAAGGCGGAGGCGAAGGCGGGATAGATCATCATTCGAGTACTCACCGGCTTCGGATACGCTGGAGTGCTCCTGGGACACTGGCTCTCCTGGGTTTCTTGGACAGAGGACCATCCAGCTGGGCACCGTCGAGAAGACTGAATGCCAAAGCAGAGCTTGGGAACACGCTTTTGAAGAAAATGCAACGGTGGCGGACATTTCATCAGCCTGGAAAATCCGGCAAAGAAAAGTCAATCAGCACGACAACAGTATGAGTATGAGCGGGGTGATAATAATTATAAATATAATGACTGCATATAATAATTGTCAGCCGTTGTAAGCCAATTAGGAACTGGTCCGATGACGGTGGGATGGGCGGGAAATAATTTGAGCTTTTCACACTAATTAAAAGCGAATCGGACAGAAAGAACCGCTCGACAAAGGGATTGCGATCCCGGAGACGAGTGGAAGAAGGAACAAGGTGCCACGGGCTGCGGCCTTTGGATTGGACGAATTAAAGTCAAGCTGTGGAAAATGATTAAAAATGTAAATTTTAATTCAATTTCGCTTGCGAGAAATACGATGGAAGCTGCTGCAAACAGAAATTGTAGCTGTAAAGTGGTTTATTGTCAGTCAGAGCTACCAGTCATGGGCACCGGGGTGGCAGGCGGTGGCAGCAGTTGGCAGGATGCGGAACTTTAAGACGCGACAAACTTTGCCGCTGGGCAGGGCGACAGAACAAAGATACAGAAGAAAACAAAAGGGGTGAGGGCTGAGGGAATGGCAACGGAAAGACACGACAAATGCATGTGGAAGACAAGCGATAAAGTAGCTCTGCGGGGGAGGCGGTGTTCTTGGGGGTCCAAAGGAGCCTAAGCCACTGGAGCAGAGTCCTGAAAAAATCTTGAAATAAGACAAATCGAATTTTCTATGGAAAAGAAAACGAAACAAGTGGAAAAGGCTCAAATCGAGTATATGTCGAGGGTATACACATACCCAGTACTAACCTGCTGAGATAGAATAGATAGAATATTGCATAGAAATTGGGTTTTGGATAGGATATTTTATTTCTCTCTGAATATTTGAGAGAATATTTTATCTGTTACAAAACGTTTAATCAATTGATTAGCAGTCATTTTAAGAACCATTCATGAAATGATTTCTTCCACCAAGAAATAACTACTCCCGCAGTACCAGAGATAAATACTTCAACTTCTCCCGCTAGGTACAAAATGTTTACGGTCCTCCATTGACACATTAATAGATTGCTTTCCAAAAATAATGCGTTTTAAAGTTTAATGTTCATCTAGTAAAATATTATCTGATTACCGGCAATCACATTAAAGTTAAAAGTGTTAGAACCTTTCAAAGGTGAATAAACAGAACCCAATCACTTTTTCCTCAACTAATTAGAAAATCGGTGCTTTGCGAATGCATTAATTAAACTTTTGCAGCTGCATGTGCAATCAGTAGCCCTATCTATTCCTTTGATTCACATGGCAACGACTTCCTTCCTTCTCCTTGTCAGCCAGCAAGCCCCTCCTAACAATACCCATTGATGATGTAGTCATCTCTGCATCAATTTGTAAATATTTAAATAGACAGCAGCTAGTCAGTTCTGCTCTATTTAAAGTAAATTTGCCTCGAATTCAAGTTTTAATTGATTTAAGCGGATTTCAGGGCAGGGTTCTCCCGGCAACCTGGAACCCAACAGAGCGGGAAAAGTGGAAAGCCACTGATGTCAGGGAAATGGAGGATGTGTTTCCCATTCTCGATGGGTGGGTTGCTGGTTTTCCCATCTGGGATATTGATGGGGTTAATAAGCTGCAGGTTAGATGATTTCCGAATGGGTTTTTCTCAGCAGCTCCACTCCAACCTGCGGTCGCCTTGGGAATCGGTACCTGAACCACTGATTCGGCTTCTGACCTTTTCCCCTTCCATAACTGTCGAAAAGGTTATGTTCCTCCCCCTTCGCCCTTTTTCGCCGGTAAGCAACTATTTTCCGTCGTTGAGTGAAATGAATCTACAATTTCATTCCATTTGGTGAGCAGCTCCTTTTTTCTGTGTTTTTATGCGACCGAAGAGGATGCAGGAGGACGACAGGTGGGAGTCTAATGGGGGTGACGCCGCTCCAGCCTCGCCAGCAGCGTTGGCTGCCAAAGACTTTCATCTTTTCCCTCAAGCGCGAACCGAGCTGGAAGGAGACGAGAAAGCAGTGGGAAGTGCTTTGCTTTCGCCCTCGGAGTGTAACAGATCCCCAGCGAATGCAAATAACGTGCAGTTGCCGCAGCCGCATCGCTTGCCCCCGTTCGGGCCACAAAAAGCGTGGCAAGGCTGCGGGTAATCAAGAAACTATTACGGCCACCTCCGCGCTCTGGTGATGAACTTGTTGATGATCGCGGTTGGTCATTTGTCTTGAATGAAGTGGCTCCTACCTGAGCCAGTGCGCCTTTGATGATGCACACATCAGGCACCAGGGCATCAGGGCACCAGGGCGGGGTCTGCTCCACAGCCATCCAATTTCTCTGGCGCATTTGCATAAATATAGCTCCTTTCATCCGGCCAGGCTCGGGGGCCGGGCTCAACTTGTTGACGACTTATGCTAATGCAGAAGCGAAATTCAAATAGCACGCCCCCTCTTAGCGCAGCGGGCAGGAGAAAGTGAAAATTGAATTGGTGCCCTGCGCGGAACAAACAAATTAAATTATAATTAGCAAACAGTAACAGAGGAAAGGACAAGCGGAGGAGGTGCTCCCGAAACAAAGCCAAACGGTTGTATCACAGAAGTGCACATTTCTCGACTCTTGATTAGTGGCGGTTGTCTGCTGATTGCAGGAGACCCCCAAGTTTACCGCCAATTATCCGGAACCAAGAGCTCCTTCTGCTTCTGGTGGCTGGTGCTGCTGTCCCGCTGCCAGCCCCCGCCAATAAGCAATTGGTTACCACCTTTGTGGCCCTGACAGCCACCACCGACTCATTCGTTCGGTCTCGACGACGTCCTCTACTCCGAGTTGACAAAATATGCAGATGCGTCGTTAGCACTTTCACACATCTCGCATTTGGAAATATTTGCCATGATTCGATTGTGTAGACTCCCCCAAACCAAGCCCAGCCCTAGCCCACTCTCATTCCCAAATCCACACACCCGACCACATCAGCATCTGCATCTGGATCTGCGCCACACACAAGGAGGGCAGGAGTGCCCAATTGAGTTTGGGTTTGGAGCATGGAGCCACTGCTCGGCACTCCGCATCCCGCCCTGATGGTTATTATTATTTCTGATATATGCGGTCTTACTCTGCGGTTGTCACTCACCGACGAAACGGAGCTAGGGCAGCCAGAGAGAACCCCTTTCTTTCCGTGGTTTCTGCGGTATCCGCTCCATGTGTCGCCTCCGCCTCCGCCTCCACCTTCGCCTTTGCCGGAGTGTCATGGCTACATGCAAATGAAGCGTGTTCCCAAAAGGTGTTGAAAACGCCCGCCTGTGTGCGGAGTCTGTGTGCGGCATTGAACTGCACTTTGCGCTTCTCCCCCTCTCCCTCCAGCACGCATTTGCATAATTCTATGCCCAAAATATTCCTGCTTTTTCATGCAATATTTTGTTGACAGCTAAAAGCCAGGCTCTGTTCTATTTTCGGTCTCCAATTGGTGCAGCATGCTGTCGAAATCGCTTCGTAATTGCAATGTTGACAGCAGCCACGTAGAAAGTCCTGGAGGAGTCGGTTTCGTGAGCAGCTGGAGATGAAGAAATATAAAGTCGATGCCCCAGAATTAAATTTTTCATAGTTTTATGACCGCATAGTGCAACAATTTGTAGTTGCAAGACCTTTGACTCTAGACAAAAAATAATAAAGAAATTCAGCGCTTAAAAATCTCCGCTTTGCAACTAAAAATGTTTAAAAAAGATTTTATTTTCCAGTAATACCAATATATGATGCCCAATTGCTGCAAACAGGAAAATCCCCGCCTGCAATCATTTCAGTTGAGTTTGCCTTAAATTGGTTACTCTTACTAGTTTCTGTATGGGCTCATCAAGGAGGGGTTAATGCCTTTGCCCCAATATTTGGACTCCTTGCCACGATAAGGTCTATGGTCTGTGCCGCCGAATTGCTCAAATGCAGCCAGACATAAACGTGTTTTCGAAATTTACAGAGGCAACCAAACGGGGCCCCTTCTTATCCCTCGTCTTCCCGCAACTCGCGTCTCTCGGAAAAGCCACACATGTGTGTAATTTTCTTTACGAGTCGGCGGGTGGATGGCGGTGGCTGTGGAGCCTGAGCTGAGCGGAGGGGCCCAAAGTATTTCTTGATGAACGATGTCTGCGCTTCAGAGGGTCCTGGTCCAACCAACATCCAATTCCGACAACGACGATGAGGACGTCGACAACTTGGAATAGAAAATTCAAATTTGAAAATATGGAAATGTCGGCAACGACATTGCGCATGAACTTGGACAGCTGAGGCAGCTCCCACCCTGGCTCCATGCCCCTCCAGACGCACCACCGAGGGTGCAGCTACGCAAGTTGGACCCAAAGTTGAAGTCGATGGCAATGCTGATGCCGATGCCGAGGTCGTAATTCGATTAACACCTTCCGGGCGGGGGGAGATGGGAACTATTGGCCTCTAATTGGTGAGCGGCGTCAATGATGCTTCCCCCTCCAGTTAGCGCCTGCCACTCCCGACCCTGGCAGATAGCCCGCTTGCGGCTTATTAGGTGCGGAAATCTTTATTGATTGATGCTTTGTTTGTTTTGCCTTGTGGATGACTCTGTGGCTCCTGCCACTCCTGCCACGTCCGCCCGCATTCTCCGGCAGATGAGTTAAAGGAGCTGGAGGGACAAACGAAGAATTATGGCACCAAGGGCTGAATGGATTATGCCTCGTAACACTTTCAATTGGAGGTTGTTATTGTAGGTTTCCCAAGGCAGCCAAAGAGATTGCCTCCTAAATGGAGAGCCTGGCAAAGAAATCCTTGCCTGGCATCATAAGCAATTAATTAATAAGCAATACCGACTACACCTAATACCTTATACATAGTTTCAAAATTATTTATCCTGGATGCAGTTTTGTGAAAGTAACTCTGGAAATCCGCTCTCAGATCTCGGACACTTTCCTCGCTCCTGCACTTTACTTACCAACTTTAATTTCAGACTGAAAATTGCATTGCCAATTCAAAAGGGAAATGGCAATGTGGGGAGCCGGAGAGATGGAGAAGGATAATTCATGGACGAGAGAGAAAGAACGAAGAACAGAGGACGAAAAATCTCCTTTAATTAGTTCGCCTTTCGTTTAATGCAATCGCGAAAAAATATTTTTAATTTAAAACGCGTAATTCAATATCTTGAGTAATTTTATTTCCCGGCCACCCCCACCACTTACACTTTGGTTGGACAGGACGCTGTCAGGACAGTGCCGTCAGTCATTGTCGCTTTCCGATGTCCTTTTTCCGATGTCCACCGTCCGTTGTCCGCGGGTCTGGTTCGATTTTCATACCAACCCGACGTTGCGATGAGTGGCGCATTTTTGCGTGCACTCCGGATCGATGCTGCATTTAACCCGTGCATGCACCATATAAATATATAGGTAAGTATATTGACGCCATATATGGAGCAGCACTTCGTGGTCCGCTCCCATTGAGGACTGTGTAAATTGAGGCAGGAAATGCCGTTCGAGGGTTCAAAGTTGATGATATTCAGGTCAAGAGTTGTGCAGCAAGAACAACATCCTCGCCAGCGCCACTTTTGCCACTCGCAACTTGTTGTAGCAGCTTTCCCCACCTCTCCTCTCCAGTGACCTCCCTTGTAGATGGTATTTTTTATTCGGTGCTCCTGCTTTTAAGAGGAGTTCAAATTTCTAGATTGAAGCTTCAAGTGCAAGACAATGTGCAGCTGCTTATCCTTAAACAGGATACACCAAATGACCGAAAATGCTGCAGGAAGTCTGAAAAAGTAATTTAAAAAATGTTTAGCTTCCAGTGTTCCTCCTTATTTGAATTGCCAAATCCGATCCTATCATGTGTCAATTTGGAAATCTTGTTAAATAAACATTTCATTTCGTTAAACTTAATTCAAGAACAAAACCAAAACATTTAATTTCGAATTTATTTACAATAGACTGCCTTTCATAAAAAGAGGTGAGGATAAAAATTTAAAAGACGATCCATCCAACTATCTATTTAGTTTAAAAAATTGATAATTAGTAAATGGTCGTAACAAAATATATAAAAAAAAAAACCAGAATAAGCCAAGGAGATTTAAAATTATTTTATTTATCAGTTTTAATGCAAAGTCCTATACATTCGGCAAAAGCCAATTTTGATTCCTCTTTTCAAGCTCGATCATGCGCCGGACTAAATGCAATGTGTCAAATGCAGGGCTTAGACGCTGGTGCTCTCCTTGTGGAAATGATGCCAAAACATTTTTGCGTACAACAGGAAATTGAATTTTCATCGACAGCAGGCAATAGCAAGAAGGAGAAAAATAAAAATAATAAAAAGAAGATGCCACCAGGGAGTGGGAGAGTCAAACCGAGGCCATGTCCTATGCAAATACTTTCAGACTTCAATAATTTGCGTCACGCGGCGTTGCCACATTGCCAGAGCCGCGAAAGAAATAACAATTTCTACCGAGTCTGCTTCTTCTGAGGATTCTCGGCTTGGGAGAGCTGTCAAAAAACCTTCAGCAACAACTTCCGTTACATGGCGGAGAATTGGTAGCCCGGCAAGGAGGGCCAGGAGGAAGGGGGTCGGTGCGACCTGCGCTCAAAAGTTAAGCCATTAGCGAAATGTCCTTTACTTTGCTTATAACGCAATTTTCTGCTCCTCCGCCCGAAACTCGCAGGTCCACTCTTTGTTTCGGACACTTTTTGGACCAGGTCTGGTCTGGTGTGGCTTGGTTCTGGGTCGGAATCTTGTTCTGGGTGCTGAATGACAACTTCGTTGTCAGCATTTTGAAACTTTTGCGTCTCCTCTCGGCAGCGCTGACAAACTTTTCCAGCGCTAATGAAGTCGAAACAAATTTTTTGGCTGGCTCCGAAAATTTTGCCATAGAGTCTGACATTGTAATTAGTAAATGAAAGAGAAAATAAGGCACCCTGATGCCCATAGGCTTCTATATTCTGTGATCCGACACATTTTTAAGCTTCATTTCCCAGTTTCAAGTAATACCATATCTAATGTAATAGGACATCTGGTTTGTTAAAAATAAAACTCTGTTAATTTCAATCGAACAATCATGAATGGAATTTTATAAACAAAAATTTGTATTATTTCATTTAAAATGTTAAGATTGTAAAAATCAAAAAAGATAAGAATAACACCTTTAAACAGAAGCTAGCGTGTAAAAATAAAAAAATACCGATATAAGTAGAAACAAATATGTGTATAAATATCTTTATAACTGATATATTAAAAATAAACATGGTATGTGTTTTAATTTAAAATAAAAATAATTCATTTCATATAATATATTTATAATATTTAAACTGTATGTATGTTGCAGTTTTGAACAAATAGTTTTCGGTTCAATATGTTACGTTGGAAATAGAAAATGCATAATTTGTGTCTTCGTTCGAACTTGTATATTCAAGTACGATTTGTGCAACTCTGGTTTTCAACATCCCATCTTCTGTATGACAAATACTGCTAACGCAAAAGCAGTTCTGTTATTTAACAGTGTAAGCGCCAGAGGGCATTTGTCGCATTTGCTGCTCCTTAGATAAATCCTAACGAAAGTGGCAGGCAGAGCGTAACACGGTTGCATTACCCCTTCGCAGCATTCGGGCTTCGTTCAGTCGAGAGCGACAGAGAGCATGTTGTGTGGGTGAAACTGCGCAAACTCATTTTTCGACAGAATTCTCTCGCTTTGAAGGTTACAGAGAGCAGGTACGGCCGCAGGGGAAAACACCATGCCAGAGAACTGTGGGCAGAGAACAGTGGGAAATCTTTATAACGAAAATTAAAAGTTAAGAAGTAGTGTAAGTAGTAATTTTAAAAGTATGAGCTAAAAAAATTATAATTTAATTAGTTCTTTATTTTTTTTTTTAATCTATATACAAGCATAGAGTTAATTCTGATGCTTCCTATTATGATTCATATATGTATGTATAAATTTCTTGCGGTTAACTTTATGACCGTTTATTTTGTAATCCACTGTACAGTACCACAGTGACAGAAATCGAGAGAATTTCTGTTAACAGCGAGAGCACTTGAGAGAGAGCAGTGTATTCACGAAGTGAACGAACGCACGCACCGAGGGGAAAACTGAGAGAGTGCTTGCCGAAACGGTCTAGCATGCACGAGCTTGTAATTAATTGAGAGAGAGAGAGAGTTAAAGTGAGAAGCGAACTGAGAGGATTTTCGAGAGAGACTCTCATTAGGTTGCAGATACAGAGACTCCGTACTGAACTACTCAGATACTCGGATCCGAAAATGTATCTGTGTCTGTAAAATGAGAAAGTATCTGAAAATATGTTCAAACGTGCTCAGATACTCTATACTACTCGTTCGGAGAGGACGCGTTCCGCGGTTCGTTTCGTTTTTGATTTGTTTTAAAAACGACAGGGAAGCAGCGCGAACGCAATTTCGCATTATTTACCAGAGAAGCGACTAATAGTGAACGTACGCGGGAATATACCAACTTACCTTAACATTGCAACATTTTTGACCGTCGATTTGGGTTCGCTGCCAGCCGACCGCCAGCGGCCGTCGCGCAAACAAAACAAAACACGACTCAAACTAAAACAATTGGAATCCGTCTGAATCCGTCACCGCCATCGTCTTCGTCTTCGCCTCCGCGCCGCGTTTCTGCACCGCGAGTGTCCCGGCAGGGAGTTCTGGAGCCCAAAGTGTGTAACTTCTTCAAGCCAAGTCCTGGGCTGGACTGGGCCAGCGGCACCGTAATATAGTGATTGTGATTGTACTCGCAGTAGCCACCCACAGAATGCAAGTGGCACGCTGAGGCGACAGCACGGGTTGTGTGAAAGTGCAGTGAAAGAAAGTGTTGAGAATCGAAACGAATTGCCAAGAACAGGGCAGCAGACGAGACCGGACCGCATCCGGTGCGCCCCACTCTTCTTCCTACTCCCACGCGGAGTCCTCCGTCGCCTCTTCTGTTTCCGCCTGTCGCTGTCCGGCTGTCTGGCCCGCAAAAGCCGCCAAGATTAAGTTCTCAAAGCAGCACTCCCACCACGCATACCGCCACACGGACAACATCTACGACGGTGGCACGGACACCGACGACGACGAATGTCCCCTGGAGGCGACTGCCATGAATACCTACGAGTATGAGTCCACGCTCGACTGCCGCGACGCTGGCGGCGGCCACGGCCACGGCCACGTCCAGGGACACGGTCATGGGCACGGCGGCGTCGGTCCGGGAACCCTGCCCATGAGCGGGCGCCCCTCCGCCGCTTCCGCTAGCAACAGCGTCCACAGCAGCCAAACGCTGCAGCACCAAAACCAACAGAACCTACAGGCCGCCCAGGCAGCGGCTCAGTCCTCGCACTACGACTACGAGTACCAGCACTTGCCGCACCGTCCGTCGGACACGGCCAACAACACGGCGCAGCGGACCCACGGAAGACAAGGTGAGTGTGGGGACGAGCGGGCAACCAGGCGGATAGATGTCAGAAAGTGATACTCTAGACCGATGCAAGTTAGGGCAAGTTAGAAAAAGTCCCGCCATTGTGAATGAGAGCCCAGGCATTTTGCATAATTACAAAAATTAATGCGATATGCCACCGCTGGGAATGGGTCCTGATGGCCGGGTCCACTCGGAAATTGAGCCTCGCTTCTGTTTCATATTTCATAATTTTCCCTTTTCCGCCTGAGCGCGTTTTCCGCGATTTTTCCTGATTAATAAAGCGGGCGCAACAATAGCAGGCTCACAAAGCGCATCTGAAAAGGATACCCACTGGCAGTCAGTCAGAAATTAGGAGAATCCCAGACGTACCCCGCCCGCTGAGTGCCTGCGGCATGTATAGAAAAAAACCTGTTTTCCAAAAGGAGTTTGCTTACAATTGCCTGCGCTACACTCGGGAAAACTCAATACAAACGAAGAGTCAAATTCCCGTTTTAGAAACCTCTCGGAAAAATGTGCTACCTAAACCTGCAGCTAGACTAGAAAGGTTGTTGCAAGACTGTAGATTCAAAGAACTCAAAAAATAGGAGTTTCTGTAATTTATTTTCATATAGCATGTTTCATATAGCATTTGATTATTAATTTTTTGACATTTTAATAAATTCTAAATGCATTTCTAATTTCACAATACAGCGAAAAATTTTTGGTTCGGTAGAATAATAGTGGTTAAAAACAGACTTTGAGGCACTGTTTTGAAAAAATAGGTCAAATACGTTTAAAAACGGAGTAACTAATGTAATTGACTTAAAACCGGAAACATACTTTACAAAATTGTAAAAAAAACAACTTAAAAGTACAGTGTATAGAATATTTGGTGATTTATGTTCTTGAAACATAAAACATCAAATTGGCTTTAATATAAAGGCAATTTGACAAATTCCCAATATTCCGTTACGATATTTAAAGTTTCTGTACAAAATATTGCCTATTTTAATGTCTTACTTTTGAAGAGCACTTTCCCTTGGTCCAGTTGCGCAGTAAACCTTATTGGCACCTGGACCGCGCGTAGTTTTTTCGGCCCATCAGGGTTCTCGAAGTCGTCTGTCTTAGCTCAAGTCCAATAACCGCAAATACGCGCTTCGACATGCTTCGGTTTTATTATTTGCGAGTTTGCTTTTTGGCGTTGGACTTACACGCACACATACGCACTCAGAGCCGCACATAAAACGGAATTTACATAACTTTATTTCTGGCGTTTCCTCTATGTGCGCTTCCTTCTGCCGTTTCTTCCTCCTCCACGCGTTCTCCTTCACCCCCACGACCCCACGCTCTGCTCCTCTTCTTCCAACTGCTTTGTGGTGTTATAAAAACAATTGCCAAACAATTGGAGCTTTGGAGCGAAATAAAAAATCAAATGGAAATCGAACCGGGGCGGAGGCTGACAGGGGGCGAGGGGGCCGGGCGGAAAGGTACGTGTAAGGTGCCTGCCCGAGAGAAGAGCGAAAAAATTGGAAATTTACAGCAACAAATAAATTTCGTAACTGAAACACAATAAATTCCTGAGACCCGGAGACTTGGAAGCGTTTCTTTTTCTGCTTTGGCGCAGGAATAAAATTAAATAAAGCGGGTCAGGACCAGGGACCACGGGGAGGGAGCTGGCCGGGGGAGGCCACAACGCGAAGCTCGTAAATTTTCGACACTTCGCCAGGAATCAGCCCGCCCCCTGTCATAAAATTGCCAAAAAGCCAAGATGGAAACAGCAAAAAATTGCTTCGCTCCATGGAAGCTGCAAAATGGTCCGCTTTTCCTACCTCACCCAGCGTTGACGCGTTGAAACATGGCCGACAGCGGCGGATTCCGGGAGCGGATTCTCAACATCTCAATCTTTGATTTGTCGGCTTCCAATTAGCCAAATTAGATGGAAAGCTCTCCCGGCCTGACAGCCACTCTGCATTATTAAACAGAAACCTCAGCCAGGTCGGAAACAAACCCCAGATGGCCTCGAATGCGAATAACAATCGCATTTCTGACGCCGTGCGCAGAGGGCCGATTGCCGAAAGCGAAAAAAGCGCAAGAAACACGCAACTAATTTCGAAAATGGAAGCTCACAAGGTCACCCCCGGAATCGGAATCCGAATCCGAATCCGAATCAGATTGGTATTTTGGGTTTTGATTGGATCGGTGTCGGAAATCAGAGTGGGCAGCCATTTCGATTTTCCCACACGAAGTTTTCCAGCAGCGCCTTAGCGCGGAGAACCGGGCGGAAAATTATTTGTTTATGCCGCACCCGATTAGTTTATGGCCGCCCTAATGAGGCCACTTGTTTATTTTTGTCTCGGCTACAATTTTGCAAATGAAAATCTCCTTCCCTGCACTTATTTTACACAGCTTAGCACTTGATTCACGCCGGGCCGAGTGGCCTCGGCCGAGGTAGAAACCACCTCGCATTGTTTGTGCTGGCGTGGTGTATGGCGCGGGTGCGGTCGTCTCTCCAAGCCACTCGATCGCCCCGCCTGGATCTTGGCATGGGCATGTTTCAATAATTTTGTGCTTGCGGCTCGCATCCACTTGCTCTCTGCGGAGATCGCGGGGCGGCTATTTTTGGCCGCGGTATGGATTTTGGTTTTGGCGGGAGGCAGCATTTTTAATGGGCGGATGGAGTGTGTTGGGAGTGGGAGGTCGCGTCTTCCTGTGCGTCATAGATGGCTGGAATTTGGGAGGAGGCCGCCTGAGTCAGCTAGAGCCTGAAGTAAATTATCAACTTCCCAATAGTAAATCCTTTCGAGGGCCCGAAAGGATAATGAGTTAAAAATTCCACCCCTTATTTATTTGCATAGGACTATTTGGTAATTCAACATCACCCTGCTGACACCAAGGAACCCCATTCTCAGGCCTCTTCTCGCTAATCCCCTTTGGCAGTTAAGCGGCTCAACGGCTAATACTCCAAATCGTCCTGAGAAAGGACATCGGCCGGTAGGCCATTAATGATCCACCAAATCCCATCTGTCATCCTTGAAGAACCTGAGTGCACCAGTCGAATAAGCGGTGCAGCTCGCGTTTGATTCGGAAACTGTGGCTGCTCGCGCTGGAGAGCGCTGGTGCTGGAAGTCTGGCAGCAGTTCTAAAATGTCTGCCAGGACTTACACACGTCTCCGTCCCTCACCGCCCGCTCGCAACTGTCAATGTCAGGGAAGTCGTCTAGGCGCCAGGCCAGAGCGAAACTCCAACTTATTACTTCCTGACAGCTGTCAAAAAATATGCAAACACCGGGGCCAGAGCGACAACGGCCAGGACAAGAGAACTATGCGTCGAAATGTGCCCAGCATTATGTAAATCAAAGCGATTTGTAGATGGCTGAAAGAGGAGAGGCAAAAGGTAGACGGCAAAAATTGGCAGCGACGGAAATTCGAAATGTCTGAAGCAGAAAGAGGATTGGGACTGGGACTGGGACTGGGAATGGAAAGCTGTGGAATGCTGGAAAAATTACAGCGAACAGCGGGAGGCCTGGCTCACCCTTGTCTCTCAGATCTTTTTTGCGAAACACACAAAGAAAACAAGCAGAGAAGGACACAAAAGGCCTTTAAGCCCACACACTCGAGAGGTAAAGCGGCGAGGGTGGGGCGGGGATGCAGGGGATATAAGCGATAATGATGCCGCAGCGCGAAGGACAACCGCAAATGAGCAAGTGTGCGAGGGAGACGACGCAGGAACGGCTAGATTAGGGCTGGAAATTTGTTAGGTGACCCGACCTGACCCGACGCTCTCGGCTCTGCGGAGTACCTGCTGCGATCCGGCTTCAACCGGCTACGTGCTCGTACTCCTTCCCTGTTCAGCTGCTTTTCATTTCGGGATTAGTTGGAGAAGGCAACGAGTATCCGCAGCTCACATCTGTCAGCTGGAAAAGGGAAATAGGTGCTCATAATTATGACAGAGCCTTTTACGAGAATCGTTCGATTGGAAGTTTTTGTGCAGATTGCTGCAGTGACTTTGAGCTGGAGAGGGCCCAAGTCTCTAGTCCTTTACGTACTTTGTAGGTAGCCAAGGTCTACTCACGGCGCTACTTTATGTCTGGTATGTCTGCTTTGCAGCATAAAATTCGTTGAAGCCCAACATTGTCTCACTCGTGTGGCACGTCCAGGCCCGACTTGGTGATTGTTGTTTACAGTAATTGCTGCACAATTGCTGATGCGGAGGAAAGTCCTGCCTGTGGCCTGCCCTCCCCCGCTGCCATGCCAAGGAGTATTCACGCAAAAGCCATAAAAAATATGCGAGTGCTGTTTGACTTTTTCTACTTTTCGCTCGCTTTTATTGTCGAACATTAAATTTATTATTTTTTATAGAATGTTTCACAACTGAATGCAAATTCCGACTCCCCGCAACCGCCCCGCCCCGCCCGCCGCTCTTTATGAGCACATTTCGAATATTTTGAGCTCCTTTTTCAGCGCTCCGCTGCTACTCTTAATTGCGTTTGCCAGAACTGCATGGGGGGTGGCAGAAAGGCAAAAGGGTTGGCTGATAGTCTCTGGAAAGGTCATAAAAATTATGTTTCTGGGGCTTCCAGAAGCTGTAAAAACTAAGCGTAATGACAAATTTCTGTGGCCGCTCCTCAAGGGGGCCTGCGATGAGTCAAGTCCCAGACTGAGACCGGCTCACAGCTGTATGCAAATGGGTGGGACTTGAGATCCTCCGCTGATAAGCGGATTGCACTTGTCTCCCCATCTCAATCATCGCGGGCCTCCGAGATGATTTGCTCCGCATTCCGCGGAGCTGCGAGCAGCACTCGGCCGCAGCTGTCACTATCGCTAATAAAATATCAGACTCTATAAATACTTTAATGTGTGCCACTCGAATGAAGCGGACTCGAGTTGGGCAGGAAAAGCCGCTGCAGTCTGCGACGCTGAAAGATTTCGTTTATCAGCGGGACGGAAATGCTCAATGGCAATCCACAGTGGCTGTAAGCAAAGGGGAACTTTTGACCGATATAGCCTTTAACGAGATGATTAAACAAAAAATAACAAAATGTTTGATGATCTTCAGGGTTTCCTCTCAAAGCCAAGAATTAGCTTTTCGAAAGATGTGTAGGGAAGGACGAAGGATTGCGGGCAGCTGTCCTTCCGATGAAAAAGACTAATAAAACCGTGTCCGGAGTCCGGACGTTTCATCATTAGGAGCGAAGGCGATAAAAAAGCAAACACAACGCTCCTCTTATCCCGCAGAACAGAGCGGGAGAACCCAAGCAAGGGCCGCGCAAAGAAAAGCAAATCTCGGAAAATGTTTTCCATTTCATGCCGCAGCGCGGCCGAATGAGAAACCCTAACAAACAGAGCGCAGGGAGGCAGGGAGAAAGGAAAGAAATGAAAACAATAAAATAAAATTTAAGATACATCGGAGACCAAAACAAATAGGCAGCGAAATAGGAGAGACACAAAGATAAAAGATACACGCACTAAGGAAACTGTCGCAGCTGTACCGAGCGGGACGGACTGATGGGCAGGACATCTCGGTGCCTGCTCTCGCCTTTGTAGGTCGCCGGCACTTGAAGTAGTTCGGTGCGAAAAATAATCTATGTACGTGTAAGTGCGAGGGGGAGCGAGTTCAGGGAGTGGATTCTTCAAAACGGGACAGATCCAGTGCCAGATAAGACTCGGGAGTAATTTAGACGGGGAAGGGCAGGAGGGGGGTCTTCCTATTCCGATTTCCCATCTTGTTGTTTTGATGGGAAATGAGTATTTCGTGGCAACATAATCTCTCGCGGCGCAAATATGTATGTATCTCTTAGATACTCGACGCTAATGGAAATTTTATGATAGTTGCGATGACAATTTTTATGCAGCCGAAATAAAAGCCACAAGACAAGACACCACCACCAGGCGGAGTGTCTTTCCGAGTCGTACATTAGGCGCCTGCATAGAAACATAGAGTCATAGAGACATAGAGACATGGATGCTCGGATACTCAGATACTTTTGCACGCACAATAAAGCGGCGATGAAAGCAGCGGGAAGTGTCTGGCAACGACCGCACATTTTTAGCACATTTTCAGGATATCGGCTTACAATGGCCCAGAGCTCAGCCGGGAGCGGCAACAGGACATCGCGTCAGGTTACAGGACAAGCCTCGGCCCGTCCTGGTCCTTTTTTTAGGGCATTTCAGTGCATATCGAATGACCTGAGCCCACCCTCGTAGCACTCCTAATGAAAGGACCCCGAGGTCCGGCTGAGAACGCTCCCGAAAGTGGCTACGCCACCATGCGGGTGTCGAAACTATGTCGGGGGGAGTCGTAAAATAATAATAGTAGCTTGAAGACCAGAAACTGGTCCCGGCCGTCCCGCTCTGGCAGCGTTAGGCCGTCTCCTTCCAGCCGAGGGGCTATCGTTGTGTAAATATTGTTGAATGTTTTATTCGATTAGCATTCGCTACGTGCCGCATTCTCCTTTTCTGCAACCTTCTCGCTTTGTTTAAAGGTTTCGTGCATTTCTGGGAGAATTCTCAGCTCCGAAGACTACGGAGCGATGGAGATTTCTCTTCAGAAATCGCAGCGTCCTTATCTCATCGCCGCTTGGCTGCCAAGATTAATTGTGTTAACGTAGATTTTTTAATTTCGAGAAAATAATGTGGCGGTGAGGGTGGCAAGTCATGGGGGAATTCGTTGGTGATTGCCTGCTGCTGCTGCTGTCCGTTACCTGCCCAGAATGCCTTCTAATCAATTTTGTTTTCCATTTCTTTGCAGGTGAGTAATTGTTAATTGGAAGAGATTTAAGCAGTATTTGTGGTAAGTTATCTCTGTTCATTCTGAGGTGGAATGCATTTAAATGGGGCATCTCTGAAGGACTAGCTCCATAGGCCATCCGCCTCGGAAGACCTAGGTCCCAGGCGAATGTATCTTTTAAGTTTGAAGGTTTATAGTTATAGGTATCAGTGAAAGCTAGTGAGTATTTACTGCCTGCTTTTATTGCCCTGCTATAAAGCGAGTCAACATATGACTCATCCCCACTCGATCGGAGAATCAGAGCGGGTCTCCGACTCGCTAAAAGGCAGCATTGTCAGGTGCAGGGAGGACGAAATTGGAGGCCGTACAAAAGATTATCCTCCAGTCGCAGCCAAGCAAACTTACTCCGCTCTTCGTGCGGGCTTCCTTCAATGATTTACTCTAACTCTTTTTGCTCCGTTTCCGTTGCCTTGGGAAAAGTTTCCGCAACTACTTTCATGGACTTCGTTCCGCCGAACACTTCTGCGGTTTGGGAAAACTTTTCCGGAGAAGGAACCCGCCTTCTTCTGACCTAACAGTTGTCATTTGATTGTTTTCATTTCATTTTCGGTTCGACCATCAATAAATGGGAGACATAATGGCTTTTACTTGGCAGGCGGCACTTTTGGGTGCGAGGACTTCTTTGGCGAATCTCTCAGCTCGCCTCTGAGCGCTATAAACGGCCCGGACTTTACGAATTTTATGAATTTAAGAAAGCATTCAGCTGCCACGAGGAGGGCGGGGAGAAAAAAATAATAAAATATTAATGAAATTCCAAACACTTTGCCGTGTTGAGCTAGAGTCCGGGCATGTCCTTTCCTAGCTCCACCTGTATAGCCTAGATGGGACCAGGACGAGCATTTTTTTTGCCTTTCCTTGTGCCAACAAAGCACGCACAGGCAGTGCGACCTGGGGATATCGGGGCCATCTAGAGGGATAGACGCCGCTGGAAGCCACTTCCGTTGGGGGGCAGTCGCCAGGCGTAGTGTTCGGGAACCGTTCGCACCTCGGAGCGATGTCTCTGACGCAGAAAAATGTTTTTCCAGAGCCCGAGGCGCCTGCTCCTGCTCCAGCGCCTGGCAAGCTGCTGGCCTTGCTCTTCCCATTCAGGCTTTGCGTCAGCTCTCCGACATCCCCATATGCAAACCAATGAGAAATTTGATAGAATTTTCCCCGACAAACAAACAAATGCAACACTTTGCGGTTGGGGAAAACCAGCTGGAGAACTGAACTAAAATTGCAATTGAAACATGCGGACTTACAAAAGCCACTGCCGCTAGCCGCCCGCTGCCCCCATGTCAGCATTAAAGTTCTATGCCAAATTGAATTTGCCCGAAACTACGAAACAAAAAACCGAGCCGGGCCCTGCGAGGTGGGGGCTGTGGGGTGGGCAGACCAAAAGTAGATGAAATTGATTTTAAAAAGCAGGGGAGTGGAGCAAGAACGCTCTGCAGAGGGTCGAGGGCGTGGGATGGGGCGCACCACAACTGCTGCTGCTGCTCCTGCTGCTGCGGCACGAAAAACAAATTAAAGTAAATTCCCCAATTTCATTTTGCGGCAACAAAGTAGAAAAATAAGAAAATAGGGAAACAGAAGGAAACGCAGCAACCAAAACAATTGCATTTCCCAGCCGAACATTGCGAGAGGGGCGGGGAGTAGAGTGGCTGGGCGGAAGTTTCAATTGGAATCTACGGAGCGCATCGTCCTTGGGAGGTCTCCTATTGACAATCGCATAGATCATCATAAGATAAACCCAATTCCGCATCTAATGGCAACTTGTGATCGCTCCCTGCGTCCGCTCGCATCCATTAGCATAGTGTTGCAGCCCGAGCCTGTATCTGCAACATAAACTATCCAAACTGCCAAACTAACTTTCGACTTTTACTTTGGACTTTAATAAAGTGTGAAAATGGCCCAAGATGAAGTTTTAGTTTTGGCCCTGAAATCGATTTTTGTGCGTGCAAGGGGCTGTGGAGCGACGATGGCGTGGCGGGGGCGGGGCGGGGGCAGCTGCGGCGACGTATTTCATAAATTTTTCAACGCTGAAAATGCTATTTATATTTCATGGCGAACGAAAAATAGAAAGAGCCAAATAAAAGCGAAGAGGCGAAATAAAAGAAGGAAACTTTGGCGCAGCACGAACGGCTACAAATCGTGCGTACTGGCCACCAGGCGGAGAGGTGCGGAGCCGCCGGGGACGTGAGCTGCGGCGGCACGAAAATCGAGAAAAACTTTTATTCCCGGGCCAAGGGCCAGCGGTGCCGGCCAAGTCATCGTCCAACAGCGCTTTACGGCTTCGTTTATTACGTGTGAAAAGTGTGAAAAGACTCAGGACTCGGCTCGGGGCGGTGGGCGGTGCTCGGTCGAATCCTGCGACAATTTCTCCAGCATCATCGAGGCGGCCACGTGTTCCGGTGGCCCACGCGCTGCTTCCAAATGCGATTTTCTATACAGTACTTGGCGGCTTCGATTTTTATGCCTTTTCTCCCCCACTTGAGCGGAAAATCGAATCCGAGCCAAGGAACCCGGAAGAGGAGGCCACCAGGACGACATTGATTTCTTCCCAGACCCACGTCAAGTTGCCAATTATTATTTTCGTTGAGCAAATGTAAATATTCGACTCGCCACGCGGCAAGTGCCATTGTCCGACCAGAATCGAAAATAATCGCCACAGACACGTGACCCCCACCTCCCGCCGATTGTGCTTATCCTGGGGGTGGTGGCTGGGCTGGGCTGGGCCGGGCCGGGCCGGATACCTGCCCGCTCCCGCCGGGGACTGACCTGGCTCAACAATTAGGCCGACATGCAACTTCGTCTCGAGTTCAAACTGTCTGACAAATTTATAGCTGTACAAATTTGTCCAACAACTTCAATTTAATTATACCAATGAAACGAAACATTTAATTTGTCGCGTACACTTGTTCACTTGTGTTGTGTGCCAGTGCCCGCCCGCCTCCGCCTCCGAACCCTCGCTCTGCCTGCCGTGTGAGGTCTATAATTAGCGTCTGGTTTGGAACTTTGGAGGAGCGCAGTTCCCGCGTGTTAATTGGGGAAAAGGCACTGTGCCGCTAAACGCGACAATTGCTCCGCTGGAGGGCCGGCAGGCGGTGGGATATGGGATTGTATCATCCGTCCGGTGAGCGTCGCGCTCTTTTATTGTGTTTATAGCTTTATTGATATGTGCCAATATTGACACGTCAATTAATATGTCGAAAATGAGTGGAATGCCACTCCCCGCGCGCCTCTCTAATGCTAATTGAAATTTGCGGTCAGTGCGATATGACGCCGGAACATATGCAAATCAAAGGGAGTATGGCGGAGTACATTCAGCCTGATTGGGTTTCAGTTTCGTGGCTTCGGTGCGGTTAACCCGAAAAGCCGCGTGAGAAATGGGAGACCACGGCAGATCTTAAAGATGAGCACCGCTGTTTGATGAAATTTAAAAGCGAGCCACACTTCCGCAGTACTGACTCCAGTTCTGGTCCAAAGGATGGCACTCTCTGGGGCGGGAGTGGGCGCCTCCGCCCCCCACCACTTCCTCGTCATAAACAAGTATTTTCATTGTCACAACACAAACACAATGAAAATATCAACACGAAATGCGACATCCCAACAAATTGGAAAGCAGCAGGCAGAAGAATAAAGAACGAAAGCGGCAAATCTGGCTGAAAATAAGAAAATGTATTCCCATGTTCGTTTGCTCCTCTTGTTAGGAGAGCTGTGGGGCCATATGTGGGGGAGGCTATACATAAATAAGATAAATAAAAATTAACATAGACAACATATTTGCGAGGGGCCGCGGGGTGTGTGTGAAAATCAGCGCCACACAAATATATAAGTGGGGGTGGCAAAGCGAGAGGCCGGGCTGCCAAAGATATTGTCAAATCTTGCGACTCATATTCTCGAATTTCCCTCTTCTCGGAGTGTTTGCCTTCATGGTAATAAAAATATAAGACACGGCGGATTCTGCGGAGCTCCGGAGGTGACCCCATCCCTTGCCAAGACTGCCCCAGAGAATGAAAATAAAAACAAAATGGATTTATTTATTTTGACTGTAAAAACTTTATTGACTTGAGCAGCGGGGACAGATTGGGAAAACCGATATGCAGGTACTAGGGAGGGGGAGGAAGAGGGGGCGAACAGGTGTGGGGCCCGGTCCCCCGGGGTCTGTTGTGGGACAAATTTTAATTACTTGTGAAATTGGAAATGTCTCGCGGGTCCCAGGGGTGAAGGAAATGAAATGTCGTCATCTTGAGAATTGTGCTTATTAATAATTCGTGCAGAGGTGGCGTCTAAGTAGGGCATCCCGGCTAATCGCCAGTTAAAACTGTTCGAAGAACCGATTTATGAGCCTCGTCCTACTCCACCAGGAATTGCAATTTATTCCAATCTACAGTAAGTGAAATGGGGGGTAGGAATTCAACCGATGTAAGGACTTGCAGGACTAATTGACTTGTTGGCCGGCCGTGACAAGACGAGGTGTGTGGGTGTGTGAGGCCCCAGGTGGACCACCCACCATCACCATACACCGAAAATATGCAAATTGAGCAGGGGACAAGGGGGGAGGGCAGAAGGACCTATTTGTAGAACACGCAGAGCTCGGGATGGCAGCCCAATCCTCCTCGGAATGCAAAGGCGCAAAGTTGAACTCTTAGGTCGCATGGAAATGAAAATCTGTCTTAAGCCCACTCGCCGCTGCTCTCCCGGCTGCGTGTGGAAATTTAATAAACATAATGATCAGGGCAAGTCCAGGGCCGGAGCGAGGGGGCCGCCCTACGAGTGCCGAATCTGCGTCCGCTGCGTGACAAATTGACATTTTGCTACCAGAAACCTGGGACGAGAGCCGGCCAGACATGACCCAACCCTTGGGCGGAGCTCCTCCCTCGACAGTTGACTCCGCCACCACCACCACCCACTGGCCGCCTCCTGCCGCATTCCTCCGGGCGACCAGGTAATGAAGCAACTGCCAAAGGGAGCTGAGGAGACACGAAGCCAGAGATGACGACGACCGAGCAGAAGAAGGTTGTTATTTTAAAATTTAAATTTCTGTATAAATACACGTGAATGTGCGTTGGTGCCCCGAAATGTGCATAAGCATGCCCCAGAGTCGTTGTTGCTGCTGCTGCTATTGCTGTTGCTGTTGCCGTTGCTGTCGACGTTGCCGGCGACGTCATTAAAATCCAAAAGACGCCGGAGAAAAAGTCACTTAAAATTTCAGCGCACGTGAGGCTGCCGAAAGGAAAGGGAGTCACGACGGCAAGGGTACGGTAGGGTAGTGCCACGGGCGGCGAAGGGGACGCGTGTGTGCTTATGTATTATTTTCCTTCGGCTCTTGGGGCTTTGGCTGTTGCTTCTGCTTTCGATAACGGTAAACATAAGCGAGTTGTCCGCCTCCTCTCGGGCGGATGGGGGCTCGAAATTATATTTAAATGCGACTCAAAGTCGGGGAAAAGTTGAATGCCTCAGCCGCAAGGTGTCCTGGAATGCGGACTCCATTTTGGATCATCTGTGCCTATAATTATGGATGTTCTCCTGGAATGTACGAATTACTCTTCGCGCTCTTTGTTGCTAATGATTTTTTCGTTGTCTCCGTTGACGTTCCGCTCCTGACCTTCCCAGAGGTGCCGGGGTGTCAGGATGGGCCGGACGGAATCCCGGGCATGTCACGTACGAGCTTCTGCCTCGCTCCGTATTTAAATTCTTGAAGCTCGAATGAATTCCTGGCACACCACTCCGTTTACGATTCGCTGCTAAAGAGCCTTTTAGCAGGGCTTTTCCTCCCACTGCTCTCCGCAAACAATAAATCCATTGTGGCCAGAGCGAAATAAGGCTCAGCCCCATCTCGAAAGCCACTTCATCGCCGTCCGCCCGCTGCAGGGTGCGGGGCAAAAACAAACACTTGAGACGTCGCTAGCTAATGCAGGGCGAATGCCGAGGCTGCACAGTAAAATGTTAATCAGCTGATTGAGTTGTCGAGGCCCACAGCTCCAGTCCTTCCCACTTTCACTCTCGCCAATGTCTAATTTTAGGCGCAAAAGCCTTTTCCCCTTGCCACACGCCCACACGCTCCCCCCCACCCCAGCCCACAGGAAGCTGACAGTCGGACAGAAAGGGGCGATGGGACAGACGTTTATTAACATTCGCACTGAGGCATGAAAGCCAGTCCTGAGCAAAGGCAACGAAACAAAAGTAAGCAAAAGGTGGAAAAACAATAAAAATGCGTTAACTTCCCGTAGAGTCGAGGGATCGAACGATGAATGGCTGGGAGGGGCGTGTTCAAAAGATGCAAATCCCCAAACAAACAGCTTGAGCCCAGGAAGGGGAGGGGCGGAAAAGGGCACCGGCAGGGATTCTGCGAATGCGTTGTCTTAAGTGGCATCCTGGCACGGCAGGACCGTTCCGGGATACCAATCCGGGAAAAATTGAGATGAAAGGAACACTGCCATCCAAATGAATGCAAAAGCCATCAAACGACGGCTCGAGTCGACTCGAATACGGTGATTACGAGAAGCATCACTAGTTAGTGTTCATAAATATGTATTATTTGTACTCTAATGAGCATTCAGGGCCCAGATCATATCAAGTCTCTGTGACTGGCAGTCGCTCTCGCTGTTGTCTGGCGGAATGTCCTATCAATACTCCACTTTTGCAGAAAGCTTCTCAGTAATGTCGCCGAAGAGCAAAACTCTAACAAGCTTCCGACGCAAACGGCAACTTTTTCAGTCCGCCATATTGATTTCAATATCAAGTTTCCCTCTTCCCAGCCCCCTCCTGTGCAAAAATTTTTGTTTCACTTTTAATATTCATTTCCTAAAATCGCACAGCCGTCGCACGCAATCCCGCGGTTTCCTCAAGGAGATTTCCTGCGCTGCTCCTGGAGGGATGTGTGGGGGAAAGTTTCCTCCCCCAGCCTGCCTGTGCAATGTGATTTTTTTCGGGGTTGCTCGGCCTGACTAAACGCACCATTAGTCTTTAGAAATAGCTTAGAGCGAAATTTACATTATTAAGCTTTCGGCGTGGCTGAGTGGTCCTGCGTCCTTACGCTTCCCTCCTGGCTGCTGGCGTTGTTGTTGCTGTTAATGCTACGTTATTACAACGCAATGTCAATATTTGCTCTACTTCTTCTTGGGTTCGAAATTTACGTGCAAATGTTGGGGAGCGGAAGGGCCTGCTGGGACCGGAGTGAAAATTCCACTGAAAATTAAATAAAAATGGCAACCCTAAATGAGCTGTGAGGGCTTAATTGGAGCGCGTTAATGGAGGGTCTGGCGCGCAAAGCCTTCCTTGGGTGTTCCGACCAGATCCAAGGTCAGATCCGGACGTCTCCCAGGTCTTTTCTCGGCCCGCTGTCTGTGTCATAGTTCCGCCGAAGATCTGCTTTCACTTTTTATTCGGACCTCCAGTAATCAGTCCACTATAGACTATGCATTTACAAAATGCCTCGGAGTAGTGGGTAAAAACATCTCGTTTTAATTGCTGAAAGTATCTGCTGAAAGTCTGAGGGAAAGAGCTCAACAAAAGACAAGCAATTAGGGACTGCGCGGCTTCCACACCCGCTTTGTACTTTGGATTGAAGCAGAATGTGATTCGGCTTGCTCCTAAATACATCTTTTGGGGTCATCAGCGAACTCTTTGCACAATAGACAATTTTGTCTTATTATTAAACAATCAGGGAGAATCTGCAACCGCACGGGCCCCAGACGGGAAGGGAGACTGTCTAATTAATCATGGTGGAGCCAGCCCAGACACTACTGATGGAATGCCTGACATGGTGGTAGCTCTTCCTTTAAATGGATATTAAATTACCATGGAAACTAGCGAGCGACTCCTCTCGGCTGGCCGGGAGTGGGAACCCTCGAGCCCATGGCTGGGCGAATTTATGCTCACTCGAGTCATTAATACTCATAAACGAGACCCCGACACTCTCTAATCGAATCTAATGGAAGTGGGCCAACGCATAGATAACTCGATTAGCGTCATCATCGAAGCAGTCTCCTATTAACTTTTGAGCTAGTCCCACCACTAAACGCCCCTTTCACGTTCAGCCACTTCAAACAGCTTAATTAATCTGCGCCAGGCACTCGAATACGATATAAAACAGCCAAACAAAATATAAACACTCGACCATTAAGCCATTTATGGCAAATGTCCTAAATTCTGTTTGTTTTCTGTTTATTCTGCTCGGCTCTGGTGGAACAAATCGCTGCGGCTTTGGAAATAATTCATCAAAGAGCCAAAAATGTGTGAGATATTAATCAGCGAGTAGAGAGCTGCGATGGGCCGGAGGGGCAGGAGGGGCCAGGGGTACACACATGTGGCAACTGTCCATGCCAAGAGAAATAATTTGATGGCGGCTCATTTCAAAGGCGCGGGCCCCATGCCTCCGACCCGCCTTCTCGATACCCTCCCTCTGGCCATTATAATTTTGGCCACAAGTCTACGAGAGACTTGGGAAACATGGAATTTATTTATTTGTTTTCCAATCCAAGTCTTTTGAATTAATCATAATGGAGGATTCTCTGAAAGGGTATTCCCCGCAAGTCTCCGCGAGAATCACTTCTTCAGGTTCACAATTTGAATAAATCAGCGAGCGCCCACGCCGGTAAGTGGAGGGGCACGGAGGTAAAGGCGAAGGGGCACGAGTGGGCGGAGCATCCGAGGAGAAACCATTTGGGAGGAATTACAGACGCTTGACATTATTTGGTTAATGGCTTTCTCGATATGTTGACAAGAATTTGGCCGATGGAAGTTGGCCGCTGTCATTAACCATATTTAGGGGCAATAAAGATGTCAATTCGCCGACACTCTTGGCCCGGACAGGTAGAGGCTTGGACATGCGTTTGACGGTTTCCTCCGCGACTGCGATGATGATGATGGCCACGACAGCGAGGGCCATGAAAGCTGAGACGGGAAAGTGATCAAGATGGGTATGGAAATGGACATCGAATGGGTTGGATATGAAGTTGTCATTTGCGTTATCGCTTCGGAGGCATCATTTCGGGCTAGACGGCGTCGGAGTTGAAGAACCTCTAAGGGGAGCGTGTAAACTGTCTGCCCGGGGCACCATTTCAATGTCCGTAACCACACCCGCCCGCCCCAGGGCTGGCAATTCCATTTCTATTTCTGAAATCCAATTCCCCGCCGCCCACATCCACAGCTCGAAAATCAATTTGCGGCATACGAACCCATTTTCCCGTAGCCACCAGCGCAATGTAAGTAAAAAGCTAAAATGAAATCATAACAATCGATTGCATAAAAATCCAGTGGAGCCAGGCGGCCCGCGGCCTCCGAAAGTAAAATAGTCTGCACAAAACCGAAGCCGAAACCGAAAGTGAGGTGGGCTCACTCTGTATGGGATATGTGCTGGGATCAATTAAGAATTCCGAGTGTCATGGGGAAGGAGTTCAAGGTCTCGCCTCTGGGAGACAAAACGGGGAGAAATCAACTCAATGGCAATCAAATTGACAAAACGTCACTGTAATGCCGCGTTGATAAGCCGCCATGGATGGGGATAGCGACCGGGATGGGGAGCGATGAAAACAAAGAATTGATTAGCCAACTCCAGGGACGAGGGAACGGAGCTGGAGCCCCAGGGCTTCGGCCCGCGGAAAGACGACAATCAGCGAAACCACAAAAAACAAGGCGACCACGCGCATGCGCAGCAAAAGTGGTCGGGACAGCCTCGACTGGAGTCGTCGTGGGGCTGGCCCAGGAAATTACATACACTGACGATAGAGAGCGAGGAAACCGGTTCAATAATATGTGGCATTCAGGCACGTTTGCTGCTGCAGCGCAGCCCAACCAATTTACAATTTAATAGCGCGCCACAAAATCGAACGATCGACGAAGATGCCTGAGAGCGTCGGGCATTCAAGAAGATGCGGCGCAACACGAGCAGGTTGCCACACGGTGGAGGAGAGTCGCAGAGTCAAATCCCAGATCAGATCGATTTGAAAATGTTGCAGGTAGACCAGTGCCTCCAAAAAATATCGTCGGAGACCAATTGATTGAAACTTGTTCAAGACTTTTAAGCCAAGTGGCATTCTTCCTTCAGAGCGACATTCATGGTACCCATCGACAGATCAGTTCTGTGGAGCTTAGTTGGTGTAATTAACACATAGTTTGTAGCTTCCAGATGCGATACTGACTATAAATCATGTCTGTTAAGTCTGCATTGTCCTTAAAATAAAGTAACCGATATTTCCAGGGTATTAGAGTTTCACCTCTTGACCAAAGCTAGATTCGCCCACTCTCTTTTAATCCGAAAGCCGGAGTAATTTTCGTTTAACCACCAATAAGCCCCCAATCGAGCCGAGCAGAAGACCCGGCCACTGCGGTCAGATAATGTCAGCCCTCTCCTCCCTGCCACCAGGCGTGCAACGACTGCGACTGAGCTCCGGCTTCGAACTCGACTCAGTGGTCGCTCGACTCTCGGCTATTGTGCATATTGTGTGCCCTATGTTGACTTTTCATTTCCTTTTCCCATCAGTTGATTGCTGAAATAGTTGGGGGCACGAGATGCAAGCTGCCGGTACTGTATCTGCTGCTCGCCCGCCTCCGATGGCCCCACCGCGCCTCTCTGCGGAGTGGCCTGGCGATGCCCAAGCCCAGACCAGACCAACCAAGACTCAGCCTCTCAGGTCCAAGCCGATGCCGGGCCAAGACATGGTTGCAACTGCAATACGTTATGCCGCGCTTATTTATGTGCGCAACCTTATAAGGAGAAATAGCCAAGAAGAAGGAGCAAATGCAGTCGCCTTCCACTCCGCAGACCAGCCCTCGCCCCCGCCCCAGCCCCCACCTCCGTCTCTGGTGGGATATTTGTGTGCCGCTTTTGGCCATATTCAATTTTAGCCAGGCTCCGTCTTTATGGGTATAAACAATTCGCATTGAACGCCTGTGCGTCTTCGGGCCAAAACATTGCTTTTTATTGCTCCACGTTTTGGAAAAGTGTTGCCTCGTAATTCTTGCTTTGCTATTTAGGCGTTCTGGGTTCTCTGAACCCAGCTTTGGGCTCGTCGAGGGCACCGGCTTCTTGGGGGCCGATGGCAAGCCACCCTATCTAGTTTCGGTCCAAAATGCCAAATGCGAGGCGATGTGCACCACTGCATCCGAAGGCAGTCGCCGGTGGAATTAGAGCCGAATGTTCTAATTAACCGAATGCTCCATCATTAACTGCCAGCCACCAACAGCCGACACGAAAATTGCGAATCATCCCTCATGCTGTCAAAACGTCCGACAGCTAATCAGCAATAACTGTCATTTAGCAAATAGTGGCTCATACTTGCACTTAAGCATACAACCGGGCCCTGCGAGGCGGACGCACACTCCTATCAAGGTGGCAGACACTGACATGGCCATGGATCGGAGCTAATGGGATGGGCGGAATCCGGATGGGATAAGCGGGAGTGGTGGGGGCTCGAAGCAGGTAGGACGGACGTGGCACAGCTCCTGGGTCCCGGGTCCCGGGTCCTGCTCATCTTGCAATGTCTCATTGTAACACTTCCGTTAAAATCACACAACGTACGTCATACAGCTCCGTCTCCGTCGTCCGACTGAGACTCATGTCCATAATGGTCAATAAACATAAACAGGCTTCGTAGCTCCGTACATCGAATCCAAATGAATGATGGACATCGAAAGGCTCAGGCTCGGGTTCTCGATGTTGGCAAGAGCATCATTAGCCCGAAACAGCCGTCCCACTGGATGGACACGGGGCGGTGGAGGACACTTACTGGAGCTGGGAGCTGGAGCTAAGGCGAACCTAAAACTCTCTGATGTGTGCTGGGGCTGTGCCCATTTCGCTGGTTTCCTAGGAAATGAGAAGCTTAAATGTTTAGCCAAACGGTAAAGAAGATCACATTTCCCAACCAAGCCAGACCAGGACGAGGCGGTAGATGGAGGACGGAGGTGGAGGGAAGGCATAACTCCATGTCAGCCTGGCCGAGTGCTATTTCCAGCCATTAACCTTTATGTTGTGCCAGCTAGCACAAAAACTGCACGTAGGGATTCAAGGCATCCTCCTTGACATGTGCCTCCCTGACTCCCTGTCTCCGGCATCCCCCCAACGGGCCAGGAGGAAAATTGGGAGTCTGGTAGTTAGAGCTTGTGATATATACTCGCATTCCAGCAGCTGACGTTAAGGTGAACAAAAAGATACAAATGGTGCTGGAAAAGAATGAGGAAAGCCAAAAAGGAAGCCAGGCCGAGGAGACTGATGTGTTGTGGCATCATTCGATGGTCCCGTTCTAAGCGTCGTCCCTCGCGAGTAGAACGCCTTTCTTTGGCTAATCTTGGCATCCTGCTGCACATTTTTCGGCAGTCTTGCTCCGATGGAGGAGAAGCTGATATATGACCTTGCGTCGTGGCTGCTCCTCAGCATAGAGGGCCATTGATGGCACACGATGCGCTTTCGGGTTTCGCGGCAATGATTAAGTTTCCCCGCATGTAATTACCCGGGGTTGCTCCTCGTAGTGGCGTGCAAGCACCGAGCATGATTCTCCATCCATATTTGATGACCGACCTCGGAGCTCCGACCTCCCCTCGGCGTCAGAGAGTTAACTGCTCACAAAGCAGCCCAGCAACCTGCAATTTCTGCGGAAAGCTCTCGCACGGGGTTACACTCGCTTTCTTCTTTGCTGCGGCTTAATTCGCTTATAATTTTCCGAGCTGGCGGTGTGTCTGCTGCCTGCCTCACCAAGCCCGTCCCAACCGCATCACAGCTCACACATCCATTACTGCGCTCATATTTCACTTGATTACTGGCCCGAGACCGCAATTGCACTGGCTGCTTCGGGCTGCGAGCTTGGAGCCGCAAGCAAAAACAGGATTAGCATGCCTCCATGCCGGGGAGGAGGCAGAATTTTCATTGCGTGTGAACGCGGCTAGAAGAGCTCCGCGGAGGCTGTAGAAAGTGACCAACCAGACGAGGCCTAAAAGTGACACAGTTTCCGGGCAGTGGAAGAGTGCTCATCTGCCGATTGCGGTCATCGCAATCGCCATCTCCGAACGCGGAAAGAGATTGCCTAGGAAGATCGCGCGGAACCCTCATAGAACGCCATCGCCATCCTTCTTCGGATAATTAATCGTCGGGCCGAGGTTGAGCGGCAAACAGCCCTCACCCAACATAAATATATGCTTAATCGAGTTAAGAGTTCTCATTATTATTTGCCATCAGTTATTCAAAATGTCAGACGTGTCCCACGCTGAAAAACAAACAAATGAAGAGCGCAGCTTATAGAATTTGCTTAATTGATCGCTGGCCGGTCCACATAGAGGGTTAACTGTGGCACATGTGTGGGCAGGGTGTGCGACTCTTCTTCAGAGCTGGCAGGGCTTTCGGGGCACATGTTGGGGTGCCCGCCCTGGAAGCTGCCCGTGATCGATGACGGCACCGAAGTGAGGCTGCACATTTCGAAAATGCGAGGGGAAGGGCGGCTCTCGAAGGCAGGGAATGCCTGCACTTTTGCGCTTGACTTGAGATTGGCTTAATAAAAAACATCATTGCCGGGCAGGAATTGTGAAAGAAACGTCGCATAATTTTTGATTTATGCCTTCGAGCAAAGTTAATTTACACCCCGATCCGAATGCATCATCCCGTGTCTGGCCAGGCCAATTGTGTCGAACACATTGTAAGCTGTCAGAAGATGACAGATCGTTTTGTGAGTCAGTTCCAGTGCCAATCCCAAGTCGGGTGACGAGTCGGCGCGAGTCCGTGCCCCATCTGGAACTGGCGGAGAACTGCTTGGCAGTCGCATGGGCCTCGTCTTCGAACGCCAAAAAGTTTCCAAGACTCACCCGTTCCAAGTTCACTGTTCCCGGGCAAGTCCTTCGGGCCGCGTCGAGTGCGTTTGTGCGTGAAATTTAATTAAAAATTCCTTGCTGTGCATAAATTTCCCTTTTGTTTTATGCCGGGCAGCGGCAGCAGAGCTGTGACGGCAATAAAAATGTCATCATGGCCAGAGGCCCGATTCCCTGGGTCTTCGTCCTTCGTCCTTACACTCGCTTACGGGCCAGCACTATTTGGAGCGCATTATTCTATAATAACGCTGGGACGGAACAAACCGGAACGGAACGGAGCACAACCTACGGGGCTAACCGAGCACAATCCAAAGAAAGCACAAGATGCCCATACAAATATAAATTAAAACGCTGCCCCTACCCTTCTCCTTCTCCTACTCCCCCTCCTCTCCACTCTCCACTCTCCACTTTCCTCTCATTTCCATTCTCATTGCTTTCGCCTTATGCCTTGTCATGCTTAATTGCTTTGTTAATTAAATGTGTTAAGGCCGAGAAAAAGGATATTAAGGCGCATGAGTCTGAAAGGGACATTAAGTTGACAACGACAACTGCGGAGGATACTAATATGAAATAAATTTCGCCTCCTTTCCCCCGGCTGTGGCCCCGTAAATTATCCCATAATGGCTGGTGAGACGTCAGTCCTGCGAGGGGCTGCGGGGTCCTCGGCGGCAAAACCCAACTGGAATTGGGTGTTAAGTCCATGCAAATGAGCAAATGATTGGCCAGATGAATGGAGCTGTTGAGCAGATGGTGCCCGCCCAGAAGCATACGCAATTAGCAATTAGAACCTGCAGTCGCCGGCCGCCCTCTGTTTTCCTCAGTGTAGTCCCAATCATGAATCGAAATGCTGCGAAAATAAGCCCAGCTGGCAGCGCGTGTCGCCCAAGTGCCCACAAAAAAGGTACAAATTTAGCCGCGACAGGGTAATGTGACAGGGCAACTGCAACTGCAACTTCCACTGGCGAATGCTACTGCATGTGCAACATCAAGACGTAATTAGGTATTTAGTTGGGCCCTTGCCACGTCCCGGGCGCCACACTCGCACCCGTCGAAGCTTCTGTTTGAAGAGTTGGGCAAAATGTTTAGCCTGGTGATTAGTGGCTCCGCCGAAACACATGTCCGGGCCGGGGAGGCAACAAAAATTACACAGATAGATCTGCAATCTGCGAGCCATTTCTGGGTAATGGAGGAAGGGGCCTCCTCTAGGGGCAGCCGAGCGGAAAGGCGGACCATACATGCAAAGTCGGGGCGGATGATGAATTGGCAAAGTGGAGGGGAATCTGCCAGTGGGCGGACGGAGTTCATAATACAGCAGGGCTACACCGACTCAAGCTGCCTCACAATATGTTAATACCAGGAGGGTTGGAATCCACATCGCATCGCCATCTAAAACAAGGCGGATAGCGGTAGAGGGGACCCAGTCGCAACATGTTGCAAGTTCTCAAACGTCAGCAGCACAACTCATTATTTAATGTCAAATCTGGTCGATAGTTGGATGGGAGCGAACGAATAGTCGTCGTTAAATATCAAAAGTTTGCAAGTCGAAGACAGCAAATCGATGCGCCAAGCTGCCCCGCTCCTCGTGGCACATACACACACTGCTCGCTCCTTAAGTCGCCCGGCCCACCCCCGCCAAGAAGCGGCTCACCCTCTTAATGACATTTACACGCATGCAAACACACATAAATCATTTGCGTTTGTCAGTTCTGACAGCCACGAAAAAAGCAGACAGAACGGAGGAAATATGTGAGATATTCCCCCGTTTCCTCGCTTTTTTTAGCCTGGCCGTAGGAATTTACGTTACAAAGAACGTGGCTCCAGACGGGATGGGAGCTGGAACGGACAAGGATAATCGGAGGCAGCCCTGTCGCAATCGTAGATTGAGTGAAGACAATCGATTCGCAGTGGTTCATCAGTCAAACTCATATGCATTTCGATGCGCCCTCGCCAGATTGTTCTTAGCGGACGCCGACTCCTCCAAGAATCCGATCCGAGGCAGCTGAGAAGGGTTCAGAACTCATTCGCCACGGCGGGCTTGGAGTGCTGAAGTGAGTCTGGACCTGGGCCCGGTGCCTATTAGATCGCTTCACACGCCATGCAAACAAAGCTTGCGTCATAGCCGTAGAGCACTAACAGGTTCCAGCTGCTGTCGCCTCCGCGCAAATGGGTCATGTGCCAAATCACTATTCGGGGCCCTAATAAATGGAGTTCGTGTCTTGTCTGCCGACTCACATATATCATTGTGCGAGGACTAATTTATGGAATGTCATGCATTCCAAATGGGGTAACAACGGCCAGAGACCAGACCTGATACCTGCTGAACACTTTTGGATGGTCCCACCCCCCGGGCGAAGGGGTTGCAGCGGACTCTGAATCCTCGCCGCAAATTCTGGGATTAGAGCCATCCGCTCGCCGATCTTCGGGCGAGACATAATGCCATTAGCCACAACTGTCGACACCACATGTCCCAATAATTAAGCAAACTCGCTTGCCATTGACGATAATGTCTAACAAATTTAGCTGATTGCCGGCCAGGGGGAGGATGCGTGTTTGCATCTACCCGCCAGCGGAGGACTCCATCGAGGCGAGGACTCAATAAAAAATAATTAATTTCTCTTTTTGGCACAAAAAAGATTTGCGGGCGAAGGACGATCGCATGCCATATGGTTGCAGCGTTCACACCCCAGCGTTGTGGCACCCACCCCGGGGCATGTCGCGGACTCAAATGCCTTTGGCGTTGACAAATAATGGCGGTTTTATGAACGCCCTGCGGAGGGAGGAGTACATACATACATACATAGTTCGCTAGCGAGTAGCGCGCTCGTGGCTCGTGTACCGTTATTGGCGTTGATAATGCAATTGAAATGCTCGTGGGTCTAATGACCTGTGGATGCATAGAGGAAGCAGCTGAAGCCCGGCATGACAATTTAATATTGTTGTCGTCATCATCGTGCTGGCTTAATGACTTTTTGGCCACCCCAGTCCCATCCCCCGCACCCGATACGACTCCCCGACCCCTCATATGACTTTATACATTTCTTTTTGGCAGCTTTGCTTTGTTGTTGACCATTTAATGCCTCATAAACTTTTAATTTAACAAAAACGTCGTTACTTACTTTTCTTCATCGCCGTTCTGGCAGTGCCGGCATTGTTGTTATTGCTGTTATTGTTGATTTTGTTATTGGCTCGTCTTCCGTTATTTTTTTGCCGTCCGCCGTCCGCCATCCTCCATCCGCCCTCTACCAGCGCCATTCTATTCAGCCGACAGCTGAGCAAGCTGTCAAAATGACAGTTGCTGAGGTAATTTCGTCTTCAGCTGATTTCCGGCGATGAAAGTTTAATGGATTCCCTTCTGGAATCGTTGTTATAAAACATAATATGATGAATTCTGTTCGCTGTTCCATGTCTGTGCGCTTATGCTAATCAAATTCAATGTGTTCTTCTGCTTTCAGGTATGTACTCGAGCCCAGACCCCCATCCCGAAGTGTTCACTCGTGAGTACCCCAAACATCCCCGAGCCGTTAGTTTGGGTTTACAAAATCAAACGGCACTAAATTGTCAAAATATTTATATACACGCTCGAAGCGGGACTACGATGCAACCCCAAGCTAATCCCCGTCAGGCGCACATCCTCCAAGGGCATTCGCAGAGCTGATAGTCATCGCTAGACAGCCGATTGAGGGACGAGCGAGTGAATTGACAAAGCCAACCAGAGTGGCGGCCACCAGAAATAGACAATAGACGAGCGAGGGCATGGGGAATCTCCTGCTCCCGCTGGCAGGGAGGGGAACTACCACAATAGCACAATAGAGAAAATGAATTAGTCATTTATAGCACATACTCGGAGTCGCTGGCTAGACGGAACTCGTTCGGTGTGCGTGGGGTCCGGGTCCCCAGACGCGGCTGCACTTCCAAATTAATAAAAGATGGCAGCGCATGGGCATTACGATTAATAACCATTTATAAGTGCAACTTTTGCTGTTGTCGGTCGGGGCCAGACTAATCCCCGATGAGGTTGCCTGATGGATGAGACCGCTTGCCGGGCCACAGCTCTATTTCCACCAGAAAG